>JAQQAC010006923.1:4187731-4233855 GCA_029783875.1 Phataginus tricuspis | reverse complement strand
GAATCACTACTTGTCTTCTCTGAGCTGTACAGTCCCCCCCGTGCCCCCCCACCCTATGTCTGCCAATCGTAATGCCCCTTTTACCCTCTTATCCCTCCCTTCCTGCGCTTCTTCCCCAGTCCCTTTCCCTTTGTTAACTATTAGACCGTTCTTGGGTTCTATGAGTCTGCTGCTGTTTTGTTCCTTCAGTTTTTTTCTTTGTTCTTATACTCCACATATGAGTGAAATCATTTGATACTTGTCTTTTTCGGCTTGGCTTATTTCACTGAGCATAATACCCTCTAGCTCCATCCATGTTGTTGCAAATGGTAGGATTTGTTTTTTTCTTATTGCTGCGTAATATTCCATTATGTATATGTACCACATCTTAATCCATTCATCTACTGATGGGCACTTAGGTTGCTTCCATTTCTTGGCTATTGTAAATAGTGCTGCAATAAACATAGGGGTGCATCTGTCTTTCTCAAACTGGGCTGCTGCATTCTTGGGGTAAATTCCTAGGAGTGGGATTCCTGGGTCAAATGGTATTTCTATTTTGAGTTTTTTTGAGGAACCTCCATACTGCTTTCCACAATGGTTGAACTAAATTGCATTCCCACCAGCAGTGTAGGAGGGTTCCCTTTTCTCCACATCCTCGCCAACATTTGTTGTTGTTTGTGTTTTGGATGTTGGCCATCCTCACTAGTGTGAGGTGATATCTCATTGTGGTTTTAATCTGCATTTCTCTGATGATTAGCAATGTGGAACATCTTTTCATGTGCCTGTTGGCCATCTGAATTTCTTCTTTAGAGAAGTGTCTATTCATGTCCTGTGCCCATTTCTTAATTGGCTTATTTGCTTTTTGTTTGTTAAAGTGCGTGAGTTCTTTGTATATTTTGGATGTCAACCCCTTATCAGATACATCATATATGAATATATTTTCCCATATTGTAGGATGTCTTTTTGTTCTACTGATGGTGTCCTTTGCTGTACAGAAGCTTTTCAACTTGATATAGTCCCATTTGTTCATTTTTGCTTTTGTTTCCCTTGCCCGGGGGGATATGTTCATGAAGAAGTCGCTCATGTTTATGTCCAAGAGATTTTTGCCTATGTTTTTTTCTAGGAGTTTTATGGTTTCATGACTTACATTCAGGTCTTTGGTCCACCTTGAGTTTACCTTTGTGTATGGGGTTAGACAGTCGTCCAGTTTCATTCTCTTACATGTAGCTGTCCAGTTTTTCCAACAGCAGCTGCTGAAGAGGCTGTCATCTCCCCATTGTATGTCCAAGGCTCCTTTATCACATATTAATTGACTGTAGGAGTTTGGGTTAATGTTTGGATTTTCTATTCTGTTCCACTGGTCTGTGGGTCTGTTTTTGTGCCAGTACCAAATTGTCTTGATTACTGTGGCTTTGTAGTAGAGCTTGAAGTCAGGGAGCGTAATTCCCCGTTTTATTCCTCCTTCTCAGGATTGCTTTGGCTATTTGTGGTCTTTTCTGGTTCCATATGAATTTTAGAATTATTTGTTCCAGTTCATTGAAGAAAGCTGTTGGTAGTTTGATAGGGATTGCGTTGAATCTGTAGATTGCTTTAGGTAGTATTGCCATTTTGACAATATTTATTCTTCCTAGCCAAGAGCATGGGATGCATTTCCATTTGTTAGTGTCTTCCTTAATTTCTCCTAGGAGTGTCTTGTAGTTTTCAGAGTACAGATATTTCCCTTCCTTGGTTAGGTTTATTCCTAGGTATTTTATTCTTTTAGATGCAATTGTGAATGGAATTGTTTTTCTGATTTCTCTTTCTGTTAGTTCATCATTAGTGTATAGGAAAGCAACAGATTTCTGTGTGTTAATTTTATATCCTGCAACTTTGCTGAATTCAGATATTAGTTCTAGTAGTTTTGGCGTGGAGTCTTTAGGGTTTTTTATGTACAGTATCATGTCATCTGCAAATAGTGACAATTTGACTTCTTCTTTACCAATCTGGATGCCTTGTATGTCTTTGCTTTGTCTGATTGCCGTGGCTAGGACCTCCAGTACTATGTTGAATAACAGTGGAGAGAAGCTTCCAGCTTCTCACTATTAAGTATGATGTTAGCTGTGGGGTTGTCATATATAGCCTTTATGATGTTGAGGTACTTGCCGTCTATACCCATTCTGTTGAGAGTTTTAATCATGAATGGTGCTGAATTTTGTCAAATGCTTTTTCAGCATCTATGGAGATGATCATGTGGTTTTTGTTCTTCTTTTTATTGATGTGATGAATGATACTGATGGATTTTCGAATGTTGTACCATCCTTGCATCCCTGAGGTGAATCCCACTTGATCATGGTGTATGATCCTCTTGATGTATTTTTGAATTCGGTTTGCTAATATTTTGTTGAGTATTTTTGCATCTACGTTCATCAGGGATATTGGTCTGTAATTTTCTTTTTTAGTGACGTCTTTGCCCGGTTTTGGTATTAGAGTGATGCCGGCTTCATAGAAAGAGTTTGGAAGTATTCCCTCCTCTTCTATTTTTTGAAAAACTTTAAGGAGAATGGGTGTTATTTCTTGTCTATATGTCTGGTAGAATTCAGAGGTGAATCCATCAGGTCTGGGGGTTTTGTTCTTGGGTAGTTTTTTGATTACCGATTCCATTTCATTGCTGGTGATTAGTCTGTTTAGTTTTTCTGTTTCCTGCTTGGTGAGTCTTGGAAGGCTGTATTTTTCTAAGAAGTTGTCCATTTCTTCTAGGTTTTGCAGCTTGTTAGCATATAGATGCTCGTAATATTCTCTTATAATTCTTTGTATTTCTGTGGGATCCGTCGTTATTTTTCCTTTCTCATTTGTGATTCTGTTTATGTGTGTATATTCTCTTTTTCTCTTAATGAGTCTGTCTATGGGTTTATCTATTTTGTTTATTTTTTCAAAGAACCAGCTTTTGGTTTCATTGATTTTTTTCTATTGTTTTATTCTTCTCAATTTTAATTATTTCTTCTCTGATCTTTATTATGTCTCTCCTTCTGGTGACTTTGGGCCTCATTTGTTCTTCTTTTTCCAATTTCAAAAATTGTGTCTTTAGACTGTTCATTTTGGGAATGTTCTTCCTTCTTTAAATAGGCCTGGATTGCAATATACTTTCCTCTTAGAACTGCCTTCGCTGCGTCCCACAGAAGTTGTGGCTTTGTGTTGTTATCATTAATCTCCATATATTCTTTGGTTTCTGTTTTGATTTGGTCGTTAACCCATTGATTCATTAGGAGAATGTTGTTAAGTCTCCATGTATTTGTGAGCCTTTTTGATTTCTTTCTGAAATTTATTTCTAGTTTTATACCTTTGTGATCTGAGAAGTTGGTTGGTAGGATTTCAATATTTTTGAATTTACTGAGTTTCTTTTTGTGGCCTAGTATGTGGTCTATTCTGGAAAATGTTCCATGTGCACTTGAGAAGAATGTGTAACCTGCTGCTTTTGGGTGCAGAGTTCTGTAGATATCTGTTAGGTCCATCTGTTCTAGTGTGTTGTTCAGTGCCTCTGTGTCTAAGTCCTCTGCCTGGTTGATCTATCCTTTGGAGTGAGTGCTGTGTTATAGTCTCCTAAAATAATTGCATTGCTGTCTATTTCCTCCTTCACTTCTGTTAGTATTTGTTTCACTATGCTGACGCTCCTGTGTTGGGCGCATATATGTTTATAATGTTTATATCTTCTTGTTGGACTGACCCCTTTATCATTATGTAATGTCTGTCTTTATCTCTTGCTACCTTCTTCGTTTTGAAGTCTATTTTATCTGATACAAGTACTGCAACACCTGCTTTTTTCTCTTTGTTATTTGCATGAAATATCTTTTTCCATCCCTTAACTTTTAGTCTGTGTATATCTTTGGGTTTGAGGTGAGTCTCTTGTAAGCAGCATATAGATGGGTCTTGCTTTTTTATCCACTCTGTTACTCTGTGTCTTTTGATTGGTGCATTCAGTCCGTTTACATTTAGGGTGATTATTGATAGATATGTATTTATTGCCATTGCTGGCTTTAGATTCATGGTTACCAAAGGTTCAAGGGTTGCTTCTTTACTATCTAAGAATCTAACTTAACTTTCTTGTTAAGTTATTGTGAACGCCGTCTGATGTTTCTTTATCTCTCCCTTCCTATTCTTCCTTCTCCTTTCTTTATATATTAGGTGTTTTATTCTTTGCCTTTAGTTAGTATTTGGACGGTCTGCTTTCTTTGCTATGGTTTTATTTTCTCTGGTGACATCTTTTTAGCCTTAGGGGTGTTTCCCTCTAGAGCAGTCCGTTTAAGATATCCTGTAGTGGTGGTTTATGAGAGGCAAACTCTCTCAACTTTCCTTTGTCTTGAAATTGTTTAATCCCTCTGTCATATTTAAATGGTAATCATGCTGGATACAATATTCTTTGTTCGAGGCCCTTCTGTTTCATTATGTTAAATATATCATGCCATTCTCTTCTGGCCTGTAAGGTTTCTGTTGAGAAGTCTGCTGACAGTCTGATGGGTTTTCCTTTGTAGGTGATTTTTTTCTCTCTTTAGCTGTCTTTAATACTCTGTCTTTATCTTTGATCTTTGCCATCTTAATTATTATGTGTCTTGGTGTTGTCTTCCTTGGGTCCCTTGTGTTTGGAGATCTGTGGGCTTCCGTGGACTGCGAGACTGTTTCCTTCCCCAGCATGGTAAAGTTTTCAGCAATTATTTCTTCAAAGACACTTTCTATCCCTTTTTCTCTCTCTTCTTCCTCTGGTACTCCTATAATGCGAATATTGCTCCATTTGGATTGGTCACACAGTTCTCTTAATATTCTTTCATTCTTAGAGATCCTTTTATCTCTCTCTGCCGCAGCTTCTTTGTATTCCTATTCCTTGTTTTGTATTTCATTGATAGTGTCTTGAACCTCATCCAGTCTGCTCTTAAGCCTGTCGATGGCTTGTCTCATTTCTGCTTTGTCTTTCCTCATTTCCTCCCTCAGCTCTTGCACATTTTTCTGTAGATCCGTCAGCATGGCTATGACTTTTATTCTGAATTCTTTTTCAGGAAGACTGTGCATGTCCATTCCTTCAGATTCTCTGTCAGGGGTGGTGTGTGACTGAAGCTTTGTCTGTATCATATTCTTCTGTCTTCTCATGACTATGGAATTGGTTGTTGGTAGTTGTCACGTATGTCAGCTGGGCTCTTTATGACTTTAAAAAGGAAAGAGAAGAAAGGAGAGAAAAAGAAAAAGAAATAAAAATACTACTAATAATAAAAAAAGTAAAAAGAGAGTGAGAAAAAGGAAAAGAAAGAAAAGGAAAAAGCAGCAACACCCCAAAAAAAAAAACGCCCTCCAGTAGTGGTTTCTGTGTGAATGCTGTAGGTGGCGCTGTTGCTCCACTATTCCAGAGCCGTGGCCGCGCCTCTGCATGGCCCTTTAAATCTTTGGCCAGGGTGAGAATGAATGAAGGCTGTTGAGCTCTGTGGGAGTCCTAATTATGGCTACCCTTTCCTAGTCGCCCGCTGTGGGGTCTGACACTCCCCAGGACTCCCAGCCTGCTGGGCTGAGTATGCCGCGGCGATGAGGTTCTCTGCTGGACTCCCGTCTCTTTAAGACCGCTGCAAAACAAAGCGCGCGCTTTTCTCCTTTTTTTTTTCTTCTCTGTTCTCCTTCCCTGAGCCAGCCGCGAGCAAACAGGTCCGTTCCCGTTGAGACCATGCGCCCTCCGTCTCTCCAATCTTCGCCACACCGCGCTTTGTGCGCCCGTGTTCCTGGGTCCGGGTCCGGGGCTGGTTATCTCCTGGGCCTGCACTTCAACTCCCTCCCGGCTCTGAATCCTCTCCTCCCGCTGGCGTACTGGGGTGGGGGTGTGCTCGGGTTCTGCCGGGTCGCAGTTCATGGTTCCGTTTCTTACCCGCCTCGCCAGCTGCCAAGTCCTCTCAGGTGTTTCTGCACAGTGTGCGCTTTCCTGTGTGTTCTGGTCTCTCTTTTAGGAACAGTTGCATTTGCTGTGTTTTCGTGGATAAATATAATGTTGGGAGGATTCTGCCGCTCCGTTCACGCCGCCATCTTCCTGGAACCTCCTAATCTTGCATTTCTTGCAGGATTTTTCTTTGCAAGAGATTTCTTGCCTTTCTTCTACACCAGTTGACATGGAGGGATTTGCAGCACATTGTTAAATGAGAAAAATAACTTGCATGTAGAACTAATTCGTAAGATACTATGGTATGTGTGAATTATAATCTATTCACAAATGGTTTTGGGGTTTTTTGTTTCTTTCCTTCTATAAGCAATGCTAACATAAGTATCTTTGTATGTGTATTAGGTACTGATCTTTTTGTTTCCGTGAGATAAATTTTTAGAAGTAGGATTATTGGGCTGAAGGAAAGATAATTTTAATAAATTTTGCCAGATTGCTATCTAAAATAGCTCTTACATATTTTCCCTAGCATTATATGAGAGGTATTTTAACATGACTTTTTTTAAGTTGTGATAAAAAACACATCACATAAAATCTATCATCTTACCCATTTTTTTTATTAAGGTATTATTGATATACACTCTTATGAAGGTTTCACATGAAAAAACAATGTGGTTACTACGTTTACCCATATTATCCAGCCCCCACCCATACCCCAGTGCAGTCACTGTCCATCAGTGTAGTAAGATGCCACAGATTCACTATTTGCCTTCTCTGTGCTACACTGTTTTCCCGTGATCCCCCACACCATGTGTAGTAAACACAATACCCCTCAATCCCTTTCTCCCACTCTCCCCCCTCCACCCCTCCCCTTTGGTAACCACTAGTTCCTTCTTGGAGTCTCTGAGTCTGTTGCTATTTTGTTCCTTTAGTTTTGCTTCATCGTTATACTCCCCAAATGAGGGAAATCATTTGGCACTCATCTTTCTCCACCTGGCTTATTTCACTGAACATAATATCCTCCAGCTCCATCCATGTTTTTGCAAATGGTATCTTTCTTATGGCTGAATAGTATTCCATTGTGTATATGTACCACATCTTCTTTATCCATTCATCTACTGATGGACACTTAGGTTGCTTCCATATCTTGGCTGTTGTAAAAAGTGCTGCGATAAACATAGGGGTGCATATGTCTTTTTGAATCTGAGAAGTTGTATTCTTTGGGTAAATTCCAGGGACTGGGATTCCTGGGTCAAATGGTATTTCTATTTTGAGTTTTTTGAGCAACCCCCATACTGCTTTCCACAATGGTTGAACTAGCTTACATTCCCACCAACAGTGTAGGAGGGTTCCCCTTTCTCCACATCCTTGCCAGCATTTGTTGTTCTTAGTCTTTTGGATGGCAGCCATCCTAACTGGTGTGAGGTGATATCTCACTGTGGTTTTAATTTGCATTTCCCTGATGATTAGTGATGTGGAGTATCTTTTCATGTGTCTGTTGGCCATCTGAATTTCTTTGGAGAACTGTCTCTTCATATCCTCTGCCCATTTTTTAATTGGGTTATTTGGTTTTGGGGTGTTGAGGCGTGTAAGTTCTTTATATTTTTTGGATGTTAACCCCTTGTTGGATATGTCATTTACAAATATATTCTCCCATACTGTAGGATGCCTTTTTGTTCTGTTGATGGTGTCCTTCATCTTACGCATTTTTAAATGCACAGTTCAGTAGTATTAAGTATGTTCACCTTGCTGTGCAGCCATCTCCAGAACCCTTTCCATCTTGCCAGACTGAAACTGTACTCATTAAACACCAACTTCCCGTTCTCTTTTCCCTCAGCCCCTGGCAACCACCTTTGTACTTTCTGTTTCTATGAATTTGACTATTCTAGGTAGTTCATATAGGTGGCATCATACAGTGTTTGTTCTCTTGTAACAAGGTTTGAGAGAGGTACTTCATATTTTCTAGTTAATTGAATGTCAGAACCAGCGGCCGTGCAAGTGAAAGAAGATGCAGTGGTTTTTGTCCCTGTGAACCAGTGTGTCGGGAGGTTGTCGGTCCCTTATCAGGGCATCAGAGAAGGCTCTTTGCTCTTCGAACTTTTCTGCTACAAAGGCTACAGCTCTTCAAACCCCAAGGGTGGAGTGGACTCACCTGAGTGCTCAGGATGCCCTCAGCTCTTGGGCCCTGGGAGACTGGGTCACTGGTGCGGGCTGATGTTGCCCTTTCTCCCTAGCGTCTTGGGAGCTCTGTGGGCCAAGTGCTCTCTAACTCTGGTCTCCAATTTCTCATCTGTTCCAGAAGGAAGAAAATCTTGTACCAACTCTAGAGCTTGAACCTAGGGAGTCTTCCTACCCATTCCCCACTTAGTTAGGATCGGAAAGGAGCGAGGTCACATTCAGGCTGCCATCTCCCCATGATATGGGTAGATACTCCACCTTATTTATACTGTAGGCTTGTTCACTTAGAAGGACCCTTTCCCTGCTGTTGGGTTTCTTTAGTGAGCAGCAAGGCTTAGCCAACTTCTTACCTAAGCAGAGGTAATGAAAACTCTTTCCTTTTTGAGTTCAGAGTGTCCTGCACCCATAATTGTATGTGGGAATCTGAAGCGTCTGCCTCAGTCAACTACTTTTGTTTCCTTTGGCAGGAAGGCAGCGACTGCTTATCTCCACTGGATCTTGGCAGTGCTAAGAGGGTAGCCTCCCCTTCAGAACAATTTAGCCATCCCTCAAAGTGGCTAGAAGCTTGTCATCGTGAATCAGGGAAGCAGCCCCTAGATATGAATCCCCAAATCAACTCGACTCCCAAAACATCTGAGGAAGCAGTAGATTCTCTGGATGGCAGTGCGGTTAAAACCATGACCTTTGTGCCCTCTCCAGAGGGGCAGCAGCAAGACGTTCTACTTGAGGCCCGTTTAGATACCATGGCAGAGACAAGCAGCATCTGTCTAGATGAGCCTCTGAGGCCAGATCTGCCGGCAAAGGGGGTGGCATCCTGCGTGGAAGAGAGCTTTTTGGAAATTGTCCCTGCGATGCCCGAGAAGCCTACTCCTCAGGATCCTCCATCTGATCTCTTGGAGTGTCCCCCAAATCCCTGTTCTGAGCAACACCTCCACTGCTCCGGGGAAAGCCTGAGGGGCAGTGGGACTGAGGACTTAGTCCCTTCTGAAAGTAATGCCTCCCTGCCTTCCTCCGTGCCCGGGCTTTCCCCTTCAATTGCCTTTGCAGCAGATTTCCCTGTAAGTCATGGGGACCCAGGGGAGGAAATTAAAGAACACAGAGCTGTAGAGGAAAGAGAAATGAACGTTCCCACAATCCCTGAGGAGGCTGAATTGGGAAATCAACCACTTGTTCCAGACGTGGAAGATAGTCCATCCACGTGCCTGATCCCAAATCCAGGAGAAATGGAATCCCAGGCAACTGAAGACCCAGCAGTAGAAGATGCTGATAGGATTCCTGTGTCTGATACAGGGCCTTGGATGTCCCCATTAGCTTGGCTGGAAAAAGGTGTAAATACCTCAGTCATGCTAGAAAATCTCCGCCAGAGCTTATCCCTTCCCTCTGTGCTTCGGGATACTGCGATTGGCACTACCCCTTTCTCTACTTGCTCAGTGGGGACTTGGTTTACTCCCCCAGCACCACAGGAAAAGAGTACAAACACATCCCAAACAGGCCTGATGGGCACCAAGGACAGTACTTCTGAGACAGAGGGTGCCCTGTGGGGGTAAGTGTCTGTATATCCTTGTGCTTCCTGCGTTCCATTAACTGGACCTGCCACTCTCATCCTTTCCCCTCTCTTCTCATGTCCTTCTCTTCCTGCTGCAGCCATCCTCCAGATCTGACCGCCTTATCTCGGCATGACCTGGAAGATAACCTGCTGAACTCTCTTGTCATCCTGGAGGTTCTCTCCCACCAGCTGCAGAATTGGAGGAGCCAGCTAACTGTCCCTCGCCCAGAAGCTCGGGACAATAGCACACAGACTGACACTTCTAGTGGGGTAAGAAGGTTCCTCCCAAAGTGTGGAGGAGCCTCTTAGAATATGTGTAAAAACCGAGGACCCGGAAAATCCCTTAAGACTATGGGTACTCACCATACCCTGGAGAACATCAAGACTTCCCAAGAGAATGCACTTTCTAGATCTTCATCTTCCAAGTGTACTGCTCATTAATTTTTTTCTTTCCTACTTCCCCATTCTCGATTGCCCTTGCCTACTTTACTAAAGTGGAGCATATTTACTACCCATCCTGAATCTCAGTAGTCAAAGGATAGCAATCATAGGACAATAGAAAATATCTGTGTACATGCTGAGAAAGTGAATGACTGCAACGATTACATAACACATCCCTGCATGCTTTCAACGAAATTGAAGGAAATAAAAGGCAGTAGATCATAAAAATTTTTTGATGAAAATTCACAGTGAGATTTTTGGCATATGTCTCCAAACAAACCCCTAGGAGTGGGTGACATGCCCTTTTCCCCTTCTTCTATTCTGACGTATTACCATTGTTCACTGAAGATTTCTCAGTGTTTATATCTGTAAAAATGGGAAATAGGCATAGAATTGTGCTGAGCCATGCCATACAGTAATCTACAGACACATGAACTGATAAGGAGAGGGAAGCTCCATCCGTTTCATTGATAAATGATTCCTAATCAGATTCTACTGTGTATGCTTATGATCTTATTAAAAATTATAATATAATGTTAGTATACAACTGATGGAAATATTTCCCCATCCAAAAGAAAGTTTTTTTACTTAAGGTTGTATGGTCAGAGGAATTTAAAAGAAATTTTAATTTAAATTTAGGTGGACTTTTTTTGTTGTTGGAGAGATAGTGATTAAAAAGTATAAAAATAGATTACTTTAGGAAAAAAAATCTGAGAGGAGTAAAAATTATAGGTTCAAGCAGAAAAAGGGGTAATAAAAATTTCTGACTGTTAAAGAAGAGCTTGTACATGCATTTTTTAAAGGTATCAAATAGGTATTAAATCATTATGATGTATGTAGTATTTATATACCATTGGATATATTTAAGAGTGATTTAAGTTTTATTTCAAACTGAATACCATTAGGTTTAAATTGTTACAAAGGCTGTAATTAGTCTTTCAAAATTATTGTAGGAGGTGTGGAAAGAAAACAGTTTAAAGACAGGGACTCTAGCTGTGACTACACAAGCCGAGGAAGGAAGGGAATGGTTGTAGGGAAATGAATTGAGAGCTTCAGTTTGTGGCTATTGAGGTAATAAGTGGCAGTTGCTAAGAAGAGATGGTCTCCAAATGCTCAAAACCCTCCTTTTTTTAAAAATTTTTTATTAAGGTATTATTGATATACACTCTTAGGAAGGTTTCACATGAAAAAACAATGTGGTTACTACATTTACCCATATTATCAAGTCCCCACCCATACCCCAGTGCAGTCACTGTCATTCAGTGTAGTAAGATGCCACAGACTCACTATTTGCCTTCTCTGTGCTACAGTTTTCCCGGTGACCCCCCACACCATGTGTACTAAACATAATACCCCTCAATCCCCTTCTCCCTCCCTCCCCACCCGCTCTCCCACACCCCTCCCCTTTGGTAACCACTAGTTCTTTCTTGGAGTCTCCTATTCTGCTGCTATTTTGTTCCTTCAGTTTTGCTTCATCATTATACTCCACAAATGAGGGAAATCATTTGGCACTTGTCTTTCTCCTCCTGGCTTATTTCACTGAGCATAATATCCTCCAGCTTCATCCATGTTGTTGCAAATGGTAGGATTTGTTTTCTTTCTTATGGCTGAATAGTATTCCATTGTGTATATGTACCACATCTTCTTTATCCATTCATCTACTGATGGACACTTAGGTTGCTTCCATATCTTGGCTATTGTAAAAAGTGCTGCAATAAACATAGGGGTGCATATGTCTTTTTGAATTTGAGAAGTTGTATTCTTTGGGTAAATTCCAAGGAGTGGGATTCCTGGGTCAAATGGTATTTCTATTTTTAGTTTTTTGAGGAACCTCCATATTGCTTTCCACAATGGTTGAACTAGCTTACATTCCCACCAGCAGTGTAGGGGTTCCCCTTTCTCCACATCCTTGCCAGCATTTGTTGTTCTTAGTCTTTTGGATGCTGGCCATCCTTACTGGTGTGAGGTGATATCTCATTGTGGTTTTAATTTGCATTTCCCTGTCAAAGCCCTCTTTTGGATTGAAAATATCCTCAAAATAATGACTTGACTTTTTGCCAAAATCCTGGAAACCAGAGGCTTTTCATTCGTATAGCTGCTCAATTTCTTTTCTGCGTTTTCTTATTTTTGTATCCTCTCCTTTTGTCCTTGACCCCATTTGCCATCCCTGAGTTGGCCTTGTACCCTGTTCCCTTGAAAATTGCCACATCCCTTTGGAGACCACTGAAGCAGAGCCAGAGGGATAATGACAGCACCTTCAGCCATTCCCCATCACAGCGCCCTGTCCCTGCTGCTTGGCTGCATCCGTCATGCTAATCGCATTCACCAGCCTAACCGCCCAGCTCTGAGCGCTATGTGTGCCCCGTCCACAGCTCACGCGGTGCCCCGTGGCTTACTGCACCGTGCAGGAGGGAGCGATGAGCTCTAAGAGATCTGTCTCCTTAAATCCGGAGAGCTGCAATATCGTGACTCAGTACAGCTGCTCTAGCCGTGGGTTTCTTCCCAGATGATGGCTGCCTCTTTTCTCCCAGAGCTTTAGAGTCTTTCTATGGCTCCATTGCTTTTGAGATCATATTTATCTACTCTGCATAGCACAGTAAGATTTTTGTCTGCCCCAAGATAATGAACAGAGAATAAGAACTTAAAAATGGCTGATAAATATTTGAGGTTACCATTATTGATAACCAGAGAACTGCAAATTGAAATAATAAAATGTGATTTTCTTCTGACAAAATTGCCAAGGATTGAACTAGATAATGCTGGTAAGCATTGTTCTATTGTCAGTAGGACATAAATTGGTTCAACATTTTTTGAAGGCAGTGTAAGTAAGACCCTTCAAGCAGTTCAAAGTTTTGACCCATTAACTACACTTCTAGGGATATATCCTAAGGGGGAAAAAAATCTGCTTAAATGGTAACTTTAAAAAAAAAAACAATGAGAAAAATATAAGTAAAAAATAATGGCACAACCATAACATGGGATATTTTGCAGTCAGTATGTTTATGAAGAGTTTTTAATAACATGGAAAAGTTTAACATAAGTTCGTGTTTTTTAAAGAAAAGAAATCACAGCTCACATAACCTCTGAGAGACTTTGAGGTGAGGTAAAATATCAGCACACATTAAAAATGTGTGGTACTCCACTACGATAGGTCCCCCGAAAGCAGATATCCCAGTCTCTGGCTATTCCTGTGAGGAGAGTGAATATAAATTCAGGGCTAAATAGCATTAATATAATGAAATTAAGTAATAAAAGCAAGACCCCAAATTTCTTATATACTGTAGTCTCAGTTGTGTAGTTTTTTTTTAAACCATTACTGTCTTTTGTTAAATCTAAGGTACTGTCAACAATAAGATGCATCCCAATTTTTGTGGTGGTAAAATGTAAAAAGATAATATCTTAGAATTTATTGAATATGGTGATGTCTTTCTAAATCAGTAGTCTACAACTTTATTCCCCCCTGACACCTTAGGAAAGTAATCTACTCATCATAGCAAGGAAATCTCTGGTGTGGAGGTACATTGAAATCGCTTGGGGTAGGTGTACTGTTGGTTAAGAATCACTCCTCTAGGTGGTGAAATTATTAATGATTTTCCATTTTATTTACCTCTATATTTCCAAATTTTTACCATAAAAACACATTATCCTTGTAATTAAAAAAAAGTTGTTTTCAAAAGGAATTTTCTTACCTACCTCTGGATTTTTTTGACTTGGCTTCATCAAGCTGTGAGCCTTGCTCCTGCTTTTAATAGGAAAGGCCCCTGTATCTCATTGGGAGGGGGAATGAGGGGCTGCTGTTGCAAGCAGCTTATGCAAAAGGAACAACTCTGTTTCTCTGGCTAGATAAGTAAGAAACCTCAGCATCTTCAGGGGAGCCAAGAGATTGGACAGGCTCTGCAGCAGGCCAGGAATGTCATGGTAAGTGTTGATTGACCATCATTAGTCTCCTGTGCAGACTATGGAGACTCCTGCATGGTTAGCAGATGGCGGTACTCAGCCATGGTAGTCCAGGGAGGTTTCTGAAACATCGTTAAGGACATCTCCTTATTGGGAGCTTGAAATGGGGGTCGGTGGCTTTCCTCCCCTGCTTGCTTCCTGCTTAGTGACTTTGTTTGATGTAGCCTAACCATCTTTCCCACCACAGCAGTCATGGGTGCTGGTCTCTAAAGAGCTGATCTCCTTGCTTCACCTGTCTCTGTTGCATTTAGAGGAAGATAAAACTACTGTGCATCAGGAGGTAAGCAGCATGAAGATAAAGGCAGAGGCCTCTGGTGGGACTGGAAGCCAAAAAAAGGACCCAGACACGGCACCTGTTGTTTATCTTGTAGTCTCGGCATGCAGAAACTTTGGTCTCCTGCTGTTTTGATGTGTTGAAGAAACTGAAGGCAAGGCTCCAGAGCCTGAAAATGGAAAGCGAGGAGGCAAAGCAAAGAGAGGAAAGAGCCCTCAGAGGCAAGGATGCGGTAAGGTGTCAGGCTTTTTGGTCGTGGATGTGGGAGGTCTCTTCCTCAGGGTTCCTGCAGGAACACAAATTCACCTGAGACGTAGATGGGGGGCCTAACAACGGCCTGCCCTGGAGAATAACAGACTAAACTACTGGTGTGGTGGATAGTTAGGGCTTTTTGTGCTGTTTTCCCTTTGCCCACTATGTCCTCACAACCACTTGCCTACAGGCAGAGACCGTGCTAGAGGCCTTCTGTGCACATGCAAGCCAGCGCATTAGCCAGCTGGAGCAGGACCTGGCATCCACGGGGGGATTCAGAGGCCTTTTGAAGGAAACCCAGACCCAACTGGTAATTTTGAGGGCATTTCCTTTGCTGGGATCCATTCTGACACACTGGGAGGATGTTCTTGCACTCCCACTTTGCTGTATTCAAAGGGAAGGGCCCCCACGCATTGGTAATCTTTCTTGTGTAGGTAGGGTTTCGTACTGAGCAAGAAGAGTCGGCTCAGCATATAGCCAGTCTTACTTCGACCTTGCAACAGGACTGGATATCCATGCAACTGGATGTGAGTTTTGGGGGCCATCATACTACTCCTTTGCTCATAGCCAGCCTATAGGAGCCTTGCCTCAAGTGTGCTCTGCTGTCCTGCTTGCTTCCTCTGTAGTATACAACATGGACAACTTTGCTGAGCCGGTCTCGACAACTCACAGAGAAACTCACGGCCAGGAGCCGGCAGACCCTGCAGGAACGTGATGCTGCAATTGAGGAAAAGCAGCAGGTACAAACTAGGAGTGGGGACCGCTTGGGCCTGGTTTTCTCCTTCATTACAGAAGCCTTTCCAACGAGTGGTATTAGCCTCTTACCCTGGCCCTGTTTTCTTTCCACCTTGTGGGTTTGGAGACCAGCAGGTCCCTTTGCTGTAAGATGGTTGGTTTTGGGCGCAGTTGTTTCCTTTGCCCTTCAGCACTTTCTTCAGCAGCTTTTTTCCTGTTCCTGCTTATTCCTGAGTGTAAGACTTATTTGCTGCAACTCTTCTTTTCCTGAGGATTAGCCTTATTTGCTGTCTTATCTGGAAAGGAAAGCTGGACTAAGTCCTCAGACTCTTGATTCAGGAGGAACTGTGGGAGGAAAATTATCTTTGCTTCTTAGCTTTCCAGGGAGTTGGAACAAGTCTCTACCCATTTAGAGGACTGCAAAAGCCAAAGAGAAAAACTAGAGTTGGAAAACAGTCGCCTAGCAACAGGTATGTGTGTGTGTGCATGCGCTCATGTGTACTAACACAGAGTGTGCACACTGCTAGCAGTTAGTCATGCTAAGGCTTGGGGTGTGTCAGTAGTAGAAGAAAATGCTCTAGACCACTTGTTCTGGAATAGAAGTATTGGAGGTTTTGGCCTGGCGACTGCATGGTGTCATTAGAATACTTTTTTGGTCTAGATCTGCGGGCTCAGCTAGAGATTCGGGCCAGCGTGGAGAGTCAGCTAAAAGAGCTACAGAGTCAACATGCCCAGTGTACCCAGGACCTGGCCACAAGGGAGGAGTTGCTCTGCCAGCTTACCCAGGACAATAAGGAACAGGCTGTTCAGTGAGTTCCTGTGAGGTTATTGTGTGTTAGGCACCCAGGATATATAGGACTGATGGGCCCTAACATAAGGTCTCTGGCAGATGGCAGAAGAAGGAGGTGGCACTGAAGCACATGCAGGCAGAGCTGCAGCAACAGCAGGCGGTCCTGGCCAAGGAGGTACAGGACCTGAAGGAGACCCTGGAGGTAAGGATATGGCTTGGGTCAGGAGAGCTGGTAGGAGTGTGACTCTTACCTCGTGGTATTGAGATGACATTTTAAACTGTGGGCTAGAAAAAGTCTCTGTTCCCAGGACTCTAAAATCTCCTGCTTAGACTCATTTCCCACCCCCTCCCTCTCTTGCTCTTTCTCTTCCTTCACCTGTTTTCCCAGTTTGCTGACCAAGAGAATCAGGTTGCTCACCTGGAGCTGGGCCAGATTGAGTGTCAGTTGAAAACGACCCTGGAAGTGCTCCGGGAGCGCAGCCTGCAGTGTGAGGACCTCAAGGACACTGTGGAGAACCTGAAGTAAGACCTCTGCCTTTCTATGCTTCCCCGCTAAGTGATTATCTTTCCCAGAAACACTTCGACAGGCTGAAGTCTCCAAAAAGGGAATTGTGATAGGATCCAAGAGCCCCTTGTCTCCCTCTTTGAATGCAGCTCTGGGTGGGGATTTGAGAGGTATTCAGAGAAGGCTGCCAGGTCTTTGGTTGTTTTCTCTGTTCCCTCCTTACTTCAGGACTAAACTGGCTAGTACTATAGCAGAGAATCAGGAGCAAGAACTGGAGAAGACGCAGCAGTATTCCCAAGAGCTGGGGGTGCTGGCTGAGCGACTACAGAGCCTGACCCTCTTACTACAGACAAAACTAAAGGAGAAGGTAGGATCTGGGGGTTCCTTCTCTTCCCTTCCAATTGTATCTTCCAACAGAGATGGTTTTATTTCTTCTTCCCAAGCTGTACCTTTTAATTCCTTTTCTTGTCTGTTTGCATCAGCTAGAACATTGGAAAGGAGTGGTGAGAGGGGACATCCTTTTCTTGTACCTGATCTTGGAAGGAAAGCCTCAAGTCTCTCACCATTAAATGATGTTAGCTGGAGGTTTTTTGTAGATACTTTTTTTATCAAGTTGAGGAAGTTATCCTGTATTCTTAGTTTACTGAGATGTTTTCCAAGTGTATCTTTATTGTATAGAACGATCTTCCTAAAATGCTACCCTTGTTTTATATCTGACTTTCAATGACCTTCAGTTGTACAGGACTCTTTAGCCTGTCACTCAGACTTTTCTTCATCTGTCTCCTGCCTCTCTGTGATGAATCCTGTACTCCAGCTAGGTCGCCTGTGCACTACATACATGTCCCATCACCATTCCCACCTAGACTCAGGCTTACCGCATCCATTCTCCTCTATCTCCAAACTGGAAATATCTTTTCTTTTCCTATTAAAATCTTCCCTAGTTCACCTTCTTCTTTGAAATGTTCCCATATCACATAGACTCAGCAATCTCCTGCTATATTCTTCATTTTCTTTTTGTACTTTTGTGTACTTCTATTCATTTTCCCTGGATGTCTGGTCTCTTCAACTAGAATGTGTTTAAAAAAAGCAGAAATTTAGCCTTGCTTCTTCAGCTTCCTAACAGTTCACACTAAGCAGTAAATGGTTGGTATCTCTCAGAATTTAGTTAATTAGCTTATTCACCAGGATCATGAAATCTGGAAGTGCTTATGTTCTGACCCTCTTCCCCAGTATGTGCTGAGCACAGGAAATGTGAAAGAATCCAGTCTCACAGGGAAGACAGAAGGAAGACAGTATGTAAATGAATGGGTGTGGCTGTGTTCCAGTAAAACTATTTACAAAAACAAGAGGCAGGTCAGATTTGAAATTCAGGCTGTAATTTGCTGGTATACTCTTATCTTGAACTGTGATCATGATAGAGGTCTGCATGGATGTCTACTGTGGGAGCTCAGAGAAAGAAACAGCAGTTCTTCCTTTGAGAGTTATGGCTCAGTCAGGTGACCTTTGGGGAGAATCCTGAAGTTTAAAAGGTTGTAGGGCAGGGGTGGGAATATAGGAAGGCCTACCGGATAGAAGGAACAGTATATGAATGTCATAGAGGCACTATGTGTGCTTTTTTGTTGTTTCTACCTTATCCTGAGACCCGGAATAGGTGCTGGGACTATAGTGAACAAGGCAAGGCCCTCCTTATATGGACTGTGGCAAGTTTGGGGAAGTAGCTCTTTATAATTGGAGTGTAGAAGCTCTATGGAACAAGGATGACATGGAGACAAGGCTGGAAAGTAGGCAAGAGGCCAGACTTGAAGGCTTGAACTTACAGAAGGGGTAGAGAATGGAGATGTATGGGATGAATTCAATGCATATTTAAGAAGTAGAATAGAACCTGGTGACCAATACGATGTCAGAGCAAATAGAAGAGTGAATGCTGATCTCTGGATGGTTGGAAAGATGATGACACACTCTCTAGAACTCAAGTTGGCAAACTTTTCCTAAAAATTCAATATAATACATATTTTTGGCTTTGTGAACCATGTGGTCTCTGTTTCAACTACTCATTTCTGCCTTTGTAGCTCAAGAGCAGCCACAGACATGTAAATGAATGGGTGTGGCTGTGTTCCAATAAAACTTTATTTACAGAAACAAGAGGCAGGCCAGACTTGAATTGCAGGCTGTTATCTGCTGTCCACCCTCTGCTCTAAGATCTTAAATATAGGACGAGGAACAGAGTTTTGGTAGGGTGGGACGGGAAATGGTGAGCTGAGCTTTATACGTACTAAATTTCAGGTGCATTCTGGTACTAAATTATGGAGCATTCTGATAGATTTTTCACAGGTAGTTGAGCCTTCAGGTCTGGAGATTGGGAAAAAGTCCAGTTGAAGAGATTGAAGGGTCATCTTTGTAGAAGTGGATGTGTTTGTGGAGCTCCTGAAGCGAGGCCACCTGGGGAATGGATCCAGGTATAAAGAGGGCCGAGGATGAACCAAAAGGAGTCTAGTGGTTAAGGAAGGGCCTGTGGATAAAGAGAAGAAATAACCAGAAAGGCAAGAGGCCTATACTTACGAGGGGAGAAAGAGGCATGTCCCAGAAGCTAAGAAAAGAAAGTTTCTAAAAGAAGAACATGGTCATCGATGATCAAATCAGGTAAAACAGGTCACGTAAAATAAAAGCTGGGAAGTGACCATTGCATTTGACATAAGGATACCATTGGTGAACCAAATCATGATAGTTTTGGTGGAATGGGAGGGTAGAAGCCTGAATATAGTAGGCGAGGGAGTCAATAGATGGTGAGAATTTTAGGCAAGAAATATAGGCTTTTCTCTTCTTTTTTTTAATTGAAGGGAAAGAGAAAAGGTAGTAGCTAAAAGGGGATTTAAGATAAGGTTTGTTTGCTTTTTTTAAATTGTTGTTTTAGTGAGAGAGAATTAAGTTCAGGTAAAGGAGCTAATGGAGAGTTTGAAGGCAGAGGAGAGAGCTAACAGTAGCATTCTGGAGGACATGGCTGGTGAGTACCTGGGCATTTAGGGACATCACTGACCCTGTAAAGCAGCTGATATTGTTTTCTCCTTTGCCCTTAGGCTGAACCAGAGACCCTGCTCGGAAGCACAGCCTGGGCTCCTGCCCAGGAACACCCTCTGCCCGACGGCGGTGCCTTCTTGGGAAGCATCTTAACAACAATTTCAGGTGAAGGTTAAATGCCCTGGAATTTAGGGGTGGGAAAGTTGTGACCCTGCTCCTGTTATCTTCAGCTGCGGAAGATGCCCACCAACAGACCTCTATCTCCCTGGCTTTCATTATGGCAGACCTTTGACTGAGCCCCCAGAGGCCCTCTTCCATGTTGGTTTTTGTTTTAGAGCCGGAATCAGCTCCTGTGCCCTTGCTTGGAAGTGACAAGAGTGCCTTCACCCGAGTAGCATCAATGGTTTCCCTTCCGCCTACAGGTCAGGATGGGCTCCAGGGATCCTGCCTCATTTCCAGATCTGGTAGTGATGATAAAGACTAAAGTAGTGAGAAGTGCTTTGCCCTAAAAACCTCAATTACTTGGGCTCATTTTATTTTGGCCTTTTGGGATCTGTCCTGTTCTGCACATTAACTCCCATGGGTGGGGAACATGGATAAAAGTTATGGTAATGATGGCTACAGACTCCTTCCAGAACTAATGGACTCTGCCTTTATCTAGGACTTCCTCTTTCAGAGACCCCGGGTATGGAGAGGAGCCTGGCAGAGATGAGCAGCGTGACTCTGGAGCTTCAGAGCCTGTGTTCCCTGCTGCAGGAGTCTAAAGAAGAAGCCATCAGGACTCTGCAGCAAGAGATGTGAGTGGAGTGCATTCTTGGTGAGAGAGGGCAGGTCACGTGAGACAGGCCCTGAGGGAGCAGGAATAATGCCAGATTCTTCCCTCCCCTAGTTGTGATCTGCAGGCTAGGCTGCAGGCCCAGGAAAAACAGCATCAGGAAGCCCAAAAGGCAAAGGAAGTGGACATAGAGAAGCTGAACCAGGCCTTGTGCTTGCGCTACAAGGTGAAGGAGGGGCTTAGAAGGGGGGCGATGAAGATCTGGGGCAGCTCTGCTGGCCCACTGGGAGCCACTCTCTATCCAAGAATCTGGGTGGTAGAGATTTTCCAACTACTGTCCTAGTTTTGCCCTTCCTGTGGTCTGACATTTCACACATTTGGGAATCAGCTCTGGGCTTACCCATCTCCCAGGCTGACCTAGAAGTCAGGAACTCCAGCAGAACTCTGTCAACACTGAAATGTGCCTTATGTGACATAGCCCTAGAGGAAGAATCGGAGTGTTATCAGTTGGTATTGCCTGGGCTGAGTGTTGGTCAGACACTAAATCCTGTCTTCTGGCACGGACTGCAAAGAAACCAGCTGTTGCAGTGCCTTCTTCCCTTTCCCTCACAGAATGAAAAGGAGCTCCAGGAAGTGATACAGCAGCAGAACGAGAAGATCCTAGAGCAGATAGACAAGAGCGGCGAGCTCATAGTACGTTCGCCATGATGCCTGGCCCTCTGCCTCCTGTGTCACTGGTAGCAAGATCCCACATTGGGGAATTAGACCGCCTGGTCCACCCTTGTTCACCACATGGGTAAGGATAGAAGAGACCTTTGAGGGCTACTGGATACCTCTCCATTTTCATCCCCAGAGCCTTAGAGAGGAGGTAACCCAGCTCACCCGCTCACTTCGGCGTGCAGAGACAGAGACGAAGGTGCTCCAAGAGACCTTGGCTGGCCAGCTGAACCCCGACTGTCAGCCCATGGCCACTAACTGGATCCAGGAGAAAGTGTGGCTCTCCCAGGAGGTGACTCGGAGTCAACAGAGGAGCTGGGCAGCTGGTGGGAACTCTAGACCATGCCCCTACTGATCTGGACATATCTATAGGTGGACAAGCTGAGGGTGATGTTCCTGGAGATGAAAGATGAGAAGGCAAAGCTCATGGCCAAGTTCCAGAGCCATGTAAGGCTTCCCATGCCATTCCAGGCCACTTCCTACCACCACTAGCGAGTTCCTGCCATGTTTTTTCTTTGCCCCACAAGCTATGCTGTTCTTTTAAACGTAGGACTTATGCCGCCTGTTTGCTTTGTAGAGAAACATCTTGGAAGAGAATCTACGGCGCTCTGACAAGGAGTTAAAGAAACTAGATGACATTGTCCAGCATGTATATGAGGTACAGGAGGGAGGGAACTGATGTGGCCCAGGCTCCTGGTACAAGGCCTGGCCCCCAGCAGCTCGGCTGGACACAGCTCTGGTCTGTTTTCTCCCCCCTAACTCAGTGGGTGCTTCCTGGGACTGGAAGCCTTGGCCCATTGGCCTGGGGCCTTGAGCTGCCTTTTCTGCCTCTCTTCCCAGACTCTGCTGTCCGTCCCAGACGTTGTAAGGGGTTGCAAGGAGCTACAGGGATTGCTGGAATTTCTGAGCTAAGAAACTGAAAGGTGGAATTCGTTTCACCCCTTTTTACCTGAAGGACTCCCTTACGCCAACACAAGGACCAACCGGCGTAGAGCCAGCTATGTTTAATGTTATTTAAATAAAGTATATTTAATGATTTCTTTAAACTCACCCAATCTTATTTCTTGGGGCGGGGGTTGGGGGAGAGTGGTACATGAAATCAGGGAAGAGGCGGCTTGGCCTTCCTGCCTGGGGAGCCTCCACGCACCCCGCTGCTCCCAGAGCCAAGCTGGCTGGCTGCCCTCCTCCCTTCTCTTACTTCCCCAAATGCTCTGGGCACTGGACTGCTTGTTCCCTGGCTCACTGCCTGGGGGGAACAGACAAGGCTTCATTCACTTACCTACTCCATCCCCCCTCGAGTAGGCCAGGGGGTGAAGACAGAAACTCAGTTCCTTATTCTCTGTCCTGGACTCCTGCACTTTGTTGGTGCCTCTGTCTCACCTACCTCACCTGTTGAGACTGTTTAAGTGAGACCCCTCACCAGACTAAGCTTAATCCCCAACATCCAGAACACTGCCTGGCGCACGATAAAGACGACTGTGGCAAAAATGAGGGCAAGGGCATTTCCTGCGGGCCCTGGTGCCAAGGCTCCGCTTGGTGGGAGGGGGACGGTACACAGACCCAGATGCCGGCTGTAGTCACTCCGCTTCGTGGCCCCGCCTCTGCGGGCGCTGCCCTGCGTCGGCACCAGTCCGGGGAGGGGGCGGGGCGGCTCTGGCCCCGCCCCCCGGGGAGTCACGTAGCTCTGCGGCATCCGCAGCCTCATTTACAGCAGCCAGGGCTGGAACCGCCGCTGCTGTGGACCAGAACGGAGCTGCTCTACCAGTTGCGAACTCCCTGCACACAGGTGAGTCTGGGGCGACGCGGGAGCTACCCAGCCTCTCTGCTTCCTCCCTCTGACTCTGCCTCCTCCCATCCTTGCCCTGCTCCCAGGGGGACCCCTGCATGTGCCTTTTCAGCTCTCTCCTTAAATTCTTTCTTCTTCCTGTCTACTGGAAACCTCCTGGTTTGGCCTCTCCCACAACGTCCCTTCCTTTTGGCTCTAACGCCCTCAAGTTTTTCCAATCCCAAATCTTCCTTTGCCTACAGGATTTTTCCTTGGGGTCAGCCTCTCCCACCCAGACCATTTTAATCTCAGCCTGCTCCCTCTCCTAGGCAAAGTTCTCTTGCCTTCTCTGTCCCCATGTCTAGGGCTTTACCCGGGACTAGTTAGGCTGTCTCAACATCACCTTCCCACGAGTCTCCTCCCCTCTCCTCCTGCATCTCTCCCTCCCTCTCTCAGGCTCTCCACTCACCCCTGATCCTTGGCTCCCATCTCCTGACTGCACAGGCCGTCAGGTTTGGGGTAGGGGAGACTGGCAGTTATTTGTGCCACTCTTACCTCTTACCTGCTCCCCCTCTCCCAGCCTTCTCCAGAAGCCAGGGGAAGACGGGTGATGGGTGTCTGTCTCATTCTGAAATCTTGGGAGTGAGTGCACTTTCCCTAGGGGTCCTGCTGGGGATGAGAAGAGGGAAGTTGAAAGGCCAGGACTTAGGCCTATCTGAAGAAGGGACCAAATTCAGCAAAAGAAGGACCTGCATCTTCGTTTGGACAGTAGTTTCATAAGAAGACCTGTAGCTTCAGGGCTGCTAACCTCCCCACCCTCACCCTGTGTCTTACTCCGGGGCTGGGAAGGGTGCCCACCAGGGACAAAAGGAGATGTGAGAACCGAGGCCCTAAGTCTCCTAGTTGTCAGAGGGATTGCTGCCACTTCGATGTCCAGGCCCCCTGCCAAGGACTGCTTCCCTGTTCCCAGCTCTGTGCTTGTTGGGGGCAGGAGTGGGGTGGGTGCCATTTGGCCCATGTGCCCAGGAGAGAAAGCAGTGGAGGTACTGGATGGGGTCCAGCTTTTATATTTTGTATCCCACAGAGCTATCACCATGCCCCACTTGTATCCAGCCCTTTCTGCGGAGCAGAAAAAGGATTTGTCTGACATTGCTCTCCGGATTGTGGCCCCCGGCAAAGGCATTCTGGCTGCAGATGAGTCTGTAGGTAGGTGGGGGCCTGTGGCCAGGTAGGGTAGAGGTGGCCAGGAAGCCCTGGGGATGACCTTGTCATCCCTCTGTTTGCCCCCAGGCAGCATGGCCAAGCGGCTGAGCCAAATCGGGGTGGAGAACACAGAGGAGAACCGCCGATTGTACCGCCAGGTCCTGTTCAGCGCTGATGACCGTGTAAAGAAGTGCATTGGTGGCGTCATCTTCTTCCATGAGACACTCTATCAGAAAGATGATAGTGGGGTCCCTTTCATCCATACCATCCAGGATAAGGGCATTGTCGTGGGCATCAAGGTGCAGCCACTGGCCATGGATGGGGGCTGAGCATGGAAATTGTGTGTGTGTGTGTGTTGTGGAGCGTGGCATGAGGAATCTTTCCTGGGTTCAGCCCTCTACCTGTGTTTCCCGTATAGGTTGACAAGGGTGTAGTGCCGCTAGCTGGGACTGATGGAGAAACCACCACTCAAGGTACAGGATGGGTGGGCTTCAGGACCACAGGGCTTTTGGGTGGTTGATGCTGGCAAAGAGGGGCAGGATGATGAGGCCGGCTCTATGCCTGCAGGGCTGGATGGGCTCTCAGAACGCTGTGCCCAGTACAAGAAGGATGGTGCCGACTTTGCCAAGTGGCGCTGTGTACTGAAAATCAGTGAGCGCACACCCTCAGCACTTGCCATTCTGGAGAATGCCAATGTGCTGGCCCGTTATGCCAGCATCTGCCAGCAGGTATGTGCATGTGTATGTGGGGGAGTCAGGTGGGTACACTGGGCCTGGTTGGGGAGAGGGGTACAGGGCTTTCTCACATCCTACCTACTGCCTCACCCAAGCTCCTCTG
This sequence comes from Phataginus tricuspis, assembly GCA_029783875.1. Taxonomy (NCBI): domain Eukaryota; kingdom Metazoa; phylum Chordata; class Mammalia; order Pholidota; family Manidae; genus Phataginus; species Phataginus tricuspis. The sequence continues at coordinate 4,209,005 of JAQQAC010006923.1, read as the reverse complement.
CTTTTACCTGCAGAATGGCATTGTGCCTATTGTGGAACCTGAAATCCTGCCTGATGGAGACCATGACCTCAAACGTTGCCAGTATGTTACAGAGAAGGTGAGTCCTTGCCTGGGTACAGATACATAACACAGGGACAGCCTGACAGGGGAGCCTGTTCCCTTTGTCCCTGGCTCAGACGCCAGCACTGTCCCCAGGCCCTCTTTCACTGGACCCCAGAGTGACCTGTGAGCCCGAGCCTGTGCTGCCCTCACAGTCAAACCCGCCTACCCCAGATAAGGGGCAGGGAGCAGTAAGTGGCAGGGAACCAGAACTTAGTAAGCCCCCCCTGACCCCCAGGTCTTGGCTGCTGTGTACAAGGCCCTGAGTGACCATCGCGTGTACCTGGAGGGGACCCTGCTCAAGCCCAACATGGTGACCCCTGGCCATGCCTGTCCCATTAAGTATAGCCCAGAGGAAATTGCCATGGCAACTGTCACTGCTTTGCGTCGCACTGTGCCTCCAGCTGTCCCAGGTACCACCCTTCTTCCTAACCTTCTATCCCTAAGACACCTCCTTGGGTTCTTCTTGTGGCTTTCAGGGGTCCCTTATCCTGGAAAAATAGGAAGTGACCAATTAGTTTGTCTTCTCTTCTCCTCTCTAGGAGTGACCTTCCTGTCTGGGGGCCAGAGTGAGGAAGAGGCATCACTCAACCTCAATGCTATCAACCGCTGCCCCCTTCCCCGGCCCTGGGCCCTCACCTTCTCCTATGGGCGTGCCCTGCAGGCCTCTGCCCTCAGTGCCTGGCGAGGGCAACGGGACAATGCTGGCGCTGCCACTGAGGAGTTCATCAAGCGGGCTGAGGTTGGAAGCTAGAGGTGGAGGTTGTGGCAGGGATCTGTAGCTGGGCAGGGGACAGCTCCCAGAGGCTTAGCCTCGGCGGGGTTTGGCACCTGTGGGCTGGGTCAGCCTGCTTACACACTCCTCCTTTTTTGCAGGTGAATGGGCTTGCAGCCCAGGGCAAGTATGAAGGCAGCAGAGACGATGGTGGAGCGGCAGCACAGTCCCTCTATATTGCCAACCATGCCTACTGAGTACCCACTCCACACTACAGCCATTGGCATGGCCACCTGCACCCAGTTTTGCCCGTAGTTACGGCCAGGGCCACATAGCCATGCAGAGCAGAGGTGCCTCCATCCAGCACTCTGTCATCTTCCTTCTTTCTCTTCCTCCCCACCTCCCATTGCACAACCGGGATCACTGGGTGGGAGGACAGGGAGCCCCTCATGACCAAAGGCAGGAGAACATGGTAGAAATCAGAGCAAGATGCCTGGTCTTCCCACTGCCTCTGCCAGTTCCCCACAATTTCCCCATGATGAGGTACTTTTCCTTGGTCTCTCCTTGCCTGCACTGTCTCCTGGGATCAGAGGGTAGCACGCCAGACCTGACTCACGCCTCGGGTGCAAACCACATAGAAAATAAATGGTAGCAAAACATGCTACTTTGTCTGTTTTACACACCAAATTCCCACCTCCCAGTTTCTAATCTCTACTGACTGGGTCTCTGGACCCTCTGACTGGACGTGGAGAGGGTGGGTTTTGAGTTTTACTGGGCTTTAAGTTTATGGGAGAAGGGCACACCTGGTCACCACACCAGCCACCAAGTTAGGCTCTTGCCTATTGACGTCCAAGGCTGGAGCACGGCGGTGTGGAGGGCCGCAAGTCTCAGGGATGGCCACGTCAGAAGCACTGGGCAGCAGCTGCAGGAGGATGGAATGAGGCAAGACTGGCACAACTCCCAAAGGCAGCTTTTGCCCAAGGCCCAAAACTGGGATAAGAGGACATGGGAAGGGAGTCTGTCACTTCTCAGCTGTGTTGAGCCCTGTTGGCTTGACACATTCTCCTAGGGGGAACCACTGCCTGAGGAAAAACCCCAAGGCTAGGGATTGCCCCCCCTGCAGGGTTGGCACCTTGGAGGTTGCCAAGGGCTATTGCCTACTCCCATTTGGGGTATGTGGGGGCACAGAGGGAGTCAATTTAAGGATCTGGCCAAGGGTGGACCTCATGAGGTCTCATGCTGAACTTCAACCACTTGGCTGGGGTGTGGTGGGTGGGCTGAGCAATTGGGTCTATCTGAGCAGATAAAAAGGTGAGAGAACCTACTGGGTGTGTTCGGTGTGAGCCTGGAGAGGCCACTCTGTGTGAAGTGCACGACCAATCCTCCCCACTAATTTTTGCATTGTGGGAATGTAGGGCCAGTGTGTCCTGATCTTATATTAACAAAAATAGCCAACGCAGAGAGAGAGCACTTTCCATGTGTTCCTGCCAGGCCCTATCCTAATCACTACGTTTATTAACTCACTCACTGCAATGAGTCCGTACCCCCGTGCCTCCAGAAGGCGGTGCGAGGCAAGCGCTCAGCCCTCTTCGCTGCCGTGGCGGTCGTGCTGGGGTTGCCGCTCTGGGGGAAGACCACGGAGACCTCCCGGGCCCCGTTGCCTTACTCCCAGATCAGTGGGCTGAATGCTCTGCTTCGGCTCATGGTGCCTGTCACTATGTTTAGTAGAAACTATTACTATACCTATTTTCTTATGAGAAAATTGGCACAGAGAGGCTACCTAACATCTCAGGATCACTCAAGTGGTGAAGCCAGAGTTTTCAAGAAATTTTTAAATGAATTATTCAGACACTTATGAAGTTGGAAATGAATTTCAATTATACCGAATGAGCCGAATACGCTAAAAATGTACTACTAGCTTGCCACCTCTGTGTTTGAGGCCTGAGAAGAGGTGCCCCGAAGAGAAATTCTATAATGGGGGTGATAAACGACACGTTTGCGTGCTTTACGGGTGCCAGGCTCTTTACGTGAATGGCCTTAATTTCGTAGATATTTCCATTTTCCAGTTGAGAAAACTGGGCTTAGAGCTACCCGTGGTCACCCAGTTAGTATTTAATAACTGCAGAGTTTGCGCTCTAACTCTCTGAAGCTAGGAATTTGTTCCACAAGGAAGCAGGGACCTATCAAGGGTCTTCCAGCGACGCAGAAATCCCTAAATGCCTCCATCCCTCCTTGGCGCCCGGGTAATTTTTCAAACTCCTAGAGGTTCCTTGGGGGTGGGGGGGGGATACCCCGGGGGGTACCCCGACCCCGCCCCGTCCCATCCCTCACCAACTTTCTCCGCCTGCGCGGCTGGAGTGCACCTCGCGATTGGATGCAATCTCTGCCATGGTCCCGCCCCCCTCAGTGCGGTTTCCGATTGGGAGAGGCTGACGCAGCCCCGCCCCCCGGCGGCTAGATCTGCCGGGAGCAAGCATGGCGGCGGTCGGGGCGGCTCTCGGGGCCGCTGCTACCGATCTAGGTGCGGTGGCGTTCGGGCGGGACCTGCAGCTCGCGGGGTGCGGATGACGAGGGAGGAATGCAAGGGTGGGCACTGTGGAGTGCGAGAGGTCCCGCGAACTGGGGTCGCTTCATACAGGATCCCTTCATACTTGGGCTCAGGCCCCTGGCACAGGGATCCCCGTGAACGCGGGCGGAGAGCCTTAGAGTACCGGTTGTATGGGCTTCTCCGCGTCGGGCTTAGGGCTGGCACCCGCGTCCACGTCTAGCATCTTAGTCCGTACCCCCGTGCCTCCAGAGGCGGTGCGAGGAAAGCGCGCAGCCCTCTTCTTCGCTGCGGTGGCTATCGTGCTGGGGTTGCCGCTCTGGTGGAAGACCACGGAGACCTACCGGGCCCCGTTGCCTTACTCCCAGATCAGTGGGCTGAATGCTCTGCAGGTGAGACCTCGGTGGGGGAGCGCCAGCGGACAGCCCACTGGCAAGGTGGAGACCTCAGCTGATGGCTCTAATGCTCCTTCCCGCAGCTTCGGCTCATGGTGCCTGTCACTGTCGTGTTTACCCGGGAGTCAGTGCCATTGGACGACCAGGAGAAGCTGCCGTTCACTGTTGTGCATGAGAGAGAGATCCCTCTGAAATGTGAGTTTCTTAGGGCGTCAGGGCTGCCTTTCTGGTTTGAGTTCAGAGATGGGTTGGGTAGGAAGAGCCTGAGTGTCCCATAAAGATAGTTAAAAACTTAACAGGCCTTTCTGAATGAACATGTGTTTGGTTAGAAGAAAAGCAACTTTAAATTCAGTGTTATTCAGTAAGGCCACAAATTTACTCATAAAACAGTTATACCACCTGATCAGAAGCAGCTGTTGCTCACTAGGAATTAGAAGGGGTTGTGGGATGTAGTGGAAAGAACACAGGGTTGGAATCAAGTTGGATTTATATACAGGCCATTTTCAGCTTAACAGTAAACACTTTATTGCATCTTCAGCACTTTTCTTAGGTATCAGGAATTTGGGGTAAGAAATTGATAATGATTTTAAGAAATTCATGGTCAGGTAGGGGAGAAAGACTTAAATCACAGAAGTATATAAGAAACTGAGATTGCACTTAAGAATGCACTTCTTACTGTCTGGAAGGAAGGAAAGAAAGGGAGGGTTTTGAGGGATGTAATTTTTAAGCTGGACTTTTAAGGATGTGTAGGAATTCAGGTTAAATGGGAAGGGGAGGGAGGCAATAGCCGGAGCCAATTGATAGATAGTATTAGTTGTTCACTATATGCCAGAAACTAGGTGAAGCACTTTAAAAATGTGTTGCCTCATTTAATCCTATCTACTATTATGATCCCTATTTTATGAATCAACAGATTTAGAGATTTTAATTTGTCCAAGATCACACGGCTAGCAAGTAAGAGGTGGAACTGGGATTTGAATCCAGGCACGATTGATTACGATGTTCAAACTTTTCATCAGCATTCTGCTTCCTGTGTAAAAGCATGGAAGGGTGAATCGGCATGCCAAGAGACCTATGAGCAGTCTGACCTTTCTGGAGTGTGACATGAAAGATTGGGAGTGATTGGAGAAGTAGGCTCAGTCCCGACCATGAAGTGCCTACGTGCCATGTATTTTCTAGCTCTTTAAACCTTGGTCACACATTTTTTGAAATGTTTTTACTAAAACAAAAATTGGATCATCTATCACATGTTAGTCTGCAACTTGATTGTTGTCAGTTCGTCATGGACTTCTTCATAGTGACATAGATGGTAGTGTGGATATACTGTAGAAGTAGCCAAGAATATGAAATCTGGGTGTAGGAGAGCTGGATTAAAGCCTGGGTTCTTGTGTGAGTTTGGACGAGGTTGTTAACCTCTCTAAACCTTAGTTTTCTCATCTGTTAAACAGGAAGAGTAATAGGGTTGTTTATTTATTCAGCAGATATTTATTGAGTACCAATATCTGGTACTGTTGTGTTGCTAGAGATACAGCAATGAACAAAACAGACAAAAAGGAGGAGGCCAGATAATTAACAAGAAACAAGCAAAATGTATGTAAGATGGTGATAGGAAAAAACAGTAGGGCAGGGGGATAGGAAGGTTTTCTTGTCATTGCCATTTTCGGGTGGCCAGAGAAGGCATCATTTGAAAAGAGGACATTTGGATAAAGACCTAAAGGAGGTGCAGAAGTAAACTGTGTAGATATCGGGAGAACATCTTTTGCAAAGGGAAAAGCAAGTACATATGGGGTCCTATGTTAGGATCAGGGGTAGTACCTCTGCAGAACAGTAGGACTCACATTGTGGCTAATGAGGTGAATGAGGAAGAGAGTAAGAGGAAATGAAATAAAATCAGAGGGATCAAAGGGGGCCAGACTCACATACAGCTTTTAATCTGGATGAGAAGGGAAGGCACTGAAGGGTTTTCTGTTTTTTAAACATAACTACCATTATAACACCTAACCAAGTTAGCAATGATTCCTTCCTATCACCTGATTTCCACCCTGCATTTTGTCAAGTCTCTTTTGTTTCTTTTATTATATGTCAGCTCCCCCATCCCATCCTGATACACCTATTTTCATTGATTTGTTGGATAAACCAGGTCATTTGTTTTACAGAACTTCTCAATTCTGGATTTGGCAGATTACTTCCTCCTAGTCTCGTGTAACTTAGTCCTCTGTTATCCATAGTTCTTATAAACTGATCTAGAGGTTTGATTAAAATCAACTTCAGTTTTTTAGGCAAGAGTTTAGTTGGTGTAATTCTTGTGTTACATCATGAAGCATGTGATGGCTGGTTGTTTTGCTTTGGTGATAGATACGCAGATGATTTAGTGAGTTAGGTATTGTTAGCTTGATTTCCTTGTCAACCTTTCACTTGATGGTTTTAGGGTCCATTGATGCTGGAATCCATTTAATTAGCAGTTGCAAAATGGAAATTTTTCAATTCTGTCATTTCTTCTGCATATATGACCTGGAATTCTCCCATAAAGAAGAACTTGCCCAATAAATTTTAGTTTCAACTTCTCAAGTTCCAGGAGGCGAAAAAATCCCCTTGGGATTGCCTTATATGTATGTATAGATTAACTTGGAGAGAACTGACACTCTTAGAATGGTCTTTACAACTAGGATCATTGTCTGCATTTTCCATTTTATTCAGATAATTTTTTAAGTCCTTCAGCAAAAGCTTTTTTTTCCTATAGATTTATACATTTATTCCTGGGATTGGGGATTTTTTTAAATGCTTACTTTTCTAATTGGATATTGCTGGTATTTATCAGAAAACTATTGATTCTTGTATATTCTTATATCTGCTTATCTTACTGAACTGTTGACTAGTTCTAATAGTTTTTCAGCTTGTTCTCTTGGATTTTCTTGGACAATAATTATGCTACTTCAAAAAGTAGCTCTTTCAAATATGTATGCTTTATTTCTCTTTCTTCATTTACTACATTGGTCAGGAACTTCAGAAAACATTGCAGAGTAATAGAGGAGATAGCAGGCATCGCTATTTTATTACTAATATTAATGGAACTGTATTAATGTTTTGTCATTAAGTGTACATCTTGTTTTTACCAAGAATGTTCACTGAATTTATTTTAGGTCACCTATTGAAATGATCATATGCTTTTTCTCCTTCCACCTGTTAATGTAATGAATATTGTAATAGATTTCCCTGGGCGGGTGGGTACTTCAGGTTGAAGGTAGTGTGTACACAGTGCCACGTATTTGGTATCATCCATGCAGAAATCATTAGAATTGGCTATAGCTGCTCCCTTTTTTTTAATTGAGATAGAATTGACATATACATTGGCTGTAGTGTGTTAATGTTTCCCTTCTGTCATCCGCCATTCTCGGGTGCTGGACGGAGTTAGTGCTGGGAAGGTGGGCAGAGGTCTGAACTTGCTCTTTCCCTCATGCTTCTTCCTTTTCCCCTCAGACAAAATGAAAATCAAATGCCGTTTCCAGAAGGCCTATCGGAGGGCTTTGGACCATGAGGAGGAGGCCCTGTCGTTGGGCAGTATCCAAGGTACAGGAAGGGCCGATCATACTATTTTAATTTTAGTTTTAACTTTAATGAAGCCCTTTTTTTCCTTCTGATGTCTAATTGTGTAGTTTCTATACCTTGTCTTAACTCCAAAATTTCTCTGGGAAAGCTGGGAATGAGATACCTTGTGTATCAGCCTGGGCCACTGAGGGCTAAGCCTGGCCACAGTGTCAGCTGGGTGTGAGTGGGAGGTGGTGGGGTGGCTTTGGCACTCTGGGGGGACTTGAGGGAGAGGGAGTGTGTTTTTGCTCCTGGTACACCACCTGCTCTTGTCCCCAGAGACAGAAACCATGTTAGCTGAGCCACAGGAGCCAGCAGAGGGCTCCCTGACTGTGTACGTGATCTCTGAACACTCCTCACTTCTCCCCCAGGTAGGGTGAGCAGGGGGGCTGCAGCCTCGCCTAACCCCTCCAGCTTCTCTTTTCCTAGATGACCTCCTCCTGACAGTATTGCCTCCCATTTGCTACAGAAAACTCTCCAAATATATTTTGAAAAGAGTTCAAATAGTGGTTTTTTTCATTGACTCTGGGTCCTTCTAAATCCAAGACTTGCTTTTGTTTAAAGCTCCAGAGGCCATTTAAAGTGAAAAAAAAAACCCCAGTAGGATTAAAAGAAAGAAACTGGTGTGAATGGCTTGTGATGGTAATACAGGCAATTCATTGACTTTTTCACTTTATGGACAAACGGCTCAGTGGGAGCTAACCGGTGTACTGTTTTCTTTTTAAGTTTATAATGAAATATTCTTAAAAAAAAAAGAAAGAAAATTTTAATGAACATCTAGTACCCACCCCCAGCTTGCAGACTATAGCATAGCAATGTAGTGATCTCCCATGATCTCCCTGGTCATCCCCTATCCCCTTTGAGCCCCAGATTGACTGTATTTTGTGTGTACCATTTTCTTTTTTCTTTTGAGTTTTAGTACATACGTTGTATTTCTCTAAACAATATATTTAATTTTACATATTTTTGAACTTTATGGTCCAATACAGCACACGTTCCACAACTTTGACTTTGTTCAGCATTTGGTTTGAGAGGATCACCCATGATAACAATAGTTGAATCTAATGCTAGTTTTATCAGATGTGTTCATTTTTAATTCTAATGTCTTATTGTATAAACATCACAGCTTATCTATTTAGTGGCTGGTGGGCATATGGATTGTCTTCAGTTTTTTAGTGTTACAAATAACGCAACTGTGAAAATAATTGGGCTTGTCTCTTTGCTATGTGCCATTTACTTGTATCAGACTTTCTAGTTTGTTGATTCTGCTTTTCTTGCTCAGCATGCCATCTCTTAGTTTCCAGACTGTGAAGATGTATATTGCCTGGAACTATACTGAGAGGGAAAAGGGAGCTGAAGTGAATGAAAATACTCATATGTACCCATAGCTCAGAATTGCCAAGATCATAGCTCACTGAGATTCTAAAGAGAGGTGCAGGCATGTTGGTCATTGGAAAAAGACCAGGTTCCCAGAGGCAGGGCCAGAGGGCTCTTCTGCGTTCTTCCCTGAGCCATGGGCATTCTGTCCCTTGCTGCCCTTCATAGGACATGATGAGTTACATTGGGCCAAAGAGGACAGCAGTTGTGCGGGGGATAATGCACCGGGAGGCCTTCAGCATCGTTGGCCGCCGCGTAATCCACATAGCCCAGGCCATGTCTTTGACTGGGGATGTGCTTGCTGCAGCGCTGGCTGACCACCTTCCAGAGGACAAGTGGAGCTCTGATAAGAGGCGGCCTCTCAAGTCCAGCTTGGGTAGGGTGACTGGGCTTTGCCGGAAGGGAAAGGGATGTGAGTTATGTGGAGGTGCTGGGGCAGGAGGGAAATCTGCATGAAAAACCTTTACTCCATTCTTCTGTGGTCTCAACTTTTTTTCTTAAAGCTCTCAGCATTCCTCAACCTAGTTTTATCTTCCCTTTGGTTCTACTATGGCGACCAGCCTCATTCTAGAGAAGAAACAAGTTCAGCTCAGCCAGGGATTACAGGCTGCCCTTGATCCACAGAAGCCTCTGGCTTCCCTGGCTCCTGTTTCTACAGGCTATGAGATCACCTTCAGTTTACTCAACCCCGACCCCAAGTCCCATGACGTCCACTGGGACATTGAGGGGGCTGTCCGGCGCTGCGTGCAGCCCTTCCTGAATGCCCTCAGTGCTGTGGGCAACTTCTCTGTGGACTCGCAGGTAAGAGTGGGAGCAGGTGGAGGAGGCCGCCCCCTGGCTCCACCGTCTCCTTCAAAGTCAATCCGCATTTAGTGTTGACGTGTAACCTGTTCTTCCAGCTCTTAGAACTTGCCGATTTGCCGGGAATTTCCTGTGTGGGCATGTGGTGCTGGTGGCTACTTTCCCTCCTTGGTGTCCAGCTCAGGGAGTTGGGTCATGCTTGTTAAAAAGTGAACTTCCTGTGGCTCCCTCCAGAACCCTGTTCACTAGTTGTGCCATCCTTAAGGAATTTATTTAAAAACAAACAAAAACTTCCTGAAATATGTTAATGTAGTAATAAAGATATGAGGAGTGTAGTTTTCTGTACCATACAACATCCTTTTAAGGAGAACTTGGGAGAAATTTTTGTCAAGTCTTGGTAGTGGGAGTAATTACTTCTGAATAAATGACTTGATTTGATCTGTGGACACTGGATCATGCCATTCTTTGTTTCCCTTTTTGTTTAGGCTGTTAGAAAGCCTGGTAAAAAAATATGGTTTTCAAAGCATGTAGTCTATTAACTATACCCTTGGCTTTGTAATTTTTTCCTTACGCATGTTTTTTCTCAGCCCCGATTTACTCTCTTAATTTTGCCTGTCCTAATTGTGTCTTTTTAAGGTACCTCAAATCTTTTTGAGGACAAAGGGGAATGTAAATCAGTAAATAAAATAACCATTCTCCCTTTTTGCCCTACAGATCCTTTACTACGCAGTGCTGGGGGTGAACCCCCGCTTTGACCCAGTGTCCTCCAGCTACTACTTGGCCACACACAGCCTCCCGCATGTCATCAACCCAGTGGAGTCCCGGCTGGGTGAGCTCCTGAGGGTGAGGGTCTTCCTGCAAGGCTGGGGAGGCACCCTGAAGGCCCAGCCTCGGGTGGAAGTAGCTCGTAGACAGCGATGTTCCCGGCGGGGCTGGTTCGAGGGCGCTGGGAAAGTGCCGGGCATTTAGGCCCCTGCTCGTAGCACTCGGTGGACCTTTTCTTCTCCACACAGTCATATCCCAAAGCATTTATTAAACATGGCCCCCAGCCCTTTTTATAAACAAATGGATAGGCTGTGTCTCCCTCCCTGCAAGCCATTTAGGAAGGATAAGGCCACCCATGTAGGAAAGACAACAGCAAAAATACATGAAGGCAGAATTTGAACTGAGGGTTCAGCTGAGTGAGGTTGAGAAACTTTTAAGCTAGGATTCCAGGTTTTAATTTTTAGGGTGGTACCTAGGCATAGAGGGTGTGACCAAGAAGTATAATACAAGCAAACCAAAGCGAGTGTATAACTAGGTGTGGAATTGCAGGCATGAGAGCTAGGCCAGAGGACCAAGGAGAACAGGAGGCCTTGGCACAGTTCTCCTCCCTCCTTTCCTCCCCTCGTTTAGCAGACAGAGCCCAAGGGACTGCTTTATGGCAGTGCTGAGCATAGAGCTAGCAGGGCATCTCAGGCTAGGGACTTGGGGGCTTAGATGTAGAAGGGTAAGAGCACATAGACCCTCAGGAAGCTCAGAGAAGGTTAGTGTGGCTGAACTGTGACAGTGACCTAGATGAGGCTGGCAAGGCAGGCAGGTGCCGATCATAAAGGATCGAACTTTAACCTGGTATGAATGGCTAGCCATTGAAGGACAGGGAACTGACATGAGGTCAGATTTATACTTGTGCACAAAATGAGTTCTTGTAATATGGGTACAGTGTACCAGTGGCCAACTGAGCTGTCTTAGGGGGGACCTGTTAGAGGAGGGCAGATTCTAGGGGCATTTTGTGGCTAAGGTCTGCACTCCATGTATGTGGCCCATCTTGGGAGAATGTTTGGAGGTTCTTTATTATAGAAACCCCGGACTGGGGGATATCCCAGTGGTTATCTGGGGAAAATGAAGCCCAGAGTGAGTGACCAGCAAGTTAGAGGCTGGTCTGGAACTAAGATCAGGTCCAGCGTGGTTTGGTGTTCTGACTCCCTTCTCTTTGTGCCACAGGATCCAGTGCCGCCTCCCTGTACCCTGTGCTCAACTTTCTACTCTATGTACCTGAGCTTGCTCATTCACCGCTGTACATTCAAGACAAGGACGGGGCTCCGGTGGCCACCAACGCCTTCCACAGTCCCCGCTGGGGTGGTATTATGGTAATGGTCACTGTGCAGACCCAGAGCCCCAGCTTCAAGGAGACGGATGTTCCCTGAAACTCTTCCTTCTGTTGTTCCTCTGGTGTCCTCCACGGCTCAGCCTGTGGGAAGAGCAGGCACCAGGGAGGGGAGGGTGCTGTGAGCTCATACCACTCCTGTGCCAGCCCTTCAGCTTCTTATTTCCATCAGTGTTTTCTCTAATGTGACACTTCTGCATGTAGCAGTTTGGACTTACAGAGGACTCTGTGTGCATCTCAGATCTTGGCCCTTTTTGTGGGAGTCTTACAAGGTTGGGAACTTTGTTTCCCCACTTAGACTGGGACTTTCTCATGGGTAGGAACCCTAAAGTGGAATAAAAAACCTCTTTCACAGGACTTTTGAGGGGGTAATGGAGGTAATTTATATAAAGCTCCTAATTGCAGGTATTCAAAAAATACTAGCTATATCATCAGGTTTGTAATTTCTAAAGAGCACAGAATATGTCTTCCTTTTCTCTCATGGTCCCCAGTGTTGAGCAGAGCTGTGCACGGTCCTGGCGTGATGCTGAGGCAACCTCATTTCCCCTGGCAGGTGTACAATGTGGACCCCAAAGCCTACAATGCCTCAGAGCTGCCTGTGCGAGTTGAGGTGGACATGGTGCGCGTGATGGAGGTGTTCCTGGCTCAGCTGCGGTGAGGTCCTGAGTTCATCACTGTGGGGCATGGCACTGAGTCTGACCAGTCTCCTGGGCTGACTGGAATGAAGTCTCATCCGGCAGGGATACCTTGGCTGTGCCTAGAGTCCCAGGGAAACCGTTTTTCCAAGGATTGCTTCATCCTTCTCCTAAGGAGGCCTAGTTGCTGACTAGTTTTAAGAACAAAAGAACATAGAATTATGAATATTGGGTCCATAGCGTGTGATTAGCTTGTGCTTAAGAAAATAGCTGTTAATTCTGATGCTTACTGATCTTGGTAGTGGATGCCTGGTGTTGAGTATTCTACGGCTCATCAGGAAAGAGGATTCTGATTGATTATCAATGTCTGCCATGGGTACAGGATTAGAGAGGCACAGTGCGCATGTCTTGTTAGAGGTGGTCCTTGATCATCTCTTAACTGAAGGCTCTGTGGCCCTATTATTCCAGAGAGAGGGTAGAGAGGTCGACACGACCAAATTGGTGTTACCAGAAATATTTTAGTCTTGGAACCTTTTCTCAAATATAATCTTGGAAGTCTGATGTATGAACAGGTGAAGGTGAAAGTACTAGTCACAGTGGGGTTTGGGACTCTGGGTTGCTGCTCACTCCCAAAGATCCTGAGGCACTTCTCTACAACCCCTCCGGTTCTGGGTAAGATGAAAACTCCTAGTAGTTATTCTCGGAATCATAGCCATCTTCTGCCTTGTCGCCTCAGCCCCTTTGACCTTCATTGTTCCTACAGGCTGCTCTTTGGGATTGCTCAGCCCCAGGTGCCTCCCAAATGCCTGCTTTCAGGGCCTCAGAGTGAGGGCCTAACAATGTGGGAGCTAGACCGGCTGCTCTGGGCTCGGTCGGTGGAGAACCTGGCCACAGCCACCACCACTCTCACTTCCCTGGCGCAGCTTCTGGGCAAGATCAGCAACATTGTCATCAAGGATGACGTGGCGTCCGAGGTAAGCAGGCGCAGGGGATGGAGTCTGGCCTGGGACTGGAGTGCCCAGTGAGGACCAGGGTGTGGGGCAACCAGAGAGCCAGTCGAGATCCAGGATATTTGTGGACGTGCCATCTTTGAATGCCCCGGGCTTCCTCTGGAGGGCAGTGCCAGCTCCCCGGCAGGAGTCCAGATTGGGGGGTGAGGTTTTAAGGGGTGATGGGGGTGTGAACTCCGGGCAGCCTGTCTGGTAGATGGAATAAGCCCCATCACCCCACATCCTCAGCAATGCCTAGGGCTTACCTGCAATCCCCTGCCCCTTTCCTAGGTGTACAGGGCTGTAGCTGCAGTCCAGAGGGCAGCAGAGGAGCTGGCCTCGGGGCACCTGGCCTCGGCCTTCATTGCCAGCCAGGAAGCTGTGACATCCTCAGAGCGTGCCTTTTTTGATCCGTCACTCCTCCACCTCCTCTATTTCCCTGATGACCAGAAGTTTGCCATCTACATCCCACTCTTCCTGCCTATGGCTGTGCCCATCTTCCTGTCCTTGATCAAGATCTTCCTGGAGACCCGCAAGTCCTGGAAAAAGCCTGAGAAGGTAGACTGAGCAGGGCAGCTTCTCAGTAGGAAGACTCCCTTTCTGGCAGGGAGTAAGGTGTTGGCTTGAGAGGCGTGTAAATGGGGCGTGCGACTGCTGACTTGTTCGTCTCCAGCCTCTGTTGCCTCTCCAGCAACCAAAGTATAATGCTCCAAGGTGGGCTCATCTTTTCTTCCCTCCCACTCTCTGGCTAGGGCCCCCCACCCTTCCTGCTTCCCCTCAGCCCCCTGCCCTCAAAGACACATCTAGGTCTCCCTTATCTGGCTTGAACTTGAAGGTCTTTTCCTGTCTCCTTTGGTGGCAGGGCAGCTTACTGTGCTTCTGCCCTGTCCGCACAGTCCTCTTGCACTGAGAGGGCGCATTGGGGGAAAGCTCCAGGTTGGATACTAGCCCCCACCCCTCCATGCTTCCTCGAACCCCTTCAGGAGGACCCTAGCCCTGCTGTCATGAAAAGGGCCAGGCATGGGTCCCCTCTGGGGCCTGCTCCCTTCCTCCCCTCCCTGCTGGCTGACTACTCCTGTTGGTTACAGCCCGCGGCTGTGTGTGACATGAAGAGGTTCCTTTACCCTTCATAGAGGCAGTGTGGTACGGTGGGGAGAGTTGCGGACGTGGGATTAAACATGCCTGAATTCAAACCCTTGCTTCTGCACTTATCATCTGGGGAACTTTTTATTTATTTATTTGAATTTTTAATTTTTATTTTTTCTGTCATCTGGGGAACTTCAGATAAGCCACTTAATCTCTCTGAGCCTCAGTTTTTCATTTGTTAAAATAGCACTAATGATACCTCTCTACAGGGTGGTCGTGATCATGGATTAAATGTCATAAGCATGTTTAAGTGGCATATTTTAGGCTCTCAATAAACATTGGTGGAATGTGAAGTGGAATGACATGAAGTATGAGCATATCTTTCATTCTTTATTCATGTATAAGTAATGGTTTCTTAGTATCTGTCCTCCTGGGCTCACAGGTCCACTTGCTTCCACCTGGTCGAGTGCCCTTGCTGCCTCCCTGTCCTGGAAGGGGTCCTTTGGTGGCCAGATGTCTATGCTCTTGTCCCTGGGCATGTCCTAGGTTGTCCAACAAGGCTGTTAGCATCTACTTCTGCTAATTAGCAGGAGATCTGGGAGAGAATATCTAGTGCCCGTGTAAGCCCTCAGATCCTTAATAAATTAAAAAACAACATTGAGCACAGGCTGCAGGGGCCGTGTGCTAGGTGCCCGGGTATTATATAGAGAACAAAGACAGGATTTCTGCTTACACGGAACTGGTCTTTCAGGGGGTTGAGGCAGTGAGCAAATAAAACTAATTTCAGATAATGCATTAGAATGAAAAAACAGGCTGATCAGATAGTGACTAAGGGTAGCACTTTAGATTGCATGTGAGGGAGGGCCTTTGAGCCGAGCCCAGACAACAGGCCATCTGGGAGTAGAGCATCCCAGGCAAGACGCCGAGGCGGGAACTCGCTTGAGGGGCAGAGGGACGGGGTGTGCCCGGAGCGCCGCGAGTAAGGAGGAGGTAGCCAATTCCTGAAAGCTGCTATCAAAAAATGAATGAAGCCCGCTGCCTGCCTCTTCCCAATCCTGGGGAAGTAGTGCGGGTCCGCGGCGCCCGCGCTTGTGGGCGGGGCCAGTCCCGGCCCGCCCCGGGGGTGGGACGGTACCTGGGGCCCCGGCAGGGGGTGGGGCTGCGGACTCCCTCGTCTCCTGGCTCCAACCGGCGCAGGCATTCGCGGCGACAGCAGGCGAGCTGCGGCCCAGCGAGGCCATGAAGGTGAAGAAGGGTGGCGGCGGGGCCGGAACGGGGGCGGAGCCGGCTCCCGTGGCCTTGGGCCCGAGCGTGGAGCCCAAGCCGGAGCCGCAGCTGCAGGCGGAGTCCGAATCTGGGTCCGAGTCGGAGCCGGAGGCAGGCCCAGGGCCCAGGATAGGGCCGCTGCAGAGGAAGCAGCCCATAGGGCCCCAGGACGTGCTGGGGCTGCAGCGGATCACAGGCGGTGAGCACCGGCGAGGGAGCGCCGCCTGCGGGCTGGAGGGAAAGCGCGCGGGAGGGGGCCCTCGTGGGGCGCGGAGTCTAGGCCCCCGCCCCTTTTCCCGGTCTCCCCTCCTCCACCTGAGTCCCCCCCGCCCCGCCTGTGTCCCCTACCCTTCAGCCTCCAAGCCTGAGATCGCCATGCCCCACTTTCCTTAATATCCCTGGGCCCCCCTCCTCTCCCTTTAGAAATTATTTCCACCCCACTCCTTACTTTTGGAGGACTATATTCCCCTTTCCCATCGTGGAGGTAGGGTAGCAGCTGCAGCTGTGACCTCCCTTTCCCATGGAGTCTTCAGAGCCCTTTGAAGCCCTTCTCTGCAATCATGAGGAGAGGGCCTACGTGCCCTCAGTCCCCGCCCTGGAGGCTAGGTGGAAGCCGAGTTACTTAGGTGGCATTAAGACCTTCAGGTCTTCCTGACCATTAATGCCCTCACCCTGGGTTCCCCAGGAAGTCTGGGGGCATCCTCCTCCCCAAGAAAAGACCTGAGTAGGAAGCTTCAGTGGGTTGGCTCTGGGCACTCTCAAGGGAGTGAGTTAATGCCCCCCCCCTAGTCTGAGCTAGGACCCGTCCTCTGTGGTTGAGTTTCTGGGTGAAGTCCCAGCTTTGCCGTTTAATAGGCTGTGTGACCTTGGGCAAGTAACTTCTCTGAGCATTTTCATCTGTAATAATGGGGATAATGACACCTACCTTATAGAGCTGTTGTGAAAACAAGTTCTCTGATTTTGCACAGTGCCTGGCATGCTGTGCATGCTCTGTAAATAGGGTTCTTTTATCAATAGTACTGAGGGCCCCACAGGACTGCTCATGGCTGTTGCCTGGAGGCAGACAACTGGGCATTCAGGGCAGGATAGGAGTCACCATAGAAAGGGAACAAGGGCTAGGGAGCCTCATGGCAGAGACGGTGGCTGAGCTTCAAAGAACAGAAGGCAGTTCTTTGAGGCCGTGGCCCTTCACCTGGGCCTCATTCATCAGTAACGCTGCCCTGGGTGCCTTTGTGAGAACACCTTTTGGGACCCCTCCGTTGGGGTGGGGGCAGGTGCTGGAGTCCCGGAGAAGCTGTAGAGCCCAAGGCTGCTGGACAGAGCCGTGGAGGGGACCATGATGGCAGGTCTAGGCCTGTGCGTCTGGGTCCCTGGGGACCCGCTTCTCCCTCCTCTCAAGCTAGGCAGCCGCCATTCTGGACAGAGTGCTGAGCGGCCTTGCCCAAGCAGGCACTGGTGGACGGAGGGGGCCGGGACCAGACTGATGTTGGAGCCATTGGGCTGTAATTGCATTTAGGATTCGGGTTAGTTCTGGGGTAGAAAATTTTCTCATTAGGATGTCTGAGGTCATTTGCGGGGTATCAGCAGGGAAAGGGACTTAATGGGGGCCTTTTCCTCTGTAGAAGTTAAGAACAGGGTTCTTGGGCTGTCCATCCTGACACCCCCGGTCTTTTCTGCCCTAATCACGGAGGTCTGAGGTTGCTTCTCCTGGATTACCCGTCCCTGAAGCCAGCTTAGGAAGCTATTTGCGACTGCGGGGGAGGGAGCAGTTGTGTTCTAACCCTTATCTGGCCTGACCCTGGCCCCAGGCCCCATCCTTCCCTAGTGTTCTGAGCCATGGGCATTCCCCCTCTGCCCACTTCCTCTAAGGACAAAGGGATTGATAGGTTGAGTTTGTAGTAGGAAGACTGAGGTCAGGCTGCAAGAGGTTCCCCAATGAGAGGAGAAGCTCCAAAGGTTGGAGAATGGGGGAAGAAGGAAGGGCGTTACAGGGAGCCAGAGCTGGGCGCTTAGCATCCTGCTCCCTGTTCTGTCACCTCCTTCCCTATGCCCTGCACCTTCTTTCTATGTCTTTGGATTAGTACTTACTTTGTAGTGAAAATGAGGTGTACATCGGGTGAGGTAGGGGCTGCCCCTTTCCATTCCTCTTCCTGCCCTCTCTCCACTGTGGGCTGTAGTGGACAGGCCAGGGCTAGGCCCCTCCTCAAGCCCTGTGTAGTTCCTGTGGGACCCCAAGGCTCAGGTGGCTTCCTGGAGGACTTCCTGGAGGGGGCTGCCCCAGGCCTGGGGAAGAGACAATTACTTGACATTCACTTCCTCTTCCTGCCCCAGAGGTAGACCAGGGCTTGGAGGGTGATTTGGGGGCCTCTGTGGGGAGGATGTGATGCTGCTCAAGCTGATGGCTCCAGAGCCCCCACTGCTCCCCAGTTTGTTGCCAGGGCCTTCCTGAGCACCCGCAGTTGCTGCTGGAAGAGCAGTGAGGGTTGGAACAGGCCCTGGTATTCCTGAACTTCCTCAGGCGGGGCTCACCACTGTTTCTGGTTCCTTTTCTGGGCCCAAGGACTCCCCATGCGCACCCCTGCTGCACTGGCCACGCCCTCATGCTTGCCTCACCGGGCTTCTCTTTGTGGGGGTGGCTCTGAGCCAAGGCTGGGTAGATGACCTATGGGGGTTCTCTCTGTTTGCTGAGACTTCCATTTGGAGATCAGTAGTGGGTCCCCCAGTATTCCGGGCTCTGGCCTTGGGTCAGTGGGGCTTTGGCTAAGCTGCTTAAGGGAGCTGGGCTTGTATAAGCCGCTTCTGGAAAATGAAGGGGTGGGGAGTGAGAGGAACAGGGAAGGGGTTGTTTCCACCCAGCACTCTCCAGGTCAGGGGAAGTCCTGGCCTGACACACCTAGATGTTGCTGGGGCAACTGTGTGGTGGGAGCAGGGTGTCCTAAGGGAAGGACTGTGTCTCTGCTGAGGTGGCGCTATGTCACCCTCTTTAAGAGTGAGATTCCCAAGCGCAGAGCTGAATCTCCTCTCTCACGATGGGGGCTCGGCGTTAGATTGGAGACCCATTTGTGTCAAAGTCACCAAGCCAGCCACAGCAAAGCGGAGGCTGGAATAAGGATCCTCAACTTCAGGGTGGGAGGGGAAATTCTGGGGAGTTGGCTTTCCACCCTTCTCCACCCTGCCCCGCCCTGACTCCAGAGATCACTAGGAGGGAGCTGTTTTGTCACCTGTTAGATCCCAGTGACGGCTGTCTTCCCCACACTGTCGGGACTCCCCCAGGGCAGGAGCTCAATTCTCTCTTTCTGGAAGGCTGTGACCTTAGGGATAAGAGAAAGTGGTAGCTAGGCTAAAGTCCCACAGAGCTGAGCCAGCAGCACGGTCTTCTGGGGCAGCCCCTTCCTTGCTTAGCTGCCTGTCTCTCCTAGACTACCTGTGCTCCCCCGAGGAGAATATCTACAAGATCGACTTTGTCAGGTTCAAGATCCGGGACATGGATTCAGGCACTGTCCTCTTTGAAATCAAGAAGCCCCCAGCCTCAGGTGAGCAGGCCGGGTGGGCCAGTGACAGAGGGAGGTGGGCTGCCCGGGAACTCCTCAGGCGCTAGAGGAGTAAGGGCCTAGCTGGGGCCTGGACCCCGGCATTTCCAGGAGTTGCCAAGGCAGGGGTCGTCTTTTCCTTCCCATCTGTTCCTGGGGTCGGACATCTTGTGGGGAGAGTCCTGCCGCTACAGTCCCTGCCAGCTGGCCCCTGCAGGCCTCCTTGGGAACGGCAGTCCCAGGGGCCCCAGGAACCTCAGTTGAAATTGGTGACCTGCTGATCTAGAACCCCCAGCTGGAACCATTTGGCCAAAGGTCTGAACCCTCAATGTGCATCAGAATCTCCTGAGGGAGTTTTAAGAAATTCAGATAGTGGGGACTCCTGGGCATGGGCTCCAGCCTGAAGGCCACTGAGTCCCGGCTGGGGTACATTACAGAGCGGTTGCCCATCAACCGGCGGGACCTGGACCCCAATGCTGGGCGCTTTGTCCGCTACCAGTTCACACCTGCTTTCCTCCGCCTGAGGCAGGTGGGAGCCACGTGAGTCACCGGGTGGTGTTGGGGGGCACGGGCTGGGGCTGCGGGTGAGGGTGGGAGCCCTTCCGATTTCTCATTCAGCCTGTCTTAGGGGCTGTCTGTTCTGATTTCAAAGCCAAGCTCAGCCCTGCCCCCTTCTCTCGCCCAGGGTGGAGTTCACAGTGGGAGACAAGCCCGTTAACAACTTCCGCATGATTGAGAGGCACTACTTCCGCAACCAGCTGCTCAAAAGTTTTGACTTCCACTTTGGCTTCTGCATCCCCAGCAGCAAGAACACCTGTGAACACATCTATGACTTTCCCCCACTCTCCGAGGAGCTGAGTGCGTGGGGCAGGGCCTCCTGGGAGTGGGCAGGGGGTCTTAGCCCGACGGGGGGCTTCTGGTCCCCCTTCTTCCCACCCTGGGTCTCTTGTGTCTGGCCACTGTTTGCATGTCACCCTAGGAAGCCTGGGGCTCGGAGAGACTGGGGGAACTCTTTGGGGTTGTTCAGCTTGCCCCTGTCCCACAGCCCTGATGCCCCTGTATGGCGTGGCTCAGTCTCCTGACCTTTGCCCCAACTGGCTGGTCCTTTCTTGCAGTCAATGAGATGATCCGTCACCCATATGAAACACAGTCTGACAGCTTCTACTTCGTGGATGACCGGCTGGTGATGCACAACAAAGCAGACTATTCCTACAGTGGGACACCCTGACTCCCAAACCACCCCATAAACAGGAGGGTCCTGGGCCCTCAGTTGTGACCTCCCTAGCAGCCACCTCTCACTCCCTTGTCTTCTGCCTGGGAGTGCTCGAGGAGCCCCGGACCCTGAGTCAGTGCTGGGAGGGAGGGTGCCTCATGTCCCCAGTCCACGTCCATGAAGCCTATGGGACCTGGCATGTGACGTGGGGTGGTAGGGGGGCTGTTTGCTTCTGCATCCAGGAAGGCCTCCTGTGAGAGGAGTAGCCAGGACTTCCAGACAGCCCAGCTGGGCCTCCTAAGCCCAGGGTTCAGAATAGTTGCCCTATCCAGGCTGGCTAGGTCAGGGCAGGGACCCATTCCCTGTCCCCTCCCTGGCCACCACCGACAGGCCGTTTAGTGTTGTAAATTCACAGACGAAGGTCATTGGTGGGGTCTGGCTGCCAAACTTCCCAAGGGAGTCTGGGCCCTGTCCCCAGTCCAGCTTCCACCACCAGGGTGAGACGCTGCCTGAGATGTGGGAGGGCCCAGCCCAGACTGCAGCTTGTGATGGGGACTGGACCCACTGTATATAGTTTTCAATAAACTATTTCTCTTTTTCTGTTCTTTGGCTGTGGGCCACCCTGTGTGGGGGTGGACAGGCAGTAATGTGGCACCCAGGAAAGACCTCCTGTCCCCCAGTCCTGTTCCCTGACACAACTTTCAGCATCTAGAGTCAGCATTTAGTACATGTTGCAGCTGGAAAGGGTTTTTCCTTTTTTTTTTTTTTTTTTTTACAATTTATTTTATTTTAGTATCATTAACCTACAATTACATGAGCAATATTGTGATGATTAAACTACCCCCTTCATCAGGTCCCCCCCACCAACCCTATTACAGTCACTGTCCATCAG
>JAQQAC010006923.1:4122224-4187631 GCA_029783875.1 Phataginus tricuspis | reverse complement strand
TTTTTTTTTGTTGTTGTTGTTGTTCTTTGTTCTTATACTCCACATATGAGTGAGATCATTTGGTACTTGTCTTTTTCGGCCTGGCTTATTTCATTGAGCATAATACCCTCCAACTCCATCCATGTTGTTGCAAATGGTAGGATTTGTTTTTTTCTTATGGCTGAGGAATATTCCATTGTGTATATGTACCACATCTTCGGAGACTCAGGCCCTGAGAGGGGAAGCTTTGGACCAAAGTCGTAGCTGACTCTGGCAGAACAGAGGCTGGCTGGGCAAAGGCCTTCAACTCTGGGAGGGAAGGTGTGGGAGAGGTGGTCTTGTTTTCTAGGGCCTAGTGCCCTTATCACAGGGAGAAGGTAGACGAGGCTTTGGCTAAGGCCTAGAGCCAACTCTGTCCTCAGCTGCCTTGGGGGACACCCTGGCCTGGCTGCCCCGCATATAACACTACTTGTAACCCTCAGCCCTAATGCAGGCTCACAAGAAGTTGTCATTTCCTTAGTGGAGGAAATTCAGGAACTGAGTTGGGCAGAGAGCTCATACCCTACTGTTGCAGGTGCTAATTTGGAGATGCCTGGTGCCCACCCTCAGTCTCAGGGCTGAGGCAGTAACTACCCCTAAGGGTGCTAAAAGTGTGGGACTCAGCTGGGCTCAATGGAGCTCTTGCTGGGGGCATCGCCTGGGCTGAACTCTGGGAATTGTAAAATGAGTGAGACACAGAATAAATGCCTGTCAAAGGACCAGATGGATTGGCCGTTGGGGAGCAAGAGTCATCCTGCTTGGGGGCTGCTGGGGAGGAGTCTCGGAGGAGGTGGCAGGAGAACAGGTACTTGAAAACTTAGGGCGATTCTGACAGGAAGAAATGGGGGAGAGTGTTTAGGTATAGGAAAGCATGAAGCAAAGGTTTGGAGGCAAGATTTATCAGGCATGTTCAAGAAAGAGTGAATATGTACAAGTTGTGAAAGGAAGGCAGGTCTGGGGAGCCTGGTAGTTCTCGTGCTGCCGTGTCTCCTGAGGGGATGCAATGGAGCCCAAATGACCTGGTCAGATTACCTCTGACTGCTGAGTGGAGGGTGGGTCAGGAAGAGTGAGACTAATACTAGCCAGTGCATATTGTGTGCTGGGCCCAGGGCTGGGAGATGTATGTGCATTAACTTAGAATGCTCACAGTCATTTCTGAGAAGGGCACCATGGCTATGCCCCTTTTGTAGAAAAAGCAGGCCCAAGGAGGTTAACTTGTCCCCATCAACATTACACAGCTGCCAAGTGACAGTGGCAGGATTTTAATCCCAGCAGTCTGGCTTCAGAGTCCATGTACTACCAAGCTTAAGAGGTAGAGGGGTGCTGAGGGGATGTTGTAAGAATTTGGGTGAAAGATGAATTAGATGAACCAGAACTGGGTCGATATCCTTGGAGATGGGGAGAAATAGAGGAAGCTGAGATTTTTAAGAGGCAAAATCTCCAGTACTGGTGGCTGATTGAATGAGGGGGTTGCACACAGGCAGAGTGGAGGCTGAGGCCCTGGTTTGCAGCCTGGGTGTTGGGATGAATCTGTGCAGTCAGATTGGGAACCCAATTTGGATCCAGCTCGGGGATAGGGGGAGGTGGGGAGTTCAGGTTGGGACCTCCTGTGGTGTGGATGTCCTGGGGCAGGTGGCCAGGAGACAGGAAATAATGGGCACTGAGACCAAGAGGAGGCTGGAGGCTGGAGAGGGTGACCCTTGGAGGTCCCTGGCACCAAGGTGACTGCTGAAGCTGTGATGAAGGCTGAGACCACAGGGTCCCCGACCGGCACTACTACTAGCATTTAGTAAGCAGGGGCAGGAATGCCACATGCCCTCCAATTAATAGGGCACTTAATGCTAATAATCTGCATACCCCAGGTAAGGGTCACTGAATGAGAGTGTGTTATCCTAGGGAAGGCCAGTGGGTGGCTGAGAGCCACAGAGAGGAGGGGAACCAGTCGTGGAGGCAGGAGGAGCAGCCAGACGGGTGGCAGCAGGAGCCTGTTTTGGAGCAGACTATGCTAGAAGCTATGGGAAGAAAGAGTCTCACCAAGACGCAAGTGGTCAGGACCTGGCAGGCATCCTAAAGGAGGAAGGGGCATGGGGTGGAGGGGAGGTTTGGTTTGCAGATGAGGCTGTACAGGCACCCAAATAGGGGTGTTGGTATTTGTCTACAGAGAAGCTTGAAGTGAGCAGGAAGGACTTTTAGGCCTACACAAGTGCCAGGAAGAGGGTCCTACCACCCTAGTAACAGTCCTCACTGCACCTGCGAAGTCAAACGGGGTTGACGTTCTGGATTGGGCCTGCTGTACTTCTACCTTCGGACAGGGAGGGAGGTCCCTTTTCTGAGGTCCCCATCCCTGGAGCAGGCACCAGGTTGGCACTCACCCTGAGAAGCCTCTGTCCCTTGGGTCTGGAGGGAGCCTGGCCGGGAAAAGCCTTGGCCCCTGCCGCCTATTAAGTCTTCATGGCTCTGGCACTGGTCCTGCTGCTAATGGTGTGACTTGCTGCATTTGGTTCCTGGTGCTTCCCTAGGAACCTAGAGTGTCCCTGGGCACTAGTAAAGAGGAAGCAGGCAGTGTGGGGTGGAGCTTGTCCTGGCCCCAGTGATGATGAGTGATGATGAGCCGTTGAGCTTGACAGTCCATCTGGGTTTGGCTGGATCTGGGCCTCAGATTATGTCTCTCTGAAGAGGGCCAGATAATTTTGCTTTGATTTTCCAGGGGTGTCGTGAGGAACCTACTACTGGGTTGAGCAAGAAAGCCCAAATATGACAGGGAGGTCCACCACTCATGCCTGTACCCAGCCTGGCCTGCAGGGTGCGCAGGGCTGCCAAGCCAGCTGTGAAATACTGAGCTGCTTCCCTCCTAGCTGGTAAAGAGCTGCTGTCTCAAGCCCCCAGGGCCTTCCTTCCTAGCCTGGACCTCCCCTAAGAGCCATCCTCTACTTCCCCCTGTCCGCAGTTTAGGCAAGTGTGCTTTACTCATTCATGCGGCCTGGACCCCACTGCTATTGTCTGCTGAAGCCTATGGACGAGAAAGGATTTTAAGTACATAAAATGTATTGCAAATCCTACATATTTTATGTATTTAAGTGTGTATATATATATTCTACAGTACTTGTGTTATGAAAACATTTGTGATTTCTAATTTGATTTCTCAACCTGAAGATACAGTCACAGATTCTGCTAAAGCTGTTGTGATTTGTTGCTGACAGTCATAATTGGGGGAAATGCTAAACTTGAGGCACAGGTGAGTGAAAACGGCGATGTTATTTCTTTATTCAATTTTAGAACCCTCAGGTTTCAAGCCCCTGAACAAAGGGGTTAATTGTCCCTCAAATGGGGACTTCCAGATCCTGCATCCCTTCAGCTGTTGCTCAGCCGAAAACGGTGGTTGAACGGTGGCCAGTAGGGGGCAGCATATGAGCGGGAGTGTGGAGCTCAGTGCGGTGTGGGGCTGCTGCCCATTATTTAAGCCTAAGGGTCAGTCTGGTTATAAACTAACAAACACAAGACCCAGAGCCCGCTCTTCTTGCCACCAGTCTTACTTGGGTGGGTGCCAGCTCACCTGCGCGTGTGCCAGACGGGCCTATGGGACAGGGGTGTGCTGAGGGCCCCTGGAGGAGGTGCGTAGGCTGGCAGCTTAGAGGAGGTTTGTCTGAGCCCCAGGGCCTGAGGGTGTGAGGCGGGGAAGGGGGTCACAGTGAAGTTCTCGCACAAAACACTCGACCTGTCCTCTGGGGCTTGGGCATCAAGACACAGGTCGGGCGCAGACACAGGCCAGAGCTGCGACGCGCATCAGCTGGGGCCTTGACCAAGAGCCTTCATCTCCTTCCCGCACAGCGGGGGCTGGGCTGGGGGGGGGTCTTCCTCCTGGACGTACCATTGGCCCCGCCTTTCCCCACCTTCCTGCCTCACCCTATCCCTCTAGCCCCGCCTCCGGAGGAAAGGTGCTGACGTCGGGGGCAGGGGGCTCTATTATGGGATGTTCCGCAGAGCTGTCCCCTGGGGCAAGTAGGTTTTGGCTGGCCCCAGGCCGGACCCCTGGAAGAACTTTCTAAGTAGAGGCCCCATCTGGGGCTGCTGCTCTGAGACTTGAGGTTCATGTGTGTGCTTTGGCTCCCACACCTGCCCCATCCCTGTTCAGCAGAATGGGGGATGCATCTTTAGCTGTGCTTTGGTGACAGCAGCCGACTTGGAGATGGTCCCTAGGAGGTGAGCCTGAAGTGGCACCGAGTGGCCCCTGACCCTCAAGAGACCATCCTCCAGGGCCAGCAGTTCACACAGCACCAGGCTCTGCTCCATTCATGTCACCTGTGGAACCCAGCGTCCCAGCCAGGTAAAGATGGGGGCAGGAAGGCACAGCCTGGACAGGGCACTGCCCCCTTCCTATGTGAGGGGATGGGAGGTTTGAGGAGGGAGGGGTGAATCTCAGGAAGGGGTGTGGGGGTAGGGCATCCTTCCCCTTCCTCTGGGCAGGCCAGCCGCTTGCTGGCAGCCTTTTGGAGGTTCTCCTGGGAAGACCTCCCCACACCTGCCCTGCCCACCTGCCCCCTCATCCTCCCCAGGCTGGTCAGGAAGTCCTCCTAAATGCCTCCCTCTGTGAGTTTGGAAACTTCACAACCCTGGGTACGGGTAAGACATCATGGGCCCAGGGCACCCACAGTCAGTCTGTCTGGCCTTTCTGCACAGGGAGGTAGCCTGGCAATGAAGCCTCGGGAGCCCAGACCACGAGGCACTTGCTTTATTGTTCCAGGACAGGGGACGACGGCAGGCCATCGAGGGGTCGGCTTGCCCCTGAGCCTGGGGCCAACTTCCAGGGGTTCTTGAAGCCCCAGGCCCAGAGCAGGCTGAGGCTCCCACCTCAGAGTGTGGGTTGGGCTCTTGGGTAGGGCATGGCGGACGGCCGGGCCACATCCCCAAGCTCTGGAGGCGTCCTGGGTCGGCCAGTCAAACACAGCGGCGCATGGGTGCTCCTCCACCAGCCTGTACCGGGCTTCCCTTCCCTGAATGCCCAGGCTGCCTGGGACAGTTGAGAGTTATTAGTAAGCTGGAACCTAAACTACATGAATTTCTGATAGAGGAGTGAGATTACGCGACCTGGAGGGGCCCTTCCGGCACCCAAGGCTGGGAGAGAGGACGCTTTCAAGTTTCCGAGGGAAAGGGCTTTTCCAAACACTTTGTGTTGGAATTGGGCTCAGTTTGGTCCTGGGGTGGATGTTGCCCCTGCCGTCTGTCAGCCCTGGGGAGGCCAGGCAGAGCGTGTCCTGAGGATGAGCTTGAGCATGAGCCTGGCAGAATGGGTGCTACTAAGTAGCAGCCCCCTGGGGGCCTACAGACACCTTAGGGAGAGGCTCCATATCCCCTTCTCCTGGACGGGTTGGTCGGATAAAGATGGGAGAATAAATACAGGGGCTTCTGGGAAAGAATATGCCTGGAGGGGGCCAGGCCTGCAGAGAACGTGGACGTCAGAAAAAGGTTCCAGGGTCCTGAGCATTTGGCAACCAAAACCCTCAGCTCTCAGCTGCCCCAGAGTGAAGTCGGGCTGTCAGTGATGTAGTTCTGATTCCTCTGCATATAAGGAATGTGGGTGGGTGCAGGCGTGAATAACTGCATGTGTGTGTGTGCACGCACATGTGTGTTCACGTGCATGACAGCTTAAGTGTGGATGAGTGTGAGCTCAGGACATGCATTTTCTTCTTGCCCAGATACTTGCTCTTCAGGGGCCCTGAGGAGGTGGCCCGCCAGGTGGCAGAAATGCATGAGGGGCAGCATCCTGGATGACGTCTCCTTGACCCCTAGCTGCTGGCCAACAAGTCGGCTTAGCGGCGTAGGGCACAGGGAGTGTTTTCCTTCCTTGACCTTTAAGGTGAGCCCGACATGGGCGGCCAGCTGGGACTTCCAGGCCAGGCAGTGGCAGAGTGGCTGATGCGCATGGCTCATGCTAGGGCCATGGGCTTGGAGCTGGGGCTGAGGTACACTGAGGGACCAGCAGAGGCCGTGGGAGGCGTGGGCTCCAGCTCCATGAAGGCTGAGTAGAGGGTGGTGAGGTGCAGGTCGCCCAGTGCCCCGGAGCCCCCACTGCCTGGTGGTGCCAAGTCGCCTGCTCCACTGCCTGTCTCTGCCAGACAGGGCCCAGGGGGGAAGCAGTGGGGTGGGGGTGGGGGTGGTGGCATCGAAGATGATGTTGGGGATGAGGTCACCAGTACCAAGGGGTCGAGGGCCAAGCTGTCATCCTTCAGCTGTTCCCAGAGGTTTCCTAGTTGAGGGAGAGAACAGGTGTCACTGGGCGCCACCGAGGAGCCCTGTCTGCCCCCAGCCCCTTGGCTCTCACAGGCTAAAGAGAGCAGGATTGGGATAACATTGACTGGGGAACAGGCCCTTGGCACTAGCTATGTGACCCCAGGAAGTTGCCAAACCTCTCTGATTCCTCCTCCCATGTAGGACAGTCTGAAGGCCCTAACCCCAGTGATCTCTGTGGCTCTCTTCTGGGGGGAGTTGGGTGGGTCAAGGATTTGAGGGCTGCCCCTTGGAAGGGGCACATTCTGTGTGCTCCGGGGTTAGCCTGGGGAGGGGGGACCCAGAAATCTTCCCCTGGCTCCTGCCCAGGCTCCCAAGGCAGGTGGATCTGTAGCCCAGACAAAGGATCTTCCAACAGCGCCCTGCTGGACCTCGGGGGGCGGTTGGGCTTGGCTCCCTGGGCTTCTCTGCTGCGGGGCCCAGCGGAAAGAAGCAGAACCAGGAAGCACTGACTGCAGGACACACTGCTGCCACCCCATCCTCCCCTTTGTGTCATGGGACCTGCACATTGGCAGGCCAGGGCCTGGCGCTCCTGCCCTGGGATCAGGGCTGCAGGGGGTGGAAGAAGGGGCTGGACTAAACCCTGGACTGAACTTGGCTGCCTGGGTTCCAATCTCAACTCTCCTTTCTAGCTAAGTGACCTTGAATAAGTTACTTAATCTCAGTGTATGTCTGTGAAATGAGTATAATAATCCCTCTTATCCTATAGGCCCATGTGAGAGAGCACATATAAGGTGATCACCTGCTGCCCAGTCTTTAGTAGGGGCTTCAGTAAATGTTTATGGTAGCTCACATTGTCTATATCTTCCTCTGAGGCTGCCGAGCCCTGCTCCCCACTTCTGGGTAGGGGTGAGGATCTAGCTGCACATTTCAAACCATAGCTTCCCAAGACCAGGGCTCTCGTTGAACTGGGGGCTCTCTGAGGATTCGCTGCCTCTACCTGCTTGTGGATGTCCCCACCCCTACCCCACTCAGGACAGAACAGGGGGTGCGAGGCCTGGGTTGCACCCTCCTCCAAACCTCCTGTAGCCAGTACTGTGGCCTGGGTGCAGGGGGTGCACTGGGGTTAAATAGGAACGTTAGGCTGGCTGCATGCAGAGATGGAACAGGCAGGATGGAATGGGATAACTAGGCCCTCTCCCTGGACTCCTATCCCCAGTCTCTCCAGGACCTGTCTAGCTCTGAGGCTTACATTCTTCCTGGGGGAAGAGCTATCTCCTTCTGCATTAAAAGATGAACCCTGAGAAAACATAGCCACTTTTGGGAATGTTCAGACTACCAGTCACTCACAACCAGGTATGGACTGGAACATCAGGCCCTGTTCGGCTACCCAGAGCTGAGAGAGGCCTGATGACAGAGTCAGTTGAACATGTTTGGGGCCACCAGGAGGAGAGATGGGGGCAAGGACATCCCTTTGACACCTCCTGCTGGCTTGGGCCTTTTCTGCTTCAGTTGATCAGAAACCAGGCCATAGCAGGCCATAACGTGGAGACTTGGGGGGATGGGCACACTGCCCGATGCCCCTCTGCTGTCCTCTCCCACCTCCCTTTCCCCACCTCCAGCTCACCCTGGAAGTCAAAGTCGGTGAGAGAAGGGTTGATGGCATCCAGGTCAGTGCCCAGGTCTCCGTCTGGCAGCAGAGAGTCATGCATGGTCCTGGCTGGGGAAGGCTCAGCCAGCAGCTTGGCACCGTGGCTGGGTGGGGTGTGGGCAGGCAGAGGCGAGTCCTGGGGGGTACCTGGCTGGGCCCGCAGCTCAAGGTGCCCGTCTGGCTGCGGGAACAACGGCTGGGAAGGTCCGGGAGGGGCCAGGCCCTGTGAGAGGTGTGAATATGTCTGCCCATAGCAAGAGGGCGTGTGTCCCCCAAGAAGGTCCTGCAGGGGGTTCTTGCCAGGAATGGGGCCTGGAGCTGGGTGGATCGAGTGCAGCGGCTGGGAGAGCCCAGCTGGAGGTGCCAGGGGCCGGATGGGGCCTGAGCCTGCCAGCCCAGGGGGTGGGCAGCCCAGAAGTGGGGAGCCCAGCTTCTCCCTCTTGTCTCCAATGAGGCTGTCCAGCTCTTCTGAAAAGGCCCAAGAGAGAGGGACACCGTGAGACCTCCTTTCTGCAGAAACCCTCCCCAGCCTTGGGACCACACTCAGGCCCTTTCTTCACTCAGCAATTCTCCTTGCTCAGCTTTTCTCTCTTTTTGGCTCCTGGGTACCCCGGGCCCCCCGTGTGGCCCATCGCCCTCACCCGGCTTGGCCATGCTCTTGCGCACAGCTATGGGGTCTTTCCTCTTCCACTTCTGCAGCTCCTCCTGCATTTTGTCGATCTTGGCCGGATTGAGGGCCCACAGGCAGCCCTTGCGAGAGGAACTTCCTGATTTGTTCTCCACTTTCTCGAAGCACTTGTTGAGGGATAGGTTGTGGCGGACAGAATTTTTCCAGCCATCAGGTGCCGTCTGCCAGAGCAGAGCAAGACAAGAATTCAGGCCGGGGTCAGGCAGCCAGAGCTGGCTCCGGGTCTGGGCTCCAGAAAACCCCTTTGTCCTCTGGGCACAGAACTGCCACCCCCTCGGGGGCTTGCGGTCCTCAGCACCCAGCTCGGGTTCAGTACCCTTCAGTGGTGCGGGATGGGTGGGCAGGAACCTGACCACAAGTTATTTTCACCTAAAATCTATTCCCATCCCTTCAGGCTGCCCCTTGGGAGGATTGTCGAGGTGATTCATAAAGGACAGGGCTGGTGGGCGCTACAGAGGCCTCCAGGCTGTCGCCCGCCTCCGCAGCAGGTCTTCAGGCCTGCGCGTGGCCCCCTCTGTGGAAAGCACACTCACTGCTCTGAAGTCTCTCGTGCCAGCTTGGGGGAGGGAGCTGGGGGGAAGCTGTGCAGTGCTCTCTGGCTGGGTCTGCCTCATCCCCGCTGGAGCAGACTCAGGAGCAAAGGACGATAGGTAAGGTGGCTGAGTGTCTGGGTGTGTGCACAGAGTGCACATATGTTTGTGTGTGTATCTGGCTTTGGTGAGAGAGAGAGAAGGAGAGGCTTTGGCTATGTGGATGAGCTTGCCCATGTCCCTAAGTGTGCCTCCCTGGTGTGAACTCATCTCCTGGATAGAGGTCTGTGGCTTTTTCTGAGTGAGGCTGTGGGTGTCCCTGGGGATGAGTGTGTGAGAAAGTCTCTCTGGGTGTGTGTGGGGGGTATTCATGATTGCATGCATGTGTGGGTGTGAGCGTTCAGTGTGCCCGGGGGGCGTGCCCTGTTGGGTAGGCCGGCCCTCAGGCCAGGGGGTGCTCGTGCCAACAGAATAAACACCCATTAGGAGGCCCGGTCATGCCACCAGTGCAGTAATTGTGCCCAGGGAGGGTTGTAAAAACCATTAGGCTGACTCAGTTGGGTGAGAGGCGGTGGTGGGGGTGCCACTTGGCATCCCCTGTTCCTCCACCTCCAGCTCTGTCCCAGGCTCTGTGACAGTCCCAGGCCCAGCAGGAGCCGACTGTGGGCAGAGAACCCACTCTGACCCACTCTTCGTCCTTGCTCCCTGGCCCCTTTTCCCTTCCAGTTGGGGTTTTTGCTTAGTGAGGGGTGGCCACTCCCTCCTCCCCAGCTCACTTGCCCCAGGGAGCAGCCAGGCTGAATCACGCCCAGCAAAACTGGGCCCTGATGCCAGTGTCACTGCAAGCTGCTGGCAGGAGCTGCTGGAGCTTTTCTCAGGAGCAGCTGGCCTGGGCAGGGGGCTGGTTGAGATTACCCCCAAGGCTCCAGGGTCACAAGGGAGGGTTCTCGAGCCACCAGACCAGCCTGCTGGGGATGCACCTTCACCTCCCACTACAGTCCCTACTATACCACCCAATGGGCAGAGCTAATGGGCACTGGGCCGTTTTATGGTCCCATTAATCTGTGACTTTGGGATGCCAGGGCAACCTGCATCCCAGCACTTCCTGTTTGGAAGAGGGATGGTCAGCTCTAGCAATTATGTCCATTGCCAGACACTTCCCGTCCCACATCCCTGACCTGTGGGGTTGCGGGACACCCACCTCAGCTCCCTGGGAGTGAGTGCTGCCCACCCCAGGGTCCACTGTGTCCTTGCCCAGAAAAATGACCTTTAAATGGGGAGTGAGAGATAGAGGTGGCAGGGGATCTTTGAACTAACTCCTTAGGTGGGTTAGAGGAGAACTGTCAGAGTTGGAAGGAAACGGTGCGCCAGCCGATTCCGCCTGACCGTTTTACAGATTGGGAAACTGAGGTCCAGAGAAGAAAGGGCCTGGCTCTAGATCACATGAAGAGGTAGTGACAGAGCCCAGATTCCAATTCTGTCCCCTAGTGAAGGGCCCTGCCCCGGTCACCCTGTATGGCTGGCTTCACTGTCTGTGGGCCAGCCCATCCTCACAGATGTTTTCTCTCTGAAATCAAACGTAAACTCCAGAGTGAGGGAGTGACGCAACTGGCTAAGAACAACAACTAGAACGGAAAAAAAAAGTTGTTAGAACGGAAAAAAAAAAAAGTTGTTAAGCCTCTTCACTCTCCAGCTCATAAAACAGGGATTACACGGCTCCCAGGAAAAATAATTAAGCCAGGAAGATGAGATGCAGGGAGGGGCTGGGGGCCAGGCCAGGAGTTGGCAGGGAGCAAGGGCCGAAAGGAGCGGTGCAGGGCCCTCACTTCCCTCTCTCTGGCTCACCGACCTCTCCGCGTGTAGGATCTAGTCCCTACAGAGGGGCCGCCAGGGGCTCTGCGGGTCATCTCGCCCACCCCTCCTCTGATAGCAGCTCACCGAGCACAAGCTTGTTAGAATGAAAGCCAAGTGAGGGTTTGCCCCTGACAAGCCTCCCCTCGTCTCTGCTTCAGAAGGGTGGAGTTCCATGTGTGTGGAACAGAGAACTCAAGCTGTTCCCCCGAGGTTACACAGCAGGCTGCAGCCAGTCAGACTTTATGCTGGTAGAATGTAGACGTGTCAGCCCTGGTAGGCTTCAGGGACCATCCAGCTACCTCCCGACCGAATCCTCCGGCTGCAGAGAGGCCTGGCTTGCCCAGGATGTGGGGGTGGTGGGGTGGGGTGGACCTTGGACTCACCTTGAAGTAAGGGAAGTGCTCTGTCATAAAATTGTAGATCTCGCTGACCGGAAGGCTCCCCGTTTTACTGTTCTTAAGGGCCATGAAGATGAGGATGCTGAAGGCAGAGAAAGCTCTGAGAGTCTGAACTTCTGACCAGGCCTGGAGTCGCCCCCCCCAACCCTCCCTGCCCGGGCTGGAGTAGTTGAGGACTAATAACTTGCTGCAGAATTCATGGGTGGGAGGTTCTATGAGGGTGAAAGGAGAAGGGATGAGGAAATGGCCACTGAAGTCAGGAATACAGTTATATGAGGGTCTTGTGGAATCTGAGAGACTGAGTTGCAATCTTGGCTTAACTACTCGCTAGCTGTGTGACCTTGGGTGAGTGCCTTAACCTCTCTGAGCCTCAGTTTCCTCAGCTTTGAAGTGAAGAAAGTAGTATCTACCTCGCAGTTGTAGAAGGTACACAGAAGGCACTCACTAATGGTAGTCCTTCCCAGTCAGCCCCAACCAAAGGCATTCACGTTGGATAGTAAGGGGGAAAACTAAGGTTTCTTGAGCCCCCACAATACGCCAGCATATTCTCTCACTGAATCCTTCCGAAAGCCTGAATATTGCTGGTTCCCCCCAACCCTCACTATTTTTTTAACAGATGAATAAAGAGAGGCTCAGAGAGATTAAGTAACTTTCGTGATGTTTCACAGCTAGTAAATTCCAGAGGCTGGACTAGAACACAGTTCTGCTGGGCTCCGAGGACGCACGCGCTCCTCTCTGGGCATCGGCCTGCCTCCCCCAGATCCCTATATCTGTGCTCCTTGCTGATGCTTGAGTTCCTTTTCCTTCCCCTGAGCTCACACTGGCTGAGGACCTGACCCCGTATGCAGCCTGGCACACAGGAGGTCAAGGGTCACTTCACCTGATTGGGTGAATGACAGTTGAGATGGAAGGTCTCCCAGAGGGCTGGGTGCTGCTGGCCTGGAACTTAAAACCCCAACCCCAGAGAAAGTGCCCCAGATCTGGCAGATGGCGGGTAAATGGAATTGCATCTGCAGTCCTCATGGCTCACTTGTCTCTGGTAGAGCTGGGGCCTTCTCTCTGTGCCTAGAGAAGGAGGGGAAAGGGGGCAAGCACCCCCCTACACTCTCAGTCCTGGGCCCTGGGTCCCCGGAGTCTAGAACTTAGCAGGCTCACCCCAGGCACCGCATCTGCTGAGCCAACCCCAGGGTTAGTCAAGAGGTGATCTAGTCTATCCCCCTGCCTCCTGCAGGAATCCCTTCTCCACTGTCCTCTGGAAGGCCACTGGGTATAACTTCTGCCCCTTGCCATTACCCTTATACCTCAAGGATTCTATGCCTCAGTTTCCCCAGGTGTCCTCCCATGCCTCTTCTTCTACCGCAGAGGTGTTGGGAAACGTACCTGTAGGAATAGATGGGTTTGGGGAAGAGAGGCTGGTGCCCATCAGAGTTGGCCTGTGGTGCGATCCGCTGGTATGGATAGTGTGCGGAACCCAGGTAGGGCACAGGGTAGCCGCTGCCACCTGGTGAGTACTGTAGAGGTCAAAGGGGCAGAGTGGTTGCCGTGGTAACCAGCCTGCCCAAGGCGGGGGTCCACTCCCCCCATTCAGATAGATGCTTCTCTCCCTAGTCATGGGCTCCACCACCCATAGTCATGAGCCCCGATGACAGAGCTATCTGAGGGCACCATGGGTGTGGACATCTGTGTTCCAGAATTCAGGATCTCTGTGGCCTCAAAATTCCCTTCCTCCAGCTCCTTCCTCTCGGGCCCCTGGCTGCCACGGCGATGGGGCACCAGCCTGGCTGGGCTAGGGAATGTGAGGGGTGGCCTTGGCCCCGCGCCCTTCTGGGCAGGCCCTCCGGGCATCCCTTGCATCTGTCTCCTGGAATGCTGGGCCGGAAGTGGGGTGTCCGGCTTGGGCGTTTGCTGGGCACTGCCACCTTTTACGAGTTTCAGTGGCTCTTTGAAAGGGCTGGTCATGGTGGTGGGCAGGTGGGGGTGGGAGGTGGTTTTACGGCAGAGGGAGTGGCTGTGGTGCCAGGGATGGTATTTTATGGGGGTGAGGGGAGTAGGAGACTCTGACTCCCCCATCTGCTCCAGGCTGAAGTGCTCTTTCCAGGTCACCCGAGAGACACTTAGTGCCTGAGTCACCCTCTCTGCAGGCTCCATAAAGCCCTGGGTGCGGCCATCTTGTTCGAGGAGGGGGTGCGGAATGCAGAGAGCATCAAAGTGGGGCTGGGCACGGCGAGGCCATTCCAGGTCTCGTGGCCCCTCAGCCCTCCCGTGGCCCCTCAGGCCGCCTCAGGGACTCCTCCCCTGGGACAGACCCAGGGCCTCAGGGCGGCTCGGCTGCTCCAGCTGGGCTCCCGTGACAGTGCAGACAACCCCTCATGTGTCCTCTCTGCTTCCCCCACTTCTTTCTCTCCCCCAACCAGGCACGGAGTCTGACACTGCCCCCACCCCCCGTTGTGCCTGCTTCCCTAGCTTGGCCAAGATCAGGGCCAGTGCCAAGAGCTGGGAGTAGAACCTGCTCCACAGGCAGGGCCTGTCTCCGTGCCAGGCTGCAGGTGGATGGAGCTGGGCGCTGGGCAGCCACTTGCTCTGTCTTGCCCAGTGACTCCTGGGAGCTGCCTGGCTGCTATGGGGCTCTTTTCTTTCTCTCTTTAAAAACCTCCATCCCATGCCGGTGTGGGGCAACTACTTGGCATCCTATTCTTCTGGGAGGAGCTGAGGCCGGGCAGTGGGGCGATGAAGGGGGAAGGAGCCTAAGATGATGGGGGCTTGAGACCTTCCAGGTAGGAAGGGCCCCTACCCCACTTCTGGTCCTACCCTGTCTAAGCTAAGGAGAAATTCTAAAGCCAAGGTCACCTAGCACGATGTGGCTGACCCAGGTGGGAGCCCACGTTCCCTGCCCTGCTCGGCCTTGTGTGTCATCCCACACACTCCTTTTCCCTCTGCCCCTGTTCCGGTCTTTGGCTGGCTCTCCTCTCCTCCCTTTTTTGCTTTACATCTTAGCCCCACTCTCTTTTCTGAGGCCTTTCAGGCCCTGGCAGCGTCTCAGACAAGCCCCACCCACCCCTACAGAAACGTGATTGCTTCCCTCCCCATTGGCCCGTCCCCCACCCTGGGTGACCCAGCGGCCCCTACCCGTCTGCCCAGGGGTGCACTCACATATTCCCTAACACCTCCGTACACCACACACCCTCATGATATCCTGAGACCTGGGGGAAGCATGCCCACCTGCCGCAGACTCACCTGGTGGAAGGGGGGCTGGGAGGGGCAGTACATGTGCTGCAAAGGGGGCTGGTAACAGTACAGCCCAGAGCCACTCTCCAGAGCTGGGGGCTTGACTTTGACTTCCGAACCCTGTAGGAAGAAAACACGTGACCAGGCTGGGCCTTATTTTTCTTCCTTCCTCTCCTCTGGGTCTGAAACCTTACACAAAAGCAACCCTTACTCTCCCTCCCCAAAGCTTATTCATAGAGAACAAATAGAGAACAGAGGAGGGCAGGGGGTTTCCTGTGGGGACTCAGCAAGTGAGTGGTGGAGCTGGGGCTGGAATCAGCAGCTACTGCTCCCTACCCGTACCTCCCTGAGGTGAGACACAGAAGCTGACTGTCCAGAGAAGTGGGGGAGGCTTGTCAGTAGTCACACTGAGGCTGGGGTGGGGCCAGAGATTTCCCTGCAGTGATAGAAGGGTGCAGTGTCTGACCCCCCTCACCAAGCCTGACTCAGGGTCTGTTTGCTGGTTCAGCGCTGCCAGCCTCTCAGAGCAGGTGTATGAAGGTCACCTGGAAAAGGCCACCACTCTAGAATTTACCCTGCAGAGCTGTGGTGAGAGGAGCGCAGGAAGTGGCCAGGCAGGCTGGTCCAGCTGGGGCTCGCAGACCCTGCCACTACTTCTTCTGTGGGGCCCGAAGGAGCACCAGCCAGCTCTCCGGAGGGGCCTGTTGAGCCCGCTCTGCCCTGTCCCTGGGCCATCCCAACTCAGAGCCTTTGCTCCCTGGTCCAGGCAGTCTACCCAGTTGCCCCATGGTACCCTGTCACCCTGGCACGGGGAGCCTGCAGCTGTTGCTGCTGGTGGTGGCCAGGCTCTAGCTTCCCATGGGTTGGGAGCCCCACATGGAGCCCCTAGGGTCTAGCACAGAGCTCTACTCTGAGTAGGGCTAGACAGAGTGTACAGCTAGGTACTGGAAAGTGAACAAGACCAGGAGGAGGTTACCCGGTTACCCTCTCTTCCTGGGGTCACCAGGGGCCTTGGGAACCAGCATCGGGGCCCAGTGGGTCAAATCAGCTTGAGCTCTTTCTGGGTGTGCCCTGGGGTTGCTGATGCAGGGATAGCCATAATCGTAGAATCTCGGGCCTGGAAGGGCAAGAGCCCTGTGTCCAACCCCCTCATTTGGGAGACGATGGGGCTGAGCCCACAGGGAGGAAATGATGTGCCCAAGGTCACCCAGTAAGTGGGTCAGCTTGCTGTGAGTCTCTGGGCCTGAGCTCTTCTCCACTGTGCCAGGGGTAAGGGAGTGGGCTCAAATCTCAGCCTCACCCCTTCCTTTTTGAGGGACAACTTGGGCCAGCCACTTGGCCTCTATGAAGTCTCAGTTTCCTCATCAGAAAAATGGGATAGTGGGAACTCTTTACTGGGCTGTCATGAGGATTTAACATTCGAAAGTGAAAACATCTGGCATAGCAAGTGGCCAGAGGCTAGTGTTGGGTGGACATCTGGGGGATGATAGCTGACATGACGGTGCTCTCACTGTGGGCTGCTGTCCTGTTCAACGGGCCTGAGCAGAAGCTGTCGAAGGGCCCCAGAATATGAACAAGGTCCTGCTTCGGCCACACCTGGTGGGCGCCCATCTATCTTCCAAGCCTGTAAACAGGCCTTTGTTGTGGGTGGCCCGGGGATGGGATGGGAGCCTGTCTGACTGCGAGAGGAGAGAAGAGCTGGTGGGCACCCACACCCAGGGCTCAGCACCTCAGGGACCTCCGAGCCAGGACTGGGGAGTGGGAAGCAAAGCTCTCTGTCATTTTCTTCTTCCCAAGGTACCATACCTATGAGGCAGGACTAGTGACCATACATGTTGGGAGAAGCTCAGGTTGGTTAAGTGGTTTGCCCAAGGTCATACAGCTTGTGAGTATGGGAAGGACACATTGACCTTCCCAGGTGCTTTCAAGATATTTCTCTGAATATACGCAGGCCCCACTCTGGACAAAGGATGGGGCCCGGAAGTGTCCTTTGAGAACATTTAAGTCCTTTCTCAACTCTGTGTGCTGATGCTGGAGAGAGGAATATTGTACTCTGTGGCTCCTCCCTAAACCCTTTCTCTTGGCCTCTGGAATGTGTTTTTCTTCTCACATTTGCATATGGCTGCGTAGGTCTGGCTGGGGATTCTTGACACTTAAACAGAGAAGTCACACACTAGAATCCTGACTCAGGAGCCTCTGGGAGGCTGCCAGCTTCCTTAGCCTGACCTGCCTCCCGACCTTGCCCTTGCAGGCTGGCCCAGGCCAGCATCCCGTCCCCAGCTGGCCTGGAGGCCAAGAGACCCCAGGTCTCTGAGCCTGCTGCTTCCCTGGTGCACACTGACCCTGAGCGGAAAGGTCTGGAAGGGGAAGGTGGGGAGTCCGACCTCAGAGGGCTTGTTCTGGGCTCTGGGAACTGGGACGGGGTAAGTAGGTGCCCACTGGCCACTGATACTCACCAGGACTTGGGGGCTGTGCTCCTGGCTGGGGTAGGGGAGCCCATTGCACCAGGTCTCTGCTGAGAAGCCAGGCAGGAAGGCCTCGGTCTCCCCCACATCCACGGGGATCTCCTCAAAGGTCTCCAGCACCCCTGGGGTCTTAAAGGAGTGTCCATCGAGGGCCAGGGCAGTCTGAGCCTCAGGGAAGACGTCCTCGTGGAAATGCCGCTTGTATGGGTGGAAAGGCACGTGGCTGCCCTTGAGGAAGCGCCCAGGGCTGCTTGCTGGGCCCTCCTCAAAGCTGAAGCTGGGGTACTTGTCTGAGGGCGAGAGCCGGAAGGGGCCCGGGCCCGGGCCCGCCGGGCAGTGGACTTGCTCGGGACCTGGTGATGCGACGCTGGGACTTTGTGGGGGCAGTGAGGAAGCCCTTTCTGGGGGTCCGTCAGGCACAAATGTTGAGCAGCTGAAGCCGACATGCTTCTAGGGTGGACAGAGGGTAGAGCGCTTGTGAGCAGAAGTTGGACCAGGACCCTACTGTGTGCTAGGGTAAAGGGGCTGTGGCTGAGCTCCAGGGGGGGCCCCTAAATGATGGAGGAGACATGGCCTACCCTTGGAAGCCCCAATCTGATGAGAGCATACTGCTCCATACCAAGGGTGCCCCCAGTTGGATGGATGCACAGCCCTGTCCTGGGAAAGTGCCAGACTGCAGGGACAAACATAGGCCCATATCGGAACACTTCTGGATCCTGGGCTCACCGGGTACTCGTTTGCTGGTGGAAGGAACAGGACAGATCCTGGGGGGTGGGGGCGACTGGTCCACCTGCTGCCCTGGAGCCCTCAGGCTTTGGCCTCAGTCCAGGCTGAGGCGCCAGGTACTTACACTCTGTGGGGCAGGGGAGCCTGGGAGGCCCGGCGCCTGCATGAGGTCTCCTTGGGGCTCGCCCTCCAGTCTGGCCGGGCTGGGCAGCGTGACGTCAGACTGCGGCGGGAGAAGTGACACCATCACCCAGTCCTGGCCTTGAAGAAAGCCCACTGTGGTGAGAGTGAGGACCGGCGTCTGGGAGAGTGAGCGACCCAGGCCCACCACCTCCCCTCCCACCCCATCCCTGGGCAGGGACCCCGACCCCAGCCAGACATCTGATGAGGAGAGGGAGGGAGACCGACAGACAGCAGACAACCTGAGAGAAACATTAGAAACAGAAGGAAGAAGGTAAACAACAGGAGGGACAGAGCAAGAAAGATACAGGAGAAGACTGGTGGGGAGAATGGAGCCGGAGCGGCCCCTACCAGGCCCCACGCAGGAGGCAGCAGAGCAGTGAAGCAGAAGGGGCTCCCAGCGAGACCCTGCCTCCAGCTCCCCGTGCCCCTGTCTCCTGTCTAGGTGGGCGGCAGGCCGTCGGGGCGGAGGCCTGGGACGAGGGGAGCTGGAGAGTGGTGGGTCGGGCCCAGGCCTGGGGTGGGAGTGGTGCTCATGGGATGTGGCGCCGTCCTCGGGGGCCGTGGCTTGGCTGGCATGACCACAGTGTGCACCTGGGGACCTGAGGGGTCCTGGTTGCCTGGAGGGCCCGTGAGCTTGGCATGGCACCAGGGAGGCTGCTGGCCTTGGGGGCAGCTGGCACGTGCTGTGTCTGCCTCCGTCCTCCAAAGCCCGCCGCGCACCTGTGCCTGTGCAGGCCGCTGCCCTTCCCGGGCTTCAGTTTTCACCATTCGAAAAATGAGGGGTTCGGCCTAGATGGTATCTCAGGGCTCTTTCTGCTCAGACCTTGTAGAATGAGAACTCTGTCCCAGCCCAGCCGAGTGGTTAGGGGGACTCAGCTCGAAGCCAGCCTTGGCCTTCCCTCGCTTGCAGTGTCAGCCAGACTCTGAGCTTCAGCACCATCTGCTACAAAGCACGGAGAGAGAGAACCTCCCTTGTGCGGACGCTGCAGGGAACGGAACCACGCAGAGGAGGTATTTATCACAGCGCGTAGCACATAGAAAGCGCTCTATAAATGGCAGCTCTTGTTATCGATATCCTTAGTAGCGCAGCTCCTACTACTGCTACCATCCTCCGCTCTCTGACTTCCTTTCCCACCACCTGCAAAGGGCAGTTCTTGAAATTCCTTCTCCCTGCCTGAGCGGTCTCTGATAAAGGCACTGTTTGCAGAGGGCCTGCCCTGGGCTGGCCACGGTGTAAATGATTTGGGGAATTTTCTCATTGCTTTGGCAGAACAAACCTGGGAGGAAGGCACATCATTAACCCCACTTTCCAGGTGAGGGAATGGAGGCTCAGAGGGGTTACATGATTTGCCCAAGTCCCATAGTTAATCCTTGATAGAGTCAGGATTCAAACCCAGATCTGTCCAACTCTGGAAGC
Organism: Phataginus tricuspis; assembly: GCA_029783875.1. NCBI lineage: Eukaryota > Metazoa > Chordata > Mammalia > Pholidota > Manidae > Phataginus > Phataginus tricuspis. The sequence goes on along the minus strand of JAQQAC010006923.1, from coordinate 4,168,251 downwards.
TGCACTCTTTCTACATTTTGTTCATTTGGTGGGGTCAGGGTGGGGCTGGGATGAACTGGTGAGACAGCCAACAAGAAAAGCATGAGGTTCACACTCTCCCAACCTACCCAAGACCCCCTCAAGCAGAGCAGAGTAGCTGTGCGTGTCCCAAGCCAGGCCCTCCCTCGGATGGGAGGGATGGCCTCAGTGGCCCCATGGTGCCCAGCCTGGGGCCGACACATCTTTGCTAAATAAACTCGCTCCTTTGTTTAACAGCGGGTATCGCGGACAGAAGGGGGGGCATTTGCCCAAATCCCTGAGGGGGTCAGTGGTGGAGGGCCTGGTAGCTGGGTGGGGCCTGGTGGGAGGCTCTCCCGCCCCTTCAAGAGTCTCTGCCCCCTCTTCTCCGTGTCCCGCGCCTGCCGCGCTCGGCAATGGTAAATGTGGCGTGACGGGGAAGCGCAGAGCTGGCCGTAACTGGACACCGCAGAGGAGCAGGCATGGGGCCCAAGGAGCGGGCAGCCCACCTCCAGCTCCGCATGACTGCCGGCCTGCCCCCTCCCCCCAACTCCCTGGACAGCCCCTGGGCAGCTGGGGCCTGCCCCCCGCCTGGCCCCAGGCCCAGAACTGCTTTCCCAAGGCGTTCTCCTAAACCCCCAGAAACAAGGCCGAGGCCTTCTTCCGCGAGGCCTCAGGCTTTGTCACCCGTGGGGCAGTGGCGGCTGCTCTCTCCGGAGGCAGAATAGCATGTGCTTAAGAGCAAAGGTTTTGGATTTGGGCCAACCTGGACTTGAGTCCCAGCTATGTCACTTCCTGGCTGTATAACTTAGAACAAACTGCGTAATTCTCTGTATCTCACTTTGTTCCTCTCAGATATAGGGCTTTGGGACCCACCTCCCAGGGTCATCATGAAGATTAAACGAGATGATGTATATAAAGTGTCTAGCATGTAGAAGATGCTCATGGACGCATGTCACACATCTGGCTTCATTGTCTAAATCTGGCTGTGACCTCTGACCGCAGACTCTCCTCACCCTGATGTTTTCACTGCTGCAGGCCTGGTGGGTCTGGGGAGATCACTAATGACCCCACACCCAGGAGGCAGCTGCCTTTTCTAGCCCTGCCTCGTATACCTGGCCTCAGGGGCTCAGACCTTAGCTGTGCTCCCTGAGACGTGAACCTGAGGAGGCCTCTCTGAGCCCCAGCTTGAGCTGCAGCTCTTACTGAGGGTTTGGCCTTCCCAGAAGGACCCCTGCTGTGCCTGCCTCACACACATCCTTGTGCCAAACCCTATACCCTAGGATGTTATCTGCAGCCAGGGCTGACTTCCTGCACGTCAGAGTCTTAACTGAAAGCTTCAGTTCACAGTCCTGACTTTCATACCCTCGCTGGGCCAAACCACCACCCCACTTCCTCCAAGCCCCAGGGGCAGGATGGGAACCAGGAAGGCTCTGCAGCGTTCAGAGACCCACCCTTGATTTGCATTAAGGATGCAGAAGTCCCTGAATGGTCCCCAATGCAGGGTTTCCCTGGAGAGGTTTTATAAATGACTCCTGATTCGGTGGCAGCCCCTTGGTCGCCTCAGCCAAAGCTCTATTCTACAAGGGAGGAAAGGAGGGCCAGAGAAGAGGTTAAGTGACTTGTCCAAGACCACATAGCCCCTAACAGGGGGGTTCCTCCACCAGCTGCATTCAGAAGGGCCCTCCCATCTCAGGGGCTGGGCAGAGGGGCTCTGACTGGTGTATATGGGGTTGGGGGTAGGGGGTGGGCACCCCTGTCCTGCACAGGGAAGAGCTCCCTGTGGGAGAGGGTGCGGCTGCCGTGGCTCCTGACCCCTCCCTGGAGTAGCCTGCAGAGCCCGTGAACTTGGACGGTCTAGTTCAGGAGCTCTAGGGTTGCTGGGCTTAAATCCCAGTCACTGTGGGACTTCGGTTGGACAAGTCACTAAAGTTCCTTTCCTGGGCCTCAGTTTCCTCATTTGTAAAATAGGGCTAATAATACGTATCTCTCTGAAGGATTAGATGAAATACTGCTTGTAAATAGCTTAATGCATAGTACATGCTCAATAAATGATAGCTATTATTAATAATTAGCAGTGGGATAGTGTTAATTTAAAGCCTGAGCTCTAAGGTGGGGGAAGGGAGAGCAAAGGAAACTCCTTGGCCTCCACCTGTCCTTCTGACATCCCCTCCCCTGTTGCCAGAGGCTAAACTTCCATCCTCTAGACTCTCTGGCCTCAGGGATCATTCTAAGCCATCCCCCTGGCAGAGCCAGTGCCAGTAGAAACTTCCAGAGATTAGAGGAGGAAGGAGGGGTGGTTTCTGGGCCCCTCAGGAGGCCTCTCCGCCGGCTCCTGTGTCCTGGCGCTGCCAGCTGATTCTTCAAGGAGGAATCTTTCCTTGAAGTCTAACCTTCATCCTACCTGCTTCAGTTCCAGGGAGCACAGTAAGATGCGTGGGTGCACAAATATCAGCGCACCAATGCGGGCGGTCCCGTCAGCCCTCCTCCTTGCTCAGATCCCAGGAAGCCACCAAAGACGGCTCTCGGGACCCTCCCCCGACCCACAGCCTGCCCCCTCCCGGGCCGGGGCTAGGCCAGGGCTCTTGGTGCTGGACTGTGCCCTGAAGTCCCTTCAGCCGTAAGGGAGCCCATCATCACAGCTCCACATCTATAAAGCACTCAGTAGTTTACAGGCACTTTTGTATCTGGCATCTCACTTCGCCCTCCCTTCGCCCCGGAGGGGAGCAGGCGGTGGAGCGCTGGAGACTGGAGGCGGCCGCCATGGACCTGCGAGAGTCAGCGGAGCCCATGTCTGCCCAGCTCCGCGCGTTCAGGGGAATCAGCCCAAATCAGCCATGGTGGTGGGAGTATTTATCCATGGAAATTAGAAAACATTACAAATCAGAGCCTTTTTGGGGGTGGAGGAGAGCTGGTTGGTGAACACAGATCATCACACCACTGGCAGGACAGCAGGGAAGAAATATTTTTCAGGGGAGAAAACTGAGGCCCAGAGAGGGGAAGCGACATGCCGAGGGGCACACAGCTAAAACTGAAAACCACATCTCTTGATTCTCAGGCCTCAAGAGCCCCAACCACACACCCCCACACACATTCCAGACGTGCAATCTGACAAAACATTAGCTGAGGACCATTCCAGCATCCGGGCATTCTGCCTGCCCGCCCTCCGCTCTCTGAACTTCTCCTCTTTCTGTGATCCTTGGAGAGTGGGAAGGCAGAGATGGGGACAGAAAGAGTAGACGGCATCTTCCCTGGAGTCAGAAGGAGGAAAGAAATGGAGCTCCATTGTGAGTAGGGAGCATGACAGTGTGAAATTCCACAGAGGGCAAGTTACTGAGATCAACAGTGACCATTACTGAACCCCTGCCCCATGCCCTTCTTGCAAACAGCCAGGCCCTGTGTCCCCTTCACCTAGCACATCTGCCCACCCGTCAGGGACACTTCCCTAGTGCCCCAGGGCTCAGGGGGGCCAGTGTTTGCTGGTTGTCTGACCTTGGGCAAGTCACTTGCCGTTTCTGCACTTCAGTCCCTTATAAGTAAAATGAGGCACTGGGACCATGTGTGTCAAAAGATGTTGAGACGGGTCCTGTAACTGTATACGGCCCACAGAGCTGTCAGCGGGGCCCTCACCCGTGCCCTGCCTTCAGGAGGGACCTCCCTGAGGAAATCCTCAAGGGGATCAGGAACAGCTGGGGGACTTACCATACCCAAGAAAAGAGTGATATTATATTATCACCCTCATTTTATAGATGAGGAAACTGAGGCTCAGAGAGGTTAACCTGACTTGCCCAAGTTCAGTCAGCTAGTAAATTATGCTCCCCAGGATTCAGACACAGGCTTCAAAGCCAGTGTGCTTAACCGCCACACCGCCCAGCCCAGCCTCGGGAACAATCCGCTTCCTTGCTCACACCTGGAGGCCAGTGTGGCTGGCGGGGGCCGAGGTTGGAGGTTTCCTTGGAGGGTCTGGCCCTGCATCCCCACTGGGCAGCTGAGTCCAGGGCCTTCACTGGGCTCTCCCCACACTCCCTCCCACCCGCCGCCTCCTACCCACCCTTTACGGGCAGGTGGAGACTGTGCTGTTCCGCCTTAATGGTTTCTGTCACTGGCTGCGGCAGCATGTTTTACGAGAGGTGGGGCTGGGCACAGGGCTGCCTGTGGCCCCACCCGGGCTCCGCCTGCCCGGCTGCTGGGAGGGGTCCACTGGAGCAGTTCGGTAATTACCTAGTTGGGGGTGGCAGGGAAGGGCCTGGGGGCTGCTCCCGAGGCTTTGATACCAGGAGTCTAGCGATGCCAAGCAAAAGGGGGTTTCTAAACTCCTCTGTCTTTTCAAGGGTGGGAATTCTTAGCCAGATTGCTGGCTCCTCTGGCTCTTGACCCGTCCTCGTTTTCAGGAAATGGGTCAGCTGCCCCTGCCTCAGGTCTGATTCAGGAGCTTTGTGAAGCAGCTAGGCACAGAAGGGGCAGGGGTGGAGTGGGCAAGGAGAACAAAGGATAAAGAGCAATCATGTCCCCCTTGTAATGCTTTTCTCAAATCTGAGCCACAGACACCTGCAACTGAGTCACTGCCGTCTCCCGAATCAGGGCTCCCAAAGCCACGCCGGTCATTCCCCTGCTTTTGGAATGCCCATCCTGGAATGCCATCACTTGGTTTGCCCATCCTGAAGATGCACTTGAGCCATTTTCCGTGCCTGGCGCTGACCTGAAAAAGTTCTTCCAGATAGCTGCCCTTGATCTGTCTTGTAATCTCAGTCCTCCTGCCTTGTCCTTCCTGCCATTCACCAAGGGACCCTCCAGAGGCTTACAAAGGGCAGTGGACTCTTTCCTTCTTCAGGGTGGGTCCCAGCCTTGCTGCAAATGCCTGACCCCAACAGCTTCCCATTTTCCCACTCTCCTGTGTCCAGCACCACTTCTTCTCCACCATCCCTGGCCATCCTGGGTACCTTCCCATCCCGGCCCACCCCCAACCCCTGCCCCCCAGCGCAGACCCAAAGGAGCTGAACCCAAGCACTCACAGTGGTCTCAGGGCCATGGCCGCCATCAGGGCTTCGGGGAGTCATTCAGCCCAGCAACACCCCAGGAGCCTCCATCAAGGTATAAATACTCCCACATGCCTGGACCAGCCCCCTGCCTGAGGGCTGGGGTGGGGCAGCCTCCCCAGGCCAGGCAGGCAGGTCACATGCCCCATAAATGCCACAGGACCACAGGCCCTTCCCAGTAGTCCTGGGAAGACCAAATGGGGCCCGACCTCTCTGGATGGCTGGCTGAGGGATGGACAGATGACTGGATAGAGAGCTGAATAGATGGACAGACAGGTGGATGAATGGGTGGTGGGACCGCCTGTGGATGCTCACTTGGTTGATGGGAAGGTAGGGATGCTTGGTTTAAGGAAATAAAAACTTTTACCCCTCAAAGCTCCCATCCATCTCTTACTGAGACACCTACCACGATTCCCTTTCCTGCTCTGCTGTGGCCACCTGGTCTGAGACGCTGTCTTCAGGGTTCTCCCGAGACCCCCCACCTAAACACCGCTGCCCCCAGGCATCTTTGCTCTTACACTTGGCTGTCCCCCAGGGTCTGCCTTTTTCTATCTCCTGCCCGCTCCGGCGTCTAGGCTCGGGGGCTGCGAGCCCACCTCCACATCTTGCTCCCAGAAGCAAGGTTAGCTTGCCCTCCAAGGTTAGCAGGGGGAGAGGGAGGCAACATTCTCGGTTCCAAGAGCAGGAGACCCTGTAGATGGGCACCTTAGGGAAAGGTGGCTTCTACCCCCCACCTTTCCCAGGGATTTTTAAAGGTCTGACTGGGTCTGATGGTGACAAGAGAATTGGCAAGGGACTTGTAGGTGGATAAGGTGACCTAGAACCACTGGGGACCTTATTGGAGACCGAGGCTCCTGGAGGCAGGTGCTTCTTGCCTGCTTAATCCTCCCGGGGCAGTGTGGAGAAAGCAGTGGTCTGAGGCCTTAGACCCTGATTTCCAGAGAAGGAGTTCCTTCTACTCCCCAGTCTTCCCAGCTGTGAAAGGGATCAAGGAGTGGATGGAGAAGCGGGGAGTGCCTGAAGGAACAGGAGGATTTCTCACAGACTATCAGCTATGGCCTTTGTCCTTCCTTACAACGTGCTTCCTCCAGCCACGCGGGACTGGGGGGTGGGACAAAGTCGCTTGCCTCTGAGCGTCCATTAGCTCTGCGGTCCTGTGGGCCCGAAGTCGTGTCCCCATAATGAAGCCGCTCATGGCCCAGTGGTCCTACCCTGGCCTCCTGTGGGCTGTCCTGGTAACTGGCTGCCAAGATGACTGGCTGTGGTGGTGATGGGCAGCTGAGGATATGAGCCGTGAGACCACCAGGGGTGACTGGAGCCTTCCTGCATGCACCTCAGCCCCTAGCCTGACGTTTTTCAGGCTCAGAAGCCCCTGGCTGCTCTGCTCCCTCACAGGGAGTCCTGACCAAGGACCCCAGAAGCATCCTCTCCCAGTTCTGCCATTAGTGTGGCTGGGCATGGGAATGACCCCCATTTCCTCCTTCGTAAAATGGGACCCTCATCTTTGCTCTGCATACCTCTCCTCACTGAGTGAGACCCAGAATGTCAAACGCTCTGAGGAAGGTAAACTGATACTATCTTGTCTAGTACCCCTGCTCCCTCCGCTGGGGGCCGGAGCCCATGGGGTTTCAGGAAAGGGATGGGGGCTGAGATCTTTTCGCCTTCAACCATTTGCCCTTCCCAGGGTGCTCTCCGTCGGGGTGGTCAAGAGTGCTCACATCCAGCCGGTGGGCCCATCCGCCTGCCCATCTTAGTGGGGACATGCTGTATGGTTCAGGATCCTACCAACTCATGGGTCAGGGGCCTCTTGCACTCTATACATATCATTATCAGGAGGCCTGCTTATTAGAACCAATCTATCATTAGGGATATGAATTCTGCCACCACTAATAATACAGATCTAGTACAAGACAAATACACGCTGGTGCAACCCATGCCCTGATGCCAGCCGCGCGCGCACGTGCACACACAAGGCAGGCCGTAAGTTAGCTGCTGGAACTCACCAAACTTTGGAGTGAGAAGAACACTGGGAGACCTTCCCACCCAGACACCTCCCTATATGACAGATGGGGAAACTGAGATCCTACCTTTGGAAGGGCCTGTTCCCTGCTATGCAGGTACCCGGGCATCAGCCCATCCTCCCAGCGCCTGGGCTGGGTGAAGTCAGCTTCATCGGTGCCTAATCTAATTCCCTTGCCCAACTGAGGCAAAGGATGTAGCAAAGTGGCAGGTTCTGGGGCGTCATCCTGAGTCCATCCAGCTCCTGGGCTCCAGCCCCTACCTTTGTCCCTTAATTACCCCCGATCCTCCTGGGCTCGGCGTGCCGTTCCAAAGAACTCTCTATCCAAAACCCTTCCCACTGCAGGCGGATCGGACATGCTCGTGAGGAGGCTGAGGGAGGCCAAGCCTCCTCTGCAAAGCCACCTGTCTCGGGGGCCCAGTGTGAGCTCCACGGGGACATCCCTGTCTGTTGTGGTCACTCTGGCTCTGCTAAGTGGGGAGCCTGATAACTGGGCTTCCCGATCACAGTGATGTGTGTGTGTCCTCCAGCACATCCCGGGCCTTCCCAGTCTGATGGGCTGCTGGAGTCAGGGACATGGCTGTGGAATTTACAAGTGTAGGTGGAATCTCCGACTGTCTCCGGGCAATCCGGTTCCTGGAACACGCCCCATTTCAGGGCTGTGTGTGTGTGTGTGTGTGTGTGTGTGTGTTGGTGCCCAAGCTGCTGTACTTTGTCAGAAGCAGTAGTTTCAGGCTGGGGGAAGCAGGGCTCGAAGTTCATGGATCAGGCATCCTCCCATGAGCAGGGGTGGAGAGTTAGGGTCAGACCTCCCCTGGGCTCTGTTGCATCCTGGGGGGCTTTGAGGAGTGCCCACCCCTGGAGCTTTCAGAGTAGCCAGAAGAGCATGGGATCCCTTTTCTCTGTGACTCACAGCTGGCTCTCGAGTCAAGTTGCCTGAGAGATCACGATTCAGCTAATTCTCTCCCCAGCCCCATTAATCTGAGCTGACTAAGCAAGAGCCACAGGCGGGGTAGAGACCCAGGGATGCCCATGATGGCCATCACTCCTCAACAGCCCAGCAGGCCTGCTTGCTTCAGCTTCTGTCCTGCAACCTGCTTTAGGCCTGGCCGTGCCTGATTGGATTGGTTACACTCCCAGCCCCTGAGAAAGGTGGCCACTGCCTCCCTTTGGGGCCTCTGAGCATGTCTCTTCATCTCCCCGCTCCACCTGCCCCCACTGCAGTGTGGAGAAGTCTATTTGGACATCAGACCTCAACTTATCTTGTTGCTCTTGAACTCATTTTAACTGTCCAGCATCCAGCCACCTTCCAGCATTCACTGCCCCTGGCCCATGGGATGGTGGGATCCTGAACCATCCCGGGCCCCCACTAAGGTGGGCAGGCAAAGATGGGCCCACTGGCTGGATGTGAGCACTCTTGACCACCCCCATGGAGAGCACCCTGGGAAGGGCAAATGGTTGAAGGGGATCAGGAAGCTGAGGGCTGCTCCAGGAATGATCCCACCCAATCCATTTTGTCCTAGTGGCATGGCTCTGGGCTTTTCCTGAGAACAGGGAGAACATGGAGGACCCACCGGGGACACACACTGGCAGAGACGAAGATGCAGGTGTTAGACTCTAGGGGGAGCTCTGACACATGGAGAGATCCATCCTGGGGAGGCCGGGGCAGTGTGCGATGGGAAGTGGGGTTGAGGGTGAGCGTGGAGGTGAGGGCTGAGAGGGGAGAGACAGATGGAGTGGTGGAGATGGAGGTGAACTTGGGGAACGGATACGGTTGGGCTACGGAAGGAGACGGGGACTGGGTGGACGGTTAGGGATGGGGTGGGCTGAGGTTGGAGATGGGCACAGAGATAGAGGCTGGGGCAGAGGCTGGGGATGGATAGATTGGAAAGACCGGAATTATCCTGGGACCTTTGACTGTGGTTCTAGGAGGCGCTCTCCCAGAGGTCACCTTGTCATTCCCCTTCTCCTGGGCATGCTGCCAGCCCAGCCACACCCATCAGGATCAGTGGTTGCCCCTCCGCTCAGGAAACCACCTCCTGTGGTCACATAGTCCAACCAAACTCAATGCTGAAACGTCCCTCTGACGTCTAGTGTCAGTCCCCCCAACTGTGAGTGGGAAGGAAAGAGGGGAGGGCACACCGGTGGGACCTCTGCCCCCTGCATCCCTCTGTTATGGGGGAGTAAGGGGGTGTGTGCAGAAGTGTCTCCCAGTACCCACTCCCCATTGGAGTATGGAGCTGGGGAGCCCCACAGAAGGGTGGTGGGCACGGGGTCTTCTCTTGGTCTCTTCCTGTACACAAGCTCCCAGAAAATTTCAGTGTGACTTAGTAAGTCTCTGGCTATGTGCTTGAGTCCTATATGGGCAATGGGGGCCCTGCTGGTTCATGAGGACTCAAGCTAGAAGGAGGGAGGTTAGGCATCAGGAAGGACTTCCAGGCTAGGAAGAAGGGAGAGCGCATGGGAGGTGGTGCTGGTTGCTTTCTTGGAAGGCAGGTGGGACTCTCCATCGGGCCTAAAGGGAAGCTTTCCCTGAGGCCAAGCAGGGAACGCATGGCGGCTTCCTAGAGGACACATGCCACCAGTGGGCTTGTCCCCTTGTCTTCAACTTTCGGAAGCCTTCTCTCTTCTATGAATGACGAAAGCTGGTAGTTGGGGGCAATGTGGGGCCAGTGTATGGATGAGACAAAGACAGGGAGCAGGGAGGGGTCCCAAAACCCCCGTCTTTCTCTCCCCTTCCCAGGAGCAGAACTGAGAGGATTCTGGGGCTCGCTGAGCCCCTGGGAAATAAAGTCCTCTGAGAACTCGCTGGCATTCCCGGGAGAACAGGTTCCTGGCCCTGGGAGGTGAGTGAGGCGCCGGGCCTGGGGGGGCAGCATGCCTCAGCAGGCCCTGGAGCCGGAGCTGAGCTGCAGAGGCAGCGTGGGCGGGGCCGGGCGGGGAGCCGGGAGGACATGCGCCTCTTCCCATGGCATCTTCCTCCCTGCGGATCCCAAGCTTCGCCAGGACCAGCCTGAGTCTGGTCCTGCCTCGCCTGCACAAGAGAGAAGGTCCGGGACAGGAGGTGCCGGCCTGCATCAGTTGGGGGGGTCCTTCTACTGCCTTTATCCAGGGGGTCCGGGAATGACCAAGGTGGTAAAACGGCCTCAGCCAGGCCTGATGGGGGCAGGAAAGGAGTGCAGTGCAGTGGGCCCTCCCCAACCTATCCTCCAATCAGATCAGAAGAACTGGCTTTTATCAGCGGGGAAAGGAGAACCGCTACAGCCCTACAGACTTCGGACTCCAGGAAGCACTTCATGACAGTCAGGGAACCAATCAAGTTTCCCCCCTTGGGATCAGGAAAGCGAGGAGGGGCAGCCCTGTCTGGCATGGGAAGTGACCAGCATAGGGCGATGGATGAGATGACCTCTCAAGAGAAGGGCCCTCTTTGCTTGGGTTCTTCCCACTGCCAGCTGCGCCCGGCCACAGGGCTCACACGGACACCCCCACACACCTGTAGGTGCAGAGAAGTAGCAAGCACCCCCACATGTTAGAGTCCCTTTTCACTCTAACTTGCTTCTTTGGCTATTTAGGGGGACCTGGGGGACTCCACGGGGAATGCCAGAGCCTAACCTGATCAAGCAGGGGCTGGGGAGGAGCCGTGGGAGCTGGTGGGGGCTTCCTGCTGCCCCAGCCATTTCCCTAAGGGCCTTCGCTCCCCAGACACCAATTCTAGGCCTCAAGGGTCTTAGAGCTCCCTGCAGACCCCAGGTCTGCCCACCAGGCCTCTTAAGGGAGAGAGATGCTCTTAGACCTCCAGGGGATTCTGCCTTGAGCTCAGCGTCAGGTACTGGCCACAGCACCTGTTTGCCACCTGTCTGCTTCTCCACCAGGTGCACCATCTCCTTCCTGCAACCCAGCTTGTCCCAGGCTCCAGGTGTCTAGACCCCAGCCCAGCTGCCCAGAGATGGTGAGCAATTCCTTGATGAACACAGCAGCCCTGAGCTGGGTTCTCCCTTCCTTACCCAGAAAAGCTACTAAGCTGGGAATATGCCTCCCTGTCTTGCAGTTCTAGCACTTCGAAGTCATCATTTTCTCCCAGCACAGGGTGGCTAAGCACACCCTCTCCAACACACAGAGACACGCACAACTCTGAAGAACACCAGAATGGAAATCTGCGCTACAGCGAGAAGGCTTGAAGTCAGACGACCTACCACAGGAATGAAGGGCAGAGCAGGAGGAGGGGTCCTCCTTGGCCTCCGGGCACTCACCCCACTTCCGGAGTCTCCCGTGAACTGCAGTGAGAGGATGGGGGGCGCCCAGGTGCTCTCCGTCACTCCCGGGGCCCGTTAAAAACCCACCCCCCGCCGCATGCCCTGGCCCAGCCCTGCTGGCCTCCACGGCTGACTTGGGACGGGTCTCCTCTTACCTGCTCAGTGAAGCAGGTCGGCGTGGGGGCCCAGGTCTGTGGGGCCAGGAGCTCCGTCCGTCTGTCAGTCTGTCAGCTCGGCCGTCCCAGGTCTGTGCTGACATCAGGGGAGGGGAGGCAGCTGCTGGGTGAGCCAATAATTATGATATCAGCTTCCCCTTGCCCTGAGGGGCTGCTGCCAAAATGGGGAGAAGAGCAAGGTGACTAAGGAGCTGGTTTGCTCTTTGGCTCTTGCTTGACAGGTACCGGCTCCTGCGCCTGCCCTAGCCGCGCCCCAGCTCCCCCCAGCTCCTCCCTCCTCCTGGGCCGGCCTGGGCCCCCTGTCTCTGCCAGCGGGCACAGCCTGTGGCCTGTGCGGGAGGGGGTTGTCTGTAGCCCCTGCCTGCACCCCAGAACAGGGATGTCAGCCCCTATGGGTGGGGCATAGGCCTGTTGGGACATGCATACCTGTGTCAGGAGGGCTGGGTCACCACATGTATGTTCATGGAACTGGCAACGGGGTTCTGGGAGAAGCCCTAGGTGGCAGCCCAGGGGTTCTCCAGGGCCCAGTGTGGACAGGCAGTGGTTGTGACTCCTGGCTCAAGGGCCAGGCACAAGCACTGATTTGCTGGGAACTATCCACGGGGTCCCGTCATTTGTCGGTCTTTCTGCAACGCAGTCCCTCTGACATCTTCAGGGTTTCTCCTTCCGTGTGTGGGTGTGTGCACCCACATGCCCATGTGTCTGTGATTCCCTCCACGTGCCTGGATATTTGTTTCCTGGGTTGGCGTGTATCTGCATCTATGTCATTCCCCGTATCTGTGTTTAGGTCTGTGTCCCTGTATGCAGGCCTGTGCCTGTGTCCTGTGTGTCATCTGTGTGTTCACACCCTCATGTCTTTGCAGACATCTGTGTTTGGGGTCAGTCAGCGCTCCTGCCCTATATGTGTATGTGTGTCTGGGCAGGTGGAGGTGGAGCACCTCGGGTTCTGTGTTGTGATCCTACGGCCACTCGTCGTGGTCTCGAGGACACAAACCAAGACCCATGTGGCGGAGGCCCTCCTGGCCCCTCAGAGCCCACACTGAGAGTGAAGTGCCTGGTGCACCCTGGGAATTGCTCCCCGCTGCTCCGACCTGAACCCAGGCCCAGGGCCTGTCCCTAGCTCCCTGGCAGCCCTGCCTGCTTCTGCCCCAGCCTCTGCCCCCACCTCCTTCTCTTTGCTTCCTTTTTCATCTTCTTTGCCCCACCCCTTCTCCTGTCCCTGGCAATTTTTCCCCTCCTCCCTCTCCCCGCTTGTCCTGGCTTCTAAGCCCACTTGTATCTCTTCCTGAAGCAAAAGGCACCAGGGACCCAGTGGTAGATCTGCTGCCCAGCAAGGCCTGGGATTTAGCTTTTGGCCTGAGAGTGTGGACAGGTCAGCTCCTCCTGACCTACTCTATCTCATTCCAAGGAGGAAGGTAATGTCAGCCTTGGCTGAGGGATGGTGGTGGTCCTCTGGCACCAATGTGTACTGGACTAAAACATTTGGAGACTTCATGGTCTAGGCGAATATCCATTTCAGAAGACAGGATGCTGAGGCAGATAACAATGAACCCATATGTGAGTGATGGTTAGTTGTGTCATCTTCCATACTTAACACTTGGGCCTCAGTTTTCTTATTTGTTAATGAGGGAATAATATTCACCCATAGAGCTGGTGAGGATGAAACAAGATTGTGTTTAAAGTTCCTAGCACAATCCCTAGTATATAGTAGATGCTCAATAAACATGTGCCCCCTTTCTTTTCACAAAACTCAGTTGTGCTGGGTGGGAAATGAGGACGTGCTGGCTTGCCCACTTGTGTATAGGAATTGTGCTCTGGAGCTAGAACAGGGGCCCTAACTCAATATACATTTCTCTGTGGCTCACACTAGCCATCAAAGCCCTGCTCCCTTAACTTAATAATCAATGGAGTTTCACAATGAAAGGGCAGCTGTCAGGACCTTCTAGTGTGTTTGCTAATTGCTCCTATCTGATATATACAGGGCTAATTGTTATTTCTAGACTCACATGCATTTCTGGGCACAGAGAATTATGCAAGTTGTAAATTGGAGGCTGCTATCATTGCTATTAATCAACTTTTTTTCTGAAGGCCCCAACCAATGCAATAAGATAAGAAAAAGAAATAAGGGACATAATATGAGAAGAAAAGAGGCAAGATCTTCAAGAATTATAAATGATGTGATTGTTTATTTAGGAAATCGAAGAGAATCAACTGGAAAACTATTAGAACTAATGAGAAAATTTAGTAAGGTAGCAAAATATGTGTTAAGTATAGAAAAATCAAAACCATTTCTATACAATTAAAACAACTAATTGGAAAATATAAGTTAACAAAAGATCCACTTCACAATAGCAACAATATTACAAAATACCCCAGAATAAACTCATAAGAAATGCATAAAATCTACACAAAGAAAACAACAGAATTTGACTGACAGACATAAATAAGGCCTGAAAAAATATAAAGGCACATTATATTCCTGAATTGGAAAGCTCGGTATTATATTGTAAAGATGTCACTTCTGCCCTAAATAATCTATAAACTGAATGTAATTCAAATCGAATGCCTAATCCCCACTGCCCAAACTTGAAAGGTTGATTCTAAAGTTTAGGTAAGAGTAAATACATGAGAACAGCTTAGAACTTTTTGAGAAAGAAGACTAATAGAAGGAAATTGCCCTGCCAGATTTCAAAATATTCAGGAAGGCATCTGCAGTTAAAGCAGTGTGGTTTTGGTGCAAATCAACAAATAAAATAATGGAGATAACAGAGTCCAGAACAAACTGGGGTTATTTGTGAGAACTGGGTATATAATAATAAAGTGTCATAAAGCTTCAGGAAAGTGTAAAAAATTCAGTAATGGACTTGGGATAATGGGCTTTCCATATGAAAGAAATGAATTTAAATCCTACTTCACGCTATACATTAAAAAATCCAGATGTCTTAAAGATCTAATGTAAAATGAAAATGGTACAAATAAATAGAAGAAATGTAGGGAATATTTTTATAATTGCAGAGAATGCATTAGGCATTATTAAAGCATGAAATCAAATCCAGAAGCTATGAAAGAATTATGTTGACAAATTTGACTAAGTAAAACTGTATATATGTAAATATACCATAAACAAAGATAAAAGACAAAAAAAAAAGCCTGTAAGAAGTGTTGCAGCATATATAACAAAGGACTAATATGCATAATATATAAAGAGCTCCTCTAAATAAATAAGAAAAAAAATATGATAGAAAAATAGGCAAAGGACGGGAATAAGTAATCCACAGATAAAATACAAATGGCCAATAAACAAATGAAAAAATTTTTAATTTCATTAAAAACAAAGAAAATGCAAATTATTTCAGGGGCCAAGGGTCTGATGGAATGACAGGAGAGACTGGTTTTCACCTTCCCACAGTGCGACTCTGCCTCTGTTGAGTGAGATGAACTTCTCTTCTGAGACAGAACCCACCTCTGCCCCAGCAATGGGTGCAGGCTCTGGCTCCCTCTTTCCTTTAGGAAGTACTACTTCCTCATTACACTGAGGAATTCCAGAGACGTTGGACTCACAGGGGATTTATGAGGTCTTTTTTCTCATTCTCTGCTTCCAGACAGGACCATCCTCCCCTTCTCTCATCACACCAACCCCTCAGAGTTCTCTCCTAGGCCCAGAGAGTTTGTCCTGGTGTCTAGCTTCAAGTCTAGCTGCTGTAGGGTTGCCTCTGCACCCCTTGGAAAGGACTTTTATCTGGAGGTTTGGTCCCACGCATTCCAGCATTCAATCTTGGGGTGAAGCTTGGGCTTGCCAATATAGCTGAGCTGGGCTCTAGCTAGGGGTTAGACTGGGGCCAGGGGAAGCTCTGTCTCTCTGGAGACGAGATCAGGTCACTGTCTGCTGTTGAGCTGTGCCCAGGGCTGGGCTGTTTTGAGCCAGTTGCAGCCCTAACAGGGGATGGAAATCCCTGGGGCCAATGTCTGCCATGATCCAGTCTGGGGCAAGACCCTGGTGAACCCAGGGAGAGAGAAGAACATGTTCCCAGCTTTGGGAGCCCTCCTTCCTGTACCCCACGTCAGGCCGGGCCATCTTCTGTTCACCTCTGATCATATGAGTGGGATCTGTCTCCCTAAAGTGGGTTCCCAAGACTGGGACTGTTCCCAGGCCTTTAGGTTTCACTGCATTGGCACAGGAGACACTTGAGAGCATCTGCAGAGGAGCTGCGCCCAAGCACAGCTGTCCCGAGGCCCTGAGGCCCGAGCATTCCACGTCAGAGGAGGGTTGGAGAGTCTGGGATGGGATTTCTGGGGGAGAGCAGACAGCTCATTGGCTGTGGGTGATGCAGGAGCGCTGGCCAGAGCTTTGGAGAGCATGTGGTGGGGGCGCTGGGCTGGGAGGTCTGAGCCTGTTCTGGTTGGCTGACTCTCCGGGAAATCCAGGGAGTTTCCAAGCTGAGAGCTTGGTGGGGGAGTCCAGCAGGGAGGGACACCACTAGAGTCCTGCCGGGTGGGGAGGGCAGGCTTCTGTCTCATCTTAATCCCTCCTGCTTCGGGTGGCATGGGTATGGAGCCGGGAGGAGCAGTGCTGGGGGGCGGTGTTTGTGTGTTCCCTCGCTCCCATGTCTGTGTAAGTACATGTGTGAAACGTGTGCCTGTGTGTGAGTGTGCAAGTACTGACATTTTTGCTCTCATGCTCACATGTGCCACTGTGGGTGTGCATTAAGTCTGTGGAGCTAGAACGTGATGCTGGGCATGTCCATGCCAGAGTCTGGATCTCAGGATGTACCTATGAGAACACTCAGGTCTGGCGCTGTGTGCACCGGCATCCATGTTTATGTGGGTGTCTGAGTGCATGTGCACAAATGTCTGTGACCATGTCTCTTCTCTGTGTGTGTGTTTCTGTGAATGACTCTGGGTGCCTGAAGGGCTGTGAGTGCCTGTGAGTAACAGCACACACGAGCGTCTGTGTGTAACTGTGTGCATGCAGGTATCCATGTGTGTGCATAAGTCCATGAGCTGCTGTGTGTGTCTGCGAGAATCTGTGGCTCTGTGTGAGTGTCTGTGGGTCTCCCCACCCTTAAGAGCAGCTGTTCTGAATCCCTGTCACAGTCTTCCAATCAGGGTGCTCCATCCCTCCCCATCTGCTCCGCGTCCCCTCCTCTCCCTTCACCCCTCACCCCTCCCTGAGGTTAAGGGCTCACCCCTTTTGAGGCTCTCAGACTCTTTACTCCTAGTAAAACCTCATGGCTCTGCTGATCATGACTAATGGGGCCCAGGCTGGGGGAAGGCTGCATGGGGCACCCTCTCCAGGCTGGCATTTACCAGAACTTTACCCACCCCAGTCCTACTCTACCCTTCAGCCCGCACTCCCTGGCTGCATCACCCTTCCTCCTACAGAGCTCACCCCTCCCTCTTCAGGAAGCAGCCTTCCTCTGAGACTCTGGGGACACAGGGAAGTTATAGCCTGAGCCCCCTGAGGCGTGCTCTGGAGTTGGGGACCCTAAGCCCTAGAGCGGCCCTTGACCTTAACGTGCAAGGCGAGAGGAGCCCCAGGAAAGGGATCCACAACCCCGCTCCTACCACCTCCGTCTCCCTAATGAGCGCCCATTTTCCACTCTGCTAGGTTTCTCCTTGAAAAACTTGGCTTGGTAACTCTTCCCTGGGCCCTCTGGCTGCCACGGTTGCCTCTAGGGCTGGGGCTGGCCAGCAGGAGGAGGGGGGAGGCACACAGGGCCCTCCTGGGGCCCTAGTGGGCAGGGGCCGGAGAAAACAGTAGGAGTTGGCTCAGAAATCCGGGCCTATCTGCTGAGCCTAAAGGTGACATTGGTTCAAGGTCACACAGCACCCACGCACAGCAGCCTGGAAAGGGGCTTTGAGGGCAGCGTGTTCAAGTTCCCCTTCCAGGAACAAGAAGCCCCCCCACCCCCATGCTTCTGATTCATTCATTCTTACAGCAATCTTTGGGCCAGGCCATGTGCTAGGAAACCAGGGACACAGCTGCCTCAGGCAGACTGTCCTATGTCGTTTCTGGCCTCATCGATTCTCTCTAGCAATGGGGAGCTCTCTACCATAGATGGCTTGAGACCTGGCACTGCACAAATTTAGGTGGGAGACACCCAAAGGTCCTTGCCATTTTCCTGGGAACTGCGGGTGCCCAGGCAAGGAGGGCACAGACCCCATCCACCTGCCACGGTCTGGAGTGGATGCAGGACAGGCTGGGCAGCGAGGCCGCCTGCACAAACCTGACCTGGGCCTACAGGCCCTTCCTTCAGAGACGGGCTCAGCCCGGGCCACTTATGACCCTGCTAAGGACAGTGATTAGGCCAGCAGGGGCCACCTGCCTCCAGTCCACCCTTCTGCCTTCCGAGGAGGACGGTTTCTGAGCACCTGGAGGTCCGTCCTCGGAGCTCTGCCAGGGCGCCCACCACAACTAACCCTTCAACCCTCAGGCTAGTTTTCATCCACCTCTGCCCCCTAGAAGGCAGGGCCAGCCCAGTCCTCCTGCTCTGGGTTGGCTGTGGGACCTCAGTCCACGTCTGGCCTCCTCTGAGCAGGACTGGGAGGAAGTGGGGAGGAGTGAGGGCAGCTGAAAAGAGTGGGCAGGGGCTTGTGCCCCTGAGAAGCACACCTGCCTCTTTCCCAGCCAGGGCTGGGCTGTGGGGACCCAACCAGGGGCTAGGGAAGGCAGGGGCAGCGGGTCCTCCTCAGGACGGCGCTGGGCCGCTCCTCAGAGCCCACCGCATTGCGGGTGAGCCACTGGAGGAATCCTACGTTCTGGGCCTGGCCCACCCCTAAGTGCTGCCGCCGAGGGCCTTGGGGGGTCCTAGTGTGGGTCTGGGTGGGAGCCGTGATTTATGACTGTGCTTCATGAGTGAGGAATGCCAGCCTGGGGGGCTGGGGTGGGGGCAGAGCCACAGTCTGCCGGCTGTCTGCATGTCCCGTCAGGATCCCCTGTCCCCTGAGGACAGCCGTGTTCTCGCCACGCAGCAGCCCCCTCCCATCAGCACCTCCCGCCCCCATCAAGCCCCCTGCTCTGGGAGCACCGAGTGAAGGCCCGGCCCAGGGGGAATCCAGAATTAAATCCTTTGTGGTTTTCTCTCCTCACAACTCAGCCCCTCTTTTACTGAGCATGAGAGTGATGGCAAGTATCTTTTTTCTCCCACTGCAGCGGGCGTGAGCTGGGTGACTCTTGGAGAAATCCGCCTGGATGACCTCGAGGCTTACATGCCACCGGACCCAGTGAGAGGACAGGATTGATACAGAAATGAACTTCCCGCCAGGAAGCCGCTCCCAGAACGGATGACAGGCGTGGTATCATCATTCTCCATGGCCGTCCTCCACCTGGCCTGACAAGTGAAAACCCTGGAGTCCATGAAGGTGGGAGTCAGAATGGGGGAGCAGAGCGGCCCTGGACTCTGGAGGCTATGCCACTTTTGAGCCTGTTCCCGTGAGTCTCACCTGCATCCTTCTTGCTGCAGGCTGCCTTTTGGGGTGAGGGTCCATCTTTCTGGGTACCTAGCACGGGTCAGCCTGCCTCCCCTGGTCTGGTGGGACTGGTTTTTCCAGCTGGAGGAAGGGTCTGTGAAGAACTGGCAGGGGCAGAGGGTTTTATGGAAATGCCCAGGGAGTGCTCTGGGAATGGAGAGGCTGGTTTTCCCAAAGACACGCAGGGACGGGCGGCTCCCAATTAGCCGGGCTGGTGATGTCAGGGCTGCTCCCCTGCATGGCTGCGCCCACTCCGACCGGCCTCGGCAGGGGTTCCTGGCCATTACCTACCCCCTGAGTGGGAGAAATGCCAGGGGGCCCCCACGCAGGACCAAGGCCAGGTCCCCTCCCACGATGCTCCCCATTCTGGGGCCCGAACCATGTGGCGCACCAGCCCTGGAAAGCATGGCGAGAAGCCATCCCACACTCTACTGAAAAAGACTTTAATGAGGCTAATATTGGAGCCCTCCCCAAAACCTGAGAGGCTGGGGAGACCTCAGTATACTGGGCCAGGCTCAGAGGCTGTTGCCAGGGCAGCTGCTGGGAGGCCCTGCTCCTCAGGCTACCCCAACCCTAAATTTCAATAAATACAGTGCAAAGGGGCCTGGTCACCCACCAAGTCTGGGAGATGAAGACCTGGGGAGCCAGAGAGGGCGTGTTGCATTGTCTGTGAACTCACACATGTGCAGTCAAGCATGCACACACCCAGGCTCATGTGCATGCACACAAGCCCCCTTCCCAGGCACCCTCAGACAACATACCATTCTCTCTCTCTCTCACACACACACACACACACGCACACGGGATGGAGTGCGCACCCCTCCCTTACAGACGCACATGAGGTTATGTATACATGTGCCTTTCTCTCATTGTTTGGCTTGGAGCCTGGGCGTCCTCCCAGCTCGGAGGAGTAGGAGTGGGTGGGTCTTCCTGGTCTTGGCCAGACTATACCCAGATCTAGGGGCTAGGTGTCGTGGTGTTCGCCTGGCTGACCGTGCAGTTGGCTGTGGAGTTGGACAGGGCCCAGGAGGGGAAGGTGTACAGGTCGAAGACAGGGAAGCTCCAGCTGTTGATGGCGAGTGTGATGACCAGCACCCCGAGTATGTTGAGCAGAAATCCCGCCCGGGCCTGGTGTGAGGAGAGCGGTTTGCGTGAGCAGGGGCTGAGCCGGGCCAGCGGGCATCCCTTAGGTATTTGTCGGCCCTCCGGAGCGCTCCCCGGGAAGCCCCCCTGGGCTAACCTGAGGCAGTGGGCCATGCCCTTCCGCCTGCTTTATTCCCAGTGCTAACAGGGAAAAGGGAAGCGCCTCATGAGCCTCTCCGGTGCTTGGACTTGTTCTCTCTAAGTCCATCTCCCTGGGTGGGGTGTCTGGCACCTTGGAGCCGTCCCTAAATTCCTCACCCCCTCCTCTCCCTCTCACACGGTCTGGAGCTGGCAGGGCCTGAAGATGCTCCAACTGGGATCAAGGCCCAAGCTCCCTCGCTTTCCCGCCTCCCCGGACAGGGGCCGGTCTCAGCTCTGAGAATCCCACTGGCTTTAAGCTGCTCCACCGGCAGGCGCCCCTGCCACTCACCATGTCAGACACTTTGAGGCCTCCGAACGAGAAGACGATGGCATTGGGCGGGGTGGCCACAGGCAGCATGAAGGCCAGGGAGGCCGCCAGAGTGCAGGGGAGCATGATGTAGAGGGGGTGGAGGCAGATAGCCTGAGCCTGGCGGGGGGGATGGAGGGGCAGGTTTGGTCTCAGACCGCATTCCTGAAGGAAAGCCCCGGCCCCAATTCTCTTGCTCCTCCTCTTTGAAGGACCCACCCCCCTCCCCCAACATGTGCTCCGGCCATGAACCCACCACTTCTGCCGGAAGGCACTGGTGACCTGGGAAGGGCCCCTTGACCTCTCTGGAGGGGATGAGTGTGCGCCCTGCCCTGTGGGGCGTGGCGAGGGGAGGGGCCCATAAAACGGATCTCAAAGGGGCAGGAGGTGTCATCAAAGGCTGCGGGAACGCGCCTGGGGAGGAAGGGGCTAGGGACGCTCCGGGGAGCAATTTCACCCCAACACCTCAGGAACGACCAGAACAAGGGCTGGACTGGGGAGGTGGGTGAGGCCACTAGCAAGCCCCATCAAGATACTCCAGGGGTGACATCACCAGGGGTGGGGTGAGTCAGGGGTCGGAGGGCCTGGAGCCCAAGGTAGCTGAAGATCCTGAGAAAGGGTGGAAGGAAGCTCGGGGGTCCACTCCCAGAAATGAGAGGAGCTACAAACAGGTCCCTCTGACCCACAGGTGGGCCCCGGGTAGCGGTGGGCAGGATGGCTGCCTGGAGGTGGTGTATCTGCAGGGCCCGCTCACCATGGAGGCCAGAATGGGCAGGAAGAGCGTGGTAGTGGCCACATTGCTGGTGCACTCGGTGAAGGCGGCAACCAGGAGGGAGAGGATGAAGGCAATGGCAGGAGGCGGCACATTCTGCAGTGGGGTCAGCTTGTCGCCCAGCCACTCGGACAGGCCTGATTGCTGTGGGCAGAGGAAGCGGTGCATGAGAGGCAGGGCACCCTGGGGCTCTGGGAGGGTCCTGCTACTTCCCACAGCACTCCAGAGTCTTCAGAGTCAAGGGCAGCTTGGGAGGGAAGATAAGATCCAGCTAGAACTAAGGGGCCCCTCCTTTGCTCTTGAAGAACAGTTGGTGTGCAAAGAAGGGTTCAGTGAGAAGTTAGAAGACAGGTGCAAAGGGCCTTCTCGGGAAACCTGTGACTTGGTGGGAATGAAGACCTTTGACCACATTTACTCCTACTCTCTCAACCTCTCTCAGGAGGTCCCTGGCCAACCTTAGCCCTCTCCTGGACCCCAGCAGCCCAGCAGGTTGGAGCAGAGGGGACCTTGCTCCTGGCAAGGAGGGAGAAGGGGGAAGGGCCCTGGTAGAGGCTGAGAAAAGACTGACAAGGCTCAGTCCACAGGGTCAGAAGAGCTCCAAGGTCTGTCCCTGCCCATGTCTGTAATGCCAGACTGTGAACCCAAGGGAGCTGGGACTGGGTCTCAGAATGCTACCCACCCAGCACCCAGCACAGCACTTGGCACGGTGGCAAATGTCTGATGGATGAACTAACCTGGGACCCAAGAGTCCCAGGCACCAATCCCTGACGCAGGGAAGCTGCCTCCTGTCTGTGCAGTGAATGAGCTTAGTGGGAACACAGAGACCCCGGGGGGTGCAGGTTCAGGGTGGAGGACCCCGGAGTCTGGCTGCGTGTGATCACGGCGCCCTCTGTTGGCGGCGGCAGGTAGACTTCGTCAACCGCAGGCCAGCTGCTGCCCGTGCTGAACTAGTGCATTCTATCTGTCAGGGGGGTGCTGGGCGTGGATGGGGATGGTTAGTCACTAAGAATGGCGCCTGCCCGCCGGAGAATCCTGCCTTCCTTTTGGTTTTGATAACCTGCTGGGGAGAGGTCCCTATGGCTTGTATTCCCTCCCTTCCCCCACCCCCGCTTCGGGATGGGGCTGTAACTCATCTCTCCAGCAGGTGCAACGGCTCTGCCCTCCAGGGGCGCCCTCGTGGACATCAGATCTCTCCTGGCAGGGACAGAAGCAGGGCCTCTCTTTCCCCGTCATGAGGTCTCCCTCAAACAGGCTGGGGTGGGGCAGGGGTCTCTCACCTCACTGCCCTTGGCGAGGGCAAAGCCTCCACCCAGCAGCAACACGATATTCCAGGGCATTTTCTCATTCACCGTCTTCCAGCTGAGGAGGGCAGGAGGGGCCTTCAGCCTCCCCGGTTTTCCTGCGCCCCAAGCAGAGTTGGATGGGTTACCAAGAGCCAGCAGGCTTTCCCTTCCCTCCGCTCGGGGCCTCTCTGTTTGGGTCCCTATCAGAGCTTAATCACATGGGAGAGGGACCCTCAATTCTGCAACTTCATCCCTGAGTCTCTGTGCCTTTGCCAAATCACCCCAACCTCTCTGGGCTTTGGCTACTCCTGCCAAGTGTGGCTGAAGGTACATTCCATGCCAGAAGACAGGGGCTGCCCAGAAGCCCTTCCCTGTCCCAGTTCAGGTGTTTACCTGGATCCTGAGTCAGCCCTGGGATCTTGGAGGGCAGGATGAACATAATTATGCTGATGAAAATGGCCACTGTCCCATCAGACACCATGCTGTGGGAAGCGCAGGGAGGGCAGGCTTAGTGGCTCAGGGTTGTTTGGGGGTCACAGCATGGAGGGATTGTTGAAAGGAGCCTCTTTTATAGATGCTCCAACCCCTCCTGGCAAGCCTCCTCTTGCCACCAAGCAGTGTTACCTTTTATTCTGCACTGTGGGCCCTGCTCCCTTCCCTCCTCCCTTAGCCAGGTGAGCCCCAGAAATAGTCCCACTCCCCCCAGTAGGCTCACCTATTTCCATCAGCGTCAGAAAAAGCCAGGTTGCCCCATCCAGGGAAAAAGCCTGGCTCCCGGGTGAACCAGAGCAGCACCAAGATGACAAAAAGGACAGTGACAGCCTTCTCTGCGAAGCTCATGGGACCCAGCAGCTTGCATTGTGTCTGGATGACTTGCATGGCTGCCCGCTCTTGCTCCCGTGCCTCTCCCCCAATGCCAAAGTTCTTCCGGAAGCTGCAGGCAGAGGGAAGGCTCATGAGGGCCCTGTGCGGGCCAGGAGAGCAGGGACGTCTGAGTGTCGTGATGCAAATACTGCGGCCTGCAGAGTCCACCTCAAGGTCGCTACTCTAAGGCGCTGGACCCACCCGAGGTTCTGGAGGAAGAGCAGAAGGTTCTCCGGAGGCTGTGGCTCTTATTTAGCAGAGGCCAGGCTGGAGCTGGAGGACCCAGGCTTCCCCACGCTCAGCCTTACTCCGTCTGCCCCACTGACCCCTGTCCCTCCAGGGCTTCTCCTGGGCTCAGTGAGCCCTTCCGAGTCCAGACTAAGGTGGATTTATGGGGCTGGACTCCATGCCTTCTTCTGGCCCTGACACTGCTCTGCTTCTCCAACAGCCTCTCAGGAACCCCTCCGCTCCCCTCTCCCGCCTGTTTCTGGGCACCCCTGGCCAGCCTGAGCCGCAGCCACATCATCCTCAGAGGCGCGGGAGGCCATGGCCCACTGTCATGTGCTGCTCTCTTAACTTGGGCTGACTTTTAGCTTTTCATTTGGGCAGATTTCAACTCCCCCGCTGGACCGAACATTCCTCAGGGGCAAAGACCATGCTTCACCCATCTTTGAATCGCCCTTGGGGTGTGGCCCTGTGCTGGTCTCTTTTATTACCACCTTGCCTTGTCCCAGCCCCCAACCTCAATCCAGCCTCCTCGCACCTGCTCTGCTCAAGCAGGTTTTCCAAAGTACAGCAACAATGCTTCAAAACGTGCAGTGGCTCCCCCACTGCCCGGGCAGAAAGGGCAAATGCTATGAGACCACTCGTATCGCCACTCCTGTATTCATAACAGACATTACTAACCGATCCCAGACTCAATGCCCCTGAGCCCTAACTCACACGGTTTTCAACTCAGATCTCTGGTGACTACCAGTAATCCCAAGGTTAGAAATAAGAATAAAATCTCTTTACTACTATTTTGGCTTCACGGACAAGGTCCAAACTCTTCATAATCTTCCCCTGCCTACTTGTCCAACTTCATTTCCCGACAGTCCTTTTTGCTCTTTATGTTTCAGTGGCACAGAGCTAGGGTTCTCCCAAACACATGCTCTTTTTTGCCTCTGGGCCTTTGTACTAGCTCTTCCTGCTACCCGGAATGCCTTTACTCCACTCTCTACCCGGCTGACTTAGTTCTGCAAGATTCAGGTCAGGCTCCGCCTCCTCCAGGGCCCTTCTGGCATCTCCACTGTCCTGGGCTCTTCTCCCACCATATCACCATCACCCGTTAGATGGTGAGCTCCAAGGACAGGGACTGTGCTAATGTCTTCTCGCAGTCCCAGTGCTAGGCCCAGGGCCGGGCATACAGAGGAGCACAGTCGGTGCTTTGCCACGGACCCTGCTCGCCGCGTGCTCCCTGAGCCCTTCCCGAGGGACTGTGGAGCGTCATGGAACGGGACCTGGCCCGTGCATCAATCCCAGCAGATACAAATGTACCTGTGTACACAGCCTCGGTTTTCTCACCTGCTGAATGGGTGATTCTCTCTGCCCAGTAATTCCCTGAAGCGTGGGGCCTTGGGAGGGAGGAGCTTTCTCACTGGGATGGTGATTGTACCCTTTTCCACAATGGCTACCTGGGTACCCAGCTGGGAACTCCAGAGGGGAGGGCGGGCGTCTGGGCTGCTCTCAGCCATGCCGCCACTTACTTGAGCCCCAGGAAGAGGATCTGCAGCCACAGCCAGGCGAGGAGCAGCAAGATGACCATGGCGGGGAAGGCAAAGCCGAACCAGGAGGCAAAGTTCACCGTGTTGGCGTTTTTGGGGAAGAGCCTGAAGGGGCATGTGGGCTGCTCAGTGACGTCACCCAGTTACCCCCCAGCAGCGCTGGCTCCCCACTGAGAGCGCAGAGCCCACCCGCCACCCGTGGTCACTCACGCGTTGACCTGGCCTTGCAGCACCAGGTTGGGTGTGGTGCCCGTCAGCGTGGCGATACCCCCGATGCTGGCAGAGTAGCACACACACAGGCTCATGCCCTGGTTAAAGCGCCGCTGCTCCTGTTTCTGCTGCGCCCTTGGCCCCGAAGGAGCAGGTGGGACTGGGTGGGCTGGCCCGTTATCTGGGAACAAGGGAGAGCACGGCTGGGAGCGCAGCTGGAACTCCATGGCCTCGGGGGGAACCTTGTCAGTGAGCAGCCTACACCCTGGCTTGGGAGAGGACAGAGGTCGCCTCCAGGTCTGCAAGGACCAGCACTCCCTGGAGCCTCAGGCTGCAATGACCTTAGATACCATCTGGCCCAACCTCTCTCTTACGAGAAGGAAACAGAGGCACAGAGAAGGAAAAAGGATTATGCAAGCAGAGCATGAAGACTGGAGCCTGGAGCCCTGGCAGCCCACCCGGACAGACTCCAGCTTGCTGCTTGCCAGGGCGACCCAGCATCTTGGAGCGCCCAGGACTGAAGGAATCCCAGCACATGATACTTTTCCTTTTAAAACCAGGGAGGTCCTGGGCAAACCAGGGCAAGCTGGTCACCGCTCCCTGTGTCTCCCTCTTCTCTCCCTGAGGCGCCAAGGTGAGCACTCCCGTCGCGGACGCCACCTCAGACCCTCCCCAGGAGCCGAGGGGATGGCGCAGGGCCCAGCCTCGTCTTTCTCACCAAGCTGGGTCACTTCCTTCTGGGAAGTTGGTTCCTGGAGTTCAAGGGCGGGGTTGTCACTGCCGCCCTCAGCACCCTTGTCCGTGGGCGCCTTGTGCAGCTGCTCTAGGACGGCATGTGCGATGGGCACCATCATGGCTGTGGTGGCCGTGTTGCTGATCCACATGGACAGGAAGGCTGTGACCAACATGAAGCCCAGGATCAACCTAGGGATGGACAGAGGGACACTTCAGGGGGTGGGTACCCAGCGTGCCACCCACCCAGGGTCTCGGGTGCTGGTCTGTGGGAACTCACAGGGCAGGCCGCACCCCGATGATGAGGAGCACGTGGAGGGCAATGCGTTTGTGGAGATTCCAGTGCTCCACAGCGATGGCCACCATCAGCCCCCCGACAAACAGGATGATGGTGTCCTTGAAGTACTCAATGCAGACCTGGGGGGCGGGCGCAGCTCAGAGGCAGGAAGGGGTCTCCCCCGTGCCCCGGGGCTCAGGGGGTCCATTCACTGACATTCCCACGAACAGAGGTCGGTCCCCTGGCCTCTCAGGGCCAAACGGAAATGGTCTTTGCATTATCCACCAGGTACTATTTAAGCAGGTTTCTCTCTTCCTGCCAGAGTCACTCTTTTTCCCCTTAGGAATGACCGGGAGTTAGTCTAGCCTGTTTCCACTCATATTTTCAAGCCACAGACTGGAAGATAGAAACTTTATTGCTGTTTCTAGAAACAAGAACAACGGTTCCCCAAGTGTGGCCCCTGAGTCGGCATCATCGTCAACCTGGAACTTGCTGGAAATGAGAAGCTTCGGCCCTGCCCCAGAGCTACCGGGTCAGAAACGCTGGGGTCGGGCCCAGCAATCTGTCTCAGCTAGCCGTGCACGTAGCCCTGAGGCGTGTTCATGTTTCAGAGCCACTGAACTAGAAAACAGCCCTTTAGCTGTTTTTCAAGACCCCTTTTCTTGGGTCACCAGGCCTTTCCACCCAAGCCTAACTGCTCCCACTTTGAGGAAACTCTTGGTGTTTCTAGAATGCTCTCCCTGTTGTCTTCTAGCTGACTCCCCCCTCAGTGCTCTCTGGCCTGCCCTGCTGAGGCAGGGACCCGTCTTCCATGTGCCCCACCTCTGATAAGGGTTCGTCGGTCACCAGAGTCCTAGGCGGGATGGGGAGGCTTACCTCGGAGGCATCCATTATGCCCATCATGGGGAACAAGATGATGGGGAAGAGGGCGGTGACGGCCAGGGGCAGAGCCTCGGTGCACCAGAGGAGCGCCATGAGGATGATGGCATAGGCGCAGTAGGCTTCCTGCGGGCGGGAGGGGAGCAGCAGAGCTGTTGGAGGGGGCGGGCCTGGGTCCCAGGGTCACGTCGCCTCCTGCCCGCAGAGAAAACGGGCATGGGGAGAACCTGTGAAATCCACGGTCTTGATTCCCGAGCTCAAGGTCCATTTCAAAATGGAAATAAAAAACAAGGCCAGGCACTCGGCACCTTGTCTTTGACCTTGGGGAGCCTACACATCATAATCTAGCCACACTGGAGGGGCCCAGGTGAGGGTCCCTAGAGGAGAGGGGGGTTCACCTAGATGGACCCCTTCCAGGTACCCTGGTCTTCCCCGACTTTATCAGAGTCGATAAGAATATATTTATTTGTAGGACGATTCAGTATTTGTTCCCTCTGCTAGGAGGCGAGCTCCCTGTGGACAGAGGCTGTTTTGTGGCTTCAGGATCCTTGCTGCTCAGGACCCAGCAGGCTCAGAGCAAATCTTTTCTGAATGAATGAATCGTTTTGGGAAGTGGCGGAGGGGCACTTTCCAGAAATCCTGGCATGACCACCGCATTGCACAACTCCAGGAGGGGCCACTCACATTTACAGAATACCTGGAGGCTTCCCCGTCACTGCGCTGTGTGAGGGATTGTGGGTAAACCCTGAGTCTTAGCCGTACCAGTCTTTGGGCACCAAAGGCCCCGTTGCCCTCACGAGGCCCCCAAGCCTAGAGAGGCCTGACCTTAGGCTTGGGAGGGGATCTGGACTTGCAGTGGAAGTCAGTCAGCCCCAGGCACGAGGGACCCACCCTCCTCCCCAGAGCCTCTCTACAGGGCGGAGGAGGAAGAGGGGGAATAATTAGCCCGAAGGAAGCCTCCAGGGGAGAGGATGCCCACATCCAAGCCTCCTGGGGCACCAGCCCACTGCGTTTGCCAAGGGAAGGCGCTGCAGGAAGGGACCGTAGGGCACGGAAGCCCGTCCTCACTTACCCATCCCACCTGCCTTGCCCCCTCGTTTTTTCCACCTGGCCAGGCACAGGCTAGGCTCTCCCCTCAGTACCTCGTGCCCTTAGGACCTTGAAGCTTGGGGAGGGTCCCTGGGGATGCCTGAGGGACGAGGGAGCCACCGTTTACGGAGCAGCCCAGAAGCTGGGGGTTTTCCTGTTTGCTGTTGCCCGAAACGCCAACAACCATTACGGTGGGTGTGGCGGTCCCAGGTTACAGTGAACACCAGAGGGTAAGTGGCTTGCTCAAGGTCAGTGAACCAGGGCGTGGCAGAGCCAGGCTGGAACCCCGGATTGCCTGACTCCAGGAGCATTCCCCTTGCTGTCCGTAAGGACGGCCCGGGAGGGGTGCGCACACAGCCCGCACAGCCCAGTCTGTCTGATGCCAGGCCTGCTGTCTTGCCAGGTAACTTCCACCATCCGTCCTCAGCCTGGCCATGAACTCAAGGGGTGGGGCCACCTTGACCCTTGACCAGAGACCCACCCCTCCTCCTCCCCTACAGGAGGCTGATTCTGCTGAAGCTGCTGTTCCCTGTACTGAGCTTCTCAGGGTGACAGTTGCACGGCCAGTTACTTATCATCCCCGGGGGCTAAGGGCAAGCCAGACCCTCCACCCCAACCCTGTTCCCCCAGAATTCTCTAGCCAGAGACAAGGAGGACGCTGGGGCAGACAGTCTGCTGATTCAAGAAGAAAGCTCTGCCGAGGACGGCACAGGGTTCCTGAGGGCTTCTCTATGCCAGGCATTGCGCTCTACCTGCCTCAGGTGTTTTCTAATCACATTTAGCTGCTATTGTTCCCATTTCACAGAAGAAGAAACGAAGGTGCAAGTAAACTAAGTAAATGCTCAACATCACACAACCAGCGAGCAAGGAAGCCGGGCCACCTGATGCTGGGGCTGAGCCTTTCCCTTTACCCTGAGCACAGTCCCTCGCAGCTGAGGGATGCTCTCCAGACGGGGGCTCCCCGCGACCAGCTCGCTGCTCAGGGCTGAGCTGGGACTCTGCATCCACACAGAGCTCTCCCCCCAGGGTCCTGCGCTTCCTGTTGCCGGGCTCTCGGCAAGCCCCTTAATTTCCGAGACCCTCTTTCCTCCCGCCAAAGGACGCAGTGAGCAGCCCAGCCCGCCCTGTGAGTTCCAGCGGCTTCAGTCTGCGACTCCCCTGCCCCTTCGGCGCGTCCCTGCACCCTCTCCTCATGTCTGTCTGTCTATCTCTGGATCGGAACCCTAAACCTGTCTCAGTTTCAAAGTTCATTCCAGAAGCCTCCTCCGCCCCGGTGGCTCCGGCCCTGGGTCCCCATTCCTACTCCTCCCGGCAGTCTCCCCAGCTGTAGCAATGACTCACTGACCTGCTCTTCCCGCGTCATGGCATTCTTAACTGGGGCGTGGAATCCCGAGGACTTTCTGAGGGAAGACTTCTTCATTTTTTTTGCTAACATCTAACTGAGCTCCTAAACTTGGGCAGCAAAACCCTCCTGCTGTTAATGGCGCCCTGGGTGCTTTGGTCTCACATAGTCGACTGTGGCTGTCAGCTCTCAGGTACTTGCAAAGAGTAGTTGTCACAGTTCTGTCAAATGTAGCCCGAAATATTGTTTCTATCCATCACAGGTTTTGAAATGACAGAAGTTACCATACCGACACTAGATCCAAGTTATTTAATGAATAAAGAAGCATCTCTAGTTTGAGTCAAAGTTCATTTTTTCATATTTTTATGACTGTATTTCAAAATGATAGGTTTCCTTGGTAATCCAATGAATTTTATTTTGTGCACTTCAAAACAGCATTCTGAGAAGGGCCCACAGCCTTCCCCAGGCAGCCCAAGGCATTCTGGCTCAGAAATGGGTGGAAATCCCTGCCGAAAGGCAAAGGGAAAGAAAATATTTATTGAGTGCCCACTACTGTGACTTCCCTGAGTCACCTTCAGAACTTTCTAAATGTCCAGGCCCCTTTCATGTGGAATTGGTCTTGGGGTGGGAGCAGGGGTCTCTACAGGCCAGAGGGTCTCTACAGGCCCGGCAATGTGATGTGAGCCACAGAGGAGAATTCACAGTGGTCACGCAACCCCGGTGGGCGCCTCGCTCTCATTTCACCCTTGCATCGTCCAGAGACAGCAGTTCTCATAACCCACATGGAGCATTGAGGAGACTGAGACTCAGGGAAGTATTGCCTTGTGGACATTTGTTGTTGAAGCTCAGAGGGCCTGGGTTTGAGGTTGGGAGCTGTGCATGTTCTGAGGGCCCCCCAGGTCAGAAACCAGCCACTCAGGTACCCCCAGGGGCAGGGCCCCAGGGATCCTTTCTCTTTGGCCCAGCAATGTGTCCAATTCCAAGGTCAGTATCCCCAGCTTTAGAAGTAGGGACTCGGGGACCAGACCTGGCCTCCCAGGCCACCCCAGTACTCTCTGCCTGGTAGTCCAGGCCTCTGGAGCTTGGGCTGGCCAAGCTCAGCTGGCAGCCTATGGCCCAGGGCCTCAGCGGACTTACGCCCTGCACTGCAGACCTCCAGTGGGAGTTGTGCAGGGCACAGCGTGCACTGCTGTCTGCAATGGCCCTCCTAGAGCTCAGATACCACCAGTGTACAGTTTTCCGCCTCTGTCACTGCCTCCTCCTTCCTCAGGCCAGCACAATAGATGTTGCCAGCTCTGTATCCAGCAGTGGAATTTACTTTTCCCTCAGAATCTGTTATGTGCTGAGGTCAGGGGCTGTGTCCCTTTCACCTCCATGTCTCCAGCCCCTGGTTCTTTTGCTGGTGCGGACCTGGGTGTATAAGTCCTACTTTCCCACGTGTGCCACCCCCAGCCGCTGTCCTAGGAAGCCACCCCATTCAGACCCCATTCTTCTCCACCACCAGGCAGTCCTTGCTATTGGGAGCCCGGTTGGGGGCAGGCACTGGGCCTCCTACCTGTTCATCAGACACTCATTCAACAAACACCCGTCCACTCCAGGTCTCCAGGCCTGCTGGTTTTACACCGCAAATGCTCCCATTTGCTTCTGTCCAGCTCTGGGCCACCAGCCTGGTCCAAGCCCCAGCACCCGTCCCCAAGACTCCTGCAAGGCCTCCTTATTCACCTCCTGGCTTCCTCTCTAGTCCCTGAAAACTCTTCTTTGCGGCAGCCGGAGTGATCTCAAGGCGCAAATCTGTTTAATCCACCCCAAGGCCCCACCACACACACACGCTCACCTCAGAGCAGCTGAAACCCCCCAGGTCTTTCCCCTGCTGGTCTCCGCCTCTCCTCCTTGCTCTTTCTGTTCCAGCCCCACTAGCCGTCTTTGGGTTCCTCACATACCCCGTCCTCCCCGCAGCCACAGGGCCTTTGTACAGAATTTCCTCTCTTCCCTCCTCACTTTGCTTAGTTGATCTCTACTCATTCCTGAGAGCTCAGTTCGAACATTCCTTTTGCAGGGAATTCTCTGTGGGTTCCAGGCTGGAGTATATTTCCCATTTCTCACACTTAAGCCCCTGTGCCTCCTCTGCATAGCACTCATCATAATGCTGTGATTAAACAGTTAGTTTCATGAATTCCTGATGAACATCAATCTTGGTCGTCAGAGCGTACGCCTCAGGGAGCAGGTCTAGGTCTGTTTCTGCTTCCCCGAGCAGATGCTTGGCGCCTGTACCTCAGTGACACACTGAATGAACGGTGAACGTGCCAGGCACCAGGGATACAGACACGAGTGAAGCCCAGCCCTGGCTCTCAGGGAGTCTGAGGGCCCCGTGTGGGCCATGGGCGGGTGGGCTGCTCTGCAAAGCTAACAGCGCATGGAAGAGATAAACCATCAGAGGGTTTCCAAACCCCAAGCTGGCAGCTTGTTTCTTTTGCATGGGAACACAGGTCAGAGGTCAAAAAACCTGAGCTTTCTTGCTGTGTCCTTGGGCAAGTTCCTTAACCTCTCTCAGTTTTGATGCTTTGGTTTGTTTGTTTTTGTTTTTGTTTTTTTGGTAAGGAACACTGAGCATTTCCAGGTACACACACATTTATCTCCTTAGCGCAGTGTCCTTATCTACCAATAGGAATCTACAAAGGGCTAACACCTTGCTGGGTTATTATGAGAATGAAAGATGTACATTTGTAGGGATAAGCCGTAAAGGGCTGTAGAAGGCAGCGAGCAGACGCCAGTGTTGGCACCGGGTGGAAATGTGCTGCCCGACTACTAAGGAACCAGGGTGGATGCATTAAGTACAAATGGAGATTAAGGCGCCGGAGAATCCAGGGCAGACTCTGGACCCTGGGTGCGGGTAAGGTGTGGGCCCTGTGGACCTCGTGGCCTTTACCTGGCATGGACACAGAGCAGCCTGTGGCTGTTAGGTAGCAGCAAATATGCCCATAGTCTTGGCGGCGCACAACTTACTCCCTGGTGATTGAAGGTTAACCCAGGGGTGGGGGTGGGCTGGCGCACGCGGGCCACTCCCACTGCCCCTCTGCCCTTGGCAAGTAGGGATGCTGCAGGCAGGGAGCCGTCTTGGGCCTGGGGAGCGAGGCGAGGCACTCAGGGGGCAGCCTGCCAACCGCCACCGCAAAGGAGAGACCAGAGAGGGGTTCCCAGAGGAGACGGGACCCCCTGCCCAGAGCCCCCTCTGTCTGCGCTGAGGAAGGCTTCCAGAGGGGACACTGAGCGGGTGCTGAGGGACGAATAGGAGTCCAGTGGGTGGGTGGGCAAAAGGTGTTGGGGTGAGGGAGTCAGCACGGAGGGAACTGACTGAGACGTGAAAGGTCAAGGTGCGTCCTCGGAGGGGTGTGATGCTTGGAGAGAGCCCTGTCTGCCCCGAAGGGGATGTAGGGCTTTATCTGGAAGACAGGGGTGAAAGGGAAAGCTCTTGAAGGGTTTTAAGCGGGGAGAAGGA
Organism: Phataginus tricuspis; assembly: GCA_029783875.1. Classification (NCBI taxonomy): domain Eukaryota; kingdom Metazoa; phylum Chordata; class Mammalia; order Pholidota; family Manidae; genus Phataginus; species Phataginus tricuspis. Next base: position 4,135,001 of record JAQQAC010006923.1, on the reverse strand, counting down.
CATGGTGAGTTGGTGTTTCTCTTAAAAGATTACATGGACGTTACCACAGGTTATTTTTTAAAATACCTGCACAAGTGTTTGCATCTACTTAGGAAAAATCTCTGACTCAGGAGTTCTTACCCTGCACTGGAATCCCCTTGGCAGCCTATGAAACATTCCAACCCCTTCTTAGAACTATGCTTTTAAATTCGTTAAAGAAAATGCATAAAATTATGAAGGAAACCAATTATATTGAAATAGTTATCAAAATATGAAAAAAATGGGTAAGAGAGTGATATATATGACTCTTAACTAATGAGACCTTCACTGGCTAACTTCAAAGGCATGATTAACATAAATAATATTACAAGGTACCTCCAACAGCTCTAATGCAATGTGAAAATAACCGGGATTTCTGCTCATGGAAAAGTCAAAGGTATCATTAATAATACTGTGGTGTGTTTTCTACAATCCTAACATAATGAAATGCTAAATTTTCCTCAGAGGTTATTGACAATAAAATGTTATCTTTTTCCATCCAAGTTCACAGGCACCCCACTCTGAATTCTCCTCATAGACCTTCAAGGGTGAGGAGTCCCTGCCCAAGGGACATATACCGTGCTGGCCACCGAGACTGCCCTTGGGAGGGGCGCTGGGGCAGAGGGTGGGAGGGGACCTCTCCGTTTCACTCTTTTGTGCTGTTAAATTTTGGACAATATGCCTGCGTCACCTAATTCAACAAATAAATATTCTAAAGATGAAAACAGGGAGCTGACACCTGCTATAGTGGAGGACGAATCGCAAGCCTCAGTATGGCAGGCTGGGAGGCCGTGCTGGGTGTCCAGTGGAGAGACGGTGTGCCCAGGGCAAGTCATGGCAGTGGGGATGGAGAGAGAGGACAGACTCCTGAGAAGTTAGGAGATGGAAGGCAGAGGGTTTGGGCAGGAGGAGTGGGAGGAGGAAGGCCCCCGGGCGCCCGCCCTGGATGTCTAGGTGCGTGGCAGTGGCCGCAAGCAGCGGAGCCAGGCTGAAGGGACTTGGGGGAGGAGGGACAGGGTGGGCCGGCTGTGTGTGTGTAACATCCTTCCCAGGAAGAAGAGGCTCCTGTCAAAAGCCTAATACCTTTGAAAGACTGAATATACAAAGGGGACAATGGCCAGTCCATATATTAAAAAATGTTCCTACAATCTCCGCAGCAAGCAGCCGGAGTAGCCAAACCACAGCTTCTGCAGCAGGTGCCCCAGACAGTCCGGATTTGCTCAGTGACTGCCAGCTCCTTTCATTTCTGCCCCCTACCACTCTCTACCCCCACTTCCAACACAGGACCAACCAGTGAAAGTCAAATATGCTCCCTAACCAGTCACTCCTAGTGAGCCCCCTCCAGCCTCCCCCCACCCACAGCACCTGGAATCTTCCCTTTCTCCACCCCAAAGTCCCCACCGGCGGCCCGCCTTTGAGACTCTGCTGAAAGCAAGCCATGGCACCCCCTTCCTATCCTTTGCCTCATCTCATTTGGGGAAATCTTTGTTTATTGCCTCCCCTTAATGTGAACGAGTGTGTTGGGTCATCTTCTGCTCTGAGAGGCCAAAGAGAAACAATAAGCCCGCGAGTGTCAGAGGAGATAAAGGTGGAAACACAGTCCTGACCTCACAGTTGGGCTGGGGCCAGGCCTGCCTGTGCCCACTAGGGAGCAAAACAGCAGGTAGGAGCCCCCCGAGCGAAGCATCCCCACACTCCTCCGTGTGTCTGATCCCCACGGCAGCCCTGGGCCTCTCCACTGGATTATATCCAGAAAACTGTCATGTTGAAGATTCTGTTCTGCTTTCCCATTCCTGACCTTTGCCTCTGATAAGCATGGGCCCGATTTGGTAATCCAGGAGAGGAGCAGAGTCCAAGCTGGGGAGCTTGTCTCTCCATTCCAGGGATCCCTCTGGCCTTGGAGGCTGGCTCCTTCTTTTAATCCGATTCCCAGGCACCCAGAGGCCAGAAAACCTGTCTCCACACAGTCCCAGTGCAGCCAGCAGCCACCCTGAGGGTCACTCCGGCGGGGTTGACAGACATACCCCACCTTCCTGTTTCAAAGGTGGGAACACCAAGGCCCTCGTGAGGATAACAGCCCATTTGAACAGAAGTCATCTATGGAAAAGAAGGCAGGCATCCACAGTGCCCGAGGCTAGTTAAGTTTCCCAGGGACCAGGAATCCACACAAGAGGCGGAGGGCACAGAGGACCATTGTTTCCTGAGCCCTGGGTGCCAGGCACTCTGTGTACACAGGTTATTTCCTTTCATCCTGACGGCAGCTCCTTTGAGGTGAGAGGCTTGGAGAGGCCTTTATAAGGTCACGCAGCTGTACATGCTATACAGTGGGTCTGGACCCCCTCTGTCTAGCTCCAAAACCTCTGTTTTGTTCTCTGCACTCGGCCTTCTCCACCAAGATCCAGGAAGTCTTGAAATGCAGAGGCGGGCCCAGGAACTGAGGTGTAAACTCCCTGGACAGTCTTCACTGTAGCCCACAGTAAATTGCCTGAGTCCTGGTCATCCCTGGGGTTCGGGAATAACTTGCAGTAAGGGTATTTCCGTTACACAGATTTGAATGCATGAGCGTGTGTACACGCACTGTTCTCATGCTCCAGGAGTGCAGGTGATTCTGATTAAGAAATTCTGCCTTTGTTTTTTCTGTACATACTGGATTTCAGCTAAGTTTTGTTCTAGCAAATGTTGTGTCACTGGGAGACTGTTTTTACAGATTGTCCCAGTTGGCCCTGGGAGGCATTTGCATTTTTATTGTAATTTGCTAGCTGTTTGACCCCTGAGCATAAAATGCTCATGGCCCTCAGCATAAAACCCTCACTCCTTCCCCTGGCCTTGCAGGGCTAACAGTGGCTGACCTCTCCCACCTCTCTCAACTTAACTTAGGCCATCTCTCCTTACTCAGGTCCATGCCACACTGGCTTTGGTTTTCTCTCCCCCTTGCCAAGCTCACTTCTGGCCCTGGACCTTTCCACTGAATGTCATCTGCTTCACCCAGAGCTGCGCTTAGCTAGCTCTTACTAGCCGTTCAGGTCCTAGGGCAGATATCGCCGCCCGAGGAGGTCTTCCTTGAGCGCCCCACTTAGAGAGGTGCTATATAGTTTTCACTGCACGGATGGTTTGGGGTCTCTCCTCCCATTGTGTCTAACCAGCACCTGTCACATAGTACATATTCCCTAATAAATGAATGAATGGAGGAACGGATGAATGGTGTAAGGTTTCTGGCACAATGATGGTGCTTCTTCACTGTCTGGTTACTGGGCCAGGGAGCCATGAGAAGGCCTCAGGCCCCACGGGCCCCCATCTGCTGGGACCGCTGGAGGATCGCGAGCATTTCAAAGATTCTGTTGCAGTTCCTTGAACGCACGCTCCTGTTTCCAGCCCCTGAGCCTTGGCTCCTGCCCTTCTCGTTCACCTAGCCCTCCCCAGATGCCTCTGACTCTTGGAAGCTCACTCAGCCTTCAGAGCCCAACTCAAATGCCACCTGCTTTGGACTGACTTGTTGGAAGAAATCAATGACTTCGTTGGAAGAGTTTTCTCCCTCCTCTGAGCTCTTGCAGTTTTCTGGCGATACCTCTGAGCAACATGTCCCTCTACACTGAAAGCAACCTGAGGACATAGCATCTATTCCTTTTCTGATAACCCTCAGTACAGAGCAAAGCTCAACAGACACCTCAAACTGAATGACAGTGGAAGGACTGGCCGATGGCTGACAAGATGTGACGGAAGATGGCTCAAGAGCTGACTCACACAGGGCCAGCAGCCTGTATCCCTGGACAGCCTCAAGCAGAGACCCCAAGACCAGGGTCTAGTTAGGTTCCAGTCTAGCTGGGACTTCAGGCAACTTACTTTACCACTCTAGGCCTCATTTCATGTCTGAAATAGAGATGATAGTAGTAACCGCATAGTGATTTAGAGGTAATTGAAAGAAATAAACGGGTTAGTGCTTTGAAGTGCTTGACACAATGACTAGCACATAAAAAAACTCAGTAAAAATCAACAATTATTATATGGACCCAAGTCTGATCCTAGTCTGGGATTCTTCCTTCCCACTTCAGGGGCTAAGGGCTTGGGGTGACCTCAGGGACTCACTGCAGAGAGCAGAGACTCAGGACCAGGCCCTCTTTGCCCACATTCACACATTCATCCACTCATCTGACAGGTATTGGTTGAGCACCTACTATGTGCCAGGCACTGGGAATTCTGCATGGAAAAAGACCAAGTCTTTGTCCTCATGGGGCCTACATTCTAGCACAGGAGCCAGAGAATAAATAGAAAATAAATACACAATTTCAGATAGTGAAAGCTCTTTAAATAAAAAACAAGTGTTCTGCAATAGAGAGTGAATGGGGGTGGTCAGAGAAGGCTTTTATGAGGAGAAGGATTTAAGCTGAAACCTGAAGAATGAGAAGGAGGCATCTGGGAAAAAAGCATTCCAGGCAGGGAGGTGAGCAATTTGAGGAACAAAGAGAAAGCTGGTCAGGCGGGAGACCAGTGAACCAGAGGGAGCATATGGGACACAGGGACTCAGGAGTCTGCAGGGTGGAGCCCTAGAGACACACAGCTACCCTAAGAGGTTTGGATTTTATTTTAAGTTTGATGGGAAGCCTGTGTGGGGTTTCAGGCAGGGTAGTGGCATGAAAATATGTTTTGGAAAGACCATCCTGGCAGTTGGGTGAAGAGTGACCTGGAGAGCGATAAGGCAGGAGGGAAACCACGGTGGCTTGGGTCAGAGTGGGGGCAGTGGAAAGTGATTCTCTTTAGAGTATTTTGGGGAATTAAGTCAGTAGGACTTGTTGGTATGCGTGGAAATGAGGGAAAGAGAGGAAACAGGAAGGGCTCCAAGGTAGAGGGTTCCCAAATATCTCAAACCATGTATCGTGATGAGTAGAAGGGCAACACAGGAACAAGATGGGCAATGGGGCTCTTGGTTTGGACACGTCAAAGCGTGTACTGCTTAAAAGAAAACCTTCCCGTGGAAATGTTTGGTGTTCGTTGCACAATTCAAGTTTGGAGGCTGGGGCTGGAGTTACAGATCAGAGACTTGTCCGCATAGAGACAATTTTTAAAGCAGGAGACAGCAAAGGATCACCAAAGGGGAGAGCGAGAGCATGAAGGAGGAACCAGGAGGGAAACCAGGGGAAGGTGTCACCAAAGCCAAAAGAGGGCGGCGAGCGGTGACAGGCGCTTCTGTGGGGCTGACGGAGGTGAGCACAGTGGGGGCTTTGGTAGCACGCAGGCTGATGGGGACTTGAGGGGAGCCCCAGAGGCCGGTAGAGTCTTGAAAATCCTTGAGAGGGGCTGGTATCCAGGGCCCCAGGGGAGGGCTGGGCCCCACTGATAGGACCAGGGACAGGTCATCTGAGGCGGGGCTGGGGAGGCAGCAGAGCTGGGTGCAGCGAGGGAAGACGGGGCTCCTGGCACAGAGCGCTCCTTCCAGGGGGCATGGCTTCTAGGGATCCAGGCTTTCCTGGGTGTTACCCTGGGCAACTACTGAGTCTTTCTGGGCTGTACTTTCCTGGGGATTAAAATGGAGATTACAGGCCCTTTCTGTTCTTCTTCCTGGGGTTAGCACGCTTGGTCTAGCCTATTTAAAAACCAATCTGATGGGTTTCCAGCCCTGGCTTTGGACTGAGATGAGGGCTGTCTCAAAGGTCTGCCAGGCCTTAACGCTCATCCAGTGTCAGGGGCCCAAGGGCTGTGCTGGGACATTTCCAGTCCTTTGCCCCTTCGGGACACCAGGAACCAAAAGCCTGCCCCGATTTCCCTATCTGTGACAAAAAGAACGGGGTTCACCCACTGAACCAGGATTCTGTTTCAGCCTTTAGGAGGCAGTGGGGAGAAGACAGTGCTGGCTTTGGAGCTGGGCCACACCCCCAGTTCTGCCACTTTCTGCTTGTGTGAGTTGCCAGATGGAGATTTACTGTGCCTCTGAGTCTCAAGGCCCTCCTCCTGGAGCAAGCCTTCCCAATGCCCCACGCTAAGCTTAGGTTTATAATTTTGTGTTCTTTTTTTATTTGCAAGTGGGCCCCCAAAGTGTACAGTACCTGAGCTCCACGAAACCAGGGTCTGCCCAGGATTTTGAGTAAGTGACTTAACCTTACTTCTACCCAACTGTAAGATGGAACAGTCAGACCTGCCTCGTTAGGTGGGGGAAAGGGTCCCTGGGTCGCTGGTGCAGAGCCGCTGCTGGGGGCTTCCCTGAATGGGAGTGGCTCCTGCTGCTTGGGGTCGGTGGGGGCGCGGCAGGCAGCGGCGCCTTCCCCTCCACCCAGGGCATGGCGTCTCTGGTGTCCTCTGTCAGGGTCCTCTCCTTCAGTTCCCGCCCTTCCCGGACAGCAGGCTTAACCCTGGGATCACAGGTGAGCTCCTCCTTCTGTTTACACCCTTAAAGGCACAGACTGCCTGAGGTCAGCTTCCTCCTACACCCTTTCCATCCCTCTCCAGCAGCTAGCCTCATTCGTGACCCGCGGAGCCCAGCCCAGGCCCGGGTGGGCACAGAGGACGCAGATGAGCCCATCCTCACATTCTTTACGGAACGGTTTCCTGTCTCCCAAGGCGGTAGATTTCAAGGGCACCAAAGCAATTCACGTGAGGCTCCTACTACTGGGTGCCAAGCAAAAGCCCCCTTTGTCCTTAACCCTCAGCCCTCAAGGAGACCAGGAGGTTGTAGCCTTGCTTCCAGGCTAGGACAGAAGAGTAGATCATGCTGGTCCTGAGGGTTTCCCGACCCTGGCCCAGACACTCCTTCCCCTGCCCCCTAGGAGCTCCTCTGGACCCAGAACCCCAAGTCCTTACCTTGGTGCGGATGACGATGGGCAGAGGCAGCAGGAAAATGGGCAGGAAGAACACAGTGAGGTAGGAGCGACAAGCCCAGAGGCCCTGCCAGCAGGTGGCCATGGCGCAGGGCTCAGGAGCAAGGTCGCAGCAGGTGAGTAGCCCGGACAGGCTTATAAAGGCAGCTGAGTGTTAACCATTGACCCACCCGGCAATCAGAGTGTTTTTGGAGCCTGGGAGATGAGGCTCGGGAGGAGGGACCTGCGGAGTTGTGAAGACCAGGAAGACTCTGCAGAGAAAGGGAGGAGGCGAGATGAAGGAATAAAAGCGTCAAGTTCTTTCAGCAGGTTAAGCCCAGGGTTAACTCCTCCTGTGTGTGGAGGCCGCTCACCACTAGGGGAGCCGAAGAAGGAAGGTTGCCTGGGAAGCCCCATAGCTGGCCTCCAAGGGGCAAGACCTGCAGCCTCCTTCCCAGTCCAGCCCCATCGCGCTTTTACTCCCCAGAAGCCAGGTTCTCTGCTGAGCAGTTTATACAGACCCTGGGCGGGGCAGCCCTGCCTCCAGAGGTGCCCTGCCCTCTTGGAGTTTCCAGTCTAGGATTACAGGCAGCCATGACCCGGAGCGAGTCCTCCTCCTCCTCCTCCTCGCAGGTATCAAGGAAGCCGTCACAGTCACCTGCTGACTATCTCCTGTTTACTGTGCGATGCTGATCCGCTGACTTAACCTCTCGGAACAGCCCCCTCCTTGTCGTGGTGTAATACCTTCCTATTCTGAGGCTCAAATCAGACAACCTGTGGTATGTTGATGGGTGGTAAGTATACAATAAAGGATAGTCTTTTGAAGTTCTTCCTGGCTCCACACTCCTGCCCTAAGTTGTCATGGAAATCCAGTAAAAATTGTCTCATAATTTTGGAGACACGTTCAATCTCTCCATTTATCCATCATCCATCCATCCATCCATTTATCCACCTGCCAAACAAGTATGTGGCCTTGCTTGAATATGCTTCTCCTGTGCTCTACGGATGCAGAGATCACAGCGCAGCCGGAAACAGTTAACATTTGTTCAGCATTTAGTGATTAGAGTGCTGTTTGCTCTGTACAACCTCACCGTGAGTTAGGTGTCATTATTCCATTTCACAGGTGGAGCAACTGAGGCCCCAGGACACAGAGCCATCCAGAATTCAAACCTCCTTTGTGAGTGTTTGGGGAAGTCCAGACCAGCATGGGGGCTCCAGGGAAAGGGAGACCCCTAGGGGTAAAAGGGCTCTGGGAGAAGGTGTAATCTGAGCTAAGGCTTGCAAGTTGAGTTTAATTTAGCCACAAGGTGATGGAGGGTCACAGGCACAGGGAACAGTCAGCTACGGCCTGGAGGGCGGTGTGTGTGTATATGTGTCTGCGTCAGAGGGGCTGGTTGTCTGTCTAGCCAGAGCCTCTGTCTCTTGGTACCCTCCCCCAACCCCCATACACCCAACAGGAGCTCAGTCTGTATCTCTGCTGATTCCCAGAGTGGGGTGGCCCTGAGTGGGCCAGGGTAAGAAGGCAGGATATCCGGGAGAATGGTTCAGGAAGGAGACACACCTGAGCAGAGATGCGGAACCACGGTGGACTTGAGAGCTCAACGAAAGGTTCTGTGGGATTGGAATACGGCCTGGTGGGGGCAGGACTGAGAGCTGAGAACCACATTTCCAGGGTGTGTGACAGCGTGGCATGGGCTGTTCCACCGATGAGATACTCCTGGAGCCAGTGAGGCCGTGCCAGGATGACCCCCAGTGCCCTCCGCAGGGTGGGCAGTGAGCTAGAGGTGGATCCAAGTCACAGGACCCCTGGGGCCAGGCTGGGTGGGAAGCCACGGTCAGAGAGGACAGGCTAGCCACGCCCATGCCTGCAGCCAGTCTGCCGCCTGCTCGGGGCGAGGTGAGGACGGGTCAGGAGGGACGGGATTAGACGAAGGGTTTCGGATGCCCAAGACAATACCCGGATTCCATCTCACCTTGGAGGAGGCCCGAGGCTCCGGAGACGCCACCAGGGGAGCAGGGCCCCGCCTCCCTCAGAGGAACAGCTATTATGTCTATAACCTGCATCCCACTTGACCCAACTCTCTACACCAACCCTGTGATGTAGGCTCAGAGCAGTGAAGTTACTTGCCCAGGGTCACACAGCTTGTGAGTAACTGGGAGCGAGCCCACATTCGTATCTAAGCGTGTCCATGCTCTTTGCCCAGCCCCGTCCTAGGCCTCTGTGATGGCATGGGGACAAAACTCAGTGTTTCCAATTTAAATGGCTATTCTTTCACGGAGACCCCTGGCTTCCCACATAGCTCTTGGGACCCTCGGATCCTCTTTTGAGGACCAGTGTGGGCGGGCTCTCTCATGGCCAGCAGCCAGGCCCCAGCAGTGATTAACCACATGCGCCAATGACAAGAACTTCCCCCTTGCCTGGCAATCACGGCCAGGGCCTCACGCTGCCAGGCCTTGTTCAATCCTCCAGGTTGCCCCACCTCCCTTTCCTTCAGTTAATGCTGCAAACAGCCGTTCTTTTTCTCTCAGGCTCCCTGTGGACTGTGAACAGCTCGTGGCAGGTGCTGCGACTGTCTTTCTTCAGCCTTTGTTGGGGCCCGTCCTGTGACAGCTCTCCGCACTATCTCAGGGGGGAGTCACAGCCAGGAGACACCGCCCTTGCCCTTTGACTGTTGACCCTCCTGGAGAAGGCCACCCAGGAACAGCTGAGAAAGTTCTAGGGGGAGAGGAGATGGTTCCTGGCTTACCCTCAGAAGTAGGTGGCAGATAAGCAGGTGGAAATAGAGCCAGGGCTGGGGCTGGGACCCAAAGGTGGCTTTTAGGAAACTCAGACCTGGACACATGGGGCAGGTATTCAGACAGAGGCCCCTGAGGCAACAGGGGTTCAGGAGGCTGGGCCTGGAGCCCTCGGGGGCACAGCCCAGGGGGTCCTGGAAAGGCAGAGATGGCTGGACATAGCTGGGAGCACCAGGAATGATTTATAAGACCCGGGACTGCTCGGCCTAGAGGAGAAAAGGCAGTGTGGGGTGGCTGTCAAATTGCTGATAGAAGAAGAGGGCAGGGATGGTCTCCTGGACAGAGGGCCACAGGGAAAAGGGCTGGGGAGGCACACCGAGGCTGTTTTCAAGGAACCCACCCCCCCACAAGGAAGAATGGAGCTGGGTGAAAGATGCCATGTTCCTCAGCCCTGGAAGTGCCCCTCGGGTAGCCAGCATGCCCTGGGACTGTAGAGAGATGTGGAGAGGGTCCCACACTGAGAAGGGGGTGGGCATCTTGCTTGTAGCTCTGAGAATCCTGAACCCAGAATCTGATCCCAGGGGTCCTCGTCTTCCACTCCCTTTCCAACTGGTTCTGCTTATTTTGTGTTATACATGTTCCTGTCCCCTTGCAAGGTGCTCAAAAGGTGCTTAAACGACCCTCCAAGTCCCCATCTATGCTTTCCTCTTGGCCTCAGTTCTCACCGTTCCTGACTGGACTCAACTGTTCTCAGGTTTTCAGCTAGCCCCGCCTTTCCTAGAGTCCCCAGGAGTTTGTCATGCTCTCGCTTCTCTCTGGCATATTGTCCCTGCAGCATATACCACCCTGCATCTCCTGCACCTCAGCGCCTGCTATGCCCCCCGCCAGACTGTCAGTCCCATGGGCAGGGTCTGTCTGCATGACTCCATATGTACCTCTTCAGCCTTTGAGCTGGCACCCAAGGAATGAAAGAATGGATGAGTAGATGGATGGATGGATGGGTGCATAGGAAGCCTATATGATATTTTGTAAGACTCATGCCAGATTGCCAAGCCCTCCTTCCAGCATGTTCTAGAGCTGTTTCCCAGGATCTTCAGAGAGGACAATGGGGATCATTGGTCAGGCAATAAGGCAAACAAGTGAATGAGTTTTCACCACTATCAAGACTGCGAGCGTGAGATAGGGAGTAGCCCTTCCAGAGCGGGCCCTGCCCACCTGCTCTGGCCGCTGGAGGCTGACGCGGATCCAGGGAATGCTCTGATACTAAAAGGGACCTGAGGCTCATTCAGATACAATCAGCCCAAGACCCTTCTCCCTGCATTACCAAGCATCAAGCCTGTCCCCTCTTTTTGACCAAGTCTCCATGCCCAGCTTTTTTTTTAATATCGTGATAAAATGTACATAATCTAAATTTTACCATCTTAACCATTTTTAAGTGTACAGTTCAGTATTATTAAGTACCATCACATTGTTTTCCAACCAATTTCCAGAACTTTTTCATCTGACAAGCCTGAAACTCTATCTGTTACACAGTAACTCCTCGTTACTATACCCCCACCCCCAAGCCCCTGGAAACCACCATTCTAGTTTCTATGAGTTTGACTATGATACTCTTACAAGTGAAATCAGACAATATTTGTCTTTTTTATGTCAGGCTTATTTCACTTAGCATAATGTGCTCAGGGGTCATTCATAATATAGCATGAGTCAGAATTCCCTTCCTTTTTAAGGCTAATATTCCATTGTATGTACATAGCACATTTATTTATCCATGAACATTTGAATTGCTTCTACTTTTTGGCCATTGTGAAGAATGCGGCTATGAACGTATCTCTTCAAGACCCTGATTTCAATTCTTTTGAATCCCAGGAGTGGGATTGCTGGATCATATGATAAGGCTATTTTTAGTTTTTGAGACAAACTCCCTACTGTTTTTCATAGTGATTATATCACTTTACATTCCCTCTAATTTCCCCACATCCTTGCCAGCATTGTTATTTTCTGTTTTTTTTTTAATAGCAGCCATCTTAATGAGTGTGAGGTGGTATTTCATTGTGATTTTGATTTACGTTTCCCTAATAATTAGTGATGTAGAGCAATTTTCATACGCTTCCTGGCCATTTGTATATCATTTTTGGAGAAATGTGTACCGAAGTCCTTTGCCCATTTTTAAATTATTTGGGGTTGTTGTTGTTGTTGTTGGGTTGTAGAAGTCTTTATATGTTCTGGATATTAACCCCTTATCAGATGTATGATTGGAAATATTTTTCTTCCATTCTATGTTGCCTTTTCACTCCGTTGTGTCCTTAGATACATATGCCCAGCTCTTTTCAGGCCTCTCTGTTTTCTCATTTAAACTTTCTTTTGATGTTTGTTTTAACCTGTTCTCACCTATCTCAATATTGTGGGGAGGCCACTGAGATGTGAGGAAATGGTAAGATTAATAATAACTTCCAATCTTTGGGTCCCTGAACCTGATTCCATCCATTCATTATCCACGCATGTATTCATTCATTCATTCATTTATTAATTCAGCAAACGCAGAGGGGCATGGCAGAGTTTTGGAATCAAACAGGCTTGGGTTTGCATCCTGGCTTTGTAAGCTTAGTACCTATGTGACCTTGGGTAGAACAAACTTGCTGAACTTCAATATTCTTTGTATAAAGCAAAGAAGAAACTGTAAATGTAGCGAGAAGAAAAGACTAGAAACTACTTGCAAAGCTGTTGGAAGAACCAGAAACACTGTGTGCAAAGGGTGGCCCTGGGTGGGCACTCAATAAATGGTAGCCATTTGTTATTTCTTGGTGGCCAAGACTGGCTGGGTGCAGCCCTTCTCACCAACGTGGTCTGGGGGTTCAGCTTCTGTTTCTTTGCCCAAGAGATCATTAGTTGTTGACACATCTAAGCAGAACTCTGCCTGACTAAGCCTCTCCCCACTGTGAAAGGGACAGTTTCCCCCCAGTCATATGTCCTGACATTGAAGGCTTTGAGGAAGGGAGTGGGCCCTCCCTGGCAAGGAAGCAGAGAGGCTCATGTTTGTGGAGAGCCTTTTACAAAAGACTTTTCACTGATGGCAGCAGGCTTCAATCAGATTGTCCCGTATGGGGGGTGGCGATAAGGCTAACGGAGCGGCCACAGGGCTGGTTTGGACCACGGAACTCTCGCCGGAGGAGGAGGGAAGACTTTTCTGTTCTTCCTGGAAATAGGGTCCTTCCTTTCCTACCAGAGTCCTCCACTC
>JAQQAC010006923.1:4020679-4116440 GCA_029783875.1 Phataginus tricuspis | reverse complement strand
GGGTTTGTGAGATTTTGGTCTGAACCATGTTCTTTTGATGTTTCATATTTCTGTGTGGTGCCCACTAGTGCGCAGAAATGCCAGTCTCTGGAGCTGCTCAGCCCCTAGAGTGAGGTTGGGGGTCATAGGGGAGCGAAGCTGGTGGTCTGGGGGAGGATGAGCTATTTCCTGATTCCCGTCTGCAGTGCCTGTCTCCACTGTCAGAGCCAGTGGGCCAAGCACACACGTGTAAACCTCTGTGTTTTGCATCTCTAGCTGTTGTAGGCAGGGTCTCCCTCTGGCTGGCCTGACGCCTGCGCAGTGACTGTGGGTTTGCGAGGAGGTGCCTCCAGGCCAGTAGGAAGGCTAGGCAGGCTGTGTGTCACAGTGGGGGGCCTCAGAGCTGAGTAGGCAGACAGGGGGATGGAGCTCCTGAAGTACATCAAAGTTCCCAACCAGCTGGGCAGAGCGCACCCAGGCAACCTTGTCCAGCTCTCCCTTCTCCGGCACAGCAAGCTCCATGCAAACCCCGCCCCTTCAGCAGCCCTCTCACTGGTAGGAAGCCTCTCAGACTGCCTGCCTTTCCTCTGACACAGAGCGACCCAGGTGGTAATCCCCTCCTCCACAAATGGCCTGAATGTCAATTTCTCAAGCACTCCACCTGTCCAAGCTCCCCGACGTCCAGAACACCACACAGTATAGGATTCTGCTCACAAAGCAGATCTCCAGGGCTAGGTGTCCAGCAATCCCAGTCTTCCACCCCCTCCATTGCTCCATTTCTCTTCCTCCTGCTGGTTTGCTGGGGTGTGGGAAGGGCTTGGGTCCCACCAGATCAAGGCTTTTCTACGTTACCCTATTTCGTGAGGTCTGCTCTGTTGGTGAGGTCTGTTTGCAGTCTGGTTCAGTCTTCTTTCTTGTTGCTGTTTTAGGGTTAGTTGTATTAATTATATTTTTGTACAATTTGTGGTTTTGGGAGGAGCTCTCCGTCTCACCTCTCACGCCACCATCTTGCAAGTCCAGAAGTTTTAATTTTTAATATAGTCTAATTTACCCTTTTGTTCCTTATGATTAGTGTTTTCTGTGTCTTGTTGAAAAAAATCCTTACCTACTCTGAGGCTATTAAGGCATTGCCCATGTTTGCTTCTAAAAACCTCTTGTTTTACCATTTATGACCCACCTAGAATTATTTCTGTGTGATGTAATGTGGGGGTTAATGTTATTTTTCTCACTATATATTTCCAATTGACCCAGCCCTATTTATTAAAAAGAACATCTTGGGAATGGAGATTTTTAAGAGTTATTACTGAGTCATGAAAGATATCTTTGAAAAATGTGAGTAAATATTAGAATTATTTTGGACACTTTGGGTTGCTAAACTACTGTCTGTCTGCAGTAGGGTCCCAAGAGGAAGCCAGGTGGAGATTGCTCCAAAATATACTTTGCTACACTCTCTCTAGGTGGAGAACTAAATACATGTATTTTTTTAAACATTTAAACTTACTTCTCATTGATAGAGTTATGGTTAAAGTAGTTGAGAATAAGAAATTGAGATTGAGACAGGGACCATGCGCCTAGACAGAGTAGGGTGAGGGCCTCTGGAAAAAACAAAGCAAGATAATCCACTGTGGGATTTGCTCTGGCCTGCTGGGGGCCCAGCTTAATTTTCTAACTTTACCCAAGTGCTGCTTTTCTTCCTCCAGCCCTAAACAAATGCAACTTGGACAATGTAGCAAGCAAGCCCAAAACAACATAGTAAAAACAGGAAGGATTTCATCTTAAAACCCAATTAGTTAAAAAGTGAGTTTCTTAACAATCAGACAATAAGTCAGCCCACCCTGGGAGCAAAGCAGGCAGTCTTGAGTGATATGCTCCCAGACCAGGAAGCTGCTCTCCTGGGAGGAAATCAGAGCAGTAAAATTCTTGTAAATAACCAGTAAGACTAATAAGAAACTTAATGTTTCTTCAAAAGAAGACATTTTAGGGTGATTTAGCAGGTGTGCATCCCTAGCCCTTTGTCTCTCAACTGCCTATAAAACCCCTAGGCAGCACATCACCCCGGGGCTCTCTTGTCCCCTCCTGGCCTGAGCCAGGAGCTCTGTCCTCTTGCTTTCTCCCTAAATAAAAGCCTCTGCCTTCCTCTCCTACCTTGACTGTTGGCAAAGTTCATTCTTCAGCTCAGCGAACAAGAACCCCGGCATCAAGATCATTCAGGAGACATTCCTTGAGTCCCAAGACCTTCTACAGTGGCCCAGCAAGAGGCACCAAGGAGCTCAGGGTGGAGAATGGGGAGACCATGGCAGGGACAGACTTGAGCCTGGATAATGTGGACCCTGGGGTTAAAAATGTACCTTGACGCCCTCTCAGTTCCTCTCCTTCTTTGGGATGTGCTTCCCTTAGCTGTCTGAGTAGGAAAATGGCTTGGTCAGTTTAACCCTACCGATGAAGATCTCACTACTTCTATTCAGTGCCAGGCACTTGCTGGGCACTTAACTTCATTATTTAAGTCCTCCCAACAATCCTGAGATGTTAGTATTTTTGTCCCCATTTCAGAGATAAGGAAATAGACTCAAAGAGCTTAATTGACTTGTCTAACATCACAAAGCTTGTTGATGCCTTAAATTCTATCATTCTCCCCTCGCCTACATCTCTCTCTCAGCAACTGAAAAATGACTAGACAAAATCAGCAAGGACATAGAAGAACTAACAAAAAAAAAGAACCACTGAACAGTATCTAATTGACATTTAGACAAACCATATTCTGGGCCATAAATTTAACCTATTTAAAAAAATTGAAATTGTGAGACCCTAGAATTAGCATAAGAGAAGCCATTTTAACAAATCTGACTGTGTAAACCTAAATGAAGGACAGAACAGGACTGACTCTGTTTTTGTGCCTAATCTCCATCTGAGGCCTGAGCCAGGCCTGGCTCTGGAAGAAACCTTGAAAAGTTTCCTAACCACAGGAACTGATATTAGAAGAAGGTCTTATCTCAAGGCCGGCCATCTGTGCCCGATGCTCCCAGGTGTACGAGATGTACGTGTCTTGAGAACATGGACAAATGGCCACCGGGGCCTGTGGACCCCCACCCCAGGTAGTTCCCCTAGCAATGCTCCTGCTACATCATCATGGTCAGGCCAGCCGAACTTAACCAATAACAATTGTTTAACTTCCAAAATCCCCAATCAGCTTATGCCAAGTTAGAACCCCCTCTTCCTGAACCTGTAATGCATAAAAACCTTGCCTACCCTGAGCTCAGGGCTCACATTCCGGACCCGCTACATCGGTGAAAGGTGTGGGTCCAAGCTCAAGCTTGAAATAAAGGACCCTTTTGTGTTTGCCTTGGAATCGGCTCCTTGGTGGTCTCTCGGGGACTCGCGACTTGGGCACAACATTTGGGGGCTCGTCCGGGATCCCCAAGACCCCCAGGACTCCCGACCCGGAGGGTCCGAGCTGGCCAGTAAGAACTTTGTGTGTGAGTGATGTAAGCTTTGCTTTGTGTCTATTGTTTGTGTTGTGTGTTGCGCTGCACTCTTTCATTTTCTGAGAAGGGCCCAATTTGAATTTGAAGGGATCGGTATAGGGCCTAGGCAGACGTGCTGTGGAAGTTCACCGATCGGGGGTCTTGGAAGATGCTCCAGGCCCATTTGAAGGTGTCCTAGAAGAGATTCCAGGCCCATTTGAAGGGGACGGAGTGCCCCTAATTTGTTTTGAGTCTTTGAGGGAACGAGGTGGGTTGCTCCCGCCTTCACTGTCGTCCCACTTTCAATTTTGTCTTTGGACGCCCTTGGGCATCTTTTGTTCTGCTTTTTGTTTGTCTGTGATACTTGGTTGTCTGTCAATAGCTTTCTACTGTGAATTGTTGGAAAAAATGGGTCAGACCTCTTCTACTCCGTTTAAGGGAAGGACACAGCCATCCCCCACCAGGGAAGCAGAAGCTGCTCCGAGAGCGGAGGGCGGAGGCGCTCCAGTAAGAAGCCCGCCCTATACCAGACCCAGGGCTCAGAGGGAGCAGCCTGCCTCCGCCGCTTGCCGCTGCGAGCCACTGGCCCCCCAGATGTGGGGGGTGGAAATCAGCCCCATCACTACTGGCCTTTTGCCACCAGTGACCTCTACAATTAGATATCAGTAACTCAAATCTTTGTATCAGTTTATCTGAGTATGTGTTCTTTTATGAAAAGTGTTGCTAACTGTAGTCGTGTCTCAAACTGTATGTTTATGTGTCTAGTAAAGAAAAATGTTTTTCTACCTCCGGATGGTATTAATACAAATTAATTTAAAAACAAGTGCTTGTGAAAATTGGGCATTCTAAAACTTCCAAGAAATTCTAATAAAAGATATTAAGCATTAATGCTAATTTAAGTTGAACTGAAACGGACACGTCCTATGGTTATCAGCTGCCTGTTTACCTAAAGTCATTTCAATTGATGTTATCTGTTAAATCTTTCAAGAAAAAATGCTTAAGCTTAACTCTGTGTAATGTAAAAGTTTTATAAGTAATCTAGCACAGTTCTGAGTAAACTAAGTGTAGCAAGTGAACATCTTAATAATTGTGTGTTATAGGGTGTTACAGTGTGTATATCTGCAAACAGCCTGAGAATTTTTGTGGTAACCAAAATTCTTAGAGTTTTGCTAAGTTATATGAGATGTTTTGTGCTCAGTAAAAATTGTGCTGTAAGGCACATTTCCAGAAATGATAAAAAGTGTTCACAAATGTATCAATCTGAGGAATGCCGGTGTTACAGTTTACCATAGCCTACTTTTCGGTGTTCATTGAAAGTTAAAGTACCTAATGTTTTAAGTTCTAATTAAAACTACTTAATATAATAAAGAAGACATCTCTGCTTGCTAGAAAAGATGTGTGTTTAATAAAAGAAGGTATAAAGAGTAAAAATTCATTTTGTTGAGGGTAAAAGAATGTAACTTCTAAAGTACAACTGTTTATTTAAAAGAAGAACTCTGAATGTAAAAAGCAAGTTGTAGAAAGTTTGTGGAAGTTGATACAGTCGTGCTATGTGAAATTAAAGCAAATGAGTCTCAGTATCAAGTACACAGCAAAATTAGGATTTTGTTTTCAGTTAAAGACAAAGTTGTCTTAGACTGTTAGCCTGCTCTTAATGTTAAGAGATTGCAAAGAACTTCCTAATTGTTTTTATCAAAGCAGTTTCTCATGCTTAAAGTCTCAGTGAGTTCTCTGAGTATTTAAAAAAAAAAGTCTTCATAGTGTTGTTAACAACTGAGTAAACTGTATTTGCATTTAAGCCTTTTTATTGTCATTCTGGTTAAATACCTATAATCCTATTTAAGCAAGTGCGAAGGAAACTTTCTTCTGACAACTTTCCAAAATCAAATTCAAAAAGGTACTTTTACCTGTAAGTAACTGATATTTTCCAGAGGGCCCCTGGAACATGTTGCAGAAATTTTTTCTCCTTAGAGAAAGTATTTGGCTAATTTAGATTATTTGTCTAATATATAATTACCTGCTTAATTACCTGGAAAACCCTGCCAAAGAGAATGATGCTAAACTTTGTTGCTGGATGTTTTGTGTTGCAAAAATATCCAAATTTCCTTATGTCAACTGTCTTATAGTAAGTTCTCTGTCAGATCTTTAGCCACTCTCATTTACAAGTTTTTTGTGATTTATAATCACTGTTTTATTACTCCTAAACTAGTAAAGAACTAGATTTCAGCAGAACAAGTATTTACATAGGATTAAGTAAACTAAAGAAGATGATTTTGTGGCTTTTTGTTTCAAGTGTTACTGATAAAGTGTTTTAAGCTTTTTCTCTTACGCTGACTGACAACAGTTTAGTAAATGACAATACCTTTGTAAGCAGAATTGAAACATTTATCTTTCTCTCTACCTGATCCCTCCAGAATTCAACAACTCTCAGTAACTATTTTTATATTTCATAGCAGTATGTTTGTTTGCATAAGTTCAATAAGAATCTGCTTTCCTTGTAAGAAGACCAATTAAAAACACTGGTTATATTACGGAGGCTTTGACTGGAATACTGTTCCTGAGAGACACGTGTGTAAACTCATGTTAATGGACAGCTTTAAGGAACTGAGGTTGACTTCATGGAGCCAACAAAGCCCCTCGGAAGAACTGGCCTGGTACCTTGCTTACAGGATTCCCAGCAGCCTTACCAGGTGAGTAAGGAAGGTCACTTCCTGGCAGGTGCAGGAACCTCAGAATGTCTTGGGGACCTCAAGAAGAGAGGAATTCACCCAAATCTACAGGTACTGCAGGCAAAACCTGATGGCAAGTCTGGCTTGGCTTTCTGGCCTTGAGAGGCCTTTAAAAGTCCAATCTGAAGTTCCTTATAAAAGTTCCAGCAAAGCACATTTAAAAGAGCCGATGTAATCACTCGCTCTTCTTGCTGCACTTATGCAAATAATCAAGCCAAGTGTTAATTATTTTCTTAATCTAGTTACTAGTAATAAAAATAAAAGTGATTTTAGAGAAAAGTATTGTTTCAATAATGCAGCCTTATCTATACTGAGTCCACGCATTCTTTAATCTTCTTGTCAAGTTTGTCCTTCCAGAATAGAGAATCCAACTCCAGATGTTGCTGCTTAACCTAGTGACACGATTTGTTCTGTCTCACCTAAAAGCCACAAAGCTGCAAATGGTGATAGCCATAGAGCCCAAGATAAAAACTCCCATCTTCCGACACCCTCTTGACCAACCATTGATAGAGACCTAGCTGCATCCCTTACTGCACCCCCTCTCAGCATGAAGCAGCCAGAGCAGTCGTCGCCCCCTTTCCCTAGCAGCAGCTAGGGTCTGTATCTGTACAGAGGAGAATGAGACAGAGACTGTGAGTGTGGTCAGAGTGGGAGGAGGGCCTCCAGAAAGGGCGGGGCGGAATGTTTGCAGTCAGAGCAATGTAACTACATGCAAAAAAACCTCCCTACTGAAACTCTGTGTTAAACATTAAGCTCTAGAGTCTTTCTTCAGTGAAATGAGTTGAAGCTCAAAGGGCCAAAGGCGGCTTAGCCTAGAATGTTTTGAGTGTTCCGCGGCAAATAAAATAAGTGTCTCGGCAGGACCCATAACTTCGCTGTAAGCAACCCTAGCAGGCAGACAGCGGCCCAGCCCAGAGGGCAGGGCAAGTGGTACAGGTCCACACCCTAAGCCTTCTCTTCACATTATCAAGGTATATGTGGCATGAGATACATCCTTCTTGCTCTAATAGATTATCCTAGAAATAGTCATGAAAAACTTCTCCAAGGTCTGCCGTCTGATTGTGACAACTTGAACTGCTTAACATATGAGATGTGAACAGTTTCCAAGAATGTGTTGTTTTAATTTGTCTGATTTTTGTGCTTTTGCTATGTATTTGTATTCCTATTCTCCTAGCACATGTACGGAGTGAAGTTGCTAATCTTTTAAAGCCAATACATACTTGTGCTACTTTTCAAAAGTTAACTTCAAGAAATAAGTGAATCATATGCTGATTCCCCACCTGCATTTGCTGCAAGAATATAATCATGTATATTATAATATTATCCAGAATTATAGCTGTTAGCTGTCCTCTCTCTTATATTTTATCTCCCTGTTTAGTCCCAAGAGATGACTGGTTAGCCAAAGATGGGTAAGACTCCTCACAGGAGGAACAACCTAAGACAGGCACAGTCGCAAGGGACCTCAGGTGAGCAACGTGCGGGCCAACTGAGGTGAGGCATAGAGCCTCACCCCCCCAGATGAGAGAGACATTCCCTGTGACAGGCTGTGTCACAGGTCGAGCCCAGCTAAACATCTCTGTCATTTAAAAACTTTGGGCCCATGATTGGACCCAATGTACAAGAGAAGGGGGGAATGTGAGACCCTAGAGTTAACATAAAAAAAGCCATTTTAACAAATCCGACTGTGTGAACCTAAGTGAAGGACAGAACAGGGCTGACTCTGTTTTTTTGTGCCTAATCTCCATCTGAGGCCTGAGCCAGGCCTGGCTCTGGAAGAAACCTTGAAAAGTTTCCTAACCACAGGAACTGATATTAGAAGAAGGTCTTATCTCAAGGCCGGCCATCTGTGCCCGATGCTCCCAGGCGTATGAGATGTACGTGTCTTGAGAACACGGACAAATGGCCACCGGGGCCTGTGGACCCCCACCCCAGGTAGTTCCCCTAGCAACGCTCCTGCTACATCATCATAAGCCAGCCGAACTTAACCAATGACAATTGTTTAACTTCCAAAATCCCCAATCAGCTTATGCCAAGTTAGAACCCCCTCTTCCTGAACCTGTAATGCATAAAAACCTTGCCTACCCTGAGCTCAGGGCTCACATTCCTGACCCGCTGCATCGGTGAAGGGTGTGGGTCCAAGCTCAAGCTTGAAATAAAGGACCCTTTTGTGTTTGCCTCGGAATCGGCTCCTTGGTGGTCTCTCGGAGACTCGCGACTTGGGCACAACAAAATCATACAGAATGTGTGCTCTGGCCAGATTTCAATGGAATCAAACTACAAATCCATAAGAGAAAGATAACAGGAAAATCTCCAAACACTTAGAAACAGAATAACAGACTTCCAAATGATCCTGTGTTAAAGAGCCAGTCTCAAAGAAAACTTAAAGACCACATTGAGCTGAATGAACATGAGGCACAATACAACATGTCAAAATTTGTGGGACTAAATGCTTACATTAGCAAAGAATAACATTTTCCAATGAATAGTCTAGCTCCCACCTCAACAATCTAGAAAAAGAAGAGCAAAATACACCAAAACAAGCAGAAAGTAGGAACTAATAAAGATAATAAACAGCAGAAACCATTGAGATTATAAACAGAAAATTGAAAAACAAAAAGTCAGTGGGGGGAAAAAGCTTCTTTGACAAGATTAATAAAATCAACAAACTTCTAGTAAGACTGCTAACGAAAGAGAGATCACATCTTTGCCTATCAAGAATGAAGCAGGGAACATCACTATAGACCCTGCAGACATTTAAGGATAATAAGTGAATCTATGAACAATTCTATGCACATAACTTTGACAACTTAGATGAAAAGGACCAATTCCTCAAGAAGCACTACTTTTATAGCTTCTCCAATATAAAGCAGAAAATTTACATAGCTCCATGACTATTAAGGAAGTTGATTTTGTAACTTAAAAATTCCCCCAAAAGGGATGTACCGGCCCAGATGGTTTCACTGGAGAATTCTACCAAATAGATAATGATGAATTAATAACGATACTGCACAGTATCTTCCAGAAAATAGAAGAGGAGGGAACACTTCCTCCTTCATTTTATGAAGTTTACCCTGATTCCAAAACCAGACAGAGAGTACCAAAAAAGTAAACTACAAGCCAGCATGCCTCATGAATATAGATTTAAAAACCCTTAACAAAATAATAGCAAATAAAATTCAGCAATATATTAAATGAATTATACACCATGACCAAAGGAGTTTATTCTAGGTAGGCAAGGCTGTCTCAACAGTTGAAAAATAAACAGTTAATCCACCAAATTAACATGCTAAAGAAGAAAAATTGCCTGATCAATTGGGGCAGAAAAGGCATTTGACAAAGTGCAACATCCATTTGTGATACTCTCAGGAAAATAGAAATAGGTAAGTACTTCCTCACCTAAAGAGCAGCTACAAAAACCTACAGCTAACATCCTGCTGAATGGCGAAGACAGAAAGCCTTCCTTCTAAGAGCAGGAACAAGGCAAAGCCTGTCCACTCTCACCACTTCTATTCAACATAGTCCTGAAGTTCTAGCCAGCCCAATAAAGCAAGGCAAAGAGATAAGACATGCAGATCAAAAAGAAAGAAATAAGACTGTCCCTATTTGCAGATGACATGATTGCTCTGTAGAAAATCCCACTGGACCTAAAAACAAACAAAAAACAAAGAAAGAATGAAAGAAAGAAAAAACTCTTGTAACTAATGAGTGATTCAGTAACATCTCAGGATACAAGATAAACATAAAAAATCAGTTGTATTTCCATATATTAGCAATGAATACATGAATAAAATAAAAAATACAATACCATTTACAATCATTCAACAAAAAGAAATACTTAGGCATAAATCTAACAAAACATATACATCATGTGTGCTGAAAACTGTAAAATGCTGATGAAAGAAATCAGAGAAGATCTACGTAAATGGAGAGACGTATGGTGTTTATATATTGGAAGACTCAACATAGTAAAGATATCAGTTATCCTCAGATTAACATACAGATTTAAAACAACCCTTATCAAAATGAGAGCAAGAGATTTTGTAGATATACACAAGGTGATTCCAAAATTTATGTGGAAAAGTAAAGTAACTAGAATAGCTTAAGAACAATTTTGAAAAGAAAAAGTGACAGGAAGGAGTCTATCTGATTTCAAGAGTTAATAGTAACAGTAATCAAGATGGTGTGGTAGTAATGGAGCTGATAGACCCATAGATCAGTGGAACAAAATAGAGAATCCAGAAAGAGATCCATATGCCCAACTGATCTGTGATAAAGGAGCAAAAGCAATTCAATGAAGGAAGGTAGCTTTTTCAACAAATGGTGCTGGAGCGATTGGATAAGCAAAAATAAATAAATGAATCTCAAAAATAAACTTCATGTTTTATACAAAATTAACTCAAAATGGATCATGGCCGGAAACAGAAAATGTAAACCTATGCAACTTTTAGGAAAAAAGTGGGAGAGAATCTTTGGGATTAGGGATAGGCAGAGTTCTTTGACTTGACACCAAAAGCACAATCCATAAAAGAAAACATTGCTAAATTGGACTCCCTCGAAATGAGAAACATTTGCTCTGTGAAAGACCCTGTTAAGAGGATGGGAGACAAGCTGCAGATTGAGAAAAAGTATTTGCAAACCACATATCTAACAGAAGACTAATATCTAGACTATATGAAGAACTCTTAAAACTCAACGTTAAAAAAATCTATTTAGAAAACAGCCAAAAAATATGAAGAGAAATCTATTGAAGAGAATATATAGAAAGAAAATAATCACACAAGAAGATGTTCAACACCTTTAGCCACTGGGAAAATATAAATTAAGACTGCAATGAGATATTACTCTATACCTACAATAATGGCAAAATTTAAAAATAGTGACACACCAAATGCTGGAGAGGATGAAAAGAAATTGGATCCTTCATACATTGCTAGTGGGAATGTGAAATGATGCACCCAGTCTGAAAACAGTTTGGGCATTTAAAAAAAAATACATGCAATTACTATATAATCTAGCAATTGCACTCCTGAGCATATATTCCAGAAAAATGAAAATTTATGTTCACATGAATATAAAAGCTGCACATGAGTGTTTATAGCAGCCTTATTTGTAATTGCTCCAAGCTGGAAATAACTGGAAATGTCCTTCAATGGATGAATAGCTAAATAAAAAGAACAAATTATTGATACATGGGACAACTTGGATAAATCTCCATAGAATTATGCTGAGTGTGGGGTGGTGGTCAGGAAAGCCAATTCCAAAATGTATTCCATTTATTTAACAGTTTTGAAGTGACAACTTGATAGAAATGGAGAACAGGCTAGTGGGTGCCAGGAGTTAAGGACTGGGTGTGGGGTGGGAGGAAAGTGCATGTGGCTATAAAAGGGCAACAGGAAAGATCCTTGGCGGGATCGAAATGTATCTTGATAGTATCAATGTCAATATCCTGGTTGTGATATTGTACTGTTTTTCAAGATGTTACCACTAGGGAAAACTGGATTAAGGGTACCTGGGATCTCAGTTCTACTTATAACTGCATGTGAATCTATAGTTATTTTTCATTAAGAAGTTTAATTCAAAAATTAAATCCTTCTCTACAGACTGTAAAGGTTTACATGACAAAGAGAAGGAAAAATCACTTGGGGGACTTTATTGTTAATATTCTTCACACCCACACTCACACATAGGACTCCACTGGTAGAACATTTCTGTCAATGAACCCTTAATTAATGACTATTTTCAGTGAGAATTCTCAACCAAATAGCCTTAAAGTCTTAGGAATGACCCTTTCATGGCAGGATTTCCAGCACAAACCCAGTTCAGTGGGTGCCTGTATTTTACCAGGAACCCTCCCACAGCCACAGCCCACTTGTTAATGCTGGGGCCTGCCCCATCTGCAGAATGGTGGTGTCCACAGATCTCAACGAGGCAATATTGTTAAGTGTTTTAATACAGTGACTGCCTGCTCCTCCCTTCCCTTTCCCCTTTCCCTTGCCTCCTCTTCCTCCTCTTCCTTCTTTTCATTCTTTTCCTTGAGAACGAGGCATGGCCTATCGTCTGGGAATACCCAATATGCGGGGGCTGAAAATGGCGGGTGGTGGATGGAAGGCAGGTGAGATGGGGAGAAGAAATGCTGGCAGTCACGTCTGGTGGGGTTAAGAGTCTTGTAAGGGGGCCTGGTAGGAGGGAAAGGGCCGTGTGGACCGGCTGATGTTTCCACACTGCATACCTTTCTCCCCAGTGGACAGCCCCTCGGAGCCAAGGTGCTGGTCTCCAGGAGGGCCACTGTCACTGTAGCCTGACATTTGCAACCTTCTAGGAGGGTCTTCCTGTCACGTACTTCTACTCTTTTCAATGTCAGTGACTTAGAACATGGCTTGCTAGATGTAATTGTTATGGGACTTGTCATTACCTACATCAACCCACTGAAAAAAAAATCTTCTGTCAACAATCCTTTGTTTGGAAAACATGCTTGCCTAATCTCTGGGTTCACTTTCAAGATGTAGAGATAGATCGCTGTCTGCAGGTTGGGGACTTTTTCTCTGACTGGAGAGCGCTGTCATACCCAGGCATGGCCACCAGGAGGCAAGCAAGAGCAGTTCGGGCTGGTTCCAGAGAGAAAGTCATTAGGAGCAGGACTCAAGGAGAGAAGGAAGGAGGAGGCGGCTAAGGCTCTCGTCACCAGAAGGCAGGATAACCTCCCAGGCCATGGAGATTGGTTGTTTTGCTGCTGGTGTCGGGGTGAGGGGGTGAGCAATGAGCCCGTGTGCTCCGTAAGTCCTCACCCATCCCCTGGTGGGTCTGCTGGGAACGGACTGGGGCCCTAGAGCCACACTGGCTGCCTGGCTACCTTCAGGACCACCTGCCATGGTGCTGCGTTGCTCAGGAGAGAGACATGGCTGGACCCTGCCCCAGCCTGACCCAAGGTTCTCCTTTGCACATGGCACTGAATCTTCCCCATCCTGGCTTCCTTTATCTCTAGAATTCGTCCAAGTTATAACAAAAGGACAGCAGCATGGAGATCAGTGTTTTCCCCTGGCTACCAATCAACCCACCTTCTTTTTTTAAAATTGAAAAATAGTTATATACAATATTATATTGGTTTCAGATGAACAACTTCATGATTCGTCAATTATATACGTTACTAAATGTTCACCATGATAAGTGTAGTTACCACTGGGAAGGGGGGACAGTGGATAACTGAAGGGGATGAAGACATACAAAATTCAAGTTGTGAAATAATTTAGTTACAGGCATGGAAGTATAGCATAGGGAATATACCCATAATATTGCAAAATCTTTATATGGTATATGGTTACGAATGGTGAACAATCATTTGTTCTCTGTGTTGATGAGTCTATTTGTTTTGTTTGTTCATTTGTTTTGTTTTTCAGATTCCACATATAAGTGAAACCATATGGTATTTATCTTTCTGTGACTGTTTTATTTCACTGAGCATAATACCCTGTAGGTCCAGCCATGTTGTTGCAAAAGGCAAATTTTCTTTCTTTTTTGTGGCTGAATAATATTCCTTGTATACACATACCACCTCTTTTTCCATTCATCTACCTCAACTCACCTTCTGATCGCAGCACCTTGCTTTACCTGCCCCACTGAGTGCGGCCTAGGAAGAATCAAGGCACCTCCCCCCTTGCCAAGACATAAGCATGTGACGCAGCCAGGCCAGCCGGCCCCCTGCTTCCTGGGAACCAGAATCTGGACAGTAATAGAATAGGGTTACAGCTGATTGTTCCTGACAGCAAAGTGTGTTTTTGATAGTGTCTGCTGCCTGGATTCCCAGAACTGCCTGCTTCTTGTCCTAATTGCAACCTGACTGTTCGGCACCCTTTGTGTTCTGAGAGCTACCCTTCCAGAGTCTTCAAACAAATTCTTTTACAAAGATAGCCTTAACTGGTTTCTTTTTCTTGCAACTGGAGAATTCTAAGTGACACAGAGTGGCTGAATCTAACAAGATGACATCACATGTAATGAATACTTGTATGGGCCTGAAAATGGGTCCAAAACCACATGCACATGGGGCAGATGGTGGAAGTAGACCCAGGGGCGGAGCATGAGGTGAGCGTTTGGGGGATTCCTGGGAACAACACAGCGGGAGCCAGCAAGGCAGTAAGAGCGCTCCCTCCCCACACTTATGGCTTCATTAACAGGGCATAGAACTTGGACGAGCCAGACGATGCTCCTGTGGCGTCCTGCAGAGTGCTCTGTTCCTGCAAGAAAGGCCATCTGGGGAGGAATCTGGAAATCCCATCCAAGGAGGAGTAATTGAAGGAGCAGAGCTGTTCAGCTTGGAGCAGAGAAGACATGCTACCTAAAACATCGCGTTTTTAGTCAGCAGACAATTATTCCTGGCATGTCAGTCACTGCTGCATAAGGCAAAACATAATCTCCTTCAGAGAACTAGCAGTCTAGTGCCCTGATGGGGGAAGTTCAGGGTTCTGTGGCAGTGCCTGCTCCGGGCGGGGGTGGTGGGCTTTCTGGAGGAGGGGGTCTGCAAGGTGGATTGGTAGGAAGGAGTTCCTCCCACAAATAGTCAGATGAGGCAGGCATGGGAGAGGGGCCTTTGAGGCAAGGGCAGTAGCCGGTGTCAGGGCTATATGGGGAGTGGGCACAGTGTCTTGCGTGGAGTGGGCGCTGAGTGCGAGGGAGCTGGCACCAGACCGGAAAGAGCCTCAGATGTCATGCCAAGGGAAACATCAAAGGTTTTTTTAAATAGGGAAATGATCGCTGAGATGCATTTTTAAAAGACCACTGTGGAAAAAGATTTGGAAGCAGAGCAAGACTAGAATATATGAGACAAGTTAGGAGTTAGTTGGAAGAGTCCAAGGAGGGAAGGCGCCCGGGCTGGTGGAATGCAGGAGGCACAGGGAAGGAATCTATGGGAGGGCTTTGGGGACGTAGAATGAGGTGGAGGAGAGGAAAAGAAGAGATCACAGAAGGCCTCATCCACCAGAGAAGACATCTAGTGGCGAAAGTGGCAGCTAGTCTCCCAAAAGAACCATCCCGGCCGTGGCAACAGAACCTTGGGCCGCCAGAGGCCACTTGGTCAGGAGAGCTGGCCCGCGTCTGGTTTTCCGAGGCTGATGCACAATAACCAGACCCATAAGGGACTGGCTGCCCTACAGCTCTAGATACTGGTGTGTTAACTCCCAGGAGGGAATCAAGCTTCAAAAAACCTGAATAGATCTTCCCAGAGGGAGTAGAGTGCATGTGCCAGTCAACAGGTACCTCCGCCCACTCATCAAGGGCCCCGGAGGCCCGGGGTCCTTAGAGGTCACCAAGGAAGAAGGAGAATGAAGTTGTGCACGTGGGTGTGTGGGGACACTGTAAGGCTATTTATGAAAACTGGCTATTTTCATAAAACCTCTCACCCTGGAGTGGATAAATTACCAAATTTCATCTTACCCTGTGATCTCCATTTTCTGGACATTTCCCTGACCCTGTTTTGGGCCACTTTTTTTAGCTGACACATTTTCCCCACTGCAAGCAATGCCATATTTCTTACATACTGTGAAAGTTAAGGATCCAGAAGTTGAGAAATCGATGTACGTATTGTAGGGTGGAGTCTGTTCCTAGAGCTCAAAAATGCTAAAACATCCCTATTTATTACATAAATGTTTGTGGGTATTTTTTTCCCACAACTCAGTATTTTCCAGTGTATACATGATTTTTTGGGGGAACATTAAAAACAATTGCAACAAGTCAATGGCATAAATAAAAAGCCAGACACAGGGGATGATGGGAAATGGAAAGACTGTTCCAGAACAAAAGAGATTTAAGAGCCATATCGTGCTCCTAAAATGCACTGTGTGGGCTTGTTTGAAGTCTAATCCAAACCCATCAGTCATAAAAAGACATTTTTTGGAAATATTTTTTGAATATCCAGTATTAGATTATGTCAAAGAATTGTTGACAAATTTTAAGGTGTGATAATAACATTGTGCTTCTGTAAGAAAACAGTTACAGATTTTAGAGATGTAAAATATGGGGTGAAATGACAGCATCATAATGTGTCTGCCTGCAATTTGTTTTAAAATACTTCAGCAAAGGACGAAAATAGATTAATCTTTTGCAAGCTTTTGATAATTGAGTCTAAGTGATGAGTGTATGGGGGTTCACGGCACTGCTCTCTTTTTTTATTAAGGTATCATTGATATACAATCTTATGAAGATTGGGCACTTGAGCAACATTGCAGCTACTACATTCACCCATATTATCAAGTCCCTCCCACACCCCATTGCAGTCACTGTCCATCAGCGTAGTGAGATGCTATAGAGTCACTACTTGTCTTCTCCATGCTGTACTGCCTTCCCCATGACCACCCTACATTATATGTTCTAATCACAATGCCCCTTAATACCCTTCTCCCTCCCTCCCCAACCCCTTCCCTTTGGTAACTGCTAGTCCCTTCTTGGAGTCTGTGAGTTTGCTGGTGTTTTGTTCCTTCAGTTTTGCTTTGTTCTCATACTCCACAAATGAGTGAGATCATTTGGTACTTGTCTTTCTCCGCCTGCAATGCTCTCTCTTTTGTGTGTGTTTGAACATTTTCATAATCATAACAAGTTCAAGATGGATTAAAGAGGAACAAAAATAAAAATTAAATGGCTAGAGTAATTTCTTACCATGCAATTCTCATTCTCTCATCTTAGGAGACAGGAAAAATTCATTTTAAGGTGGGAAACTGGGTTTGCCAATGCTGATTTTACAACAGGCATTTTGCAGAAGATTAAGTAGGAGATTGTGATACAGATGGGTTTTAGTGACTTTTCTTGAAAAAGTTCAAGAGGAAACTGAATACCAGTTTCTTTACTTGAGAAAGGATTTTGTAATGAAGTAGCTGTCCACTAACAGTTCTATAGACCTGGAAGGCAGCAGAGGGCTTTGGAAGCAGGCAGAGGGAATTCCAGCCCTGACTTTGACCCTGAATCAGCCACAGGATTTTTGATAAGCCACTCAACCTCTAAAAGTTTTAGTCTCCCCTCTATAAATGGGAGGGATAATAACCACCTTGGGGGGTTTTATTAGGATTAGTTGAGATATTTCTATGCTTAGTACTCAGTAAATACTCATTAACCATTAGCTACTGTTATTATTCTTGCTCCCTTTGGGCTAGTAACATTTCTTTGTTATTGTTAATTTTTTTTGTAATATGACTTTTGCAGTTTCCTAAAATATATGCATTCAGGGAAGAAATGAGATTCTATTTTCCAATGAGATATCCAGAAGTTGGATAACCGACTGTTCACATCAGTTTTTACAGGTTGTCTTTCATTCATGGGTGTCACCCAAGATCTCTCTGCACCACCACCACCTTTCCAGAAGTTGTTTGAGGATTCATGATGGAGGGATGTCCTTGCACTCACAATTAATATTCTTAGAGTATATATTTGGAAAGCAATTCAAGCCCACATTTTGAAAATGGAGGAAATAAGTAAGGGACATAAAATTTACACTTAAAAAGAAATTCAAATATACATTCTGAAAACATGAGGAATTATAGCACACAGGTATGCTAGGTATCTGAAAGGAAATTCAGATACAC
The DNA here is from genome assembly GCA_029783875.1 of Phataginus tricuspis. NCBI lineage: Eukaryota > Metazoa > Chordata > Mammalia > Pholidota > Manidae > Phataginus > Phataginus tricuspis. The sequence continues at coordinate 4,098,710 of JAQQAC010006923.1, read as the reverse complement.
AATCAAAAAGAAAGAGGGTCACAGTATTCACTCCATGTTGTTAACATTTAGAAGATCTGACATAATGTGCTTTTATTATGGGAGGCTCACCTTTCCCTCTCTGAGGTTGTACACGCCCACATTTATACCTGTCTATTCACTGGGTTTTGTTTTTTTTTTTACAATTTATTTTGGTATCATTAACCTACAATTACATGAGCAATATTGTGGTGATTAAACTACCCCCTTCATCAGGTCCCCCCCACCAACCCTATTACAGTCACTGTCCATCAGCGTAGTGAGATGAGAATCCCTACTTGTCTTCTCTGAGTTGTACAGTCCTCTCCGTGCCCCCCACCTTACATCTGCTAATTGTAATGCCCCTTTTACCCTCTTATCCCTCCCTTCCCACCCATCCTCCCCAGTCCCTTTCCCTTTGGTAACTATTAGTCCATTCTTGGGTTCTGTGAGTCTGCTGCTGTTTTGTTCCTTCAGTTTTTTTCTTTGTTCTTATACTCCACATATGAGTGAGATCATTTGATATTTGTCTTTTTCGGCCTGGCTTATTTCACTGAGCATAACACCCTCCAGCTCCATCCATGTTGTTGCAAATGGTAGGATTTGTTTTTTTCTTATGGCCGAATAATATTCCATTGTGTATATGTGCCACATCTTCTTAATCCATTCATCTACTGATGGACACTTAGGTTGCTTCCATTTCTTGGCTATTGTAAATAGTGCTGCAATAAACATAGGGGTGCATCTGTCTTTTTGAAACTGGGCTGCTGCATTCTTAGGGTAAATTCCTAGGAGTGGGATTCCTGGGTCAAATGGTATTTCTATTTTGAGTTTTTTGAGGAACCTCCATACTGCTTTCCACAATGGTTGAACTAATTTGCATTCCCACCAGCAGTGTAGGATGGTTCCCTTTTCTCCACATCCTCGCCAACATTTGTTGTTGTTTGTGTTTTGGATGTTGGCCATCCTCATTGGTGTGAGGTGATATCTCATTGTGGTTTTAATCTGCATTTCTCTGATGATTAGCAATGTGAAGCATCTTTTCATGTGCCTATGGGCCATCTGAATTTCTTCTTTAGAGAAGTGTCTATTCATGTCCTCTGCCCATTTCTTAATTGGATTATTTGCTTTTTGTTTGTTAAGGTGCGTGAGTTCTTTGTATATTTTGGATGTCAACCCTTTATCAGATACATCATTTATGAATATATTTTCCCATCCTGTAGGATGTCTTTTTGTTCTACTGATGGTGTCCTTTGCTGTACAGAAGCTTTTCAACTTGATATAGTCCCACTTGTTCATTATTCACCGGGTTTTGAAGACTGTGTGAGAAACCCTTGGGGGAGAGGGAGATGGCAGCGAGGAGGGCCGGCTACTGACAGCGGCAAGTTACAACTGCAAGCAAGGTTGAAAATTAGCAATCCTGTCAGCAGTCCCACTTCTGGGTTGTGTATCTAAAGGAAATGGAAGCACTATCTTGAAGAGATATCTGCACCCCCATGTTCATAGCAGCATCATTTACAAGCCAAGACATGGGAATAATCTAAGTATCCATTACTGCATGAATGGATACAGAAATGTGACACACACACACACACACATCAATATTATTCAGCCATTGAAAAGAAGGAAATCCTACCATTTGAGACAACATGGATGAACCTTGAGGACATTACACTCAGTGAAATTAGTCACACAGAGAGGGACAAATTCTGCATGATCTCACTTATATGTGGAATCTGAAAAATCAAAACTCATAGGAACAGAATAGACTGGTGGTTTCCAGGAGGTTTGGGGGAGAAATGGGTGGTCAGAGGGTACAAACTTCCGGTTATAAGACGAATAAGTTCTGAGGATCTAATGTACAGTGTGGTGACTATAGTTAAGAAGACTGTACTATATGCTTAGATCTTAACAATTCTCACCACGTGCGCGCACACACACACACACACACACACACACACACACACACACGGGAAAAAGAAAAAAGAAAAAGGTACTGTGAAGTCATAGGTGTTCAGCTAACTTTATTGTGGCAATCATTTTGCCATATGTATGTATGTCGAACCATCACACTGTACCTGTGAAACTTAATGTTGTATGTCACTTATATTTCAACAAAGCTGGGGAAAAAAATAATTAGGAATCCTGGAAGAAGCTCATCATTGGGTTCCAGTCCATACCAGGGGTCCTGGGTGACGGATCCTGTCTCCAGGTGGACGTTTTTGAACCATCCTTTGAGAGACATCCCATTTCTGCATGTCATAAACACACCCTCGGACACACAGTCACATCACCTCACAAGTGTTCTTTAAATTCGCCCTTTCCTTTCCCTGCTGAATCCCTATCACCCGCCCTCAGGGCGATGAGCAGTCACCCGTGGCCCAAACCCATCACATTCAGGTGCCTGGCCGCATTCCATCATTTTTAATTGAAGTATACTTGCTATACAATATTATATTGATTTCAAGTATACGACATAGTGCTTCAACAGTGATCTACATTATTAAATGCTCACCCAAGTAATGTGGCTACCATCTGTTGACATAGACTGAGGTTACAGAAGCACTGGCCATATTCTCTGTGCTCTATGATATTCCATCTTTGTCTGAAGTTCACAGCATTGGGGGCAGCTCCATGGTTTCCCTTTTCTCACTCAGTCTTGGAAGGGCAATGTCTTAAAATGTCAGCCAAGTGTCATCTGCATAGAAAAGCTAAAAGCGAAGAATGAACCACGGGGAGAGCCTGGAGGGTTGGCTTGGCAGGCCGGTGACGGTGTCCCGGCTCAGCCTCTGACAGGTGACCTCAGAGTGTTGGAGTATAAGGACGATAGGGTCAGTGCTCAACTGCCAAGGGCCGCCGGCTGCCGTGACAGGTTAATGCCGTGGAGAAGGCGAGACTGCGTCACCCACTTAACCAGCGAGCGCTGGCTAAGGCTGCATTTCACTTTCTTTCTCCCCCTGACTAGGTTTCAGCCTCAGATACGCATCTCTGAGATCACACAGGTCACCGAGATTGGGCCTGCCCGTCCCAAAGGCTTCTCAGTCCCACTCTGGAGAAGGGAGCTGATCGCACCCTGGGACGTGTTGCGTCTTGCATGGTGCAGCCTTCGGGGCGTGCTTATCAAGGGACACCTTTGCTTCATTCCTTGGTGTTAAATGTCAGGTGGTTTGTTGCCAAACCCATTGTGTCCTGATTTCCATCCCTCCCTTCCCTTCCCTCACCTGCTAAAACTTCTGGAGTGCCTAGCATTGACCCCTAGTTGCCAACAGTTCCCTGGACCTCTCTCTAGTGCCCAGCATGTCATGCTGTCGCCGGCAAATTCTCCCCTCCCGACACCCTCAGCGCGCCCTTCTGCTCCTCCCCCGCCCCCAGCCTACTCTTTTTCCTTGTCCACCCGGATAAATTGTGTTCCTCACTGACCCCTGCTCATGCTCCTTGAAACCTGTCCTGCCCTCTCGGGATGGCCGCCCCCTCCCATGGCTCCGACAGGCACGCACGTGTGGATGACTTCCAGCCCTGCCCCGCCCTTCCTCAGGAGCTCCGAGCGCAGCCGCCCATGGGGACCCCCTCCACCAGGAAGTCCACGGGCACCTCAACCCCAATAAGGTCCAAATCGAACTCCGGGAAGCATCATCTGGTCTTTGCCAACTTCTCTGGCCTCACACTCTCTCCACACTGCTGTGTGGCGTAGCAATACCTGACTGTGGTGGGCTGGACACCAAGGTGGTTTAATTACGAAAAATTAAATAACAGACTATGGAAGGTAACAGGATGTTTTCCAGACCGTTGGAATAGCAGCTTGGCATAGTGTCACAGTGCTTCTACCTGCTTCATGTTCAGAGAGCCTCAGTCTGGGCCCTCCGGGGCCTTCGGGGTCCCGTTCCCAGAGCAACAGCAGAGCCCCGGGAAGGAGCTGGCTGGGAGCCCCACGGCCCACGGGGCTGGGCCTTCTCTGCATGAGTGAAGGCGAGGGCAGGGGAATGGTGACCCGGAGAACGTATGCTCCATCTCAGAGGATTGGCAGTCCCTTCCTAGCTTCAGCCAGGTATAGACTTCTGTGAATAGTGCCACAGTTTCTAAGTTTTCAAGAGAACCCAGAGATCTGGATTGTTGACAACTAATTCAAAATTTAAAATATATCATATAAGCCAACTAATTAAAAAAAAAACCACTGTGCAAATCAAACAAAACACCTGTGTGGGGCCATATCCAGCCCACAGGCAACGTGTCTGTGAAGTACAGAGAGTAGAATGCACGGACGCATCGGAGCCACACAGGCCCCAGCCCAAGTCCCAGCTCGGCTGCTCAGTAGCTGTGTGTCTTTGGGCAAGTCACATGATCTCCCTAACTTCTTCGGCTATAAAACAAGGATAACAATACGTCCTTCCCTGAGCTGTAATGAGGACAAGCAATCCTATTTGTGAAATGGTGAGCACAGAGCAGTTTCTGAATGGAAACCAATCCTTACTACATCAGCACTGTAGACAAACCTCTAAGAACAAGCTCACACGCCGACATAGGAGAATAGGGTGTGCGAGCAGCACCAAGGAAGGGGGGAGGGAGCCTGGCTGGCAGAGGTGGCTTCAGTCTCTAGAGAGCAGTTCTCAGTGGTGGCTTCCCTGTGCATGAAGAAAACCCCCCTCAAACTAGGTTGGGCAGGGACATGGGACAACAATGACAATTAACTTTTCCTGCTTGTGATGAAAAATGCTGAGAGATAAATAGTATTGTAAGAGCAGGAGGGACACCATCTTAAGGCTAAGATCTCATTTTAAAACCCAGGGAGTTAGGAGGTGAGATTCCTCACATATTTTATGTTAATCAGCCAATAACAGACCCTATCTTGAGGCGGGGCAGGCAGCCCTAAGTGGTATGTCCCCACTGCTTCAGGGAAACCACTATCTTGGAGAAGAACAGGATCAAGAAATTCCTTGTGCTAAGTTTATCTGACAGAGTATCTAGAGGACTGGCTGTGGAGGTGACAGAATGTGTCTCACTGGAGACAGACATCAGGAGACGGCAAGTCAGGCCTACACCCCCCACCCTGCCCGCCCTTTCCCCCACTCTTGAAAGCCTTAAAAGACAGAATCCTAAGCCCTTGAGCGCACTTCCTCTCTGAGGTTGCCCATACTCCCCTTTCTTCAAATGTGTACATTGCCTTACAGACTTTTTACTGCTCAACTTAATTGTGTTTTGTCTCTGGGCTCTTCCAGTAGTGAGTGTCTTTGTTACTTAGCTGTTTCATTTAATTTTCTAGACTTAAGCACAAGTCTTCACTCTCTCTGTTCTACTCTAGACAAGTAGGGAGGGGCTACTGAGATACTGATATGGGCCTGCAAGTTCCCGTCGCCTGGGTGGCCCGGACAGGACTGCAGCTGTACAGTCATGCTCTTTACTAGTAGCCTGCATGAAAATCTCCTTTCTTTGTCTTTGGGAAGTTCTCAGAACATAATCTCACTCTATTCACTGCTTCATGGCTCCCCCAAATCCTGGGGTGGTAAGGGCTTAGCTCCCACACCATGCAGATCGAAGCAGATACTGGACGTCAGGTCACCCTGGCTCCAGGAGTGGGCGAGGGGTCTGCCCTGGGCCGAGCAGGAGTTCAATGAGCTGCCCTCTCCTCCCGCTGCTCTCCCTGCTCTCTGCAGCCTGCGCGACCGCTGCCCTTCACTACCACTCTCGCTTTAATGAACTCCTTCCCTACCTTCATTCATGGGACCTAGTTGAGAATTCTTTCTCCATCAGAGTCAAGAACCTTCCCCAACCCAGGCTGAGGTTCCACCTAGCACACAGGGAGACACCTCCCCAGACGCAGCTGCCTGGCAGCAAAACCATCCTCCTTCCGTCGGCTCTGAGGCCTGGGTCACTCAGCATCTTTCTGCTCAGTAATTCCGTTGTCTTCTTCCATGTATTGGGAATGAGTGACATGGCCTTTACAGTCGGGGAACAGCCTCCTGATTTGCACCCCAGCCTTGTCTGAATTTCGTTCTCTAGTGCACTTAGAAAAAACGGGTGCTCCAGACCATCACAGCTGGCGTGCTGAGCCTGCGACTGGAAGGAGGGCCTGACCAAAGGATGTCCTTCCTGAGAACCCCTACATTACCTTCACTGTCACCCCCAAACCGTGTCAGTCGTGAGGAGCTCCTGAAGCATCCTCCAGAGTCAAGAGGCCTGGGTAACTTCCCCTATTTGAGGATTCGGGTAAATCAAAAATGAATACTTGCCAAGACACATTTTTAGAGTATATTTTTAAAAATTCACATTTAACAAATTAACAAATTTTAACACCCACAACATACTGTTATTGAACTGTGCTGGTCACAGGCTCATTACATGGACCTGCCTTTTCCATGGCAAAGTCTTCCATTCCCTCTGTTCTCCTGGGGACTCCTTTTCCTCATTTGCTTCCAAATTCAGTTCCTCTGCTCTGAATTCTGTGACTTGCTCTTGAGGACATTCTCTGAATGATTTATGCTACTGCATCTTTTTATTATGGGAATTTTGGACGTGGGGTGCTGTCTCCCCCTGGCCTGGGGACTCCTTGATGGAAGGGACTGCGTCAGCTCTTGTCTATAACCTTGCCCAGCACCTCGCAGTGCACGTGGCCAGCAGTAGATGCGAAATGAATGAGTGGGGGAATGGAGAGATGAGAGGGCTCCACCAAGAATAAAGTGTCCAAAACAAGACCAAGCGGAGGAGCCCCCAGACAGGAAGTGGCTGGGGGAAGCTCCCGTGTGGGGTAGAGGCTGGGGACCCACACCCCAGCCCTGCGCTTCTCTGGGTTCTGCACAGCATGTCTCTCTGAGGCTCAGTGGGTCCCCTTCCCTTCGACAGCCTTTCTTCTTTCCCATGAAATCCCTCCCCTCCTTCAGGCTCAGCACAACAGCAACCACCATCTCTGGCTCCAGGACGCAGCCTCACAAAGGTCAAGCCGCACACATTTTCTCATCTGCTCATCCTGATTGTTAGGTCAGGAAAGCCCAGGAAATGCAGGAGTCCAGATCAGAGACAGCAAGATTTAATCGAAGACTTCACTACGGAGGTAGTGAAGGGCTGAGTTGAAGGAATACAAGGACCCAGAGGAAAATGTTCTGGAGTTTTATAGTAATCAGTCTTTAGCCAAGCAGGTGTTCCCAAGGCTCTGAGCAGGACACAGATGCAAGAATTTCTGTCTTGTGGTTTGTGGGACTCGAGCCCCATGGATATGGACAGGCTATTTTCCAGTTCCTCTGTCGGCCTGTGATTTCTCTAAGAATTGAACTCAAATATCACAATTAGTTTTCCTGTTTCTGCCTTCTCTACACTGACAACCACCCCATGGGTAGATATTACTACTTCATTTTTCACAGACAAGGAATCCGAGGCCAGAAACTATTTCGCAGATGAGAAAAACAGGGACAGAAAGGGAACGTGGCCAGTCTCACAGTGAGATTTGCTAAAATTGCTTCACTTCAGCGCTATGAACACCTGTCGGTGTGATGTGGGTGTGGCTTTGACTTTTAGAGTCGGCATGAGAGAAGCAACAAGTCGGAGCAGGAAATGGCTTTCCACTCGAGCTCTCCTGTTCCTTCCCCTTAATGTTCAATCTCTAGCCAAGCAGATTAATATTCATGAACAGCTGTTCATGAAGCTTCAGAAGCTGTGGTTGGCCACTTGCAGAAAGGAAGCACAGGCCTGAGTGGAAGCTTTGAAAAGAGCCATTTGGATGGGGTTGCATGTTGCAATCATCTCTCACACGGTGGTTATAGGACAATCTTCGATAGCCATTCCCCAGTTGGGACAGAAGAAACCATTAAGTTCCCAAGTACTTCTCCAGAGTGTCTCAGCAAAACTTACTGAGCACCTATACATACTCCAAGTTTGAACCAAGCTGTCATTAGTACCAGTACTTTTCATTCCTGAGCCCAAGGCAGACATAACTAACAGATCAGAGGACGCCTTCCCACCAATCCAGAGACACAGTCCATCTCAATGGAGCAATCCAGGCAACTGCAATCGGTTGGAGCTTGGTGCCCACCATCAACCCTATTTAACATTTTATTTTATTCCATGCCAGGCTGTTGCTAGGAGATGCAGAGATGAATAAACCTTGTTTCTGCCCTCAAGCCCAGAGGCAGGATATGGGTAGGGGTTGGGAGGAAGCAAATCTGTGAATGCAGATTTATCACCTGGAGTTAAACCTATGAGTACAGTATTGTGGAAGCACATGCAAGGCAGTGACTGATTCTGCCTAGAAGTGCGACACAGAGGTGGGTCTTGCAGGATGAAGAGGCCAAGTGGGGTGGAAAGGGCATAACACATAGTAAGCTCTGAGTTCCAGAAAGCACTCGGATGGGTGTAAGGAGCAGAAAACCTATGATCAGAGTGGGAAGGATCTTTTTCCTGCACCTCTTTAAGCAAATTACATGTCATCTGTAAAAATTATAGCAGGATCTACCTCAGGGTGCAGTGAGGATTGAATATGCAATGCCCTTGTTCATGGAAAGTCAGCTCCTACCGATGTCTCCAGAACACTAAGGGGCATGAAGTTGGTCTTTGGCAACTGAACCACAATAGATTTAAGGTGGAGAAACATCATCCAATTTTTAAAGATGTTATATTTTCTGTATTTAAGATACATGTTTTTAGGAGAAGAGTTGAAACTCTTTCAAAAGAAGAGAGAAGAAAAGAAAATCTTACATCCTTCCCCCCCCTCAGAGAGAACCTCTATTAATATTTTGGCACAGTCTCTCTCAGTCTTTAACCCAGTGCAATGCTTTCCTATACCTATAACCATGCCATATGAACAAAAAGTCCTCTGGTTTTGTCACATAAGAATGATGACTTACCAGTTTTCTATCTCTTCTGCAATCTCTTTCAGCCTATCACTTTAATGGCTAATATCCATTGGGTGGATCTATTGCACTCAGTCATTTCCCCCCTGCTGGACAAATAGCTTGTCTATGACTTTTTTTTTTACAGTTGTGTATAATATTATAGAGAATATCTTGACAGACAAGGCTTTTTTCTGTACTTTAGATTATTTTCTTAGGATAGCACCTCAAAGGAATTAGAGAATTTAAGGGTGTGGATGCCATGTTACCCAGCTGTTTCTTGCAAGGGTACATTTACATTCCCTCAGCAGTGTTTGTTCCACACAAGCCTTACCAGCTTTGGCCATCTCACTCAAAATTAAATCTCGGCTAATGTGTTGGCCACAAAGAACAGAAGCGAAGATGCAGCATTTCTTCATTATTTGGAAGGTGGAATAGAGCTCACGTGCATCTCACACGTCGTTCTGTGTTACCACCTCTCGGTGCTTGGTCTTAATCCAGTTGTTTAATGGCTGGGGGAGAGATCTTAAGTTGTAATCAAATATACTTAAAATATTAACTCTTTGTGTATTAAATTTTTTTTGCTATTATTAATATACAATTACATGAGCAACATTATGGTTACTAGACTCCCCCTATTATCAAGTCCCCACCATATACCCCATTGCAGTCACTGTCCATCAGTGTAGAAGGATGTTATAGAATCACTACTTGTCTTCTCTGTGTTATACTGCCTTCCCCGTATCCCCCCATCCCACCCCCACCCCCACTACATTATGTGTACTAATTGTAATGCCCCTTTTTCCCACTTATCCCTCCCTTCCCACCCACCCTCCCCAGTCCCTTTCCCTTTGGTAACTGTTAGTCCATTCTTGGGTTCTGTGAGTCTGCTGCTGTTTTGTTCCTTCAGTTTTTTCTTTGTTCTTATACTCCACAGATGAGTGAAATCGTTTGGTACTTATCTTTCTCTGCCTGGCTTATTCCTTTGTGTATTTTAAAGGAATATTTTACTTGTTTGCTTTTCAATTTAGGTTTTTAATTCTGATGGAATTAGATCTACAGATCTTCTCCTTTGTAATCACTGCATCTTTCCTTTAAAGATCTGAAAGAGTAGGGATTTTTAACTTCTCCCAGGAAAGTCACTTCTCTCTCTAGACCTTAATTTCCTCATCTTTTAAAAGGGTAGGTAGGCAAAGATGTGATTTCTTGGCTTATGGTGTAGATTCTTGGACTCTGGACTCCACCACAGTGTAGCTTGACACTGGAAACCCTCTCCACATGCTCTGGGGCTCCAGCCAGGGAATCCTTTCTCTTTGAGGAGTTCATTTATTCATTCAACTAGCAACTTCTGAGCATCTATATGTACTAGGCATTTTTAAAGGTGCTGGGGATACAGTAGTGAAGAAAACAAAGCCCCTGCTATCACTTCTAGTAAAGGGAAATTGACACAGAACAGGAAAGTTATAGTAATTTAGATGGTGAAAAATATGATGGAAAAAAATGAAGTGAGGTCAGAGGTTAGGGAGTGCCAGGAGATGGGGAGGAGAGCTTCTACTATATATAGAAGGGTCAGCTGATATTGCAGCAGAGGCCTGAAGGAAGTAGGAAGCCAGTCAGATGGATATTTAGTAGAATTTGAGCAAAGCATTCCATGTAGAGGGAATAGCAAGTGCAAAGACCCTGAGTCAGGAGCCTGCTGGACAATCAGAGGGACAGCTAGGAGGCCAGGGTGGCCAGAGCAAAGGAGAAAAGGGATAGAGCAGAGGGGACTGTGAGGGGGTGCGTGTGGTCTTAGGGCCCTCACGATGCATTGGCTTTTTGGATGAAATGGAAGTCCCCAGACGGTTTTGAGCAGAGCATCACAGCTCTGAGTGTAGCTAGGTTTCAGAGGAGTTGGAAGAAGCCTCTAGTCTAGTGGGCACTGCAGGCTCCAGCTCTGGGATGAGCCATACTCTTCCATTCTCAGCACAATACCTTGGCCTACTGTCTCTCAGTCTTAGGTCCTTATTAGGAAATAATTCTAAGAGTTCAGGCAGGGCATCCCTCCCTAGCTGCAACTCACCTAACTGAGCCAAGCTTTTGTGCAGGGGTTGGGAAGAGGAGGAAGATAACACAGGGGCTTGTTTGTTTAGTGTGGAATTTCCTATCTTGAGGAAGACTACAGGGAGGGGATGGTCATGTGCGGATACAGTCGTCATTCAGTGCACCAGCATCTAGCCAGCAACCACCTGTTCTGAGCCTAGGACTCTTTCTGGCTCAGAGTAGGTGGGGGTAGTCAATAAGCCAGAAGCAAGTCCACCCACAGTCACAGTGGCCAGAAATGGGGTTCACACCACCCCAAGAATCAGGCTTGTGGGTCACTGTTCAGGGCCTGCTTCCAGAAATCCGTTCAGCTGCCCTGGTGTCAGAGAAGGTGGCCTTTCCTGGCTCTGCTCCTCCCAGACCATGCCAGGCCCCTGCCTTTGCACTCTTGGAGCACCACAGCCTCTTTCATGTAAAGCGCTTTCCACAGTTGAAATCTTACATAGATTAATAGGATTCTCTGATGTCTCCCCCCATCCCCACCCCCACTATTCTAGAAACTATAGAGCCTGGTAAGGGCTTTGTTTCTTTCACTGCTATGTTCCCAGTCACCCCGCATGGCCCCTGACACATAGGGGCTGCTCAGTAAATGCACTGAATGAGCAAATGTAGGAGAGAAAGGCAAGAAACGTTATTCCCTTTTACAGGCAATAAAACAGGCCAAGATGGGAAGTGGACTGCCTTCTGGCCTAATTCCTGCAATAGGAACACCCCGGAGCACCGGGCCACACCCAAGGGCTTCTCAGGCCCTCCACTGTCTTCTCCTCCTCTGCTCCTTCAAGGACACCACAGGGCCAGACCCCACCCCAGAAACAAGACTAGGAAAAGGTCTTAGAGCAGGAGTGGGTCATGTAACAGCCTATCAATAATAACAATAAGCACTTACGATGGAACAGCCACTGTTCTCGGACAGCAACTCTGAGGCAGGTTCTATTAGCACTCCTCCCATTTTAAAGCTGAAGAAACTGAGGCATGGGAGGTAAGTGGCATGACCATGATAGTAGCAGAGCCTCGGTAATGGAACTGAGACCATAGAGCTGGAGGCTGCGCTCATCCACGCTGAGATGCCTGTGTTACAGCGCAGCTTGAGAGCCCTATGTCCTTGTTTCGTCACCTGTAACTTGGGATCATTAAGTAGTGGCTAGCCTCTCGGGTTGTTGGGAGATAAATGCACGCAGAGTTTAGGACTGTGCCCGGCACATAGTTAGCGATCAATAAATGTTAATTATTGATATTGTTATTTTTATGAGTGTTTCTGGCCCTTGTAAGGAGGGATGCAGGGCGGTATCCTTGCAGTTTGCAGGCGGGGTCATCCTGTCAGCCAGGGGTGCGCAGCCGCGCTCCCGTCCTCTTCAGCGCACAGCAGACGCGGCGAAGAGTGAAGGGGCACCGCGGCCTTGACGCCGCCTCGCCAGTCTTTTTTTTTTTTTTAAGGGAGGCTGGGCGCAGGCGCAGAAAGCCTATCCTTCCGCTTCGGGTTCGCCCTGACGCGCACGCGCATGGAGGGGCGCGCGAGTCCTCCGGAGAATCCCCGCACCTGTCCCGCGGCCGTACTGGTTCGCGGCCCTGTGGAGCCGCTCATCTTCCTTGCTAACTTCGCCTTGGTTCTGCAGGGCCCGCTCACCACGCAGTACCTGTGGCACCGCTTCAGTGCCGACCTCGGCTACAATGGCACCCGCGACAGGGGTGGCTGCAGCAACCGCAGCGCTGACCCCACCATGCAGGTAGCGGCGGCGGGGAAGAGCCAGAGCGTGGCAGGGGGTGGGCCCTGAGCTAGACTCGGGGCGGTGGAGGGGGCGGGCCTGCGGAAAGCAGTCTGGGGGAGCGGCAAGCAAGGCGGTTATCGATTTTGAGTGGCGGACAGAGCCAGAGCGGAGTTGGGGCCTGACCCAGGACTGCAGTTTGGGGAATGCATGAAGTTCGTCTAGATAAAGTAAGGCCTTGGAGGGTTAACAAAAATGGGTAAAAGGGAATGGACCTTGTCGATTTCCCATAATCTCCTCTCCAGTGCCAGTTTTTGAGAGTTGAACTAAAATGATGTGGGTTTAGAGCTTCAAAGAAAGTCCACATCCCTGCATCTGTCAGGATGGTAATGGTTTGGAGGGTGGGTCATCCAAAGTGAGGGACCCTGGTAAGATTCATGTCCCCACAGGAAGTGGAGACCCTTACCTCCCATTGGACCCTCTACATGAACCTGGGCGGCTTCCTGGTGGGAATCTTCTCATCCACCCTGCTGGGCGCGTGGAGTGACTGTGTGGGCCGCCGCCCGGTGCTCGTGCTGGCCTCCCTGGGTCTGTTGCTCCAGGCCCTGGTGTCCATCTTTGTGGTGCAGCTGCAGCTACACGTCGGCTACTTTGTGCTGGGCCGCATCCTCTGTGCCCTCCTCGGTGACTTCGGTGGCCTCCTGGCTGCTGGCTTTGCTTCTGTGGCCGATGTCAGCTCTAGCCAAAGCCGCAGCATCCGAATGGCCCTGCTGGAAGCGTGCATCGGGGTGGCAGGGATGCTGGCAAGCCTCCTCGGGGGCCAGTGGCTCCGGGCCCAGGGTTATGCCAACCCCTTCTGGCTGGCCTTGGCCTTGCTGGTAGTCATGGCCCTGTATGCAGCATTCTGCTTTGGGGAGACAGTAAAGGAACCAAAAACTGCCCGGCTCTTCACACTCCGTCACCACCGAGCCGTTGTCCAGCTCTATGTGGCTGCAGCCCCGGAGAAGTCCAGAAAGCATTTGGCCCTGTACTCATTGGCCATCTTCATAGTGATCACTGTGCACTTTGGGGCCCAGGACATCCTGACCCTCTACGAGCTGAGCACACCCCTCTGCTGGGACTCCAAGCTGATCGGCTACGGTTCTGCGGCGCAGCACCTCCCATACCTCACCAGCCTGCTGGTCCTGCGGCTTCTGCAGTATTGCCTGGCTGACACCTGGGTGGCCGAGATTGGCTTGGCCTTCAACATCCTGGGGATGGTGGTCTTTGCGTTCGCTACCATCACATCCCTCATGTTCACAGGTAATGTGTGTGGGCTCCAGACAGTGTGTCTCAGAGGCACTGGGTGAAAACTGGGGACCAGCTGCTCACTGCCTCCAGATATGGTTCACGCCTGTCTTTGGAAACATTGTTATGCTCAGCATGCACTGGAGGACAACTAACCAAGAAACCTCATAGAAATGCCATCTCTGTTATATGGAAAATAGAGACCTGCAATAGCCAACGGAATTAACCCGCCTTATCAGCCATAAATATTGTTAGTAAGAGAGCAAAAGACAGAACCACGGCTTGTACGCTAATTGTGTCACCCGTTGGCCTCCCACAGCCTATATTCCTGGTGTTCTTAAGCAAAGTCCATACCATTTATGCCCTAATGCTCATTTCTCTGATAAGAATCACGGGACCTACCTCAAATACGCCTGGTCAGCTGCTTTGGGTTTGAAAAATAACAGTCAGATCACAGACATCGAAATCCTGCTTGCGTTAGTTCTTCCTTTTTTGGTGGGAGAGGGGTGGCTGGGAATAGGAAGTGAGCTTCTTTACAGGAACAGATTTATTTTGTTAGAGCTCTGGAGTATGTTGTTTACAAAGTCAGTTGTTCACTAATCACAGACTTCTTAGCTTGACCATTTGCCTGGAGAGTGAGGCTGAAGGAGGACAGGCACTTTTCTCTCCCACCCACAGCATCTCCCATGGACCTGGTGCCCGGCTCAGTGGCCTCAGGGGAGCAGGGATGATAAAGATACTGTTGTTGCTCAGGAAGGGTCCTCAGCAGAATGGGATTTGGGTTCCTGACACTGAAGGGGCCCTGGGAACCTCATCAGATACCCCGATTCGAGGATCCACTGTCCCCTAGGAGCTTGCAGTTCTGCTGAGGAGGCAGCAGCCACACAAAGGAGAGAAATGGTTAAGCATGAGCCTGTGAGTGACTAAATGCAAAGGGAAAGGAACTTGCATTTCCTGTGTGCCGTGTTCATGGATGTTACCTCACATACTCATTTCCTAGGGCTGCTTGTAACAAATCGCCGCAGACTAGGTGGCTTGGCATAGCACATTTACCCTCTCGGTTCTGGCAGCCGAAGTCAAGAATCAGTATCACTGAGCTGAAGGCAAGGTGTCAGCAGGGCCACGCTCCCCGGGGAGGCTCCAGGAGGGAATCTGCCCCTCGCCTCTTCCAGCACCGGGGGGCTGGCAGCATTCCTTGGCTTCAGGCTGCCTCTCCCCGATCTCTGCCTCCATGGTGACACCCTCCTCTTCTGGATGCCTTCTCCTCCGTTCTGTGTCACATCTTTCTCTGCTTCCCCCTTGTAAGGATTCCTATGATTGCATTTAGGGCCTAACCAGATAATCCAAGATAAAGTCCCCAGTCTCAAGACCCTCAGCTTAATCACATTTGCAGAGACCCTTATTTTCTAATAAAGAGGATTCCAGGGATTAGGACCTTGGAATATCTGGGGGGCCACTGTTCAGCCTGTTATACCCCAGAACCATCCTGCAAGGAAGGCCTTACTCTCTTACGTTAGGAGTCAGGCCCAAGGCCACGCAGCTTGTTAGCAGTGGTGTCAGATCTTGAACTTCAGGCTGACTCCAAAACCCAGGTTTGTTTTCTGTGCTCTGCCATCTGCCTACTAAGTGCCAGGGGGGTGGGGGGTGGCTGCTGTGACCACAAGAGGTGTCCTGACCAGAATGTATTTGGTGGGGGATTGGCATTCGCTCGTGAAGGAGGTAGCAGGAGGCCAAGCCTTGAGGGGGGTGGTCTCCATTCCCCCTTGGTCGTTGTCTCCTCCATTAAGGAAGTTCTCCCCTATGTCTAACCTGAGTCTCCCATGGGGTATGCGTAAGAGCTCTGCTGCATCTCACTTGCGGACCCCTCTCCCCAACCCCATTTTCTTGATGATTGTTTTTCCCTCCTAAGGGTACGGGCTCCTCTTCCTGTCATTAGTCACTACACCCGTCATCCGGGCCAAGCTCTCCAAGCTGGTGGGCCAGTCAGAGCAAGGTGAGTGTCAAGGTCAACCTGTGTCTGGTTCCTCATGCCCAGTGTTAGGATTTGAATCTAGGTCTTTCAAAAAAAGGATATTTGTTTCTTCACAGGTGCTCTCTTTTCTGCTGTGGCCTGTGTGAATAGCTTGGCCATGCTGACAGCCTCTGGCATTTTCAACTCACTCTACCCAGCCACTCTCGACTTCATGAAGGGGTTCCCCTTTCTCCTGGGAGCTGGCCTTCTCCTCATCCCAGCCCTTCTGATTGGGTAATGCACGGCTCCGACCAAACTCATAATGCCCTTTATCCCACAGCTTTCCTCTTCCTCCTTCTCACAACCAGGAATGGCACGCTTATCCCTGGGGCCCTTTCCCTGTGGGTGTCTCAGTCCCAGCCTGACTCTCCCCTTGCAGCTGGCTACCCAGTCCTCTGGGATCCATTTCCCACGGGCAAGGAAGAGGGGTGGTAGGAAGAAGGGCAGGCTTGCTTCCTGGCAGGGCTGTGTTCTCTCCCCCGGTTCCCCTTGTCCCATTCCATTCCCACATTACAGATGAACTGTGCTGGCAGAATGTGCCCAGGGAAGCCTGGAGCGCTTCCTAGGCCAGTTGTGGCCGGGCCAAAGGCTAGCCTGACCCCCTGACTTCTACCCTCGCAGTCTTCAGGGTCACTGTCCAGAGTCCTGTGTCTCTGGCCATTGTCTGGTCTTCCGCTGTTCCGCCTGGGGAAGGGGATACCTGTAATAGCCCATCCAGGAAGGCCTGTGTCACTTCTTCAGGGGTGGGGGTCCCCCACGTCAAATTTGAACCCTCTTTCTGGTCTCCTACAGAATACTGGAAAAGGCTAGTCCTCGCCCTGAATTCCAGCAGTTTCCTCAGAGCCCTGATCTGCCCAGACCGGAGGACAGAGGGCAAAGAGAGGGACGTGAGCACTCACTGACCGGAAGTACGCGTGTGGGGTTCTAGCCCACGGGGACGCCCGCAGCCCCCACGGAGGGCAGCGACCCCCTCGGACAAGGAGGTCAAGCCAGACCAAGGCCCCCGCCTCTCCCGCTGCTGTGCGGCCTGTGACTGCAGGATTCAGAGCTGTGCCCCAGACAGTCCCGCACCAGGGCAGGCAGTGGGAAGCCTTTGGAACAGGGGCCTGTTTACCCTTCGTGCCATCAGCCACAGGACCCTCTGAGGGCGAGGAGAGGTCCCGATGGAGGTGGTGCTCTGGGACCATCGGAAGCACGACAGCTGGCCTCTCCCCTTCCAGCCAGAACTGCAGAGCCCCCAGTCTCTCGTTAATGATGAATAGGACACCCGGTCAGTGCCAACTTTGTGGGGAAGGGAAGGCTGTGGTGGGGTGGGGCCTGCTGCCGCCTCTGGGTGGGAATCAATTCCCTGGGCTTAGCGGCGCCAACTGTAATAAATCAATGCAGTCACACTGAAGTGTACCTCCTGGCTCCCAAGGCATGGAGCTGTGGGACCCTGTTCTCCTGTTCCCAGTTTGCCCACCACTGGTCAGACAGCAGCAGCTGCCGGGCTGGCAGGAGTCCCTGGACTGCTGTGGGATTGGTACGGGGCGGGGCCAGCCCAGACCTTGTCTTGACTGCTGTTTTCGTCTCCTAAGCTGCTGGGAGATGAAGGGCTGCCAAGCTCGGATCTGGCCAGCAGAAGCTCAGGGCAGAGCCCTGGCCACTCATTGCCCAGGGTCAGTCAGAGATCCACTCCCTCAAGGCCCCTGTACTGGCCTTCCTGGCTATACCAGCCCGAGCAGAACCAGCATTTGTCACCACTCAGCACTGCCCGCACCTCCCACCGCCAGGCACTTCAGCAGGGTCGTGTACTGAGGCCGTCCCCCATGCATCTGTAGGTAGCGGAATCCTGGATATGGCGCCACTCGCGAAACGATCCAGGGACCTGGAAAGCCTGGCCCTGAAGCTGAAAGGTGGCCTCAGAGTCAGTGCGAAGGCACTGGCTTGATGAGTGCCAGAAGCCCCCGAGCAGATCCAGGGCAGGTGTTAACTTGACTCTTCCACCAGAATTGGCCAGAGGGTGTGGTTCCCTGCTGTCATTTCTACCCTCATTCTCTCTTCACTTGCCCTGCCAGCCAGTTACCTGGCTGGACGTCATGCAGGTAAAATGGGGGTGGCCCAGGGTTAGCTGTGACCTCTGCAACCTGGCTTGTTTCCAGATTCCTCCATGAAGGGCTAGGCTAGCAATGCCCCAGATTGTCTGATCGTGGTTGGACAGTTTAGGAAATGTTGGGTTAGATAATGTTCTCAGGTCCTTCCCATCTCATACATTCTAGAATGAGATGCCTCTCTGCGGGCCTAAGGGAAGAATGAATGAGTTGGAGCTGGACTTTTGACCTTTGAGTGTTCCTGAGCAGCTGCTGGTCCCTGGGGAGGGGTGCGGGGACGTGGAGAAGGGACCTAGCTGACTCAGCCCCCACTTGAGGGCAGCAGCTACAGACCAGCTGAGCAGAAAACCCTGGCCCCACAGACTGTCAGAGTGGGCTGCGGGGGAGAGGCTGTTTCTCAGCCTTCTGTTTCAGAA
This sequence comes from Phataginus tricuspis, assembly GCA_029783875.1. Taxonomy (NCBI): domain Eukaryota; kingdom Metazoa; phylum Chordata; class Mammalia; order Pholidota; family Manidae; genus Phataginus; species Phataginus tricuspis. The sequence continues at coordinate 4,080,311 of JAQQAC010006923.1, read as the reverse complement.
CCAGCCCTGGGGGCCAGGCCAAGGTGTCTGTCCCAGCTGTGAGGTGGGCAGTGATTGTCCCGGCAGGAGGGGAGGCAGTCCCTGGACACACTGCCCTGGCCGAGTGGGTGGGCAGCGTCATCACGTCTGCCGCTCTGGCGGGGTCGGAGGTTGGGCTGTGATTCCCAGGAGATGACCAGGGGGTGGGGTGAGTGTTGTTGGGAGGAGTGGAGAATGTACGGAACAGAAGGAACAGACAGGAAACCTCCCTGCATACTGCCCGTGGGGGACCTCAGGAGGGAGTGGGACTCATTTGAGACAAAAAGACAGAAAGCTTCCCCTGGGGGACACTTATCACACTGTATTGTTACTGTCCCTGCTCTGTGAGGGCAGTGTCCAGTCTGCCTCAGTCACCACTGTATCCAGGGCCTGGCCCTGGCAGGCACTCGTGTGGCAGGAAGGAAGGAGGGTCAGGTGCAGTGAAAGCCAGAGATCGGCTACAGACACTATGTTGGCAGGCAGGGGAGTTTAGGAGGAAAGGATCCCAAGCCTGGGGTGAGACCTCTGACTTTCAGACAATGTGGCTCAGGAGCCAAGAGGGACCCGCCGGAGGGGCTCTGGGAGCTGAGCTGGCCTTACAGTGTGAGCCCCAGCCCAGGAGGCAAGAGGCGGAGCAGCTGCCAGCTGACCCCCAGGGCTGAAGCCTGGCTCTGTTGGGGGTAGGATACCTTCCTGCTCGCCTACCCTAGTGGAGGAAGGGGCAGAGGGACCCTTCTGCTTATTTATTTTGATAAAGCCCCTGGGTTAGCCTCTCACTGCAAAAACCTATCCCCCACTGCTAGGTTCTCAGAAGCAAGAGGGAAGCTGGGTGTCTGTGGAACAATAGTCCTGCCCGGGGCCCAGCCTCCAGGATACTCAGGAGAGCGGTCTCACTGGCAGTGGGACCAGGCACCGAGCCCCAGGAGGCCAGGTCTGGATCCTGGGGTTGCCACCGATGACTTGGAACCTGGGCAGTTCACTCAATTCCTTCTTGTAAAGTGGAGATACCAGGTAGGGTGGTCTCTGACGATCACAGAGACCATGGAGTGGCGCGTCGGGGAAATGGCAGATTTGAGAGGGGTTTGTTTCAGAGCGTTGTTAAAGTGTCATTCTTGACCAAAGTGTAGGCTTACCTAGGGAGCTGTGAGAAATGGGGAAACTTAGGCCCCGGCCCAACCCAAGTCTCTTGAATGAAATTTTAGCAAAATTCCCAGGTGACTGAACTGCATTTTGCTCTTCTGCAGGAAGGCCTCTTCCCATAGAGCTGCAGGTTGGGCTATTGCTACGGCCACAGGGGGCTGCCTTGCCCCACCTCCCCCTGAGCACGTGAGGGAGAAGCCTTGGATGGGCTGGGAAGCCAGTTGCGCTGGGCCAGGCAGGAACCTGAAGCCCAGCGCTGAGGCACTGGAAGGGTGGCTAGCTGCCCTTTGACCCAGACCGAGGCCCAGCTAGGGCTCACATGCACCATGAGTGTAGCAAAGCCTGCCGCAGCTGCAGACCAGCCGGAGTGAGGGCTGGCTCGGCCCACCCCTACCCTGGATGAGCAAAGGAGGCTGTGCCTCAGCAAGGCTGGGAGAGGGCTTGGGGCCAAGCCAGGCGGCTAAGGGCACTGAGTGTGGCCGGGGCAAGGCCACAGGGTGGTGGGAAATGGGGAGCCCAGGGCGCAGGCATGGTCCAGCTGGAAAGCCATCACTGGACTCTCATCCCCCAGTGGCTCCCGGGCCGGGGCCCTTGCTTCACTGAGAGGGCTGGGCATTGCCTAATTCATCAGAGGCTGCCTGCCTACCCCTATGCAAGCTGCTGCTGTCAGGGCAGGAGATGGACTAGTGGGCAGCCAACCCTCCATCTCAGTGTCTCCGGAATTGGGCAGTGACCCTACCACACCTGGAACAGACTCTGGTGGCAGACCTGGGGGAGGTCTAACTCTTAACCACTCATAGTGCCTGGCATCCCTTCCTTTTCCAGATACTGAGGACGCTGGGTTTGAGGTGGGCCAGAGGGCAGGGGACAGGGAGAGCCGTTTCCTGAGAAGGGCCCATGCTGTCTCAGCCCAGGGAGGCCAGTTTGAGGAGCTGCTCCTTCGGAAGGGACACTGGAAATGGGGGTCACAGCCGGGCTTGGGAACTAGGGACCGGTTAAGTCGGGCCCATGGGGGCAGCACCCTCCAAACTGGTGTCAGAGCCCGCAGATGAGTCCCGGGAGGAGCGGCCCTGCAGGAAGCGGATGATCTTCTCAATGGTGGCCTCCTGGTACTCGTGGGACCACCTGTGGGCACAGAGGCTGGTGGGTCAGGGGCTGGGCAGAGGGAGCTGCTGGCTGGGGGGCCTGAGTACCTGTCCCCAGCTCCTCACTTGATGCCGTTGAAGGTGAGCACAGCCTGCATGTCCTCAGGCAGAGCCTGGGGCTCTGGCCACTCGAAGCCGTCAATGACGGGCACAATGTTCTTGCCACAGCTCAAAGCAGTCACGATCTCCTGGAGAAAGAGGGAAGGAGGAAGAGACCTGGGTCCCCAGTCGGGGACCCTGGGGCCAGGCAGATGCCTGGAGGGCCCATAACTCGAGGCCGAGCCCAGGATGGGATGCTGGTCCTGAAATCTATCTTGATTTCTCTCTCACCCCTTTGGTATAATTAAAAATAAATATCTGCTCTTTGTCTCAGCTTCTGACACCGAGCTCCGAAAACCCTTGAAATCTCCAGATGTCTGGGGTGGGAGGGTAGGGGTGTTTCAGGATAGGGGCTGCTGGCCAGAAAGACCAAGCTGTGATTACAAGGTTGAAACTTTTACACAAACACACCCTTCAAAACACACGGGCCACTAGGGAGTGGAGAGAGGCCAGAGACTGAGTTCAGTCACCAATGGCCAATGACAATCGTGCACACTTATGAGGCAGAGCACGGAAATGGGACAAGGGTCATGCCATCGTAAAATCTACTTAGCCTGCAAAAATAGCCCAGCTTATTCTTAAACTTCATCTATATGCTGTTCTTCTTCCAGCCCTTTAATCAAATTAAGTGACTTTGTAACCAGGACAAGAGATAGACCTCTGAAGTATAAAGGAACCTTTGTGGACAAAGAATGCCATGATCTGGATCCACACAGTCACCTACATAACCCTATTCTTAAGACTAAACTTCAAAAGAATTATGAATCACCTGTATACATCATGCCTTATGCCAACCCCTACCCAAAAGGCACTATAAAACCCCAAACCCTTAAATCTGCCTCCTCTCTGAGGTCACCCACACTCCTGTCTGAGTGTGTACTGTCTTATATCAAAAAACCTTTCTTGTTGCAAAAGCCAATTGCACTTGTCTCTGCACTCTTTTCTGTGATAAAGACAAGAACTTGCTGACTTCAACCTCCGGTGGTAAATGTCTCTCACGTTGCTATTTCCTTCAGCTTTCTAGTCTTAACACAGTCCTTTTCTCTTTCCCTGTTTTATTTCGGGCCAGTAGGGAAGTGGAAATTCTCAGAACATAATCTCACTCCATGGCTCCCCCAAATCCTGGGGTGGTAGGGGCTTAGTTCCCACGCTGTGCAGATTCAAGCAGACACTGGACACCAGGTGTCCCTGGCTCCAGGAGTTGGCAGGGGACTTGCCTCATGTGGAGCAGGAGTTCGGTGACCTTCCTTTCCTCCCTCTGTTCTTTCTTGCACTCTACTGTCTGCACCCCTGCTGACATTCGCTTCTATCTTGCTTTAATGAATTCCTTCCCTGCCTACACTCGTCTGACCTGTTCGTGAATTCTTTCTCAGAGTCAAGATCCTCTGCTGTCCGGGCTGAGGTTTCACCTAGCGCCACAGAGAGACCTCTCCCTGGCAACACCTGCATAATGAGACCTCCATAAAAGCCCCTAAGGATGGGGCGGGCTGGTGAACACGTCTAGGTGTGGAAGCTCTGTGCTTCCCCTGACCGTGCGCCCACCTCCCATACCTTGCCATATGCACCTCTTACGTTTGGATGTTCCTGAGTTGTATCCTTTATAATAAACCAGTAATAGTTAATTAAGGTGCTTTCCTGAGTTCTGCATGTCATTCTAACAAATTATTGAGCTTGAGGGGATGGTCACAGGAACCCCTGAATTTGTAATCAAGTCAGATAAAAGTGCAGGTAGCTTAGGAACCTGGGACTTTTGACTGGCATCTGAAATGAAGGGAGACTTAATGGGCCTGTGCCCTTCAACCTGTGGAGTCTGACACTGGCTCTGGGTAGTTAGTACCAGAATCAAACTGAATTGTGGGACACCCAGTTGGTGATGGGGAGTTGGAGAACTGGTAGTTGATGTGGGAAAAACCTCACACAATTCGGTGTTAGAAGAAAAACATCACACCCACTGCAGCAAAATTGATCCATCATGAGACCTGCCATATACTCCTTACTTATTTCTCAAATCCACTTCCTTTTCTCTGCCTCCACCCCACCACTGCCCTGCTCCAACATCACTTATCTTTACCTCCCATCAGGTCTCTCCTCATCTACTCTTGCCCCCTCTCATTTGTTCTCTGTGTGGACCCTTCACCTAGCTACCCTTTGCAAAATGCAAATCTGATCCTGTCACCCCCTACTTACAACTCTTCAAGAGTTTAAATGGCTCCTAGAATAAAGTTCAAACTCCTTAATGTTGTCTGAAGGCCCTGTGTAGTTGGCTATGGCTCACTTCTCAGACTCTACCCCTGCACTGTCTCCCTTGCAGCCCTTTAGATGTGCCTTCTCCCTAGTGGCACAGGGCCTTTGCACATTCTGTTTCCTCTGTCTAAAATGCTCTTCCCTGCCCCTTCACCTAGCTAATACCTACTCATCTTTATGATCTGAGCTCAATCAACACTTTCTCCGGACCTCACTTCCCTGACCAGGTGAGATTCTCCTGTCATCGGCTTTCATAGGCTCTGCAGCACATGCTACAGTTGCAAATTTAATTAATGGGTAATTTATTTAATATCTGTGTTCTGCACCAGGGATAAGGACAGAGACTACGCTGCGGTTTTTTTCCCCTCACCTTCTATCTCAGCATCTTTCAAAAAGCCCTGCCCATAGTCAGCCCTTGCTAAATACTTAGTGCATAGCTGGATGGCTAGATGGCTGGATGAGTGAAACAATAGCATAGCACTCTGGAGTCATCAGATCTGGGTTCACCTCGAGTCTCTGACATAGGCTTTGTGACCTGAGGCAAAAAGAATAGATCTCAAAGGCTCTGTTTTCTCACATATAGAATAGGGTTACTAGCAGACAATTTGGTAGGACTGTTGGGAGGAATAACTGCATTATCCCACGGCAAGTGGTTAGAACAGCACCTAGCTGTAATGCATGCTTAATAAGTAATAGGTGTTATGATTTCCTCCTCTGTAAAGTGGGGATAATAAACCTGCCTCACAGGTTGTCCTGAGGATATGACTTACTATTAGTGGGTGCTCTGGTAAGCGCTTACTGAATTTTTTTTTTCCTTTCAAGGGGGAGCCACAGGGATTGGGCTCTTCAGTACTGTTCACTGTGGTTTTCCATATTGATTACTCACTACATGTGGCTTCGGGGAAAGGAGGTTTAAAACCAGAAGCAATTAAGCACTAAAAACAACAGCCGAGGAGGGATGAAGCAGCCTTTGGGACTAGTCCGAGGTGAAGGCTCCCACCACTCTGCCGGCTTCCTCCCTCCTTGCGGTCTGCTGGGACACGGTGGGTGCCAAGCACCCTTATGGAGCACGTCCTTCCTGGGGAGAGAACCTGCATGACTTTGACCTTGACTGGCTTCTGGGTAACCTCCCCATTTTATGAATGAGAAGAAGGAAGCCCAGAAAGGAGAGGGACCTGCTCCCAATTTACACACACGCCCATCCCAGGAGGGGCCAGGCCTCTGACTCAAGCCTTCTGATTCCAAGTCCTGGGCTCTCTCAACTAAGCCCTCTGCCTCTGCTGAGAATTTGGATGAATTATGATCCTGCAGAAATGCATTCAGGAACCTTTAGACATTTGTTTCAGATTCATTTGCTTCATCCCTAATTACTTAGAACCAAAGACAGCACATTCATTTCATAATCTGGCCTGGAGAGGAATAATGGCTTGTTCAATATCACCTGGCTGGTTTAGAATGAAAACTTGACTAGTTAAGTTGTCTGACCTGGTAAACCTAGTGGATATGTTCACTTTTCCTAGTTATCTCAGCTTCCAGAATCACTCATCTGTTGAGTCATCCATTCAATTATTCTATAAACTCTTCAGAGCCTACTTTGTACCTTGCATGATTTTAGACTTCAGAGATAAAGTGAACAAGGCCAGGTCCGAGCTCTCATGGAATTCACAAGACACTCCTTCCTTTCTCAGAAGGCCACCTGCCGCCTGTTCTAGGCTATCAGTCATAATCCTCCAGGGTGTTTTATTGGCCTAGCACCTCCTCCCCAAACCAAGCCCAGTACTCAGCTGTGAACACACACCCTCTTCTCCACTGTCAACCTAGACGGTTCTATAGTGTCAGAATTTCTCCTTAAAGCCCAATGGTCTGGCATCATTGCCCTCATGGGGTCCCTTTTCCCTGTGTTTTAAGCATAGGTCTTCTCCCCGCCTTTAGGCACAGCCTGGTTCCATAGTTCTTACCTAGTCGCTGGTATGCTGATAAATATTTAACAATCAGCTCTCTAGGTGGCGAAAAAAAACAAACGAACAAATAAAACCCTGATTTGAAGGATCTACCAATTTCTGTGGTGTAAATACTCTTACCATGGCTGATTTCAAGCTAGCAATATGATGTCACTGAATGTGGAGTTGGGAAGAGATACAGTCATCTCTGGTGTCAGCTGACTCCAGCCCTATCCCACTACCTCTCCTCAGACCACTCAGATCTGTGCCATGGAACACAGTCAGGTCCTGGGAAAGATCAGGGGCTTTGGGTCAGATGGATGGAGTTCAAAGCCCAGCTTTTCTGATTTCTACACCAGTGTGGCCATGGGAAAAAAGTACTCTATTTCTCTGGGCCTCAGTTTCTTCATCTGTAAGATGGAGAAAGCAATACCGGTGAATCGTGTAGGCGTTTGGCACCCTTAGCCCTATTTTTGTTCTTTGCTCATGCTGTCCCCTGCCTGGGATGCCTTCCCTTCCACTTACCTAAATTCTAAAGCACTTCTCAAATTCTTCTTCCTCCATGAAGCCTTTCCAGATTATTCTAGACCTCAGTGTTTTCTCTCTTCTCCATACTTCTATGGCAAGTAAGAGGCTCACCTAGCTCAGCGCTGACACCAATTTATATACTATCTAGTTATCCTGGGCATATTCTTGTCTCCTTAACTGCTTAAGGATAAGGGCCCATGTCAGATGACTACTGCATTCCTCAGCCCTAGCCCCAATTCCTACTCACAGATTAGTGATTAATAACTTGCACATGTGATATGGATCTATCCATCTATCCATCCATCCATTCTGCAAATATTCAAAAAGTTTCTACTGTGTGTAATGCACTGAAGATAACAATGGTGAAATAAACAGTGGTAGTACTAATAATAAATATATAAGCTAGGTATTCTGCTAAACACTTCAAAAATTTTAGCTCTTTTAATCTTTATAACAATATCCTAGGGAGTTTGGTACTATAATTATCCCACTTCACAATAATAGACATGAAGGTCATTGGGGCTACATAAGGCCAGAGCCAGGATTCAAACCCACAGCTCCCTGCTCTTAGTGATTCTACTGTGCCTGTCACTATGCTCTCCTGTCCCCCCTTCCCTCACAGATCATTTTCCAAAGCATTTTCATTCTTCTCTGACTCTCACAACAGTCCTACCAGGTGAACAGGACAGGTAAGTCATCCCCATTTTGTACATGATAAAACTGAGGCTCAGAGGGTCTAAATGATTTGCTAGAGTCCTAGTACAACTGGAACTGTGGCCCCTGACTGCCAGCTGGGCCATGGAGGCTGACGGGGTGTGTAGATGAGAAGGAACGGGAGGAGGACCTTATCCCCTGGCCGCAGGCCAACGCTGGGACCACAGAGGCCAGCACCTACCTTGTGTACCCAGTCTTTGCAGTCGTGGTCCTGCATGCATTTGTCCAGGGCCCCAGCTGACAGCACCAGCATGAAGTTTCGGGCACTCATGACACTCTGGATGAGCTTGTCCTCAAACTTGCCTGCTTCCAGCTTCTCCACGTCAATGAAGACACTGAAGCCGTGCAGCTGCAGGTGTACCTTCAGGAGACTGTGAAGAGATCCTGGGTCACTGCCCTGGCCTTGCCCCAAGGCCCCAGGCTGCCTGCCCACCCTTCTCACCTGGCCAGCTGGGAGCCTGAGTTCCGGCGGTAGCTGATGAAGACATCTGGGGTGTCCCCACTGGGTTTGCAGCCAGTGCATGGAAGTGGGGAGTGCAGCATCTCTGAGGGGGATGACACATGGCTTGGTGAGGGTGGTCCTCCTCATCGCCCACGATGAGGTTCATCATTTCCCACCCTCCCACAGTTCTCCGGCTAGCCCAAGCACAGTGGCTTGCTCCAAAAAGGGTCACTGAGGTAGAGACATGGGGCCTACAGGAAGGAAGGCCACTGTCAGTGAGTCCCTCTCAGGAAGCAGGCATCATGCTTGCAGGGACATTGATGCGCACCTCCAGCCCTGCCCTCTCCAGACCACACCCAGCTGCCCCCAGGTTCTCCAAACCCAACATATCCCAAATCCTCCTCTGGCCCCCTCCTTTCTAGTTCCCATCACAGCCAGAAACCTGGGCATTGGCCTCAAACCCCTGCTTCTCATTCATTCATTCAACAAATATTTAGTAAGTGTGCCAGGCACTATCCTTAGTGTATGGGATACAGCAGTGAGCAAAACAGACAAATCCTGCCCTCACGGAGCTGATGTGCACAGCTCAGAGCTAGGCACTGTGTTCTGGGGACTCCTCCTGCTAAACGTCCTAGACTTCAGCTCCAGTGCCTTCCCTCTGTCTAGGCCCCCAACTCCAGCCTCTTCAGTCGTCTCCTCAAAGCCATACTTGCCCTGTATAAGGTGTTTGCACAGCTACCAGACTTTCTAAAATCTAAGTCTGAGTGTGTCATTGCCCCTCTTTAAAAACAGCATGGCTTCCAACTCACTGTAGAAGGGATTTGTAACCTATTTTTGCAATAGCATCCTCCTGTTTTTAAAAAATGAAATCTTGGGGTTTTACTGAGACCTGCAATATAAAAATGATAAAAGCTAATATGCTTTGGTTGAAGCAAAGGAATGGGGCCAAAGCCCAGCCCCTTGTCCTATAGCAGAAACAGTACACACTTGCTGAAAGAATGGATGAATGAAAAGAATCCATCTTCTGACAATATTCAAACTTAATGCTCACTGACAATATTTGTCTGTTTATGAAGCAGAAGGATAGAGGTTCAATCCCAGTTCAATTATTTAATGAGTTTTATAACCATGGAAATTTAGATTCTTTATATCTTTGTTTCATCATCTTTAAAATTAACACCCTTGATGGTAATTACACAGAGGTATGCATTTTTTGAAACTCTTCAGACTGCACATTTCTAAATTAAATTATACCTTGTTTTATTGTTCAAAACGTTTTTTAAAGTTGATAAAAAAAATTAACTCCCACTGCACACATTGGGTGTAGAGATTAATGTGGTAATATCAGTTAAAAACAGTACAGGACCTGCCATATATATTTGCCAATAAACATTAGCTAAATAATAAATTAAATGAGTAAAAAAAGAGGGCTGCTAGAACCCTAGCATCCTCTCAGCTCTCATGACCTTCCTAAAGCACCTCCAGAAGCCATACTTTGTAGGCTGCTGGCTGATAGGGTGAGTCCCTCTATCCTCCTACCCATACACCATATGTGCCCTGCCCATGTGCTGTCTTACCTATTTCCACATGCAACTCCATCTGCCTGGACTGAACCCACGGCTCTGCCTGCTGAACCCACACACACGCCCTGTGCCCCGCCCCCCACCCCAGGTGTCCGCTGGCCCTGGTCAGGCGTTTGCTGAAGGAGAGTGTAGGCAGTGCTTCCTCTGGGCTCCTATTGGAGTCCTGGGCATGCCTCCCGCTCTTTACATACCAGCCTTACTCCCACTCTCTACCCACCTCTGACTGGGAACTTCCTACGGGCCAAGGGCAACATATTCATCTTTGCATCCTCAGAGTCCAGTCTGGCACAGTGTTTGTGCTCAAATCCACAGTGAGGCTCTGAGGCTTTACCATGCATCTCCCCTCGCCCCTCCAGGGCTGGGGCCAGGGCAGGGCTGGGGTCCCAGGTGGGCAGGCTGACCTCTGGCAGCCGTGAGGATGCGGGCGCGGTGCACACCCAGGCAGATGCCACAGTCCTCCAGGAGCTGCTGCTCGGACACACGGTGCAGCAGGGAGCGGTCCAGGCCGCAGCTGACCAGGCCATACGTGTACTGGCGGAAGCGCGGGTCCAGGCTGCCCAGCCAGTCAGCCAGGTTGCTGCGGTCACACGTAGCGTAGTTGGCGAAGGTCTTGAGTTCCGTGAGCTCCCTAAAGAATCTGCACCCCAGGGAGGAAAGGTCGCTGAGGTCCTGACTCTGGACTGGCTAGTGGCAGAGGGGGCGTTTAGAGGGGCGGACGGGCAGGAGGCTCCGTACCTCTTTCGGGTGATGCCCGATTTCATGCCCAGATCGGTCTGGAGTTCCTCCTCCGTGAGACGCAGAAGCAGGTCGCCATCTACCTGCTGCTCCTGCAGAGGGGCCAGATTAAAAGGCAGGGCTCCCCTCCCTAGCCCACGGATCCCAAGCACAAGATGCAAGGGAGGGGAACGGGAGACGGCGGTGGGGGAGGCGGACGGAACCCAGATTAGAGCCGACTGACCCCTAAAGTGGCTAAGAACAGGCTCTCCACCCACCAAATGGCCACCCAGCGCCGCGGGCCAGAGTGTAAGCGAACATGGTAGCATGTGTGCAGGGCGCCCCCTAGCGGCCACGCGCCCTCAGGGATGCTGGGGCTCCAACTCCGAGAAGGCGGCCCCGCGCAGCTCTACCCTAAAGCGCTCGCAGTACTGGGAGAAGCCGATCTGTTGCAGCCACGTCTGGACCTCAGCCTCCTTCCAGCTGGCTACGCAGGGCAAGATAGGCCGCGGCACCTCCTCGCCCAGCAGACGCAGCGCGCGCTTGGCCAGCGCCGACGTGGTGCCATTAGTGGAGTAGGAAACCAGGCGTTTCAGGCTCTGGATGGCGCCGATGTCGCTGAATACCTACGGAGGATCGGGGGAAGGGCATCTTGGATCCAACAGCTCGCCAGCCGCTTCCAAACCTCTGCCCTAGCCCTGCCTTCATCCAGTAATCCTGTAGGTTCCCCCTCCTGCAACTCGATCTCAACTCCTGACTAGGTAGGTTCCTCTCCTGTCTCTTCTCTGCAGCTGCCATCTGCCCTGGGATCAAGTCTGGCACAGTGCAGCCCCTGCCCGCCACTCCTAACTCATCTTCCCTTTCACAAACCCACACTTGTCCGACACCCACCCACAAAGGCTCTTCCACTTCTGAGCTTCAGCCCATGGTGTTCCCAAACCCTTACTCTTTCCAGCCTGCTTGTGGGAATCCTACTCATCCACTGGAATCCAAATTGATTAGCACTTCCTCCCTGCAGCCTGCTTTGATTTCTTCACCACTTGCCCATACCTCCAGTTAGGCTTTGTACCATACTCTGAACACTGCTGTTAGTTGATAATGCAGCTTTCACTGGACAATAAACTGAGGTCATGTCTTAGTCATCCCTGGAGTCCCACACCTGGCACACTGCAGGGCCCAGAGTGGGGACTCACTATGTCTTTGCTGAACTATGCTCATTTGGTCTTGCTGGGAAAGGATTGTCAGAGCTGGGGTCATGGCTGCTGCCTAGACCCAAACCTTGTGGTTCTCACTCTCGACTTCCCTTCAAGTCCCTTCTCCAAAAGCAGAATATCCCGATTTGTAAAGCCAGCCCTCCCATGACCCAACTCTGGGGCAGAGAGAGCAGAATCAGAAGCTCCTAGAACATTGGGCCTTGGAAGAAGCTTCTGAGACCCCCTAACACAAGTCTTCTTGATATGTGGGGACACACATGAGAAGTGGCAGTCACCTGTGAGACACAGTCCTCTGAGCAGCCCCAGATGACAGCAATGGTACAGACAGGGTGGCCCAATGGTGTGTATCACTCCCTGTGCACCAACCCTACACCCCCAACCCTACATCCCCAGAGGAACGCAAAGGAGGGAGAGGGACATTATAGAGATTATGTTGATTCTATAACATTAAAAAAAACAACACAAACTTTTGATAATTTAACTATTACTGGTCCCACATCCAGGGTAAGAACTACTGCTGTGGTCCACTCCTTCCATTTTCCAGAGTGTAAAAAATGAGGCATATAGAGACTCATGGGGAGAAGCCAGGTACCCAAGTGCACATAGCAAGTGAAAGCAGAGGGCAGAGTCTTCAGATCACACCCTGATACATGACCTCTTGGGACTCCGGTGGGAGTTATCTGGCTGACATGCTGATGTCCTCCTCAGGCCTCTGTCTCTATACTCCATCTTCTTCTGGCCTCCAGACCCAAATGACAAACTGCCCCCCTGGAGCTCCCCAGCTCATGCGCCTCAAACTCAATCTCTCCCAGTGAACTCACTTTCTTCCCTTCCCCACTCCAACCTGTCTCACCCAGTTCCCCTTATTTCAGTACCAGGTGCCATCAGCCACTGGGTTGCCTAGGTCCAAAGCCAGAAGTCATCCACAGCTCTTCTCTCTCCTTTACTCAGCCATCCACCCAGTCCTAATTCTGTCTCTGCCTCGGCTGTCACGCTCTAGTCCCAACCTCCCCCTTCCCAACTGCCCCCTTATCATGGCCTCCTATGTGGCCCCCTTGCTTCCCACTTCCCACTCGCCGATTCCATCTCCACTCAGCAGCCAGGGTGATCTTTGTAAAACACAAGTGTCCCTTGCTTAAAAACCTTGGTGTTGCCTTCAAGGCCAGAATAACTAGCCCCTCATCCTTCTCCTTGCTCCATCTACCCTTTGTGTTTATTTCAAGTCCCAGTTGAATGTCTCTTCCTCTAGGAAGCCTTCCCAACGCTCTCTAAGCCCCGACACACCCTACTGCACACCCGCACCCACCTTGGTCTTGCCCTGCAGGCTCTTGATGGCAGCCTCGGCACAGAGATAGAAAGCCCCGATGCACTGAGCCTCTAAGCGCGACGAGTCCAGCAGCGGCACGAGGCGTTGCAGGTCATCGGGCCCGCGACCCTGGCTTGTGTCGCTGGCGTCTACCAGGCAGCGGGCGAAGCGGCCGGGATCCAGCGAGGCCACGAGCGGCTCCACGAGCGCCAGAGTGCCCGAGCGCTCCACCTCGCGCTCCACCTCCTTGTTGGTCGCCAGCACCGCCACGGCGAGACAGGCGTGCAGCCGCAGCAGCTCGTCGTCTTTGGAGAAGGCGAGCGGGAAGAGCCACTCGGCGGCGCGCTTCTCCACCATGCGCCGCTGCGCCGCCTGGCCCCCGTGCAGCGCGCAGTTGGCCAGCGCCAACGCACAGTGGCGGAGCAGCGCCGAGTCCGTGCGGCGGCACCAGTACAGCACCGCGTCCAGGCCACCTGCCGCCACCAGCCGCTGGCACGTCTCCTCTGAGTGCTTGAACATGTGCTCCAAGATGCCTGCCACGCTGCGCGCCAGCTCCATCGGCTCTCGCTCCTTGGCCAGGTTCAGGATCACGCCCAGCCCGATGCGCGCCACGCGGTCCCTGCCGAGATAGAGTGGGAGGGGGACGGCGGAGTGTCCGCGGCCTGAGGTGCTTGGCTTGCTCCCTGGGGACCACGCGCTGGTCACTTAACCTCTTCGGGCCTCACTAGGGCCATACAGGACACGAGGGAGAGCATTATACCCTCTGCCTCCGCACCTCACCTCCTGCCCTCACTTTCCCTATTATAAAAGTGCGCCATCCCGACCTGACCCATTTCCTCCCTGGCTGCCCTCCCAAACACCGGCTTCTCTTCCCCCAGGAGACCCGGCGCGTGCGGTGGTTAAGAACCCTAGGTCTGGAGCAGATCCCCTGGGTCCTGGTTTCTTATTTGCCATTTTGTAACTGTGGGGCCTTGGGTTTCTTCCTTTGTCTTTAGACATCAGTTCCCTCATCTCGCAAATAGGCTAAAAAGAGTATGTATTCCATAGGATTACTGTGAGAACTAATGTGACAATCCATGTCAAGTGGTTGGCACAGTGCCTGTCACATAGGAAAGACTCAACATATGTTAACTCCTTACCATCAGTTGAACTGACCCTTGGAAGTACACCACTCTTAGCCTTGCTTCAAACTTTTCTTCATTCCATGCAGAGTGATCAGGGTGTATTTATGCATGCACCCAACAGATATTTCTTGAGGTCCTACCATGTGCCAGGCACTCTGCTAGGCGCTGAAGTGAAACAGTGACTAAGAGGGGCTGGAGCTTATACACAGCTGATATGGAGACAGGCAATAAGCAGGGAAACAATGAATGAACAAGATAGTGACATGACCATAATGATAGCAAAACCAAGGGATGTCATGGAGGATGCCTGGTGGAGCAATATGTCTAAGGAGGTGACATCTGAAAGTTAAATGTCCAGATACCCCTGCCTCCAAGTATCTGGAACAGTGCCTAACAGGCAGAGAACAACAGGGACAAAAGCCCTGAGGGCTGGTGAACTTGGCACATTTGAGGAATGGAAGAAGGCCAGAGGTCTCTGAGATGTCTAAAACCAACAAGGAACAATATAAAATCAACATGGGATTCATACATGTAGAATATACAAGTAATCAAATCAACAAGACAAAGGCAGTAAATCTAATAGAAAATGGGCAAAGGACATAAATGGGCAATTTACAAAAGAGGAAATCCAAAATGTTAAGCAAATAAAGAGATGCTCTAATTTGTCAGTAATCAGAGAAGCTAAAAGTAAAATAACTATTGCTTTACACCTATTAGGTAGGCAAAAGGCCGCAGCTGTGTAGTATGGAAGGCTGGTGAGGTGTGGGGCCACGAATGCCTTGAAGCTCTGAGGGTGGGGGTGCAGCCTCGGGCAGCCAATTTGGAGAGCAGGCTGGGATGAATGGGTGAAATTAAGGAGCCACCCACCCTATGAACCAGAAATTGGGGCTCTTGGTTTTATACTCCAAAGAGATGGTCACACGGAGCCACAAGAGGACATGGACAAGGCCACTCACTGCAGTGTTATTTGTAGTGGGGAAAATCAGGCCTGGGAGAGTGGAGAGGTAACATGAGCAGCAGGTGCCCACTCTGGGGGCCAAGGAGCAGTTACAAGAGACTGAGCAGATGTAACACAGCCACATGAGGGATCTTGAAAACATAACAGTAAGTGAGGAAAAGTAAGTAATGGAATGTGCTATATAACAGCACCATTTGTATAAATTAAAAATGTATGCACACAAAATAAGAATAAAGATTTTACCAGAATACAAATAGAAAGATACACATTAAACATATTAAACAAATTAAGTCAGAAATACAGTGCAGTGCAGACATTAGTCAAGACATGAAGGGGAGACTGTGTTCTAGGCATAGATGTATGCCATGGCTTGGAGGTGTCTGAAAGCTGGTACACTTGGGGACCTGCCCCACCTCAGCCATGCTGAAGTGAAGCCACTTCACGTGACTAAGGTGGACAACACCAGGAGAGTGAAGAGAGAGTCTTGGGGGCCTTTTGAGCCATCTCAAAGCATTTGTACTTTATCTTGGTGGCAAATGGGGAGCTACTGAAAGCCTTCAGGAGAGGGGTTGACCTTTGTGGGTTTTAGGAAACTCACTCTGGCTGCTGTGAGAGGACAGATCCAAGGGAGAGAGCCTGGAAGTCAGCAGGGCAGGCAGAAGAGTTGCCGTGCTCCAGGAAGAGATGAAAGTTTCCTATCTTCCTGACTTCCATAATGACGTCCTCCACAGGTGATGTTAACCCTAAAGACGTAGGGAGTCTTTGTCCAGGGAGCACCACAGTGACCACAGTACTCGGGACTCTGTATCCACTGCAGGGCCCAGCTGAGCCCAGAATATGGCATAAGGCCAACACAGCTTTGCTGAGCTAATTTCTGAGCTTTCTGCAGTCCAAAGGAATAGATGGAGCCTAATCATCCACTCGGGCAGCCAATGAGAAAACCAAAACTCAGAGAGGTCATATGACATGCCCAGGGTTACACAGCTGGTGAGAGGCATAGCTGGAATTTGAATTTACATCTGTCTGTCTCCAGAGCTCAAGATCCTTTGTGGTTACTTTGTGTTTCCAAACAACCTGACTACATAAACTCTGAGTATATCAGAACCAGTATGTGCTTAAGCAATCATCTAATCCAACACCCTCATTTCCTGAGGAAGAGCAAAGGGAAAGACTTATTCAGGAACATCAATTCCGAGAGGGTACTTTATTCCATGTGTCTTGACAGAAGCTTTGCCTTTACCTATGTACTTGGCACCTTTACATAACCTGAACTGTGTGGTTGAAAACTATTCACTCAGCTCTCAATTCTTCTGCAGTCTAAGAGGCTGTGGGTCTGGGTTCAAATCCCAGCTCCAAAGGAAGGGGAAATTGTACATACCTACACATATACAAGCATATATACATAATATACACATATATGCAAATATTTCTATATGCATAGACTTTCCCTGGAAAGACATACAAGAAATTTGTTTCACTGGTTTGCTTCCAAGGAGGAGGTCTGGGTGAAAAGAACTTTTAAGTGTGTATCTTTTTTGTACCTTTGCATGTTTTGATTTTATGTGCAGTGGTTTCTTGTCTTTGTTTTTGTTTTTTTTTCACAAAAAACATGTCTTCTCCACTTATTCACTGTGTATTCTTGGGGAAACCATTTGCCCTCTCTTAGTTAAACCACTTAACCTCATTATGGTCCCTTGATGGGGAAGGACTGTGAATTTAGAGGGCTAGCAGTCAGATGGGGCCTTCACTGGGTGTCCTGGGACCAAGCTCAGGGGCCCCACCCCGTTGGGCTTCTCCTGGTATTTGAGGGACGATGTGACCTAGGACCCTGGACAGTGGGTGTGGTAGCAACCTGGAAGAGAGAGAGCTGCAGGAAAAGGAATGACAGAAATAGTGTGTTCACTGATGGCAGAATCGTCTTTAAGAGGAGACTGGTTGGTGGAGGAAGGAAAATATTTCATAAACACAAATTCTCAGGGTGTTACCTCCTTCTCTCCCTTTCAGCCTCCTCCCTGCAGCACAGAGAGGTGAGGAGGTTCTGCCCTTTGGAAGGATTTCGAGTTCCACTCAAGGAGCCCTGGGCTCTGTCCTTGGTCCTGAAGTGATGCCAGCTCTAGGAAGTTATTCCTTGGGACCAGGGACACTGGTTAGTGTGACTCCTCTCTCAGTAATTCTGAACCAGGTGAGAATTGCTATTTTCAACCTTGAAAAATATCAGTGCAATTTGCCTCTTGCAACCCTCCTCTTCCTAGGGTGTTGGCCTCCCCCATTCCCCAAGAGTTCTAGTTAAAGTCGCCACAACCCACATACCAGACCTGCAGGGCACACCCACAAACCCAGGACCATCACATCCAGTGAGCACCCACTCTGTTTGCTAGCCCTCCAAATTTACAGCCCATCCTTATTAGGATACCAGATGTTAGATGGGAGATTAATGACTTTCTGAACAAGCAGAACCCTAACTTGGTCTCCCAACTTTAATTGCTTCATTCATGCATTTAAAAAAGTGTCATTTCCACCATCCATAGATTTTTTTTTTTACTTTTAAAAAATGGCAGGGAAAGCACTCTTAATCCTTGTCCATCAGACTGTGAGAACTGCATGAGCTGAAAGGGACCCTTCCAAAACCCTTCTCAACATGAAGGATCAGAGAATTCAGCATGAGACTAGAGTGTGACAGTCTGGTCCACTCTGGCATCAGAATGGAGAGAAAGTAAGTGCTCAGGGGTCCCAAGAGGCAGGCAACAGAGTGGCTGCCAGGCCTCAGCTGGACCCCACCTACTGTATCTTGGCACTATATGGGGAAGGGATGGAGAATACATACTCTGGCTACTGCCTAGCCTCCCACCTCAGTTTCTTCCTTCTCCCACCCATTCATTCCAGCAGAAAACCTTGTTTCCCATTAGCAGCCCAGAGTAAGATCATGTGTAGGCTCTTATGTGGACCAAAATGACGAAGGAGGAAGCAAAAGGTGGATTGGGGATGGCATGGAGGGGAAAAGTCGCTCTTAGGCCAGCACTCATTTCAGCTTAGAGAGAGGGGAAAGGTCTCCCAACCCCAGCCAGTTATGAGCATTGTGTTCTCTTCCTCTCTCAGTGGCAGAGAGAAGATAGCATGGGAGGGCTGCGAGGCCTACAGGGAGGAGGGCGGGAGGTTTAGTGGGGCATTGACAATAGGATCCCGTGCACATCCTCAGAACAGGGACCGATTCCTACCCCTCCACTCTTCCCCTCCCGTCATGCCTCACCCCACATCCTGGGGGCGAACCCTGGCTGCACCATTAGTTCACCATGTGAGGCTGGGCGCATCATTAAACTTTCCCAAGCCTCCTTTTCCTCATCTTTAAAATGGACACGTTGATCCCCAACAGGAGTGTAGTGCAGGGATTTGGTGGGGTGAGGCAGGAAAGGCACAGAGCGAGTCACACGACAGACCTAAGCACTGGCCGGCCCTTGCGGCCTCCCAGCATCCCACGCTTTCCCCACCGGCCGCGCAGCACCCTCACCGGTTCTCAGCCACCAGGATCTGCTCCAGCAGGCGCGCGGCCTGCACGCGCGTCTCCAGCTCCGGCGCCTGCAGCAGCCGCAACAGCAGATCGAGGCCGCCGTCCAGGCGGATAGCGTCGCATAGACCCTGGGCGACCTCGCGGCCTACGGCGGGCAGCAGCCAGGCCTCCTCCACTAGCTGGAAGACGTCGGCTAGGCCGGCGCCCACGGCCCGCGTGCCGCCCGCCTGCTTCAGCTCCGACAGTGCCTGCTGCAGCTCCGGTAGCGCGCGCTCCAGGGCGCCCTGCACCTCGGTGTTCACTCCGGGCGACATCTCGCGGGGCCCGCGGCCACCCGCGGCCCACCACGGGCCCGCGCCTCCGCCTCCGTTAGGACCTGGCACCGCTAGCCGCTCGGCGCCCGGCCGTGGGCCAGACATGGCGAAGAAGCGGCACAGCTTGTAAGCCGAGAGAAGCAGCGTCAGGACCATGGGCGCCGGGCCGCGGGGAACATCCGCGGCCTGGAGGGGCGGGGCCGAGGGGGGGAGACCCGGACCTTGGGAAAAGGGAGTCCGCGAGAGGGGACCAAGGGAAGGAGATGCAGGAGGGAAGGATGGATAGAAGGGTACCAGGCAATGGCCCTGACCAGGAGTTTGGGGGAGGGCTGAGGGCAGGATCTGGGACGAAGCGGTTGGAGAAGGGGATGCAGGCCCAGATGGCAGAGGATGGGCGGGTGAGGGGAGCGGGACGGCGAGGGATGGACCCAAACGCCGGCGGGCCTAGGAGGCAGCAACCAGAACAAAGCGCTGCTCTAGCTCGGGCTCTGCTAGCCGAGAGTCTCTGCAGCAGCCCCGCCCGTGAGAAGCCGCGGACCCGGAGCGGGGCTCCGCCCCTGCCGCCTGCTCAGCCTTCCCCAGCCGCGCCCACACCCCGGCCACGCCTAGCCCTCTAGCCGCATGCCCCGCCCACCGCGGCTGGATGCGCAGGAAGCGGGTGAGGAGGGAGGGGGCTGCCTCAGTTTTTTCCTCCTGACGCTGGCATGTGAGGGTGTAAGTCCGGGGAGAGGAAATCCCCGGGCAAAATACCTCTAAAAACCGAAATCAGTCAAAGGGAGAAATAGTTTAAAACCCGTTTATTGCTTACAAACTGCAGTCCAGGGATGTCTCTCTCCTCTGCTACGGAAGAAGCCAGCAAGCAAACCAGCCCCCTCCCCTTAACCTCTCAGGTTCAGACACGCCCTCGGTTGCTCAGGTAATTACCCATTGATATGGAGATGAACTTCTCTCCACCCCTGAGGATATGCAAATGCACTAAAGCCAGGTGAGATATCCTGGAAATGTCACAATTTTACCCACAGGCCACCCCTCCAGAAATTTCGCCTTACAATCTACTTGTTCCCGTTCTTCTGCAATGGTCCCTTGGCGATAAAACTGGAGCATTGTGACCAGACTAATGACTTAACAGTAGCAACAGCAATAAAATCATGACAATCCTCAAGCCAGAGGATTCAGCTAGGTTCAAAATCTTAGGCAGATTAAGTCCGTATCTTGTCCATTCCGTAGGCAGACAGTAGATGAGGGTTCAGAGCAATCATCATGCAGTAGCGGCTGCTGCAGCCAGGGGGCGCATTTAGGCCACAAGGACTGTAGGAGAAAATAACTTTAAGGGCGATAAGATGCATGTTTTAATGATATCAGTATAGGCAAATCTTGTCCATCAGGTAGGATGCATGCAAGACAGTGGTCTTGTGATAAAACAGTGGCAGGAATGGGATCTCGCCCTGATCTAGTATAACAGACGTTCACCCCCCCCCGTGGGAATTACAGATGGGTCAATGTACAGGGGTATGGGAGGTACAGGCACCGGCCATAAAGATAAAACAAAACTTCCCTGCAAGATGCTCTTACCTTCTGGATGTTTTGGGTACACTCCTGTAACCTTTGGGGGCCATGCAGCTGTTATTCCAGGAATACACAGGAGGCCAGCTTCCAAGCCTTTCCCCCAAGGTGCCAAAAGGGCCAGCCATCGCTGGTCCATGTGTCAGAATGTCCAGGGCCAGGTCCATTCAACAGTGTCTCCAGGGCTTAATGCAGTAGAGGCTGGCAGCAGGATGTTGCTCCGCTGGCCATATCCTGGCTTCAATAACTCTTCTTTGGTTTGGACGTACAATTGTATAGGAGAGGCAGCAAGGTGTGTGAGCATAGATAGCCACAGGGCTCAAAGCTCCTTGACGTGGCTTCTCTGTCCATAGGCGAACTAACCAACCCTGTAGACTATTGGTGGCCAACTTCAGGCCAGATTTCAACAAACCGTTGTACCTCTCTATCAAGCCTGCCCTGGGAGGGTTATATGGTACATGAAATTTCTACTTTATTCCTAATTGCTGCACCCATTCTTGTAACGCATGTCCAGTAAAGTGGGTCCCCTCATCACTCTCAATCACCTGCGGCTGGCCATAGGTTGCAAAGAGATGCTCCAGGCTGCTCTTGGTGGTTTGCTGATCTGCACAACGTGCAGGAAAAGCAACCAATAGTCCAGTAGCCGTGTCCACACAAGTCATCGCATACTGATATCCTTCTGATATGGGCAGAGGCCCAATATAGTCTATTTGCCACCTGACAAGGGGTATTGGCCCTCTTACTATCATCCCATGTTGCTGCGGGACTCGGTGTAAGTCCCTCTTAGGGCACACAAGGCACTCCTTCTGGGCTTGCTGACTTCTTCAGGTCAATGGCAAGCCCCACCAACAGGCTACAGCCCACATTGTCTTTGGCCAAGTGCAACAAACACCGATGTAGCCATTGGGCCACATCAGAGGCAGGCTTTCCTTCTAGCCAGCGCACCTGGGCCAATGTGTCTGCTTCATCATTCCCTGGGGATGCCAAAGGCAAATGGCCAGTCACATGATATACGGTAGGTGTCTATGCCATGCCACTCCGTGGCCTTTGGGTCCAGTCTCTCACCCACCCCGCGACGGGATAGGTGGTTATCACCTTGGTTGGAGCTTTTCCGGTGATGGGCTGCATAGCCAGCAAGATGTGGTACACAGCCGCCAGTTGCTTCTCTATCAAGGTGACCCAGACCTCTGCTCCTTTCCGTAGTTGTGGCCAGGCTCCGGCCGGCAGCAAGGGCAGCAGTGGCAGAAGCAGCAGCCTTAGGCTTGGGCCATAGGCCGGGGTCGGTGCGGCCAGCAGCAGTGGTGGTGGTACCTCCACGACCAAACGAATGTAGACACATGTCCCTTGGCACGGGCGCCACTTCTCACTATCATTTCTTGGGGCGCCCCTCCCAAAGGTCGCACTCATTATAACTGATTTCGGGTTCAGAGCAATCCTACTGACTGCTCCAGGTGTGAGTCCATGGAGAAAATCCCGGGCAAAATACCTCTAAAAATTGAAATCAGTCAAAGGGAGAAATAAAGTTTAAAACATTGTTCAGTGTGTCCCCTCCCGGCTAGCGGTTAGCTCAATTATAGGAACGATTCTGTACAATTATTGAGGCCCTGTATGCCTGTTTCTCAATTAAGCCTTACAACATGCCTACCACAGAGGAGTTGGTGTTCCCATTTAACAGCCGAGCCGACTGAGGCCCAAAGAAGAGATTGACCAAAGTCACACTCCCTTCTAATTATAGAACAAAAAAGTCAGCTGGAAACTCTGAGGATCACTTCCTCCTGGTGGTGGGAGGACTTAAGGTGGTCTGTGGCCCCCTACAGTGGGCCCAAAATCAGGCATTCTGTGCCACTGGGCGTTTTCTGGGTAAAGGGATCCTACTTTTTGCAACTGACTAAAGGTGTGGGGAGCTGGGCCACTAGTTACCATGAGGAGATTGAGGGGGGGACAGGGAGTATCTGCCCAGGAACAGTGAATTAGGGGAAGACCCAGGAATCAAATCCAGTCCAATAGGTTAACAGTCACCCAGTTTACAATACTGTGAAGACCAGCTTGGGGAGACTAATGCACCAGGAGACGAACCCAGAAAGGAAACTGTGTTTTTGTGATTAAAAAAGAAAAAAAAGAGGTCCCCAGGAGCTTACCAGCATTCTCCCTACCCTAAATACACAACGGGAGGGTAAACTACCCGGCCAGGGGTGTGCCTGATCAAACAGATCATGGATAAATAAGCAGTTATGGAAAATGAAGTTGGGGCTACTCGAGGCACTGGACATTTTGTCTTCTTTAGCTCACGTAATTTCACAACACCTGATAAGGCAAGTACTATCAGTCTCATTTTACCAAAAAGAAAACGAAGCTAGGTAAAGCAGTTTCCCAAGGCAACACAGCCCGTGAATGGCAGAGTGGGCTTGTTTTCACCCTCCAGACCTTGTACTATTCCATTTCTGAGATGACCCGGAGCTTGGCGAGGATCCTATTTGCAACTATGCCAGCCCCAGAGTTCCAAGAATGTGACCCTGTGCTGCCGCAGCCTCTGGGGTCGGTGCACTGGGAGCCAGGCCACAGGTTGAGCAAACAGAGCAGCAGAAAAGCAACTCCTCTTTCTGGTTTCCTCCCTCCCTGTTTTCACCTTTCCCTCCCTCCCTTCCTCAGGCATCAGAGCAGAGCCCGCAGAGAGTGCAGAGCCCTGCCATGGCCCGCGCAAGGCCCTTTCTGATGCTGGCCCTGCTGGCCTGGGTTGTTCTGGCTGACCAAGGTGTGGGAGGGTGTTGGTGGGTATTTGGGACAATGGAGGGTGGGCAAGGGCCTGGCCATGCTGACTGCTACTCCCTCCTGCAGAGTCGTGCAAGGGACGCTGCACTGAGGGCTTTAACGCTGACCGGAAGTGTCAGTGTGACGAGCTCTGCTCTTACTACCAGAGCTGCTGTGCCGACTACAATGCCGAGTGCAAGCCCCAAGGTGTGCTGAGAGTGGCTGAGGGGGCCTGGGGTCCTCTCTGCAGCTGGAGACTCACTGCCACCCACTCTGCCTGCAGTGACTCGTGGGGATGTATTCACTCTGCCAGAAGATGAGTATGGAGTCTACGACTACCACAGCGAGACCAAAGAGAGAACCAGTGTCCAGCCACAGTCGGAGAGCCCCACCCTGGTTCCTGACCTGCAGGACCCACCTGAAGTCATCTCCCAGCTGGCCCCTGTTCTGAACTCTGAGGAAGAGGCCCCAGGCCCTGTGCAGGGGACCCTAAGGCCCGAGATCACTGATCAAGGGGTCTTTGAGTTCCCAGGAGAGGAGGAGCTGTGCAGTGGGAAGTCCTTTGATGCCTTCACTGACCTCAAGAATGGTTCCCTCTTTGCCTTCAGAGGTGACTCCAGCAGCAGATCTTGGGGTTGGGGGGGTCTGCCCCAGGGGCATCCCGTCCCTTACACAGCCTTCTCCACTCCAGGGCAGTACTGCTATGAGCTGGATGAAAAGGCAGTGAGGCCTGGGTATCCCAAACTCATCCGAGACGTCTGGGGCATCGACGGTCCTATTGATGCTGCCTTCACCCGCATCAACTGTCAGGGGAAGACCTATCTTTTCAAGGTGCCAGGGGCTTTGAAGCAGGGTGGAGAGTATCTAGGTAGGGTTGGAAGGCTGCTGTACCCAAGACCAGGGTGTGCAAAAAGGCTGGATCCTGACTTGTGGTCCCCGGCTGAGGCTAAGGACAGGGAAGCCAGAGCTCTAGGTGAGATGCCTGGGACTGGGGCGTGCTGCATTGGGTGGGGAACTCCACCTGTGGGTGGCCAGCTGCTTCCTCACCCTTCTCCTCCTTCTCTAACCCTTAGGGTAATCAGTACTGGCGCTTTGAGGATGGTGTCCTGGAAGCCAGTTACCCCCGCAACATCTCTGATGGTTTCAAGGGCATTCCGGACAACTTGGATGCAGCCCTGGCCCTCCCCGCTCACAGATACAGTGGCCGCGAGCGGGTCTACTTCTTTAAGGGTACTCAGTGGGTGGGTGGGAGAACGAGCAGGCTGGGAGCAGTCTCTGTTTTCTTCTGCACTCCACTGGGGACAGGCCTTCAATCATGCCTACCCCTCCTGCCAGGAGCTCCTAACCTCAGCAGCCTCTGGGCTTTCCAGCTTTGCTCATGCCCACCCCTCCCCAGGGAAGCAGTACTGGGAGTACGAGTTTCAGCAGCAGCCCAGTCAGGAGGAGTGTGAAGGCAGCTCCCTGTCGGTTGTGTTTGAACACTTTGCCCTGCTGCAGCGGGACAGCTGGGAGGACATCTTTGAGCTTCTCTTCTGGGGCAGATCCTCTGGTATGAAGGCAGGGCAAGCCTTGCTTCACTCTCAAGAGGGCTGGGCTCTCCTGGGCAGGGGTAGGGCTGGGCTGACTGGAGGGGGTTGGCTGCAGACCTATGGATCACAGACTGTTTGCTCAGGCCAGACTTTGCTTCTGTTGACCTTTGGGGGGAGGCTTGCCTCCACCTGGACCCACCTTGGACTTTGTGTAGCACAACCAATGGCACAGCCAACACAGGGAGGAGCAGTGACTGAGGCAGCTGGGAGGTATATGTGGAAGGAGGCCAGGGGAAAGAGGACTGAACAGAGTCAGAAAGCAGGGGTGCTGGGCTCTGCCACTAGCTTGCTGTATGTCCTTGGCAAGGAACAGTCCATCCTTGAGCCGCTGATGAGCCCTATAAAGGCCCTGCCGGGGGCAGGGTCTAGGTACTCCATCAATCCCTTCCCTGCCACAGGTGGTGCCAGAGAGCCCCAGTTCATCAGCCAGGACTGGCCTGGTGTGCCCGGGCAAGTGGACGCAGCCATGGCTGGCCACATCTATATCTCAGGCTCAGCTCTGCATTTGTCCTCGGCCAAGAAGCCTAAGTCGAAGCGTCGCAACCGTAAACGTTACCGCTCGCGCAGTGGTCACGGCCGCAGCAAGAACCCCCGCCGGCAATCCCGTTCGGCCTGGTTGTCCTGGTTCTCCAGTGAGGAGGGAGGCCTGGGAACCTACTCTGACAACTATGAGTTGGACTGGCTTGTGCCGGCCATGTGTGAGCCCATCCAGAGCGTCTACTTCTTCTCAAGAGGTGGGGGCCCCTGGAGCCCCTGCAGTTGGTCTAGCTGGGGTTCTCTCCTGCCGTCCCTGCTCCCCACGGGATGAACACAGCCCTGGAGCGGTGACTTCGGAAAGCCAGGGTGGGAGGCCTTGGCTGCATCGTGGATGCTCCCTCACCTTCCCAAGAGGGACCAGAGTCTTCTTTCTCAGGGCAGGAGTGGGAAGGGCCAGGCTGGGTCTCACCCTCTCCCCCAACCTGTCTTCCAGATAAGTACTACCGAGTCAACCTTCGCACACGGCAGGTGGACACTGTGAGCCCTCCCTACCCACGCTCCATTGCCCAGTACTGGCTGGGCTGCCCAGCCCCAGGCCACCAGTAGGAGCCCAGACCCACACAGCTGGGCCCTCTGCTGCTCCTTCCTCCCATCTCCTCCTCTCAGCCCAATAAAGATCCCTTGGCCCTGAGTTTAAGACCACTGTTCTGACTGGGGTGGACTGGCAGGAGGCAGGGACCTGCCTTGGTAAAGGAGGGGAAGCCTGACTCTTAGGATGGCTTGGGGGAGAGGACAAAGGAGAACCTCCTTGTGTCCAGCCCATGTTGGGCTCCGGCCCTCTCTGTGAATCAGAAAAACTGTTGGCTGAGAAACGCCTTACAAGTGCTAGGGTTCCTCTGGAACTAAGCAGCCCTCAACAACCCATCAGTGGCTAAGCAGGAGCATGAACCCCTCCAAGGATGAGAGGAGTTACCAAGCAGCCCCTCCCAGCCCTGGGCTTGCTTTGCCTCTGGAGTTACTAGGGTCCGGGAGGAGAGAAGGGGGAGAAGGGGTGGGGCTTTTCTGCCCATCCTGAACCTGAATTGTGGCTAGTCCAGACACCTGAGCCCCTAGGGAGCTGTTCACTGTGCTCCCCCAAAGCCGCTCCCGAGGATGAGGCTTCCTTTGAGGCATCTGTCTTGAGTCTGGGGTGCAGGGCACTGAATTTATGAGACAGGGAAGGGCAGGAACTTGAAGGAAATTCAAATGTACCCACTTCTTAGAAAAAGTGGCCCAGGAGACTTCCAAGAATGAGTCCATTGCAAAAACAAATTTTTCTTTAAAACCCTGATGCACCTTTGGAACTTACTCTGGTTCCAGGTTCCTGGACTCCAGGGTAGCCATCTGGTCTCTCGAGGGGCCAAGGGGAAAAGGTTAGGTGCAGGCAAAGCCCTAACACAGAGGGCAATCTGGTGGTGACAGCTGCTCCCCAGCCCTGCTGAAGGCGGGGGTGGAGGGGGTGGGGGGGGCATCTGCTCTCCCTGTAACATCCTCATCCTGCCCAGCGTCACCAGGCTAGTCCTGAGTTGTGGGATAGGACTCCACCCACTCCCCCTGAGGCAGCCAGCACCAGGCACTGTGGGCTCCAGAAGGGGCAGCTCAATCACCCACTGGGAGCACTGGATCTCTTTGGCTTCCTGGAAAGGGCCCTGGGAGGATTTTCGTGGAGTACAGGACTTTAGACAGATTGCCAGTCTGCGGTTCAAGGAAGGGGTCTGGGACCAGTTTCCTTTGTGAAGCCCTGGAGGCACAGGGGTGACAAGATTTTTGCCCAACCCATACCCCCACAAACGCCATCACTGCCCCTTGGCTTCCCTTCTTTCCTCCGGACTTTTCTGCCTCTCCCAGAGCTGGATGGCAAACCTCTCCGTTCCTGGAGGTGAGGCCAGCCCTCGGAGCATGATAAAACCCCAAGAGGGGTCTGGTGTGGGCACAGCCTTGGCATGGCTCTCTGGCTCCTCACCCTCTTCCAGCTCCATGGCCAGTCCTGTGGATGCATCTCCAACAGGTGATCTGGTGGGGAAAGGGCGGGCAGGGGGAGAATGTGGGGAAGGTATAATGGGGAAAGGCTGAGTGGGGGAAAGAGTATGGGCTTCAGGGTCTGCTGGGGCTTTGAGCCTGGGGCGGAGGCTCTTGCAGGGAGTCCTGGCCTGACTCCCAGCCAGGTCTACAGGTCATGCCAGTGGCTGGGTTCCCACCGGAGAAGACGGACAGAGGGCAGCTACGGGAGTTGGAGTGGGTGTTTGCAGCATGGCCCTACCCCAACGTTGGCACCCGTGAGCACCTGGCTCAGGTCACCTGCCTTCCTGAGGCCAAGATACAGGTGAGCTGACCCCCTAAGGCTGGGGTATTCTTGCACAGCCAACTTCTGGGCTTGACCTGCAGCTCTCTCACTCTGGGTATCCTGCCTCCAGGCTGTTTTCTCTATGGCTGGTGGGGAAGGGGTGCTGGAGCCAGAAGAGACTCTTTTTTCTTCCCTTACTAGGTGTGGTTCCAGAACCCCCAGGCCAAGAGAATCAAGAATAGGAAAGCAGGAGGCCTAAGCCCCAGGCCCAGGTCCCCACAGAGATCCCATTCTCTTCCTGAAATCCTCCAGCAGTCCCGGGAGCCCAGAACACTGTCAGCTTCCATCCTCCAACAGCGCCCCTCAGTGCGACTTCAGTGTGTCAACATGCCTCCTCTCCAGCTCCTGGCTTGAGTTCAGGGCAGGGCCAGACAGTGGCAAAAGCTGCAGCCCCACAGGGACCAGCTGGGGCTTCAGTGGTCTACCATTTTTCAGAGGGAGCTACTTCCCAGATCTGACTGGGCAGCCTGTCTGACCTCATCTACGCCTCGGCCATTGTCACCAACCTGGACCACTCCTAATCTAGGCCCAGAACTTGCAAGACCCCTCCTCTGGCTCCTGTAGTCCACCCTGCCCTGTAGGACTGAACATATGAGAAGTGGATTCCCTTCCCCATCCTTTGATACAAGGGAATTCTCTTGTAGCACAGAGATCCCTCCCTGCCACTTCCTCCAGGCCATCTAGATGTGGGTTCTGTGGAGTGACTGGAGCCTGCTCCTACTACCCAGCACCCTGCCCCTCGGGGGGCATGTGCCCATGGCCTCAGCAGGAGGTGCCTTCTGGGGGATGAGGGAGGGGGCCATGTTCTCGACCTCTCCTGCCAGGCCTGGTCCCCACTTCTTTTCACCCCAGCTGACACCATCTCTTCTCTCTAAATAATGGACAGCTGCCCCTCACCTTCAGGCCATCACCTCCTAACTGCTAAGTGAGTGAGGAGAGGAGAGTGCAGATCCTAGTTCTAGACTACTGGGGACTGACCCTTTTATAGTTCAGGAACTCCTCTCCTGACCTCCTAGCACCTGGGCAAATAAACCAGAACCATGGATCTGCACTGGAAGTGATATTAAAGTAATGAAGGAGAAATAGGAGCCAGGGTTCACACTGATTCCATTTTCACAAAGATCAGATTGGCTGCCTTGCGACCTGATGTATGGACAACCTGACAGATTTAGGATGGGGTGGCACAGTGTGTGTGTGGCAGCACTGAGTTTTGTATCACAGTCATCTGTACTACCATCTCATCTCCAAATAAAGCCCAACTCTATACCTTCACCTGGACTGCTGTGCACTGCAAATGAATGGGGATGGGGGCCATTTGCTTTTGAAATTTATCTCCATCATCTAATCCCTAAACAGGGCCATGTTCTGCACAGATTCTGGGTGAGAGGTATTACCCAGGCTTTTGCTGGGATTACAGGGATGGTTAATTGAAAGGCTTAGGGCTCTGACTCCCTGCTCCTAGTCCCACTGGTTCCAGGACATCCAGCTTCTTCCATTTCTGGAGCTGCTCTGCTTCAGAGAGACAAGCATGGTGCTTGCCATAGGTTTGCACTGGATTCGAATTCTGGCTTTACTACTGAACCTTCAACTCTGAAAATCTATGAGCCTGAAAAATGGGAATGGTTAATACTTCTCTCCATTCTGCGAGTGAGAAGCAATAATGTAGGTGAATGGCCTCATGTAGAGTGTGACATGTAAAACTCTCAACACACACTAGTTCTCTCTCCCTCTCCATACAGCAGGCCATGAGAAGCTGAAAGCCCCCAAATTTCTTGTTCCTCTGGCCTCCTGCCCAGCATCCCCCTTTCTCCATGGACCTGGCTGCACCAGGGAAAACAGGGTATGCTGAGACGGAGGAAGAGGCTGAGAGCAGAGAGTGGCCTTTTCTGCAATGAGAACAGGGGACAGGGCAAACATGTTTAGGAACCCACATAAAACAACCTAAATTAGGCTTATGTAAAACAATATGTTATACACCTTCATAATACATGTTACATATACATATTTAAGTGTATTTTCATTCATACTCATATATTTAGTTATACATGTAGTTAAATCTGAAAACAGTCCTTGTCTACAAAGAATTTCTACCTTACTTAGTTGAGACAGTCCACAGCAGGCATACTCTCCCAACCAACACCAATAAGCACAAGGGGTTTTGCAATTAAAAGCAGACATACTGTTTACCCTCTGAATTATTTTCATTTTTGGAGGCAGAGCAAAGGGTGATGGGAATGTGGGAAATTTAAGGATGGTGAGTGGCAGATAGGCAAAAGAATATAAAAAATCTGGAAAAGGCAAGCAGAAGGCAGATGATGGAGACAGGAACTAAGACTCCAAGAAGGCAGTTGCCCTGTTTCCGGCTGCACCATCCTGTACCAATCTGGGTTTCTCTTATTTGATGTCCTCTAATCAGCTCCTCTTCCGGCACCAACTGGAGAAAGAGAACCCCTTCTCCTTTCTTGTAGGCTTCTGATCTAAAATACAGGTCTGCACCAAGGATGTATGCAGCAAGGATGACCATTGATTTGTGCAGTTGGACAAATTCAAGGCAGCATGGTCTGCTTCTGGGAAGGCCTGGATGCTAACTCTTAATGGGGAAAAACTCAGCCTCAGCAGTGCCAGATGGCCTGGAGAGGGCAGACGGGCACCGGGTGCAGGAGAAGGTACTGACAGACCAGTTTTTTCAGTTGTTGCCTGAGTCTCCTTTACTGGCCCCTCTGGAAATTGACAGAGGATGGGGCTCCTTGCAGGCACAGCAGGCAGCCCTGGCTCAGCCCTCCTAACTGGAGCTAAGCACAAAGAGCCAGATGAGTTGACTGAGAGTGACTGACAGCTAGAAGCCAAGAGTCTTTCAAAACCCCCTCCAGACTTTGATGATGAAGGATCAGTTACAGCTCTCCCAGCTCGCCTTCCATGGCCCGCACCATGACATACAGCTCAGCCAGACCCACCACAGAGGCCACGATCAGTGCGGCCAGGACCCGCTGGAGAGAGAACGGGCTTAGGAGATGCAGGCTAGCATGCAGCTCTGCAGCCTCCAGCACCTCTAACAAGGATAGAGAGGGCTTAACCTAGCTTATAAGTGGATGGGGAAGGGAAGAAAAGGGGCATTCCCTTGAGGTTATCATTTCCCCCCATTACTGTCAGACAGCTCAAATGTTCCTCTCATTTAACTGCATAAATATTTGTTCAATGTGCAAGGCGTTTTCACATACATCCTCCCTTCCCAACATTCCCACCTGGGGCACCTTACCTTGTCCAGTGCTTACTCACCGGGGCCATTTCTGTGAAGATATACTGACTTCCAAGGTAAGTGCAGACAAAGGCAGCTGCCACCGTGACAATGAAGTTGAAGACTGTGATGACCAGAGCCTTCACTGACCTCACTTTGGGGAGGAGCCCAGGGAAGAAACCTCTAGGTCAGCATCCTCCAAGAGGCCGTCCATCTCATGGCTGTCTCCCCCACCAATTGGGTTTCCCTCAAACAGCAAGCCTTAAACTCAGGGCACTGGGGTGGGAAGGAATGCCAGGACCAACCCCTCCCAGGGACCGGCTTTAGCAGCTTCATTTCTTAGTACCTCACCTTGCTTTCCCAAGTCACTGAGAGTCCCACCATGCCTTGAATCCTGGGAAAAAGCAAAAGCAAATGATTTCAGAATGGAAGCAGGTCAGGGGCAGCCCAAACAGTATCCATTTGTCAGTGTGGGTTTCGCTCTCCTTATTCTCCTACAGAGTAACTCTGCCTTCTCCATGGATGCTTTTGTCTGGGACCTGTCCGAGACTTTTCTGGGTCACAGATGAAGCATTTCAGACAAAGGACATAGGATAGGCTCCTCATACCTATCTACCTGTTTCCTGCTGCAGGGCAGGAGCATGACAGAGAACAATAGGGAGCCTTGTCAGAAGGAAGGCTCCGAGGCTCATCCCACTGCTACAATTTTTAAGAACCAGTCACCATCTGAGCCCAGAGTCTCAGTGAGTGAGTTGGGAATTGTATTTGGTTTATATGCAGTACGGAGCTTCTGTGGTCCCTGAATAGTACTCAGATCAAATTTCCATGTTATTTCTTCCCTCTGTACCTCTTCCAAGTACAGGGCCCTGCTTTCAGGGGATATTCAGTCCATGTATTGAAGAGCAAGCCCTTACCTGACAGGTGACATTTTGGGTGATCCGCTTATATTCTGCATTGGCGAGCTGTATCTTAATCTTCTCCAGACGGGCCACTAACTCTGGGTTCTGAGGCAGAAAAATCAATTGAGAATGGTAGCCCCAGCTTGCTAGAAAGCATGTCACAATCATTGGTTTCAGGGAGCAAAGCACTGCTAAGGGTGCCAGGAGAGCTGCGTACAGTTCTGCCTCCACTGCTGTTTTTTTTGGAACTCAGTTTTCCAAGCTGTCAAACAGAGACGACAATATCTGTTTTCCCCAGCCCAGCTATGAAGGAATTAAAAGCCAAATTTCTGAACCCAAAAGCTGATTGATACGTTCAAATCATAAACAGCCCAACTCAGCCAGCATCCAATTCTTACAAATACATTCCTTACATACCCGGGGAGGCTTCACAACTTCTGGGAGGTAGATTTCACTGCCTTCTAGGAGCTCATGAAGGTATAGTTTGGAATCTGGGAAGAAAAGATTCCACAAACATAATGATAAATAGAACTAAGGCTGAAGGATTAAGATCAGAGAAGGGTCTACCCCCGTGGAGTCTTTCTACTAAAACAAAACGTGGCCATTCCTATATCAATAAATCTCCAGGTTCATTATCAACCGGGAAGAATCTAGGGCAATTCCACCTAAGTATTTCCTAGTACTGCACCGAAGACTTTGCTATCAAGTATTCTGCCAATGTCACAGCTAACTCATAAGCCATTTATATTTGTCTTCAGGTTATGTGTGGCCGCAGAATTGTCCTAATAGGTTCAAGACATACTGATGCTGAATACTCACTGTACTAGATGATCTCTAAGGTCCTTTTTAGTTCCAACAGTTGAGCTGTCTACACTTTGCACTTCTGAATAGGCTATGTTAATTCTGGTAAAGTACTTACATACAAGTTTGTTCTATTCCCTACTTTTATAGTTAAGGGAATTTCAGCCCAAAGAAGGAAATGACCTCTCCAAGGGGAGTTAGTAGCTGAGCTAGAACTAGGTATCAGATGCTACACCTAGTTCAGATCTTCAATCATCCTATCCACCCTCAAAAAAGGTATCAAATTTGACCTCTTTTGCTTTTGAGATGGAAAGAAATCAGATTTCCTAACAGAACAAGCTCACTATGCTAAGCTGTTTTCAAAAATGGCTTAGAAGGGAAGAAACTGAACCTCTGCGGTGGTATTAGGTTAGAACTTGTACTTCCTCAATCGGGTGGGCCTATGTGCGCCTGGAAGTGAGGAGGAAATTCTCAAGAGAGCAGAAACTGCGCAGGTAACTTCTGTCATCCACTGGGCATTCCCTTGAAAGCTGTGAAGGAACTGGGTTGCCTTAGGGCTTTTGAAGTGACACTTGGGTTGGCTAGATGGGCAGGCGGAGTGATGGACTTCTTCCCTCAGAAAGATGTTAGAGGCGGGAAAAAGACCTCAGAAGGGAACAGACTCTGGACAGAAGGAGGCGACTCCGGACTGGAGACTGGGGCTCACCCCTTTCCCTCAGGTACTGATGCAGATCCCGAATCAGGCGGAAGGAAACCAGGTGTGCGGCGCCACTGGGACGATCACTGCCCTTGGGTTTCTTCCCCAGCGCGGCCTCAAGCTCAGCCCGCAGGCTGCGGGGCAGCCGCTCTGCCTCCAGCTCCCCGCCGGCGTCTAGAGCGCGAACCAGCCGTTCACCAGCTATCAATAGAGACGCCATGCCCACCCTCCTGTCCAGTGTGGCGACCCCGAGCCGGGACTTCCGCCCGCCACACGCCGGAAGGAGCCGGGAGCTCGCGGGGCGGGGGAGGCGGGGCCGAGGGCCTAGGGGGCGGGACGCGGCGCGGGGCAGTGTGGGGCGGGGGCGGAACGCCGCCCGCCGCGGTCGGGCCCTGTATCAGCAGCCGAGCAGGCGCTCGGGCGGGATATGGCGGCCTGTGCCGTCCGGCGGGCCTTGGCCGTGGGCAGCCGCTGGTGGTCCCGGTCGCTGACCGGGGCCCGGGGATCGAGGCCGCTCTGTGTAGCGGGTGTTGCTGGTGCCTTCCCACCAGCGGCGACCGCGACGGCGCGGAGGCACCTCTCGTCCCGGTGAGGGACGGAGCGCGGGGGCCGGGCCCAGAGCCCAGGGAGCGTGTTCCCGGCCAGCGAGGGGGGTCAGGAGGCCGGGTCGGCTGAGGGTGAGCGGAGTTCGATCCGGGAGAGGGCCCCGGCCTGGAGCCGACCCGCGCTGCCTGCGGCGTGTGCCAGGAGCAGAGAAGGGTGGGCGGCCCAGAGCCCTGGGTTGTGCAGCGCTGGCCCTAATGGGGAGCTAGTAACCCTCCTGGAGCGAATCCTACCTCCCCGAATGGGGGTCTCCGAGCGCCGCAGATGGTGGGCAGACTTTTAACTAAGTCCTTTTTAACTTGAACCCCCAGCCCCGGATTGAGTTAAGGTCTTTCTCAGAAAGATGCTCGAAGTGGGAAACAACTCTTTGAGTCTGGGCCCTGCGTGGGTCCCAGGTTTCAGTGCGACCTTGGGACACTCGTTCTCTCTTTGTGACTTGGGGAAGGGGGCCTTAGGCCATGGGGGTGGTGTGAACATTGTTTCTAGGGATGGGACAAGCAGATGGAATTGTGGCCGGCGATAAGTGGGAGGGAGAGCCTCTAGAAAGCTGCCCTGTCCAGAGAGGTCACAGAGAGAACTGACCCTTTAGTGGCTGAGATGAAGACACTGATAGGGGAGAGAGAGGATAACTATTTGCAATTTAAGAACCTTGTGAAATTGATGTAAATTTGAACAAAAACTATATTGAGAGACCACTAGGTGCAGTGCAGGGAGTTCAGTAGGGAGTCTAGAGGTGATGATTAAGCCCTTCAAGAGAAGGCAGGGTGAAGACCACAGGTTAGAGGGGGAGACGGACGTAGAACTATAGCACAGAACAAATATATTTTGAGCACCTCATAGACCCTGGGCTCTGAGTGGGAACACAGGCTAATCAGGCGCGGGCATTGCCCCCAGGGAACTTAAGTCTCTAATGGAGGTAAGACATGGACACACATAACTGAAATATGAAGTGGGAGGGATAGTTAAATGCTGTGGGAAGCCTGGAGGGTGGATCAGGGAAGAAATGGAGGCAAGGGGTACAAGTAAGCAGGGTATGAGGGAATGACAGGAATGCTGAGAGTGAAGAGTGATCCGCAGCGGTCAGACCTGACGCAGAAGCCTGGGGCTGGACCTCAAAGACGGAAAGGCGGAATCTCTGGAGTGGTCCTCCTTCAGCCGGCCCACTGCCCAGCCCCTACTCTGCCGTCATTGCCCTGGCCCCTCGGTCTCCTAGTGGCTTTTTCTGATAGATGGGTACTTTCTCAGCTTCTCAGGTGCTTGTTCTTTTCCTTCATAACCAGAAATCGACCAGAGGGCAAAGTTTTGGAGACAGTGGGTGTGTTTGAGGTGCCAAAACAGAACGGAAAATACGAGACCGGGCAGGTGAGAGCTGGGCTGAGTCCTCTTTCATTTTCATGCTGTGTTTTGCTTCTGAAAGGGTCAGATTTGGTCACAGGCCTGAATGTTATGGTTTTCTGCCTTGGTGTTTAGTGCCAGACAAGAATCACAATTTTTCAAGATGGGATTTATGTTTTCCCAGATTTGAATGCATTCCGTGTGTCAGTGAGTTCTCTTTCCAAGTTAGTGTGGACAGAGATGGTTTGGATGATTACGAGGAGAGAGCCACGCTGCTTGTCCTCTGACATGGCGGGCGATGGGCAGTCAGGGCAGGGGGCTTTCAGAACGGCAGACCTTTGATGCTGTCCCCTCATAAGTGGACTGGTGGCACCATAGGAGGTTCTGGGTGTGAGGCTCTTTCTCTGTTTCAGCTTTGTGCCAGATCCACTGAGATAAATTGTAAACAAGGAGGACTTTTTTTTGTTTTGGTACGCCTCCATCGGGGCAGGCATTGTTTATTGGAATTAAATCAGAAAACAGTCCTTCATGGAGCCGACACTCTATTACGTGCAGATGGTCAGTGGCCGTGTATGCACTAAGTGGAGGGGAGGCCTAAAGGATGAGCAGTCAGCCAGGTGAAGGGGGAATAAGAGTGTTGTTGGTTGGTGCGGGTGGATCACAGTTGGAGGGGAAGATCGGCAAGGCCTGGGCTGGAGCTGCCGCCCCCCGGGCCGCCCAGTGGTCTGGGCCCCACCCGGGTGGGCTTTCTGGGCTGCAGACTCACCGAGGCCCCTCTTTCCCCCCAGCTTTTCCTTCATAGCATTTTTGGCTACCGAGGTGTCGTCCTTTTTCCCTGGCAAGCCAGACTGTATGACCGGGACGTGGCTTCTGCAGCTCCAGAAAAGTAAGTCTTCTCGTCACTTTGCCTCGTAGTACTCTCAGGAGGAGCCTGACTCGGGGCAGATGTAGGTAACTGGGGCCCCTGGGGCGAAGGCGGCCTCCTCCTCAGCCATAGGAACAGCACGTAGTACTCCCCTGGCACCGGTACCCACAGAGACAAGGGCTGAGTGCGGGGACAGTCTGAAGCCAGAGGGTCCCTTATGCTCCTCTAGGGTGCTCTCCTAAGCTGTTTCAGTTTGCATCGTAAGTGCCTCAGAAGGCACTGAGGGTCTAGTCTTGATTTCTTGATGTTTACACAGAATCTTACTGTCACTAAAGTGGCACTAAAGAAAGAAAGGCTTGGTTCCGCTGAATGATCACAGACAGCCCCTCGGCTGTGGAAAGAGTGGGGTACTGGACTCCGGGGACTAAAGCAGCAATTTGATTTTATCAGCATGGCCCCCTTCCTCCAAGATGCAGCCAGAGAGTGACACAGATGATGCCTCTGGGCGGGGGTCCTCCATGTACCTCCATGTTTGCCCCTGACTGGGGAGCGGCTGGGCTGGGGTGTTGCTGAGCAGGTACCGGCCAGTGTGACAGTCCCTTCCGATCGGGAACCATCTGTTTAGGTGAGGGTGGCGGGGAGCTGGAGCAGGCACTGCTTGTATTTCTCTCCGGGTGATCCTGGGCTGCTTCTCCTACCCTGCAGAGCTGGAAGTCCTGCCGGCCATGGGTCTAAGGAGGTGAAAGGCAAGACGCACACTTACTATCAGGTGCTGATTGATGCCCGAGACTGCCCACATATAGTAAGTAAGCAGTATGGCTGGGCCTGGGTTATGCTTCATGGGAAAGGCCTGAACCCTGATTGGGATAAAGGGAGGCAGAGGGGTCAAACAGCCCAGCTCAGCACTGGGCCCCAAGTCCTCAGGACTGAATAGTGACTGAGAAAGTCACTGGCTCACTTCTTGCCTCAGTCTCAGAGATCTCAGACAGAAGCTGTGACTTTCTTGGCTAACCATGATGACAGCCGGGCCCTCTATGCCATCCCTGGTGAGTAGAGCATCTGAATAGTGCTTGTCAGTGAGGGGTGTGGTGCGTGGTAGGGAGGGGACTCTGTTTTCTGAGCCCGGAGAGGTTAAAGACGCTGGGAGCAGTGGTGCCAGAGTTGTCCCACCCTGGGACAGGAATTGTGTTTCTCTCAGCCCTGTTCCCTCCACCTCCAGGTGAGTTTCACTGTCTCTTTGCTTCTCCCTGTCAGGCCTGGACTATGTGAGCCATGAAGACATCCTCCCCTACACCTCCACTGATCAGGTGCCCATCCAGCATGAGCTCTTTGAAAGATTTCTTCTGTATGATCAGACAAAAGGTAACCTCTCTCAAGAAGGGAAGCTGGAATGGGAGGGCCTCTTCTTCAAAGACAGTATCATAGAGTTAATTTCAAAGCTCTGTTTCCACAGCCCTATTCAACCTCCCATTGGCCCTGTCAGATAGACTATTGTCTCCCCCTAACAGATGTAGAAACTGAGGCTCAGGAATGATGAGAAGGGATTCAGAGTTGCTAGTTAGTGGCAGAACAAGGTCTGAAAACCAGGGCTCCCCACTCCCAGTCCAGTTCTCTTCCCTTATGTCACTTAACTCTTCAAGGCTTATTCTTGGTAGGCAGCCCTGGGCCCTCTTCTGCCTCTGCTTTTGCTTCCTATTTGGGCCTCTTCTTTACCTGAACCATCACTGGGCAGAGTTTTCTAGGAGGGGCAGTTAGAGAGTGGGTGCGGCACCCTGGACTCAGGCCGGGACTGAGAGTTGTCTCTCGCCCCAGCACCCCCTTTTGTGGCTCGAGAGACGCTCCGGGCCTGGCAGGAGAAGAACCACCCCTGGCTGGAGCTCTCTGATGTTCACCGGGAAACGACCGAGAGCATCCGTGTCACCGTCATCCCCTTCTACATGGGCATGAGGGTATGTGCCCAGCCGGGTCCCTTCCCTCAGGGCTAGGCCCCCACAGTCTGCGCGGTGTCCCTGGTGTGATGGCTGCAGTGGGTTCCAAATTTAACCCGTGTGCCTGAGGTTCTGCTTCCAAGTGCTTCCAAAGCAGCCTCTTTGCCGTGCTGACGCCCTGACCTAGAGCAGGGAAACCCGTGGTTCCTGGGAAGGAGTCCTCCAGGCTGACTTTTCCTTACTCTCTTCTGGCTCAAAGGGACTCGGTCAGGTTTGTGAAGAATATACACACCCCTGTTTAAATCACTTTAGGCTGATCTTCACACTTATGCATTCGTCAGACATTTATTGAGCTATTTCTTGCCTGGCTATAAACTACAAATAAAAGTGAGACACTGTTCCTGCATTGCAGGAGCTCCTGGTAGTCGGGGAGGCCAACATACAGCACACCAAGTATTGTAATAAGGCTGGGCTGTGGGAGGGCCGAGGAGGAGGGCAGCAGCCCGGGCCAGCTGCGAGGAGGGTGGGTGCAGCAGCCGCCCGGGAGGGTGGTGAGAAAGGGAAGGGCCCTGTGGCTGATTTCTGTTGATTTCTGGCACCCTTGGTGATCTTGGTAGGATGAGGAGGGAGGCCAGAGGCAGACCCAGGAAAGGTGCCTCCCTGTGAGCTTGTTAGCCATAGGTGAGTCACCGTCATCCCACAGATACTTGCAGCATTTCTCTGTCTCTGTGCCCTTCCTGGAGTACATCTATTCCATCGGAGAGGTGCTGATTGGAATAGACTTCATCTTGCCCTCTGGACTTCAATTCTTTGTGTTTTTCCCCCAGGAAGCCCAGAATTCCCACGTCTACTGGGTGAGTGTTTCCCTCACAGAGGAGGGGGCTCAGGAGGGGTACCTGGGAGGCAGGTTGAGAGATGGGAGAGTTTACCTCTGGGGGTAGGGTTGCTGTTCAACACATGTATCAGCCTTTTTGCCTTTTGCCCTTTAGAATTCTGGGCAGGCTAGCCCAAGGTCTGTTCCTTTTCAGATGTGACCTCTCTTCCCCACCCCACAGTGGCGCTACTGTATCCGCTTGGAGAACCTCGACAGTGATGTGGTGCAGCTCCGGGAACGACACTGGAGGATATTCAGTCTCTCCGGGACCTTGGAGACAGTGCGAGGACGAGGGGTGGTGGGCAGGGTGAGCGTCACTGGGCCAGTAACACCGGTTCTGGCCCTGCCTAGCGGGCCTGTGGGCTTAGTGCATGGTTTCCTCCTCCGCTGGTTAGGGGCAGAGACTCGGTGTGTGACTGCGTTGGGCTATTTGGGGTGAGAAGCCTTACAACCGTGCGAGATAGGTTTCTTATAGCCCACTTCCTAGATGAAGAGCATCAGCTAACTAGCTCGTGGTCCCTAGCTAGGCTGGACCTAGGTTTGAATCCAAATGAGCCTTTTAAAAAAATCTGAATTTGAATGCCCTTGGGTGGGGTGTGCACTCCCCACCACTCCCGGTCGTCCTTCCTTTGCCTCTCTACATGCACACATCCTTTGTTGGTCCTTGAAGACACATGGTCTTGCAATTCCTGCACTACCCCACCCTGCCTCCTGAGAAATAGTCGTGAGAAGAAGCCACCTTTACTAAGCACTTCCCTGAGTCAGAAGGGACTTGGGGAAGCAGAGTGGGATAATGAGTAAACATGGCTTTGGAGCCCGTCCGTCTGGGATCAGACATCAGCTGTGTGTGTTTATGGGGAGTTGTTAACCCAACCCCAGCATAACCTTGGGCAGGTTATTTGACCAAATTTAGGTTTCTTACTGCGAAAGTGGGGATCACAGCTATTACCTTGTGATTCCTAGGAGTCTTAAGTCAGCAAAGGTCTGCTGAGCACCACCATGGTGCCTGGCACTTGGGCCCTCAGAGTGTCGATGCTGGAAACAGGACTTACAAAGCAGGTCCTGTGCAGAGCATCTTCTGGTCTAAGATCATTTTCCCCAGAAGCAGCATAAAACCAGAGGTCAGTGGCTGTGCTGTGGAGGTACTGGCAGGCAGTCATTGTGGGAGGCATGGGGGCATCCACTCCTGACGGACTGACAGGCAGCACGTGGCCCTGGAGTACAGGGGGACTTGTCTGGTCTGACCGATTTTGCTTTAACCTTCACAGGAACCAGTGTTATCCAAGGAGCAGCCGGCTTTCCAGTACAGCAGCCACGTCTCCCTGCAAGCCTCCAGTGGGCACATGTGGTGAGCAAGTGTGTGCTAGAGCAGGGGAGCTTAACTCCACACACACAGGCTGCAGGTCAGAAAAGTGAGAGCTGGTAGCTTGTGATTAACCCTGGGCCAAGTTAAGTCCTGAGATGGAGCCTTATTGGCTGTCATTGTGTGGGACTTGTTAGGACTGCCTGTTTTCCGGTGCCCTGTGATTTTGTGAACTGAGGTCTTAGGCCAAAGAGGTCTGGTGATTTGCCCATGTAGTTGGTTTCTTTCCCTGACGTTTTACTCCTTAACATGAAAGTGTAGATGGGTAGCTTATGCGATATGCACCTAAGGGCCAAAAATCAGGATAGCAGCTTCTTTTCATGTAGGGCAAGGATGGGCTCGTGGGTCTCTGGACTAACACCCTGGCATGAGCCAGGCGGAAGAGAACCCAACCCGGCATGCCTCACCCTGCTGTGGGTCTAGAGCTAAACGCCTAGGGCTCTCCAGATCCTCAGGGCCCCCACTGCCGCTAAACTGCCCTCTCTGACATGCAGGGGTACGTTCCGCTTCGAGAGGCCTGATGGTTCCCACTTTGATGTCCGGATCCCTCCCTTCTCCCTGGAGAGCAATAAAGATGAGAAGACACCACCCTCAGGCCTTCACTGGTAGGCCAGCTGAGGCCCTGAGCGCCAGGCTCAGCTCCTGAACGGCTCTCATCCCACAATTGCTGCAGAACTCTCTCCATCACCAACCACAGTGGGTCTCTTACTTGTTTGTGCCATTTGATTGTGGGGTTCTGTTTTGGTGGATAGGGTGCAACTGCTTTCTCCAGAAGACCTGTGTAGGACTCCTCCCAGGCTGGCTTCCCCCATAAGCCCTGGCTACACTGTTCCAGTAAACCTTCCCACCAGAAACGCTCTCTGTTCAGCTGCACAGGCCTGGAAGCTTCCTGGCTGGTCACACAAGTTGTTTGGAATGTGAGGTTTGGTCAGTAAACCAGTGCACGCTTGGCCACCCTCACCATTTCTGCCCCCAGGGTTTCAGGTCCCCTTTTGACCCACTGGGGGCCCTTGCTGCCCTTCCAAAAGCTGCCCCTTTTACAAGGGTATGTATGTTTCCCTCCTGTGGCTGGGAGCTGGCTAGACATCTCCCAGGGTCACTGTGCCTCTCAGTGGGTGGGGCTGGACTGGGCTCTTAATCTCTTCTTTACTTCTGCTAAGTGCAGAATAGGAGGCCGGCATCTGCATTAGAGGAGTGGCCTGGCTCTTAGCGCTGGCCCTCCATTGGGGGCCTCTCTGTCCTCCACGGGCCTGGGAGACGAGTGAGGCACGCTAGTCAGGTTTCCCAGAGCAGAGGGCTCGCCAGCCATGAGCATGAGTCTGTCAAGTGTCCAGACCACAAACACCTAAGCTCAGCCCAGGGGCTTTAGGTATGGATGGTGACTAAGCCAAGCTACTTTCTGAGCTTCCTGCAGAACAACTCCAAGAGCCAGAGATGAATGTGCTGCATTTTGCCCCAATTCTTGGGATTCTCGCTCTCCCACTACTACAGTGATTGTTAAGGTCATTTTATTCTTGAATTAATTAAATCTCAGTTCTATCCCTTATGAGCATTGTCCTTAATCGTCCACCAGGGGGAGCCTGGGTTGCAGGGCAACTGAGTGCAGTTGGATTTAGGCTTGAATACAAAGTCAGGTGGTAAATAGAAATGCAAGAACCCTGTTCACAGGAGCAAGCTGACCAAGCTGTACTCACTATAGGCACAACTCTGCACCGCTACAGTGTCATACAATTTTATTAGAAATTAGTGTTTGTTTCCATCACCTGTGCTGAAGGATAAGGAGCTGCAGTTCTTGATAAAAGAGAAGTTGTCTCATGCCACGGCCAGTGCCAGCCTGCAGACAGACTGTGCGTGGTCAGGTAACACTGATTAGAACCCAACCCATGTTAACGGTCATAGTTAACATGTTAACAACACTGTCCATGTGGTTAACAGCAGAGTCCCAGTTTCCTCAGCAACTGCCAAGGTTTGACCTTCATCCATGCTTTTTGTCTGCCTTCCCATGCTGCTCGGAGTTGAAAAAGTCACACAGCCAAGAACTGCTTCCTGGAAGGGGTTAGGAAACTCAAAATGCCCCAAACCCTTACACTACGAAGTCTTACTAAAGAAGCTAAGATTACTTCAGGGAGTTCAATGTTAGTACTTAAAAGACCAAGGAGACATTTTCAATCAGAGGAGATAAATGCCCAGAGTTCCAGGCTGTTGTGCTTTCTCAAGAAAGACTGGTCACCACTGAGACACTGCGGATCTGAATGTCAAAGCAGTGAAGACAGACTACAGAGGAAGTCAAAGGACAAGCATTAAAATACCTCCATGGGGAGCTGGGACTGAGGAAGGGCAGCTGAGGAAGGAGCCTTCCCGTCCCTGTGGGAGAGCCACAAAGTCAAGGCCGGAATCTGGCCAAAGAAACTCATCTGTCATCCTGTCA
Organism: Phataginus tricuspis; assembly: GCA_029783875.1. Taxonomy (NCBI): domain Eukaryota; kingdom Metazoa; phylum Chordata; class Mammalia; order Pholidota; family Manidae; genus Phataginus; species Phataginus tricuspis. The sequence continues at coordinate 4,037,535 of JAQQAC010006923.1, read as the reverse complement.
CTCTGCTGAGAGCTACGACTGTTCACAGCTGATCACTAGGGCGCCTCACTTTTAAAGTCAACATTCAAGTCGGTGACAAGTGTAAAATGCCTGATAAGTCATTTCCCCTGCCCCATCCTGTCACTTCAGGTCCCTACATACTAACCCTGGCCTGGCATCCTCCAGGGGTCACTGGGCAGCCACTAGCTGTAGTAAGAGTAGCCACGGGAAATGAGCTTGATAGCCGATGTCCCTTCCCCAAGGAGTGGGCGCTGCTGATGGCTATGCGCTGGTAGGCTGGCTGAACAGCGCCTTCTCTGATGGTATTCCTTTGGGAAAGAATTCAGATAAGCAAGACTTCCAAGAGCCAAGCCAAACCAGGAATGAGAACAAAAGCCTTGAAGAGAAGCTCACACCCTCGTCCAAGAGCAGGTGCTTGGCATGTCCATGTCCAAGTTACTCAACAAGAAAGAAATAACAAAACCCTTCAAGGGGCTGCTCATGTCATCCTGTGTTCAGGGACTCACCACTGAGCAGAACCACCCCCCCACCCCAAGCCAGGACCCTTAACCACAGCACGGGTGGGGGGAGAGAGGATGTATGGCCAAGCACACACCATGTCTGCTCAGGCTGCTGGGACCGCAGGCCCTGTGTTCTCTGTCCTCGGCTGATGGGCACACAAGCGTGCCTGCGGGCTCCGCAGCCTTGCTGCCGTGGCTCATCTGGACCCACGTGATTCCTGACCCCTGTAATGGCTCTCTGGCTTTACAGCAAGCGGGGGCAGCTTGCCTTGGAACTGAGGGCAAGATGGTCGAAAGGCGCAACTCATGTTAGACCCTAGGAGTCAGCGCTGTGACTCTAAGACATTGGGGTGCAATGTCCCTTCTCACAGGAGTGTTATTAGGACCTCAGGTCCCAACTTACACAACTGCCCTTCCTCAGTGTGCTCTAGGCTGGCTGCTTGGCCAGGCTGGCAAAGCCAAAGCTGGTCACTTGTCTTCTATTGCTTCTATCTCTCCTCCCTCAGACCGATTCTGCAGGGAAGAGGGGGTTTGGGTCAGAAAAAGATGTGGGTCAGGGCAGAACACAAATCTGAACAAAAGTACAAAGTGCTTTAAAGAAACAGATCCCAAAGGCATCAAAAAGGGCCAAGGGTTCTTCCAGATCCCAGGGCCTTAGCACCCTAGAAGGGAAGCAGAGGTACCCAGTCCCCTCATTATTACTTAAACCTATGCATTTCCTAGATGATTTTTAAAAAACCAAGCTCATCAAGCCTGTGCTTAAATACCTTAGGAAGAAAGGAGCCCCACCTTGTTAGACTCTGGGCCTCCACAGCACCAGAAGCCGCCTCCCCACAGCACGACCCCGTTCCCTAGCTGAGCCCGACAGGCAGCCCTTCAGCGGAGGAGAGGGCTGCGCAGCCCCGGCCAGGGGCAATGTTCTCAGTGGGAGAGGGGCAGAAGCAGCCGCGCCAGGGGGCGAGGACTCGGCATCCCAAAGTGCTCGCGGAGCAGGGCAGGGGTGGGGCCCTTCCCGCCCAGGCCCTCTGAAGTCCCACGCGGGCCGTCAAGCACCTGGGTGCTGAAGCAGAGACCCAGCCAGTAGCAGCGTGGGGTGGCCAGCAGGGTGGGTGTCCTGTGCCCTGGCTCCCGGAGGGTCTTGTCAGTCGCGATGGGCAGACTGGTGGCTGAGCTGCCGGTCGTCGTAAGTACTGTAGCGCTTGACATGGATGCGGCGGACACGGTCCCGCAGTTCAAAGGTCTCCTCATCTTCACTGGGGGACGCCTGGCTGTGGCTTCGGCTTGTGGCCTCCAATAAGGAGTTGTCTGGGACTCGGGGGGTCTCATAGAGTAGGACGTTCAGCGTCTCCTCATAGATTCGGGCCTCTGGGAATTCCACCTGGGGTGAGGGAGACAGGAGAACTGGATGAGTTTCATCTCAGAGAGAGCAACATGCCAGGGCCCAGGGCCACGCTGGATCCACAGGCCGCCTGAACTCTCTCAGGAGACACGCCCCATCCAATCAGACCCACTGGCTAGTCTGCTTGGAGGTAGGGTGCTTTGTGGCCAGGCCTAGGCACACATCCAGTTCCACCACTCACTAGCTCTAGGGTTTTGGGTTTAACCCTGCTGTGCCTCAGTTTCCATATGTGTAAAATCATCGTTAACATCTACTTCAGGGAGTTGCTGTGAGCGCAGCACGGAAGGGCTGGCCTTCTAGCCTAAGTTGCTGTGTCCCCTTGAGCTTCTGTTGGCTCATCTGTCAGGTGGGGAGAACGGCTCTAGCCCTGCCTGTCTCACAGGGGTGGTGTGAGGAGTCAGAGTTCATGAGCAAAGCATGTGGGAAGGTGAGCGGTGCTGCTGTACTCCCACAGCATGACCAGCTCCGAATCCTGACCCCGTGACGTGTGCACATGGGAGCCCCCAGCTCCAGAATGACAGGAGGAAGTAGGGCCCCTCCTGCAGGCCATCCTTCCCCGACCCTCAGACCACCCAGCTGGAGGCACTGCAGCGGCCTGGGGGCTGAGAGGGTGCTGCCTGACCTTGGCTCTTTCACAGGCACACAGCTCTCGCCCTCCCGCCATGAGCTGCCCTTTGGCCTTTGTGCCATCTCCCTAACACACACTCATGGGGGCAGCTGCCTGCCAGGGAGGATGCCAACTGCTTGCAGCCTGAGACCGGGGTTAGCTGAGTTTGTGTTAGTTACTACCTGTTACCTCCCTCACATGTGCCAGGTGCCGTGTGTCTTTGGCAGAGGCTGTGCTGGCTGGCCAGGAACACCCCACCGTCGGGGGCCAGAGAACACCTCTGAACAGCTATTTCCACCACACTGCTCCTCTTAAAAATTGTCTCATTTTCATAAAAGCTCTATTAAATTCATACCCTCATTCCCATGTCTGTAAATGAGGAAATAAGCCCAGATGGCTTAAATGGCTTATTCAAAGTCAGAAAACTGATAAATGGTGGAACCAGAATTCAAATGTGAATTGGGCTAACTCCACAAAGACCTGGTCCCTCCCACTGCACCAGACTGCTTCCTGCAGTCAACAGCCCCTACCTCTCTCAGCTGGCCGGAACTAATAGTTCCCATGCCATTCCCCGAGCCCCTGCTATTGCCTTTTGTCCCCGCCCAGCACCATCACGGTGAGTCTGGGAAAGAAAGAGCAAAGCGTATGCCTTTCCACTCCTAGGGAAAGGCTCCATCGGGGTGGCACTAGTGTGTCCTGCCTTGCCCCCCGGCGCAGAGGGGAGCCCCCCATACCTTGGTCTGCTTCTTCTCTGTGGCATACACAATGGAGGTGCAGCACACCTCCGCCAGCTTCCGACCCTGGCCATAAAAGGACCAGCAGCAGATCTCATCGCCAATGACATCCTTGATGAAGAGCACACGGCCGTTGAAGCGCAGGGAGAGCTTGTCAAACAGCTCGATGTTTTTCAGCAGGTGGTCGTCGGAGTTGCTGGAAAACCAATGAGGGCCAGCAGGCCTGGGAATGAATTCCAGCCTAAGGGGGGCTGGCTGGGCTTTCCTCTCTCTCCCTCCCGTCATGATGAGAGGAGGAAAAGTCCAGATGCCAGAGGCACAGGAAGAGAAAAGGTCAAGGGCTTGGGGGTCTGTGAGGAAAAGGAGTTGGGTTAAAGCAGTGAGAAGTGACAGAGGGAGGTCCTCTCAGACCTGGAAGGAAGGAGGCTCCCTGTCTCTCAGCAGGAGGACCCCTCCTCTTGCTGGGCACGATGCTGGTGACATGTCTGTCCACAGGGAGTCACTGGGAGGGTTGGGCCCCTGAGCCTGTAGCCCCCTGCATATACCTAACTGTGGCCTTTTGGGAGGACCCGGGGGGCAAGGGGGAAACTGGCCCTGCTGTGAAGTACAAAACCTGGCGTAGGAGTCCCAGCCCATTGCCCTCCCTCCCAAGGAATACTGGGAAACCGCCTGGCCTGCTGCCTGACATGACACGTTTGGTTCTGTCTATACCCCAGCCAGCATCCTGCACCAAGTTCCAGAGGCCTCTTCCTGGATTTCCCTTCTGCCCTGTTCTTCCCTCCGGAGACCCAGACCCATGCCAAGCCCGCCAGGAGAGCAGGTGGCTTCCCTTGAGTCTGCTGCCTGATTCCCGGCTGCTTGGTCCTTTCGGCCGCTCCCACAGCCGTTCCCGGGTGCGCGGCCCCGCCAGGACGCCCAGCGTACCTGGTGTACGAGTACTTGTTGTTGCTCCTGTTGTACAGCAGCTTCACCGCAGGCTGTGAGGGAGGAGAGCGTGAGGGCCAGGCCAGGGTCCCGACAAGCCCTGCCCGGAGCCCTCGGTGGTCCCGGTACCTTGGTGGAGGACTCAATGAGCCTTTCCTCTTCCTTCACAGACGTGATGACGGGGATGTTGCACACAGGCTGGTAGGAATCCTTTTGGTCCTGGGTGATAAACATAGCCGGGAATCTTTCTGAGGTCTGCCCGCCAGGCTTCCCCAGAAGCCGTCAGAGCCCCTCTGCCAGCGCCACCCCTACTCGTTGCGGCGGCATCAGACAGCGATCAGGAGGCCCCGGGCAACAGGAACTGCCATCTGGCAAGCAGACCCCATTTCCAGAAAACCTAAAAGTCCAGGTATCTAGGCACATAAACTGGAAGCAGGGCCTCGCCATTCTGCCGGAGTCGGTCACCTCACAGACTGACTGGCTGCTAGTGGGCTCAGCCTGGGCAGCGCCCGGCGTGTCTGACTAGGTTTGGGTCAGTTCCTGGAACTGGACCTTTATGTCCTTGAAGGAGGGGGTCAACTTCTGACCTCAGTGACCTGCCCCGTCGCTGCCTCCATACCTGCAAGGCAGTCTGGCACATGTTCACCAGGCCCTGAATGAGGTAATATTTCGCTTCAGCCATCAATTCCTTGACTTCCTGCCGGTTTTGAGGGAGGATGATTGTGTCATCTCGGAGGTAATTCAAAATGGTGCCAAAGTGCTTTCCGCATCGGTCTATGAGGATCCAGCCTAGGGATTCAGATGAGCCCGAGAGGGTTACTGCTGGTCTCCAGGTACCTCAGAATCAGGCAGCAGACAAGGGCCACCTGACATGCCTGATGGCAGGTGGTGAGGAGCAGGTGAGCAGAGGCCCCAGCACAGGGGACGGAACCCCTAGCTCTTCGGTCCTCGACTGCTCTTTATCCCTCCTCCCAGAAACCAAGGATCAGAACATATCAGGGGACACAAGCGCCCCAGGCTCTGCGGAGGCCCAGAGGTCTAAGCTCAGCGGGGCTCAGGCCCGTCTCCTGGCAACACAACCACCAGGCCCTGCTTGACTTTTGCTCACTGCCGGATCATCAACTGATGGTTATTGTGACAATCTACTCTTATATGAATAGTAAAGGAGTATGGATCTTGTCCCTGCAAGATGTGTAAACACACACCCTACGTACAATTTCAAAAAATTCTGAAGCTCTACTGAGGATCCAGGGCTCCAGGTGAAGGTGTCTTGTACTAGGTGAACAGAAAAGTCAATCTAGGTTCTAGATACGCCAGGCTTACGCCCTGCCCTGAAGTCACTCTCCCAGGAATTCCTCTCTCCTCACCCCACCCAACAAGCCCCATGCCTCACCTTCTTTGTCAGTTAGCACCTCCATGCGCCCGCTGAACATGGCCTTGAGCATGGTGTCATGCCGGGTTAGCGCCCGCACAGTGGTGTAGTACAGGGAACCACCCACATTGAGCTGGATGTATTTGTTACCCAGGCCTCCTCCCTTGAAGCCACTCAGCTTAGGCTTGGCCCCTGAGGCTGGGCACAGACAGGTGTCCCCTGACATCTCCCGCTGCAGGTAGATCACCACACGGCAGGAGGTCGGCTTGGAAGGCTCCGCCGTGGTGGAAGGGTCACGAGTGAGTGGCCAGCGGAGGCTAGAGCCTCATACTCTCAGCGCTGTGAGCAGGAGGTGGGAGAGAAGGCAGGCGTTAGCAGAGGAGCGCCCTCAGCCAGGAGGGGACAGGAGTAGAAACACCGACGATCCAGTCTCTCCTTGATAAGCCCGAGACCCCTTCGCCGGGCCAAGGAACCAAGGCACCGGCAAAAAAAGACATTCCTGCTATTCTTTGTGGTACCGGGAAGCAGGCCAGGGAGCCCGTCTCCCAGATCCTGGCGCTGGTCGCCTCGCCAGTCCCTGAGACTCAGCTCAGTTCTGTGGAGCAAGGAGGACAAGCAAACCCTTGTATCTATTCAGAGTGGCTTGAGGAACAGACTGAGCAGAGCAGAGGTCCTCACCCCAGCGATCCACCAGTCAGATTCCAGTTATTTTCTTTCCAAGGGTCCTAGCATCCAAGACTTCCAGCCAAACCTACTGGGAATCCAGCCAGCCTAGGAGTTTCCCAGGAGCCAGAGGGACAGGCTGCAGTTCCTTTGTACAGACTCCAGGCTCAGGAGCAGCCCACACCCGTGCTTATGTTGAGCACCACCCAGAGTCTGGCTTCAGGAAAGCAAGTAAAAGCAGCTTCAGGAGGAGCATGGAATGAGCCAGGAAGGGAAAGCTGGCCAGCGTTTCTGGCAGAGGTTATCCTGGCTCCAGCCGGGGTTCCTGACCTTCCCTTTTCCTGATACCAGCCCTGTCCCAAGTTCCTGAAATTGTCACCATTTTCCAGGCTAGAACAACTACAGGATGGCTATTTTTGTTTCTTTTTCCTGAGAGGGGCCCCAGCCCAATCTCTTCCTGTCTTCCCTCCCAACAAGAATGAGAAGAAAGGGCTAGAAAAGACCAGATAATAAATCTAAAAACAGGCAAGTGATTTGGAAACTGAAACACTAAGGAGTTCATAGGGAGGAGTGAGGAAAGCAGAGGGCAAAGCCAGATTACTTCTCGTGATCTAGATTTCCATTATACATGCTGGTTTTCTAAAGAATCACCAAAATTCATTCACTGAAGAAAAAAAAATAGCAAACATTCATTGTATGTTTACTATGTTCCTGGTACTATTCTAGGCACTACATATTAGCTCATTTAATTCATTCAGCAATAAAACAATATTGAGTGCTTTTTATGTTAAGCATTAGGGATAGAGAGATGAAAAGATATTGTCCTTGCCTTCAAGGAGTTCAAAGAAGCATCATTATGTTAACAAGGATAAAAATAGTAAGAGTTCACATTTAGTGTGCCTCTGCCATATGCCAGGCACTGGGATACAGAGGAACACAAGTCATGGTCTCATGGAGCTTCCATTCTAGTGGGAGGATACGGGTAACAAAGGAGAAAATGAACAAATAAACAGGCAGTTCCAGGAGCAGAGACATGCAATAAAGATAACAGTGATAAAAGAGTGACAGGGAGAGGCACTAATCTAGGTAATCCAGGGAAAGCATCTCTGGGAAGGTGACATTCCAGACAGATGGAAGAGTAAGTATAAAGTTCTTTAGTCAGACACAAGTATTAGGAACGGAAATAAGGCCTAGATGCTTGGTGCATAGAAAGGATAGAGAAGTTGGCTTGACGTAAAGTCAGGGAAGGCAGGGGCCAGATCATGATAAAGTTCGGATTGTATACTCATTTCAGTGGGAACTGACTGGATGGTTTTAAGCAGGGGAGTAATATGATTTATCTACATTTTGAAAAGATCATCCTGGCTGCTACGTACAGAACGGATTATAATGGGAAGACCAGAGGAAGCAGCAGTCTTGGCTTAAAGAGATGATGAAGGTTTGGAGTACAGTGTTGGTAACAGAGACAGAAACAAGTGGAATTACGTAATTAAATCCCTGCAACTTGCAGAAGTGTTCAGTTGCCCATCATCTCTTGTAAAAGTGCAACCCAGAAGCAAGGCACTGGTTTTCCCAAGTTTACTGCTCCACTCTCCAAATACTGCCTAGCACGAAGCCATGGACATTTTAAAGTACTTCGTGTATATATATATACATATATATATATATGTATATACAGTTTATTAGACTGAAATCGTCCCTGAAAATATTTAGGTAGGTCCCCTGAGAAGAATGTCCAAGGAAAGGCCAGATCAGGTGCTGTGTGAACTACTGAATTCCTTTGGTGACTTGGCCGGGAGACTCCTTCCTGGCAAGGATGGAATATGGATGAGATGAACCCTCACCAGACTGCCCAGTCAGTAACCAGTATTTGAATAGTGTGAGATCACTTTGCCTTCTTCCGCCCACCCCCAAGGGAATAAATCCACCCCTTAGCAAGTTTTATCAAGTTCCCGGTATATTTTATGTCTAGTCCCAATTTCTCGGGATCAAAGAAAGCACACACAGATACTATGCCGAAGCACTGGAAATCAAAGGCAAGGAGGTAGCCAACAGAGGAATACAAATTTAGAGCTGATCTATTCCTTTCCTACAAACCAATTGCTTTCAGCCCCTGGATGACGTCAGCCCAGATTCCGCCCGCTCAGATTCTACCCAGACCAATGGGCTCCAGGAATCTTGTGGCAGGTGACGCCCCAGAAAGTAATTCCAGTGAGAATAAAGTTTCCACTTGTAGCCTCAGTACTCTTCCTTCCGGACTTTGTGTGGGGCTATTTGGGGGATGCCTGGGGCAGGGGCGTATCCGTATCTCACTCCGAGAAGCTAATGGGAACCCAAGTGCAATACAGAACAAGTAATCACAGCGGCAGAAGAAGTTGGGGTCCTAAAGGAAGAAGGTCCCAGAAATCTGTCACATACGGGAGAAAGGAGGGTAGAAAGAGGGCGGATCTAGCAGAAATCTTAGGTGTAAATCTTAGGCTTCATACAAAGGGTCTGGGGAAATCTGGCGAGACCCAACCTCTCTGTGGCCAGTGTAAAGTCTTCCCCAGCCCGCACCCCTCCTCACTACCGGGAAACCGAGTCCTGACACCTCCGTTCCCTCCCGGAGACTTTGAGCTCTCCATCTCCCCTACGCTGTCCTACGCCTTTTCCTCAGGACTAGGTGGGGCTCTCTTTGCTCCAGCCCGGGCCCCTCCATCCCTTCCCCTTGGGCATCCGCAGCCCCGGCTCTCACCGTCCCGGGGGCCGCCTCTCCTCTCCGCTGGGTCTCAAGCCGACACGGGCGGTCGCCTTGCCCGCCAGCAATCGCAGCCTGTGAGCTCACATCCTTTGCCCGTGGACTCCACCCCGAGCCGCGGCCCACCCTTGCCAGCCCCGGTAGCCTGAGACTAAAAGACCGGGCACGCCCAGCACCCAATCAGGGGAGAGGGAGGAGCCCGTGAGAGTATTCCGCAACGAGCGCAGAGCTACTTCCGGCAGCCCTTCCGGCGCAAAGGCTTTTGGGCCTTGTAGGCACCCACCCTTCCTCTCAGGCCTCTGTTTCCCAGCTCACTCTGCGGCTTGGGCGGCTGTAAATGCTTCCCGGGTCAGGTACTGACGTTATGTATAAACAGGTCCTGTAGCCGTGGCAGCGGCTGAAGCTGGCTTACGAGGCACCGGTGTCGCTGACCGGAGAGTGAAGCTGTTTGCAGATATCAGCTTGGGCCCCAGCGCGTCAACGCTACAGGGTTGGCAGGTAGGCAGTGACTCCGGGTCCAGGGACGCGGGCGGACTCGGGGCTAGGTCAATCTGACAGGCCCCCGCCCTGAGGAAAGGGAAGTCCCAGGCCGAAAGAAACGTGGGAATTCCGCTCGATTCCTTGGGAACGGTTTTACACCTAACTTGGGCCTGAAGCTTTACTCGCAACGCTCTTATGAGGAAACTGCGTCTCAGATAAGTTCAAGGAGTTGACGTACTGAAGACCGCCATCTCCACCACCCAGGTCTTCCTAACTTTCCGCCCAAGCGCGCTTCCCCACACCCCGTGAATGGAACCTGCGCGTAGTGCCTGGCGTGGATCTGAGAGTGCCAGGGGGCGGAGACAGTGTCGCCGCCCTCATCTTCAGGGAGCGCGGTCTGGGTCTTGTGCCCGGTGTTCCTCAGATAACCAGACACGCTTTGGGGTAGGAGTTGGGAGACAATCTGACAGTCAGCCGTGGACCCTCTTCCTACATTCCTCCTGTCTTACCGAGCTCATTCAGCTGTGCTTTCCTACCATACAGCTGGCACAAGCCAGACACCTGGGAATCTTGCCCGACTCTTTCCTTCACTCATCCCCAAACCCCTACATTCAGTCAGACCTTTACTAAGTCCTATCAACTCGACTTACACTTTTCTAGAAGCTCCAAGCCTTGGTTACTACAATAGCCTCCTCTGTTTTCTCAGTCATTCATTCCATAAACATTTAGTGTGCGGATACCCAGTCTGTGCAGGCACCGTGCTAGATGCTACTTTTACAGTGATGAACAAGATCGCTCTCTTGTTCTCTCCAATTCCAATGAATCTTGAGTAGGAGTGACTCTCTTAAAGGCAAATCTGATTATACCACTCTGCTGAGAACCCACTGGCTGCCCATTACCCTTGTGATAAAATCCGGGTTCATTACCCCAGCTTGAGGACCCTCCATGATCCGGCTCTAGCCTCATTAGATTCATCCTGTACCACCTCCCCCTGGGTCACTGCTTCAACCACACTATAGCCATTCAGTTCTCGGAATGCATTAAATTTCTTATAGCCTCAGGATCACACATACTTTTCCTTCTGCCTGGAATGCCCCCTTCCCTCCAACTCCCCTGCACTCGACAAGTTTTTGAACATATTGTAGGTCTCAGCTTGAATGTCACTTTTTTAGAAATCTTTTGTTGCCCCCCCCCCAATGAATTATACCCTCCTGCTGAAGCTTCACATAGCACCATGTGCTTTCCTCATACTGTTACCACAGTCTGTGATTATTTGTTTACTCCATGTCCAGAAGTCAGGAACTAAAGCATTAAAGCATTTTCTTCACTACTATAATGTCCAGAGCGGGACTCAGTAGATGATTTTGAATAAGTGCATGCTCTGAGGGAAGGGAGTGGAAGCCGAGGCGGATGTTTGGTCCCCCAGGTTGCTTGAAGGTTTCTAGAGCAACTGGTCTGATTAATGACCTGGTAGGTATTAAATGCCCAGACTATATGTGTAAGTATAACAGAACAAGCGGGAAGACAGATCTTTTTAAAAAGCGAAGCTATAAGGAAGCTCTGGATGATTTAAAAATGTTTTAAAAGGAAGATGCTAGCCTACCTGAGTGGATTCCAGTGAGGCCGAAGGCTCTGGGCCACAGTCATACAGACAGCCTAGAGACATGTGTATTAGTTGGCCGACACAGGGTTGGATGTGTTTTTTTTCCTTACTTAAAATTTTTCAAATAGATGTTTCTTTAAAAATCAGATTTCACATATAAATCTGGATTTCTGGTCCTCTTGAAAAGAAGTTCTGGCAACCATGGGACTTACTTCTCTTTTTTTTCCTTTGCTTTCTTTTTTTTTTAGCAGTCATCAGTCAAGGGTGATAGACTAAGGCCATCATCCTGGGGACATTTCCTTTCTGACCGTCGCTCCCCCTGTGGTACACCTGCTTTGGGCAGGCACTCCCAGGATCACCCCAGCCAGAATATGACTTCTCTGGGGAAGCTGGGAGGGGAAGAGGGGAGGCTGGGGGGAACGTGGTAGCCTGTGGGACACCTGGAGCTTTGGAATTGCCATAGTGCCAGTGGCTAGACCTAAGCAGCGATGCCTCCCTTTTCAGACAAGGCATGTGCTCTCTGTTTTTCACTTTTTGTTTTGCTTTGAGCCAGAATGAGGGTGCTTTCAGCGTTTCCTTCCTAGAACTGAGGCATCCTTTGGACCAGGAATGCAAGGTGGCTGGGGAGGGGAGATCTCTCTGCTGGTTCTCCTGCTCAGAGAAAAAAACCCAGACTCCTTAGCTTGGCACACAGGTCTTCCTGATCTGTCTGTATCCAACCTTTCCAACTCCATCCTCTGTCCTTCCATTTTCTAGGCAGGATAGGCCCTTTCAGTGACTGCAGGCTGTTGTCCAGGCTGTTTTCTCAGCGTGGAATGTCCTTCCATGGCCTCCTTACTTGGTACCTTCTTGGCGATACTTCATTCCTTTTCGTATTTTCTGCTAGAAAGAGACTGACCAGCTTTGGGTCCCCACTCAGGCAAGTGAGCAGTACCCATGGCATACATTTTCGGTAATAGTCTCACTTCTGGCTTATTTTTTTAACCCTAATTTTTAATTCTCTGAGATTTCCTCTTTTACTTGGATTTTGTGTTATTCCTATACTGTATTTGAAAGCTTTTCATGTCCTTTTGGGTCCTTAACTGGGGATAGTAAATGTGCTTATGGCTCACAACTTAGTTCAAATGTCTTCCTTCACCCCAAGTAACTGCTCTGCTCTCCTCCAGCGCTTTGGTGATGTTTCTGTAAAAGTATACTTTTTCAGTTTACATGTCTGTCTTCCTACAGCTGAACTATGTGCTCCTCCAGGTGGGCACCATGTCGCCTTCATCTCTGTAGCCCCAGCATCTAGCAGTGTTGGCATTTGGTAGGCACTCAAGAAATGTGTGTTGAATGAATGATGCCTGTGACAAGCACCTGGACTTTATCCTTTCCTGACCCTTGCTCCTATGACACATCTCCTTCTGGCTGCCACTGCCACCCCTTCAGAGCAGAACTGGTCTAGGGAAACCGGAAGGGAAACAGGTGAGGTCCAGAGAGGTGGATGCAGAGGGTAGGGGTGCCTTTGGAAGTTGCCATCGGTGTCTGAGGGCAGGATCGAGGCTGGGCTGGAAGCAGGCATTTACTTGGGTGGCTGGGATGTGATCGGGGATTGGGGCTGGTTTCTTTGCAGCTATGGCCAAGGACATCCTGGGTGAAGCAGGGCTGCACTTTGATGAGCTGAACAAGCTGCGGGTGTTGGACCCAGAGGTTACCCAGCAGACCGTAGAGCTCAAGGAAGAGTGCAAGGACTTTGTGGACAGTGAGTGTCATTTGGGGAGATGTGGTGCCACAGCTTTGAGCTGTTCCACCTGTGCCCCACCCCACCCCACCTGCAGCTCCCTGGGGGTGGAGCCTGCCCTTTATGAAATCCCATGTGCCCTTGTCTTGGCTCTCAGGTAGTCCCACATGGCACTGATCAAAACAAACACTGGCATGGGGAGAGGAGGGTGTTACTAGATATGACACGTTTGATTTTTTTTGTTGTTCTCAGAAACCTTAAACTTTATCAAGGCAGAACTGTTGCTGGGGGACGGGAAACAGAGTTGTGTACTCATGATTTGACTTCTTGGAAGAAATTCTGTTCTTTCTCAATGGCAGACTTGCCATTATTTGGAGTGAAAGTTGATTAACTGAAGTCCATAGAAGCAGGTCAACAGACTAGATGTCCAGGATGCCTCCTGCCCTGGCAGTAAAGTGAACACAGAGCAGATCTAGCTCGAGAGTTTTTGAGATAAAGAGATTCCTGAGCCTTCTGGGCATTCTGTAGGCCACAGAGAGAGCTTGACTGGGGAGGGGAGCATGAGTTCTGTCGCCCGTCATCTGATGGCTCTCATACTGTCCCACCTCTCTCAGTCTTAGCACCTCAGTAAAATACGGTTCCACCACACCCAAGGACATTGAAAAAAGCATTATGGGACATTAGGCATTTAAATGCTTTGAACGCTTTAGTAGCTCTGATCACAGGTGGAAAGCCCTTCCCCGCTATTAACTGAAATCCAGTGTCCTATCTGTGGCTAGTCAAGAGCCAGCACCCTATCCTAAGGCAGCTCTTGCAACAAACACAGCCTTTTGTGCCTCCTGTCACTTCTGGGAAAGCAGGATGGGGCCCATCCAGAAGACAGGCCCACCAGCCTTCGTCATCTGAGGTAACAGCAACTTGCTGGCTTAGCAGGGACTCAAGGTCCAGCTCTGGGTATCTGGCCACCCTTCTCAGTTCAGACCGAGGACAGCAGACTTGAGGCCCGCAGGCACCAAACTCTGTTGATTCAAACCGGAAGGGGTAGTTAGCCCTGTGCTCTTGCTGCAAGAACTCTGAGGGAGTGATGATGCTGAGAAAATAAAGACATTTTATTTTTTGTTCTTTCCCCAAAAGAAATTGGCCAGTTTCAGAAAATAGTTGGTGGTTTAATTGAGCTTGTTGACCAACTTGCAAAAGAAGTAGAAAATGAGAAGATGAAGGTAAGAATAGCATGTCTTCTGTCTTGACCTTGGCCTGGCACCCTGGTTCACTAGCCCCTCGCCCTTCTGCCCTCCTGGCCTTTTCTTCCCTTTTGCTGGGGGGATTTGTCTAATTAAACGTGACCCTAAAGAACAATTCCTGGCCCAGCTAACCTGCCACTGAACTCCCATATGCCACCGCACTCATTTCCTTTAATCTTCACGTTGTCGTGTAGGTAGGTGGTTTTATCCTCATTTTATGAATGAAGAAATGAAGATGTACAGAGTGTAGATAACTTGGCAAAAGACACAGGGCTAAGTGGCGCCCCAGATGGGCCCCTGAGATACTCCTAGATCTGCCTCAGAGCTGCAGGGGTCTCGTCAGGCACTAATCCTTCTGACTTACTCCCGAAGCTCTGGGGCCTGACTTTCTTTTCCCTGCTGGGCACTGAGGAGCCCCCAAGTGGCCCTTTCCACTTAAGTGAGGACTTAATGCTGAAAACGTTTATAATGAAACTGTGGCCTTCCTTGGCATTGCTGTTTTCCTAGGCCATCGGTGCTCGGAACTTGCTCAAATCTATAGCAAAGCAGAGAGAGGCCCAACAGCAGCAACTCCAAGCCCTAATAGCAGAAAAGAAAATGCAGCTTGAAAGGTAAGAAGTTGTGATGGAAAGCGAGTTCTTTTCTCAGCTGCAATTCTATTTTTCCTTCTTGAGTGGTCACCTTTTGTCCTTCATCATCATTGTCCTCCCAGGAATAGTGTCTCACTTTGTCATCCTAATTTGAATATTATGAAAATAAAGTTACATTTGATGGGAAGGAAATAGAAAATTTGTTAGTATCAAACCACCTCTAGTCGTTTCGGGAGCGTGAAAGCTCAGGTAGTGAGTGTCGACAAAGCGGGCTGCTCGTCTGAAAGGAACAGGCCCCTCAGGGCTGGGGGCTGCTCATGGTGCCCCTGGGCAGGCCTCTGCCTCTTACTTTTTTCTCTTTCTTGCCCTAATGTCATTCTGAACTCACATCATTTCTTGGAATCATTGAAATCACCTATATTCTTCTCTAGAAGAATTAAGTCCATGATTTATTTCATCCATTTTTAGGCCTTCTAACAATTTTGTTTTTCAGGTATCGGGTTGAATATGAAGCTTTGTGTAAAGTAGAAGCAGAACAAAATGAATTTATTGACCAATTTATTTTTCAGAAATGAACTGAAAATTTCATTTTTTTAGCAGAAAGACAACCCCCCCCAAAACAAAACGAAACAAAATCCAAAAAACGTCTTAACCATTCCAATGACTTGTCTGTTGACCCAAGTGTGTCACTTGAGATGGTACAGTAAGGAATGCAGCGCCTCTGAAGGCAGCAAAACAACTCTGGGGAGCTTGTTTCAGAAATGAGTGCCTGTCTGCTGGTGAGCACCCTGTGGCCACTGAGGTCCAGGTTCTCACCTCTTGAGTTCTTAGCCTGAACTGAGCAGCCTATGAACTTTGATCCTTTTTCTTTTGTAAATTCACAAAGCTTTGAAAGGAAAAGCAATAAATTATTGTTTTTAAGTGGCCTGATCTCTTTTCCTGGTGCCCTTGAAGTGTATGTTTAACCCCTGGTAAGAGAATTTTGATCTCTTTAGCCCTTAGTCCACAAAACAAACGAGGCAGTGGTCAGCAGCTACCTTTATTTGGATCAGACACACAAGTTAGATGATTCTCCCAACCATCAGACTAGTATAGCCTGTGAGCAAAACAGGCAGAAAGAGGAAACTGGGACCAGTTTCTACCATTTTTCATGTGTGTTCATAATTTTTTTTTTTAGTTAGTCTTATGTACAAATTTAGAGAGAGCTAATGGAACACCTGGTACTAAAGTGAAGAGACCCTCTCTGCGCATCGGACGTGTCAAGCCTGGCCAGCCCCCGACCGCCCCCACCCGCCCCCTTCAGTTGAGAACAAGCCAGGAGGAAGGAATGATGGGACAGTCAGGAGGGGTGAAGTCACCCAGGCGGAAGCACACTTCCAGACCAGGCTGTCGTCACCGGACCTCAGAGTAAAGGGGCTTAGGTGAAGAGGGTCTGTAGAAATGTAGACAACTAAGGTTTGGAAAAGATACACAAGAAGACTTAAAAAAATCTCTTTTCCTGGGATGACCTGTTTAAGATGGAAACAAAACACCTTCCCGTTTAACCCATTTCTGACTGGAAGTCATGTTAGGGCTGAATCTTAAAAAAAACGTTTAAGCCTCTTGCATGTTTTCTTGTTTTTCCCTCAGGGGTTGGGGGCAAGAAAACATGATAATTTTTCATGAATATTAAGGAGGCATAATATCACCCTTAAAAGCGGCCTGCGATGTCCCACTATTCACTTTGTGCCTAGTGGCGTGCTGTGGGGAATCATGACCGAGGGCTTCGTGGCATGTGTGCTGTGGGCCAGGTGACTGAACACGCCAAGCAGGCTGTGTTTCCTGGACGTTTATCGTTTCTGTTCCGTCCTGCTTTTAGTAATCCTGCGGCAGAGCCTGGGCAGACAGTGAGGAGTCTGGCGCTGCCCTGTGCCCGGGCCCACCCCGCCGTCCCTCCTCAGGTGACTGCTCGCAGGGGTCCTTGCGAGGCGAGGGGCTGCTGGGGCTCCTGCCGGTCTTGCTCTCTTATGTGTTGCTGCTGGTGTGTTTCAAATGCTACCGAAGAAATGGGTTCTGAGCAGTTTTCCTTGTACTGAGTCCAATAGGAAACTGCCGTGTGGGCATCTCTCCCCTGGGACAGTGGCTATTTCTTTCATTTTTTCTTTCTTTTCTCTTCATACTTATAGTAAGGACTCCGCAACATGAAAAGGAGAAGCATAAGAGGGATGAGAAGGTAGGGGGCATAGACAGATACGAGGGTTAGTCGTTCCTGGAAAGTCTGAGGTCCTTGTCCTTTGAAGCCACTGT
>JAQQAC010006923.1:4000713-4020179 GCA_029783875.1 Phataginus tricuspis | reverse complement strand
GGTGCCAGTTGGGTGGAGAGGAGCCTGTGGGCCCACCGCCAGAGTCGATAAGGAGGGCAACTAGGAGGAAGGTGGGTTTGGGCTGAGGTACAGCTTAAACCTCAGAGTGGAGGGGAAACAGTGTGGATGTGGCCTTGGGGAGCAGGGAGGCTGGGGACCCCACCTCCTGACCCTGGGGTTGTGGAGCGTGAGAAAATGAGCAGCGTGCTCTGGAGAGAGCTGTGGGGAAGGAGCCAGGTGTCCGGTACTGCAGAAGGTAAAGGCTCAGGGTATGGAAGGGCTCGGGCTCTGGAGAGGAGGGGTGTGTCATTCAGGAGGACAACCAGCGGGTGGAAGCAGCAGCAGGAGAGGTCAGGTGGAGGTTCCTTCTGGGTGGTGGGCAAAGGGTGACTGGCATTGTCAGAGCAGTTTGGGCGTCCCCAAAGCCCCTCGGGGCGGGCTGGGGCACCCGTCACAGCAGGACTCAGGGGGCCGCCTGGCGGGGGTGTGCTCCCCACCCCCCAAGAATGGCTTTGAGTGGGGCACCTTTTAAGCTGTACTCCAAGCTGATAGCTGCTTGCTGGGCACAGCAGGTGTGGGGCCCCCAAACTGGGATTTGCTCGGAGACAGGGGAATGTGGTGTGTACAGCTGTTAATGTAACTGTTCCTCAAAAAACCTCTCACTCAGCCAAGTTTGTTATCTGTAGATAAAGACTTTGAAGGGCGAACTTTCACTGGAAGGCCCCTCCATCCAAAAAAATTTCTGTGCAGCTGCTGTCTTACGTTTGAAATTCCTTTAGTGGGAACTGCAGCTCTTAGTTCAATGAGGTCAGATAAGTGGTAGAAGGCAAATGGCCCTGGGGAGGAGGACATAGTTAATCAGCAGATTCCCTCACCCAAAGCCAGTGTTGAGTGAAAGAATGACTTAAAAACAGGCCCTGAGTGGCTTTCCTGTCCTGAGTTGAAGTGATGATTAAGCACCTTTCGAAAATTATTTGTATTGTGAGGAGACAAACACCATCAGCCCAACAGTGTAGGTGGAAAGGGCACTCTAGCCTTGGGGCCTCAGCCACAAGGTGCTCTGAGAAGGCTGCTGGACCCACCACTTTCCTTTCTGGCTGCAACTGTGTAAAGCTCTTTCTTCTTGCTTTTGTTTCACTTTCTCTCTTCTTAAAATGCACCCACCCTTCTCACCGCACCCCTGCCCACCTCCCCTGTCCTTGTGTATTTTAAGGCCCAAAGGCTTCCTCCTGGACCACCTCTATTTGGTGGCATTGCTGCCCTCTCTGAGCCGCTGTGGGAGTCTGATGTGTTCATTCCTTTCACAGTTGAGCAACGCTGATCTGAGCACATGTCTCTGCACAACTTTCCTGCTAGGCTGTACGGTCCTTGACAACAAAGATTGTGCCTTCTGCATATTTATTTTACGAACACAAAGCGGGGGTCATTGTTGAGGGACTAAATGTGAAATTCAAACTCCTCTGCCACACGGACACTGTCACTTAGTATAACTGCGACCGGAACACGGTGTAACAGTCAACCAATGGCAAGATGTAGGTATATCAAATTTCAAGAGCTTTTGCCGCTAATGGAAAATGGTTAAGACTTAAGCTGCCGTGGCTCCAGAAACAGCAGATGGCTTCACCTTAAAGTTAAAACGTATTAACAAAAGCTGAGATTCTCTCAGTGCTGGAGGCATAGCAAGGGGGCTGTGTGGGGAAGATTCAGAAACAGCGCTTGAGATCTGGCCAGCTGTCTTGAGTGATTACCTCCTTTTCATGTCAAAGAACCTGTGACTTGGGTAGAAGGGCAGAGCAGGTGGGGGTTAATTCTGAAAGACTGTTTAAAATTTGGATATTTTGTTCTTCCTCCTCTTGCATTAATTTTAATTTTTAAAAATATTGCATTGAAATGTTATTTATCCTGATTACTGAGTTTTTTGGTGTCCACCTAAGTTATGTGCCTCTGGTGTCTTACTCTCACCCCCGCACCTTACAGCTCTGGCTGTGAGGTAGGAGTAGAGTTAAGTTTAACTTGGGGAAGCATCAGGTCACTGCTGGGTGTGGAGGGCTAAGAGCCAATGGATTTGGTTTCAGGGCAATAGAGAGACAGTGGGGAATCTTGAGCAAGGCAGTTTGGGATTTCAGTAGTGTTTTAGAAAGATTCACCAGTGTGCAAGGTGACCTGGTTGTAGGAGGAAAGCAAGATGTTGTAATTTATATGCTAGATCATGTGTTCCCAGAAGTTAGGCGGTTAAGAAAAGAAAGAGCTGGAGGAACTAGGATTGGGCATTCTTCAAGATAGATGTGTCTCAAATACACTTGGTAGTAGAAGTAAAGCAGCCCACTTAATGGAAGATTAACATTTCTCACTTACGGAGTACCTACTGTGTACTAGAGTGGGGTTGCCAAACTTTCACTGTAAATGACCAGACAACAAATACTTTAAGCTTTGTGGGCCAATCTCTGTCCCAGCTACTTAACTCTGCCATTTTTTGTGTGAAAGCAACTATAGACAATGTCTGTCCATGAGAGAACATGGCAGTATTCCAATACAATTTTACTTATAAAATCGAGCCTGATTTGAGCTGTGGCATTTGTAGTTTACGGACTTCTGTTCTAAGGCATTGTTATCTTCATGGTCAAGGCCAAGGGACCATAGGTCCTAGTGGGTGGAAAAAAGCATGGAGTGTATCCATCATCCTAAGGCCTAGGCCTGGAAGTAGCACACCTCCTTTCCAGCCACATTTCATTGGAGAAAATACAGACATGTGCCCACATTTTATTACCAGGAGGCCCAGGAATGTTGTCCAGGCTAATGCTAGGGAAGGAAGAGAGATTTCAGTGGTTCATAGCCAGTCTTTGCCGTAACTTCTTTTAGGAGCAGTTTCAGAAACCTCATGGAAAGTATGCGAACATACTCAGCAATTTTGATGAATCACTGCATGGCTGGATATACTTGAGGTCTAAAAAAGCCAAGTGTAGAAGGAATGACAGAATGAGGAAATCACTGTTTCCAACCACAGATGTAATAAGTAACTGGTGCAGAGGTCATCAATACACAACACTGGGTGAAAGTTTGTTGAGGACTATGATGCAGTCTCAAAATCTCTCTCCTTAGATTACTTATTATAAAGGGAAAAGGTACTTTTACAATGGGGAGATGTGGCAATCACAACCGTGATCAAACGATCAAACTTAGTATCACCAAAAATGGGACATCTGTGCCTCCTGATTTGATGAAAAGTATACCACATCACCTCTGTAATATTCTTTCCAAAGATGTTTAACCTGAATCTAATGAGGAAACAATCAGAAAAATCCAAATCTTTGTAGGACATTCCACATAACAGTTGGCTTTGTACCTTCATAAATGTCAAATGTCATGAAAAAAGTCAGGAAGATGCCTATATTAACGGATGCCAAAAAGACATGATAACCAAATGCAAGACATATCCTTGGCTAGATCCTGAATTGAAGGGAGAAAAAAACCCCAGCTCTAAATAAAATTTTTGGGACAGTTGGAAAAATTTGACTATGTCCTGTATATTAGATAAACAAATTATTAATTTCTTGGGTTTGTTAATTAAACTGTAGTTATATAGGATATTCTTGTTTTTAGGACATACATTAGGGGTGAAGTTTTAAAATGTTTCGGCAAAAATAAAAAAGCACATATATTGGTATACATAAACATACGGGTATATATATACATATTTGTATGTAGACTAATGAAGTAAATGTGGCGAATGTTAAAAATTGGTGAATGTAGCTGAAGGAGACATGGGTTTTCATTATACTATTTTTTTCTACTTTGCAGTACATTTGACATTTTTCAAAACAATTTTCAGCAGGACAGAGATAGACAAGCATAACTGTTCTTAAAACTGAAACCAAAACAAAAAAGGTTTCCTTATTAAATGGTATCAATGTTTTGTTTTTGTTTTTTATTTTTAACAGAACTGGAAAATTTTCATTACTCCTTTTTATTATGAGGAAAAAAGCAGAAAAACTTTATATAAAATTTTTAGATTACAATGCTTTTCCTGAGGATGTTAAACTTTATCACAAAATCCTAAGGGAATACACTGAAGAATTGTTAGAACTAATCAATGAGTTCAGCCAGGTTGTGGGATAAGTATCAATAAAAGAACATTAATTGTATTTGTATACACTAGCAACGAACTATCTGAAAATGAAATTAAAATAAAAAAATTCCATCAAAAATAATGACTTGGGAACACAGAGAAAGTGCAAGCCTTGTACACTGAAAACAATGAAACATTGAAAGTACTAAAAGAAGAGCTAAATAAACAAGGAGACATCCATGTTCATGGATCAGAATATTTAACATGGCAAAAATGGCAATATTGCTCACACTGGTCTACATACTCAGTGCAACCCTATCAAGACCTCAGCTGGCCTCTTAGCAGAAATTAACAAGCTGATTGTAAAATTCATATGGAATTGCAAGAGACTCAAAAGAGCCAAAAGAATCTTGAAAAAGAAGAGCAAAGCTGGAGGACTCACACTTCCTGATTTCAAAACTTACTGCAAAACTACAGAAATCAAGACAGTGTAATTAATAACTGGCATAAAGACAGACATATAGATCACTGGGATAGAATGGACAGTCCAAAAATAAACCCTTAGGTTTACAATTGATTTTATGTCCTTAAAATGTTTCTATTACTTAGAAAAGAGACCAAAAATAGATTATCTAATGATTAAACATCTTTCTATTTCTGGGACAGCACAGCTTTACACATATTTTTAAACTGTGGTAAAATATACACCAAATTTACCATTTTAAACATTTTAAGTGTACAGTTCAGTGGCAGTAAGTACATTACATTGTTGTGCCACCACCACCACTGTCTATCCTAAGAACTTCAGCATCTCAAACTGAAGTTCTATACTCATTAAAAACTGCCCCACCCCACAACCCATAACCACTATACTACTTTGTATGTCTATGGACTTGACTACTCTAAACACCTCATGTAGATAGAACCGTACAGCATTTTCCCTTTGGGGTCTGGCTTGTTTCACAAAGCATCATGTCTTCAAGGTACGTCCACGCATCATGTGTCAGCATTTCCTTCCTTTTAAAGCCTGCATACTATTACACTGTATACACCACATTTTGTACACCCATTCATCCATGATGGACATTCGGGTGCTTCCGTGTTTTGGCTGTTGTGAGTAATGCTGCTCTGCACATTAGTGCACAAATATGTTTGACTCCCTGCTTTCAATTCTTTTGACGGAAGTGGGATTGATGGATCAAAGGGTAATTCTAGTTTTTTTGAGGAACTGCCACTTTTCCATAGCAGCTGCATTTTACATTCCCCTCAGCAATGCACAAGGGTTCCAACCTTTCACATTCTCACCAATATTTGTACAATTTTTTTGATAATTTTAAATCTTTTGCTTTAAATGTATTTGTCAGAACTTTGTAGCTGCATATTCCAGCTAATTCTAATGATGGAAATATGACTACCATATAAACTAGTTGGAAAGTCCCCATTGGCAAGCCAAGCAGTCAAAAGAAATTTACCTCTCATTGGTAAGAGTCTAGTTTCATTTTATACATTTCCATAAAAAATATGTCACTTCCTGAGTTTAAGTCAGTCAGAGCTGTGCCATTCATTTGTTGCCTGAGTGAAATAAAATACTGCCAGTCTCAACATTTCTTCCTAATGTTCTCTTTGCTTTATTTTCAAAGAGTTCTCTCCAGGATTGATGTACTGACAGTTAATGAGATAAAGGTAAAATCTTTGTAAACAAACACTGTTTAAGTTGTCCCTTTACTTGGCAAACCCAGGAAGTTTATACACAGGGATACTGTGCCATAGTACTATTTAAGATCTCTAAGACATACCTTTTGTAAAATGGGAGAACAGTGATTGTGAAGGGGAAGGTAGGAAAGGACACTCTAGAGAATGGGAGTGGCGGAGTACATTGACGTTGACTATTAAAAACGTGGCTGCACCTCCTGCAGTCTTCATTTATACCCAGGTGTGTGAGTAACCCGGTTTAAAGAATGACCATCTAATTTTATCCCCTTCCCAACTAGACGTTACTGCTTTTTGCAGACCATGTTTGTTCTCCCCACATATTCACCAATTTCTTAGTTCACCATTCCTGCATTGGAGATCTATTTTTATTCATTCTTCTTCTTGAAGTGCATCCTTTAAAATTGCCTTTGGTGAGGATCTGTTGATAGTCAACTAAATTTCTTTTCTGAAAATATCTTCATTTTGTCTTTGTATTAAATGACAGTTTATGATTCCAGGTTGACAGTTGTTTCCTCACAAAACTTTGTATCATTCTGGTGTCTTCTAGCTTCAACTTTTGTTGAAAAGTTTCAGTATCATTCTTTTTAGGCAACTTTTGTTACATTTCAGACATCCTCTTTGTCATTCCGCAGTTTCACTATAACATGTTATTTGTCTTATGATTTGCTGTGCTTCCTAAATCCAACGATTCCTACCTATGACCAAATCTGGGAAATTTCCTGCTATTTTTTAATATTACCTCTCATCTTTAGAACTCCAATTTTACATAGATAAAATCTTTCACTCTATCCTCCACATCTCTCAGTATTTTTTATTTTCCATGTATTGTGTAGTTTTGCTGTATACTAGGTAATGTATACTGTGTAAATTTTTCACAGGTTTTCGTTTTCTTTAGCTGTGTTCAACCTGCCATTTAACTTAATCATTTTATCTTTACTTTCAATGACTTTCCCCCCCTCATTTGTGTAAGTTGATTATTTTCCAAATTTGCCTGGTCATAGTTAAATGACTTATTCTTTGCTTGGCTTTTTTTTTTTTTTTTTGGAGGAATTAATAAATGTAATTTTTATTAAACATTTAAAAATTAGGTAAATAAAGTTAATACAATTACATATATAGGCATGTATATATATATTTTTTTTAACAATTTATTTTATTTTAGTATCATTAACCTACAATTACATGAGCAATATTTTGCTTGGCTTTTTGATACCTTCATTTCTCTAAATATTTTTAAGCATAATCCTTTTGCATTTTGCATCCAATACTCCCAATATCTTAAGTACTGGCTTATTATTTACTATGTGAAGTACTTGGTTTATCATTAAATTCTCTTATGAATGGGGGCTTCTTCCCTGGTGTTTTATAATTTTGAATTGTGAGCTTGTATTTGGGTGGCTTTATCTACTGGAATCCTTCCGTATCCCTGTTACGGAGTCATCTCCAAAAAGAACATCTGTGTGCTTTGCCAGGCATCCCAAGGCATGAGCAACCGAGGGCCACTTTAACATTTTGGTTTTAGTTTCCTAGGACTTGATACTAGCATAAATCTACTCTTAATGACCTGCAAAGGCAAGCTTGTGGTTTAGAATTCTTGTGGAAGACTTTTTCCCCATCTAGAGCTAAGGCAGTAACAGACAAATTTCCTTGTGGTGGGTAGGATTTGTTCCTCACAGCTCTTTCACTGAAGACATAGCCCTTTGAATATTTCAGCTATATGTAGGAGTCTGTCTTAATTCCATCTTGCTCAAGACCATGTAACTGTTAATAGCCAAGGTTCCAACTTAGTTCTTTGAGCCTATTTCTTCCTTTGAAAGATGGAGCTAGTTATGGTACCCACATTATGGGGTTGTTGTAGTCAGTATTTGTAGGACTATTAGAGCATAGAGCAGGGTCTGGCCTATAGTAATTACTCAGTAAACATTACTATTAGTGTGAGCTGTTCGTATTTTTACCGATTGGCAAATGGCCTCAAGGAAGCAGTGGCCCTAGTGCTGTTTGTGGTCCTTAAAGAATTCCCTCTTCCTGTAAGCTATTTATTTGATGTATGTTTTATTTCATCAAGAATTCCTAGATGTTTAGTAGTTTGTTTTTTAGAATATCTAGTCATATCTAATATCTAATCACCTATATTGCTGGAAATAAAAGTTCAAATATTTTTGCTGTACTCACGACACGAACACAACTGGTTGCAAAACTCAGCTTAACCTGATTCTTGATAGTCAGATGAAAGCACGGCTATTAATGATTTGGTCTTTCTATTGGTCTTAATTTGCCAATTTGTATGGTGATACATGTGAAGACATGTTAATTTTTAAGGCCCTTGTTGGTAAAATGACTGAAGAACTATTGAATGATAGGAGTTTTGGCAAATAATACGGAAAGAAAAAAGGTACATGAATGAGTAGATAGGGTCATATCTAAATCTGGTAAAAGTAAGAAAGTTTATACACCTAAATGCCTCTTGATTTTTTTCAGTATGTTTTTAAAATGTTAAAAAAAAGTTTTAGAAATGTTTAAATTTTAATAAAACTTGAGAAAATTTGTAATAAAATAGAAAATGATTTAAAAAACAGGTACTGCTACATATATAAGCAATGGCTTACCGAAGCATTAGCTCTATGTGTGTTGATGTGGAACAATCTTCCACATATTATCAAATGGAAAAAGGCAAAGTGCAGAACAGTGTGCATATTATGCTATCATTTCTACAAAAATATGTTAGCTTGATTATATACACTATCTCCAGAATAAGCGCAGAAGCTGGAAACAGTGGTTTGCCTCTCGGGAGAATGATTTCCTTTTCACTATCCTTTTGTAGGTTGTACCATGTGAATGTATTAGCAAAATACACACAAATCAATACAGTTTTTAAAAGGACCTCACAATATTGTCTTTACCAAATTTTTCTTCTCAAGGAGAAGTATTCTCAAAAACTCTAAGGTAAAGCTGTTCTTTTTAAAAATAATGATATAATTGCAACAATTAAGAATTAGGTATAGTTGGCTATGAGGATGATAAGCTGTGAAAATCAGTGTTATTATTAAAATAAAGTTAAAATAAACCCATCATTTCTTATTTATGATAAGCCTATCTTATATCATAGATCTATGATGGGTATATCCTTGAGACAGTAGGAGACTGACCACTGGATCAGAGACCTTTGTGCTCTGCCACCTAACATGTACACTGACCTCTTATCCACTTGTTAAAAAATCTACTAGCAGTAACCTGAAAATGTTGCAATTTACCACTTCTCCCCCAAATATCTGGGCATTGTTCACTCACTGATAAAAATCACTTAAAAATGCAGGGAAAACAAATGCCAACAAGCTGGACGACCTAGAAGAAATGGATAAATTCTTGGAAACATAGTCTTTGAAGACTGAATCATGAATAAATAGAAATCTGAATAGCCCAATTGATAGCAAGGAGAGTGACACAGTAATCAAAAATTAAAAGTCCAGGAGACCAGACTGCTTCACTGGTGAACTCCTCCAAACATTGAAAGACCTAATATATATATTCTTTTTAAATTCTTCCAAAAAACTGAAGAGAAGGGAAAGCTTCCAGTCACATTTTACAAGGCCAGCAATAACCTGATACCAAAACTAGGCAGGGACACCACACACAAAGAAAATTACAGGTCAATATTCTCGATCAACATAGGTGCAAAAATCCCCAACAAAATATTAGTTATCTGAATCTGTCAATACACTGAGATCATAGACTATGATCAAGTGGGATTTATTCCAAGGATGCAAGGATGGTTCAACATCCACAAATAAATCAATGTGATATATCACATTAACTACATGAAAGTTAAAAATCATTTGGTTATTTCAATAGATGCAAAAAAATACATGACAAAATTCATTATGCATCTATGATAAAAACCTTCAATAAAGTGGGTATAGAGGGAATGTACCTCAATATAATAAAGGCCATACATGACAATACTACAAATACTATTATACTCAATGGTGAAAAGCTGAAAGCGTTTCCTAAATCAGGAACAAGACAAGGATGCCAACTCTCTACTTCTATTCAACATAGTAGTGAAGTTCCTAGCCATGGCAATTAGGGAATACAAATAAATAAAAGGCATCCAAATTGTTAGGGAAGAAGTAAAACTATTGCTTTTTTTTTTTTTTTTGCAAACGACATAGTACTATACATAGAAAGCCCTAAAGAAGCCACAAAAAAACCCTGTTAAGAACTGATAAATGAATTCAGTAAAGGTGCAGGATACAAAATCAATATACAGAAATCAGTGGCATACCTATATGCTGGTAACAAGACATCAGAAAGAGAAATTAAGAAAACAATACCATTTATAGTTGCATCAAAAAGAATAAAATACCTAGGGATAAATTTAAACCAAGTAGGTGAAAGACATGTACACTAAAAACTGTAAGACACTGATGGGAGAAATCTGAAGACACAAATAAATGGAAAGATACTCCATGCTCTTGGATTGGAAGAATTAATATTGTTAAAATGTCCATACTACCCACAGCAAGCTACAGATTCAATGAAATACCCATCAAAATTCCAATAGCATACTTCACAGAACTAGAACAAATAATTCTAAAATTTGCATGGAACTACAAAAGATCCCTAATGGCCAAAGCAATCTTGAGAAAGAACAAGCGAACCTAAAACTATATTACAAAGCTACAGTAATCAAAACAATATGGTAATTGTACAAAACAGACACAGACCAAGGGAACAGAATTGAGAGCCCAGAAATAACACACATATGCACAATTAATCTATGACAAAGGAGCCAAGAACATACAATGTAGAAATGACAGTCTTTTAAATGGTGCTGGGAAAACTGGACATGCAAAAGAATGAAACTAGACTAATGTCTTATTATGCCCTATGCAAAAATTAACTCAAAATGGTTTAAAGACTTGAATGTAAGACTTGAAACCATAAAATTCTTAGAAAACACAGATGGCATCAGCCTTGGCAACGTCTTTGTGGATCTGACTCCAAAGGCAAGGGAAACAAAAGCAAAAACAAACAAGTGGGACTATATCAAACTAAAAAGCTTTTGCACAGCAAAGGAAACTAGCATCAAAATAAAAAGGCAAACTATTGAATGGGAGAAGATATCTGTAAATCACATATCCAATAAGGGGTTGATATCCAAAATATACAAGGAAATCATACAATTCAGCAACAAAAAACTACACAGCATTATTAAAAACTGGACAGAGGATTTGAACAGACCTTTCTCCAAAGATATACACATGGCCAACAAACATGAAAAGATGCTCACCATCACTAATCAACAGGGAACTGCAAATCAAAACCACAATGAGATATTACCTAACACCTGTTAGAATGGCTATTATCAAAAAGACAAAAAATAACAAGGGTTGAAGAAGAGAATAAAAAGGGAACCTTTGCACACTGTTGGTGAAACTGTAAATTGCTGTAGCCACTATGGAAAACAGTATGGAGACCCTCAAAATATTAAGAACTACCATATGATCCAGCTACTCCAGTTCTGGGTATTTATCCAAAGCATACAAAAACACTAATTTGAAAAGATGTATGTACCCATGTGTTCACTGCAGCATTATTTACAATAGCCAAGATATGGAAACAACCTAAGTGACCACTGACAGATGAATGGATAAAGAAAATGTGGTATATTTTTACTGTGGAATACCACTTAGCCATAACAAAATCTTGCTATTTGGGACAACATAATAGACCTTGAGTATTATGCTAAGTAAAAGAAGTCGGATGGTGAAAGGCACCATAGGATTTCACTCCTGTGGAATTTAAAAAAAGGAACAAACAAAACAAAAACTCAGATATAGAGAACAGACTAGTGGTTACCAGAGGGGAAGAGGGTTGGAGGGTAGCCACAATTAGTGAAAGAGGTCAACCGTATGGTGACGGATAACTAGACTTGTGGTGGTGATCACTTTGTACACAGATGTTGAATTATAAAGCTGTACACCTGAAAGATATATGTATGTACAGGGAAAAATGTTACCATTTAGGGGTTTGATACAACCTGAAGAGAGGAGAAACTGGATGTTCAGTTTAGTTAAGTAGTAACAGTCTCTTTAGTTCAGCCGATTTCCAAAATGGAAAACTAGATTCAGTAGCACTAACTCATTAACTACAAAAATTTTATTGTGTTTTTCCTTTATGGTGTTATTTAAAGCATTGAGATAAAAGTATATTAAAGGATAGGATGCAGACGTGCATGAATTCTGGAGTGAAGATGGTAGTGAGGAGGACTGATTTCTGGCTTGTGTAACTGGGTGGGTGGTGAAGCCCAGGTTCGGGACTGACAGGTGGGAGCACATGGAGCCCTGTAACCCATCTTCTCTTCATGTATCACCATCACCCGCCCACACCTGAGGCTGTGTTGTCAAGAGCACCATCCCCACACAGATCCTAACCTCGGGCGGAGAGGGAGCTCCACAAACTCTGCCCTCCCCTAAACCTCAAGCATACTCACACCTTTCCTTCCCACAGTTCCTCATGAAATGCAAAGGATGGCCTAAATTGATGTTTAGGGTGAGGGTGAGGAGTGGTCTTCAGGTCAACCATTCCTATACCCATGTTCCCATGGGTATTGCTGGGCTCAGAGAGCTGCCATTTGGCATTCTTCCCAGAGCCCCTGCTTTTCTAGTTAGTTAGGGCCATAGCTAGTTAGCCCCAACCATTTTGCTAGTCTAGGAAGGGGAAAAAAGAGCCAGGAGGGAAAAGTGAGAATGCCTGAATAATAATAAAGTTGTGGGGAAAACATTATTTTCATTTTTGACATGTCTGAGGTGCCTACAAGATACCCAAGTGGATATTTCTAATAGGCACCTAGTAGAAAAATAGGGGTATACAGGTAAGAGAACTGGGATCATTCTCTTACAGTCAGTGAGGTCATGGGGGTAGAAGATGTCACAAGAAGAGTGTCCAGCAGTGGGTCTCACCTTTGACTGCATACTGGAATCAACTAGAGAACTTAAGAAAAACCCCAGACCCTACAATACAAAACTGATGCATGACCTTGTCTTTAGAGATATCCTGATCTAATTGGTCTGGGGTGCAGCCTAGGCATAGGATTTCTGAAAGTTCTCCAGGCAGTTCTATCATGTAGCCAAATCCTGGGCTTTAGAGTAAGATAATCAGGATTAGTCCCTAGCCCAGGCAACACAAATGAGGATTAAGCAAAGAAAGAAGCCTGTTAAGGGAGAGTTGTGGCCTTCCAAAAGGGAGAGAAACAGTGGTGTCACAGAAGCCAAGGGAAGGCCATTCAAGAAAGGAGAGGTAGAGTCAAATACTGCAGAGAAGACTCTAAAAGTCCGTTTATTACCTACCATGCTGTCTAGACATTAATAGAGCACAGCAGGACACAGCCCTCCCAAAGCTGCCTTAATTTCAAAATTCATGCACATTTTGCATTCTATTCTTTAATATATTTTTATTTTAATATCGAAGTAACATTTTAAACATACCAGAGGGGGGAAAAATGACAATTTCAAACCTTATGAGCCATCACATGAGATTATCTCCATCTTCTGGGTTCTTACACTAAACTGCAAACAAATTGCAGCTGATTATAGACCAACTTATCTGTCCAAAGTGACTCCACTGGCTGTAGAAATAACACATTTTTGCAATTATCAACAATTTTAAGTAAAAAAATAAGGCACAAGTTTGTTAGCTGAGCAGATTCTTGTGGGAACAGGTCTTTTTTCTAATATTTATCTGTGAAGAACCTAACTTTCCAGGTGTTACATGTGCAATTCATAATGCTCTCTTGTAAGTGATGAAAACTAGCTCTCTTATTTAAGCATTATTGATATTAACAAGGCTTCCTATTCCAAAGCTTGTTGGACATATAAATCAGTAAATATATTTGTATTAACTTATGATTTAGCACAGTCAACTCCCTCAATTTAGGAAAAACAAATCCATTCATTTTGCTAAATCAAGAAAGGATAGGAGAAGTACATGCCATCTACAAACCCAAGAATAACATTGCTTTATCTAGCCTTAAGGGAAGTATTCAAAATGTGGCAGTCTGATGTTAGGTGTTAATTACACACCACCCAGCTGGGCCTTCTTCTTAGCTGGAAGTACCTTTGATCTGCCAGGGGCAAGGGGTAGGGTGTTAAGTCCCCACAGCATTCCGCTTCATCCAGAAGCTTTTACTTGTTTAATATAGTGGACTCCAATAGACTGGAATTTGGTTTCACATGAAAATATGGTTCTTTGCTTAAAAAAAAAAAAGGTCTGAAAACTACTGGATTTAGACTCTCAAAGTGGAAGACTTCCAAACTGTATGTATTTAAATCACAGTGTCTTTGATATTGGTTAAGTTTTCAGTATGTTTTTGGCAATCTAAAGTTTCTGAGATTAAAAAAAAAACTAATTTCCTCAAAGACAAAATGGCCATATAAATAGGAAATGTCTCAAAACTTTGCAAACTCAGGATACAAGCTGTACTGAAGAGAAAACAAAGGAGAGGAATTGAAATAAAGCAGATAGATGACACATCTTTTTCAACTGTCACATTTAATGTTTTCACCACTGTACTTCAAATCTACATTGTACAAAGTGACCAGTAAGTGTGCCACGGTAACTGACCAACCTCTGAGATTGTACCTTTCACACCAGTGTCTTCTTGGGCTCTTTTGATATTAAACACGTTTCTCACTCAAGTGAACTGAAATGCTTCAGTTGGGTTGATTCTCAGGAGCCTCATAAAAAAAAAACAAAGATATTGCACCATCTTTGTTTAGTAATTCAATGTTTGTTTCTTTCACAGCAAATAATTACTTCATTGAAGTTAAAACTTCCAAACATAACTTATTAATAGTCTTCAAATTCAGCTCAGATCACTCAAGATGAAAATACTCTGCTAAATACAGATAACTTACAATAACTTTAACAGTTAATTGTCCATAACACACACCAAGATTTTTTTCCTAGACCAATTTTAAGACGATCCATTAGTATTCCTTGTACAGGTGAAAAACGATCTTCAATTTTCTTGTCTTTTTATTTTTAATATAAAAGTTGGAAGGGACATTCAAGTTTCAAGTCTCCACATTGAACTTAAAAAAAAAAAATAGTCATCATCAGCATGTGGAGGTAAACAAGCCAAGTTGTATAACTCCAGGAGGTAGAGGCCTTCAATTTGTATTCATATATACATATGCACAGAAGAATTCAGTGTTCCAACAGAAAAAAGAATTTGTCAAAAAGTAATAAGTTATTTACTACTGTGACATTTCAAGACTCCCACAGTTTTGCCTAAGGACACAAACACATTTGACATAATTCCCTATGTGCCTTTTTTTTGTGGCTTTAAAAGTTTTAAAAATTTGTTTTTGTCTTTTATTTATTTATTTTTTCTGTCCAGTGCAGGAAAAGTCTCACAAAATTTCACAGACCTAAAATGTGCAAGCTAGTTCTTTCTCTATACAGCAATATTGGGATTCTTTTGAAATTAGCCCAGAAATGAATTATTTACACACATGAAAGATGCATGCTTGGAGGGTCCTTTTATGTAAGAAAGAGCAGAAAAACTTCTAATAAAAATAGATTAAATATATATATATATATTTATACTGGGTAAGGAAAACAAAAGTTTAGTCTCTCCTAGTCACAAACTCATTCTCTCTACCCACAACATTGGATTTAGACAGCACACATCACCATCACGGCTCTAATGAGAAGCTAATTATAGGGCTTGATCATTAGGTGGCATGCCCCCCACCCCAGGTGCAGCCACAATCAGCTCACGTGGCTCCATGATTGGTCGCAGGCAAGGTTTCTAGATTCTTCCATTTTAGAAAACCCCAAATTTTCAGGAATGGCTCAAATATCAAAATGTATGACTGTCCTTTGTGTGTGTGTATGTGTGTGAACAATCTCACTTCATTTTAAAAAGGAAAAACAAAACAAAAACACAAAACCCCAAACTCCCAAATTTGGTTCAATTCTCTTTTGTTCTGAGGTGAGCCATAACAGCTGCACTAAATTCATAAAACATGTGCAACTCTGGGTAAAATATTTTTCTTCTAAAAGCACAACCACTTTACAAGATTAAAAGTCTAGTAACATTTCTAAATATTATTCATATCATACAAGTAGTGGTTGTTAATTTAAAACTTCATTAGTAAAATTACAGTACAAGCATGATTAACCTCCAGAATTGCAAATCCCAGACTCCAGTGGAAAGCTACATTACATCTTCAGTAGTACATTATCTTCCACTATCACTCCCACACCAGAGGAGATGGGGGCATCTCAGATGGCTGAGCAACAGTGGAACTGGAAGAAAATGGAGACATGACGAAATCAGTTTAACAACACAAAGGGCAAAGGGTAATTCACTGCTGTCTGTTTTCCTCTCTTATGTTAAAAAAACTGGGAAGTTCATTTCTGGATTTTTATTTGTTTCTTCTAACTTCTCTAAAGTTGCATTTGTTCCAAATTATTCACTGAAGGATCTGTATCTATAGCAAGGCAGTAAGGTATAGTGGTTAATACATGGGCTTGAAAATGACATGTCATTTACTAGTTGTGTGACACAGCAAATTCCTTACCTTTCCTCTTTTGGAAAGGGATAATGCCATCCACCTCATAGGATGTTGTGATGAATAAATGAGATAATGTATGTAAAGTGCATTTTACAGCACCTACTTCATAATACAAATGGTAGCTATTATAAAATAACGTCTATAATCAATCAGGAAAATAACCTTAAAGGATGCAGAATTATCCATTTAAAGTAGCCTCTCAAAATACAGTGACTTTAAGTGGGAACTTAATTTCAAGGAGCCTTATAAGCACTCTCTTATCAAGTATTAATGGAGCAGTAATGGATAATCACTTAGCATTTGTTATCCTCAGATCTGTCTTATTATTTCGTGTGACTGCCTATGTTGCGAACTAGATTATAGACGTGAGGGGTGTGTATGTGTAACCACTTTGCTACTCTGGGGCCCAGGATAATGAATCACTTGCACCTGAAAAGTAGTACAACACCAAATTGACTGGGTGACCTTAGAGGAAAATATTAAAACAAAATAGTTTTAAACCACAGAGAAGTGAAAAAGCAACTTAATGCATTCTTTCTACAGTAAAATACACCAAAGAAATGAAAATCACCCGATTTAAAAAATTCTAAAAAATTCTTGACTTTGGTTCAATAAATTCTTTCAATTTCAATGCCACCCCAAGGCCAATTAAAAGGAAAATGAGAGGAAGGGAAATAGAGGCAGGGAGAAGAGGGGAAAAGGAGAGAGAAAAAGGCAGGTAGGCAAGAAAGGAGGCAGAGTGTGGCCTCACAGATTCCAATTCACCCCCTTTGCCCTCTCTGTGATACCGGAGCCAGGCCCTGCCCCATTTCTCCCTTGCCACCTGGCTTTCAATCGCAGCGCCCTGTGGGGCCACAGCACTAAACAGCCACTTCCTTCCCAGCTCTGGTGTGCTGTTTTTTTTGGCATGGTGGGCCCAGCTTTGCTCTGCCCAAACTTTGTGGCAAGTTTCTCTGCAACCCAGCAGGTCTCTTTGATGGACCAGTTTTGGCCACACCTTTGGAAAGTTTCTTCACTACCCTCATGCTGTGTGTTCCTGTGGCAGCCCTGTCTTCTCCAAGGAGGTCCACATCTCCTTGGCCTTGGGTGGAGAGCCCCCCACCCCCAAATTCTTAATTTCTTGTTCTCCCTTCCTCAGTCTAGAGAGAGTATCTGCTGTCTGCATTTGCTACTTTGGGACCCTTCATAATCCTCTTTCATGCCTTTTAGTAGATAACCATCTTTTCCTAGTTAATTCCTCTTGTTATTAAGTATTCCTTGTTCATACTACTGGGTAGAGTTTCTTTCTCCTGACTGGACCTTGACTGATACATGGAGTTAGGGACAAAGAGATCAAGAGGAAAGGGCAAAGAGAGACAGAGAATTGCTAGGTTCTGGAGTAGGTTTATGACTCTTTAACCAATAAGTGGCTTCTCCCCTAAATAGGACACATGAGCAGGCCATTAAGGTGGAGGGGATGAGGTGGGCACCAGGATGACCACGCTTAGGGGACTGCAGGGCAGTGGCGGCCACACTGCTGTCGCAGGAGGATCCCAGGGTATGCGATCAGGCAGCACCATGGTCATCTGGGGAAAATGCTGCCAAAGCAACTGCAGGGAATGGGCATCAGTGTCAGAACTAATGCTTACATTTTTAATATGCTTTTGACTAAAGCTAAAGCTCGTAACTTTCTGTTGGGCCTTTTAACTATCTTATAAATAAAAAACTGAAATATCCTGGATAACAAAATAACAATGGCATCCTTTTAATTTGACAAGAAAGTTAGAATGACATCCACCTAGTTACCTAATAAAGCTCTTAAAAGCAGCAGACTGAGGGTTGATGCAGAGAGGCACTCTGTTTCCTTTCTGCTGTTCCAAAATGAACTGGTGAATAATTTCTGTGGAGAAAACAAACATCATACAACCCACACCAATTTGCAGGCCAGGGAGCAGTGGATTCTCAGCGAACTCTAGCCAACATCTGAATAGCATTTCCTCCTGGTTGAGTTAAACATACACAACATCTATCAGGCAGAATCCAGCGGAATGTTCCTGAGACCAAAATGACAGCTGCTGCTAAACACAGGTGAAAACCCCCAAAGTGGCATTATACATGCTGGAAACCCCATCAGTGGGAGGAGTAAAATGGTCTATAAATTTGAGACTGATCTACAGGGTTGGCCTTATGAGCGAGATCTTCCAAACTGCTGATAACTATTGTCCTTCTGAAAATCATTTAAAAAACCTTAGTTGGTGTTTAGGTACACAGTTTGGGGCTGTTTACTTTGGGGACTATTCTCTCTTCTTAAATGTCCAAGAGCAGACACTAAACTCATTCAGAATTTTGGATGTCATTAACCCCCACCCCATCCCAGTAGGAGACAGTGTCAGGAAACTAGCAGATTATCAGGAATGCCCTTCTCTTGTCATCATCCGAGGAATGATTCCCTCAGTGGATGTTTATCTTTTTAAAAACTTCTGCATGCTATATAAAAAAGAAACCCAATATATTTCACTTGGTGAACATATATTCAATAATATAGTTGACCCTTGAACAATGTTGGGATTAGAAGTGCTGCCCCCACAGAGTTTAAAATCAGCATACAATTCTTGACTCTCCATAAGCATAACTACTAATAGCCTACTGCTGACCAGAAGCCTTACTGATAATAGAGTCTGTTAATACATATTTGTATAAGTATTACATACTATATTCTTACAATAAAGCTAGAAAAAACATTTTTCAAATTGTTACAAATCTCCAAAAGATTTTCCAATATATTTATTGAAAAGTCTGTGCATAGGGATTTGAACTGTGCAGTTCAAACCTGTGTTGTTCAAAGGTCAACGGTATTGAGTCACATTCACTAAGTAAGTCAGCTTTGAAAACAAGAACAAAATATTCATTCCTCTGCCTGACCTTTCCCTGGATGTAATATTAAGTCAGCATTTTTATAACACACACAGGTTTCTTGGCATATATGCCCTGGATAAACAACTGTATGCAAGTTTGTAAAATAAACATACAGAGGAGCTTCGTCACCATGCAGATCTTTCCATGGCCGTGTGATGGGAAATGTCACTTGTCATCCAGTCCGGCTGAAAGCCAAAAAAAAAAAAAAA
>JAQQAC010006923.1:3915694-4000213 GCA_029783875.1 Phataginus tricuspis | reverse complement strand
TTTGTGGGGTTTCCCCTCTTTAAAAACCTGTTGTGTTTTACATTTGGTGACTTGTACTCTTGGCAGGTAAAATTTTCTGTTCTAAATGCTTCCATTTTTGAGTCTTCTTTGATAGTAGTTATTGGCACAGACGTGAATAACACATTTTCTTTGGGTGAATGAATAAATGAAAAGATGAACTTTGTCCCAGAAGAGTCAAGTCTAGAAATGGCATTTGGAAAAGCTACCATTTCAACAATCCAAATAAAGGAGCCCTTATTGTACTCCTTATGCAGGATAAATGGGCAATTTTTTCAAATAATGTTAAAACATTTTTCTCCTGGTTTAACGTGGTGTCAAACTCCTTTTATAAATACCAAGATAAATCAGGATGGTACAGTTCCTTCTCTCTGTTCATCTAGACTGTTATACAACCAAAATTTGGTGTGATTAGCATGGTACACATGGAACTGGAGACTGGAGTTTATCTGTGAAAAGCCACTATCTACATTGCCCACCTATTCAAAGCCAGGATGTTTTTCTCAGAACACATGTATTTTTAATTCATTAAAAAAACAAACAAACAAAAAGCAAACACTACTTACTGGATCAAAGACCAACATCCTGCAAAGGAGATGAACAGCTTCATGTGTAGCCTGGCTAGACAGGGTATAAAGTACAGGAAGAGATGGCTGTGAAAAAATATTCAAATAGGTAAGTGAGTCTCTGTGTAAGTAGATATGGAATCCAGCCAATTTATGACAAGGTAAGTACCCCACTCAAAAGATGTGTGCACACAATCTAAACTCAAAAGGAATGAATATTCACCTCATCAACCTATCTTCAAAAGCAACAGCTATCATTGACTTCCAGTAGCATATTTTATATTGCATAATTACCCCACTGTAGGTCAGAGCACAGAAGATTCTATAAAAAATGAAAGCTAGTCCTGTAAATATGGGGCTCCTGTTAGCCATATATCACAAATGCTTTGGCAAGAATGGAAGACCAAACATGTCTAGGGGTGGGAGAGACAAACATTTAAACCTTGGCCACATGCAAAGTTATGCATGTAAACTGTGCCATGTAAACATGTAAACTACATCTGATGGTGACATTACCATAAGTTGCTTGAGAGGACACTTAGGAATTTATACAATCTTCTAAGTAAGCACGTCACTACTTTTGCTGCTTCCACCTATACTGCCTTTAGCACCACTCAGTAATGTCTTTGGTAAGTGGCAGGCATATCCACTTGCCCGTATCTAACCCTCTACCCTGAGGCAGGGAGATGGCTATGATGACATGAGGGGCCACAGAGTTTATAAAGCTGTTATTTCACGTTTGGAGAGTTGGGACAGAGCAGGCGAATGGCATCACTGCTCTGTCTCTCACACAAGTAACACTGAAAGGTCTTCTTGTATTTCCATCACAGCCTCAGAATCCTGCTATTGCGACTACTAACATCAAGTATTTGACGTATCTGCATCCTTTCAACAAAGCGATGTAGGAAGATACAGCAAGAACCACAAGACACCTCAGAAGCATCAGGAGGCAATTCTTAACCTTACAGAAATTTTCCTCAGGATCAAGGAGTGATAGAGGTAAGGTGAGAACTAGTTCACTAATTAATTAGATGTATCAACACTTCTAAATCTCAGTATCCTTAAATATAAAATGAGGAGGTTGGATTAAATGATCTCAAGTTTACTTTAATTCTATAATGAGCTAATAGGATTACTATATGTAAAAGGTGTATGCACAGAGCCCATTTGTAGCTGGCAAAGATTTGTAGACCAACTCGCTACTCATTGTTGCATGTACATGTTTGCAAGTACTTTTTGTTAAAAATATGTACGTCTATGGCAGCTCTGAAATTATTTGTATTACTTAAGATAAGGGAGGGGAAGAGGTTCTAACTTGCAGAGTAATTTAAATACATTTTCCCTAAGAATTTTTTTTATTGTGCAAAACTAAGTAATACGATATTCTTGAAAGATTCTGGTTTTTGGTTTGACTGTGAATAGCCTCCCTCTTTTTCACTGGCTTGTGCAGGTTGGCAGCCAAATTCCAGCCAATTCTTCCCGGCCAAAATGTCTCACAAGCAGTTATCTCCCTTCCACTCTCAACATGCATCTACTCCTCATCCTGTTTTTTGTGATGGAGGTATGTTATCGCTTAGGGAAGGGCACACTCGAATGAGTGCTAGATGTGGGTTCAAATCTAACTTTGCCATCATTAGA
The DNA here is from genome assembly GCA_029783875.1 of Phataginus tricuspis. NCBI lineage: Eukaryota > Metazoa > Chordata > Mammalia > Pholidota > Manidae > Phataginus > Phataginus tricuspis. Next base: position 3,997,991 of record JAQQAC010006923.1, on the reverse strand, counting down.
CCTGGTTAAGTCATTTGAACCTTGGCTTTCTCAGCTATTAGACTGCACCAGTACAGATCTGCCCGCTGCCAACACTCCTGTTAATCATCTAACACCCACCGACTGCCAGGCACTGCACCAGGGGTTGGGGCAACAAAAATGAGTAACACCTCTCTGGTGGAAGGAAACCATATGAACTAGTTCCAGAGGCCACTGGAATGGAGGATAGAGAACAAATTAGAAGGAAAATTGATTAAGACTTGAGGATGACTTTATATGGGGTGGGGAGCTTGTGAGAGTCAAATAAGTGGATGTTAAGGCTACCTGAAATATTAAAAATCCCCTCCTAAATTTCTCTCTTTATGTAAGTACACCCCAAAAATTACACTAAAAATAAGGCTGTTTCATTTCAGCCTAGAATGGTCCCATTATATGCTTTCTCCTTTTCTGTGTTTATACACATGTTAAAGAGGCACAGAGGACAAGAAGAGTCTGTTCAGCCATGCCAGTATCTCTCCAGAAAGAAAACCATTAGTAATTTAGTTCCTAGCATTGGCTCCACAGGAAAACATGGAATACCAGAGATGCAGCAATTCTAATTCCATTTTCTTCTCCTCCAATTCACCAGCCATTATGGTTAAAACAGGGTATCAGAACTAGATAAGAAGCTTATATTTCTCATTAAGTACAAAAGAATCAATCTGAATAAAAGAAAAAACAGAATGCTTATAAATAGGCCCTCAGTATCTTGCTTGGAAAAAAGCTGTTGCTAATTCCCTCAACATTCACACATATTACTTCCCCCTTTAAAATATGCAGTCCATTTTCTGTGTGTTCTCCGAGTTTGTAAGCGAGCAATGTAGGAGTGAGTGGGTGCCAGCGCTGAATCACAAGGACAGGCAGGTTACAGAGTGCTCTGTTTAGGAATATGATCAATTGTCAGTGTAACGAAGCAAGGATGAGCTTTTGAACTTGGGTGAGATATGATACGCCAGTCATCATAAGCCAACTGTGGAGCGCTGGTCACCACAATAGAATGAGCCAGGCGGTGCAAGTCCTGTCAGTTTTCACGGAGCAGCAAAGAAGCTGGGATCGTCAGTCAGCAACGGTAACTGAGTGTGCATGATGCGCAGTGCGCTGACGCCAGCACTCTGGGCTTATGTAAAAGAAACCCCGCCTGAAAAATAAGAAGTTGGAACTGAATGAACTCTCTACTCTGCTTCTATTAAATATAAGAAATGGTCCCTGTCAGGAGACAGGACTATTTTTGCTTCCGTGAAAATATATCTATTCTGACACAATAGTTCGGGATAATCTGAAGAAAAATGAAGAGATGAACCGTGTAAGAGAAGAACTTTATAAGAGATGAACAAAATGACTCAAGGCTGATAAATGGGCTTTTCAATGCTATCAATAGGTCACCTAAGTAGATACTTGGGCTGTGACAGCTAGGATTCTTTCCATCTAAGATTCTGAGTTGTAGAAATGAGACAATAAAAAATGTCACACAAGTGTTTTTGTCTGCCCAGCATTCTCTGACCTTTAGGGAACCACTTCCTTCTCACTCTTAGATCAAGTGGTTTGGTTGGGCTTGATTTTCATCTCCCAACTCAGAACAGCACCTAACCCTGTCCTGGCCAATCAGGTGATTCCGGCCCCTGAGCATCACAACTGGCTCCAGATGGGCATACGGTCTAAAACAGGTAAGGGATAGCCAATGGAATGGCTAACCCAACATGTACCCCAATCCTCTTCTCCCTTATCTACCTTTATTTTATGGGATAAAAATTTTATTACTTTTTTAGCCTGTCTTGGGTCTGGGAGGCCACATATTACACAGTTCTGGACAATGACACATAAGCACAAGTTTGCCAGAAGCAGGAAAACTTTTACTTTTCTGATAAAAAGGAAGATACTGTAATTGCTCCCTCTTTCCTCTGTTCTTTTTGCTTTGAATGTAAACAGGAATTTTAGACAAGCTACAGCATTTGGTGACCATGAGGTGATAAGCAAGAGAGTTTAAAGTCAACATTCCACAGAGGGAAGAGCAGAGAACACTAGATCCTTGATGACATGACTGAGCTGCTTTACTAGGTCCAGACTGCCCACCTCTGGAATTCTTCATGTGGGGGAAAACTCAACTACCATTTCTTTAAACTACTGCAAGAAAGATTTTCTATTACAACCAAACACATTCCTAACTGAATCAGAGACCCTCCAAATATTGTTTTTGGTTCTACTGAAGAAAACTCCTTCGTGAAGGACTGATATGCTAGTACAGCATAGGCCCGGACTGCTGGTTCCACTTTTGCAGACACACAGGGGAAGTCTGGAAATAGTCAACACACAGGAAAAGAGAACAGAAGTCAGAGTTCCTGGCTTGGAACATTTCTTGACCGCCTGAATCCAGCAGGGCTTGATGTCAGCTGTAGATCGGGACTTTTCAGTTATATGATCCAGTAAGTTCCCTTTTTTGCTTAAACCAGTTTGAACTGAGCTTCACGTGAAAGAGTCCTGACTGATACACCAATGTGTATCAATCAACCAACACAAGTAAGTTGATTTGAGGCAGTAACCTGTGACTTTAAGAAGATAGCTAACTAGGGTCTCCTTCTATATATGTATATTCATATTTTTTAAAAAGGTCTCACAAACAATAGTACTTATTGCTATTTGTACAAACATACATAAATAAATGTATAGAAAAATACGTTTGAAAAGATATTCTCAAATTAATCCAGAGGAGACTGGGATGGCATGGAGGGTAGCTAAGGATGATGAACTCTCTAAAATTTTTGGTGTATGTGTACTCAGATATTGCTTTTGCATATATACAAATGAAATTTTAAAAATCTGCTGTGAAGATGTATGTGCCAGGCAGTATATACTGGCTAAGATGACAGGTTTTAGAATTATTTTTGAGATCTGGCTTAAGACCATAAGCATATTATTTAACCCTCGTAATTCTCTATCTCCCATCTGTAAAAGGAATGATAAGTGGTACATTATAGTGTTGTGAGGGTTTAATGAGCTAATGTGTAAGGAGTGCTTAGGACACTGATTAATACCTAGCAAACCTCTTAATTACTAGTAGAAATGATTATTAGTAGTAAAGAATGGTCATTTCCATCTAACTTTGAGTAGCTACTTAAATGGGAATTGCTTGAAAGAAGTTTGGTTTTTCTTTTTATAGTCCAAACTCAAAAACTTGTATTGAAACTTTATAAGTATTCCTCATGAGATTAAATAATCTAACTCCTATATTAAGTAATTTAGAGTAAGTACAGTGAGACAGCTGTACTTACTAGCTGCACCCATCAGCCTCAGCAGCTTTGCTCAGGATTACTTGGAGTCTTTTCTAAAAGTTAGAGGCTCTTCTCTGTGCAGGCTTTTTTATTTCATATAATCAGTAATATGTTACACAGATCATTCTGCCTTGTTCATAAGCTTAAAAGGCTAGGCTCAACTTCCGGGAAGATGGCGACGTGAACAGACCAGAAGAAGAATTCCTCCCAACATTATATTTATACACGAAAACACAGCAAATACAACTATTCCTAAAAGAGAGACCAGAATACACAGGAAAGCGCACAGCATGCAGCTACACCCGAGAGAGGACTCGGCACCCGGCGAGGCGGGTAAGATTCGGAGCCGTGACCCGGCGGGACCAAGCGCTCCTCCACCCCAGCGCTCCGGAGGGCAGCTACACCTGAGAGAGGACTTGGCACCCGGTGAGGGAGGGTAAGATACAGAGCCGCAACCAGGCGGGACCCGAGCGCTCCACCGGTGGGAGGAGAGGATTCAGAGCCGGGAGGGAGTGGAAGTCTGCGCCGGGAGCACCGACACACAGCGCGCGGTGTAGCGGAGATTGGAGAGACAGAGGGCACAGGGTCTCAGCGGGGAACACGCCAGTTGCCTGCGGCAGGCTCCGGGAAGTAAAAAGAAAGGAAAAAAAAAAAGGGAAGAAAAGCACGCGCTTTTTCTCAGTGGTCTTAAAGAGACAGGAGGACAGTGGAGGGGCCAGATCGCCCCGGCACACTGAGCCCAGCAGGCTGGGAGTCCTGGGGAGCTTTGGACCCCTTAGCTGGCGACTGGGAAAGGGTGGACACACTTAAGACCCCCACAGAGATCAACAGCCTCCCATTCGTTCCCGACCCGGCCAGAGCTATAAAGGGCTTTGAGAAGTGGCACGGCCACGGCTCTGGAATAGTGGAGCAACAGTGCCACCTACAACATTCACACAGAACCCACTCCCAGTGGGCATTTTTTTTTTTAGTTGTTGTTTTTTCTTCCCTTTCTTTTCTTTTATTCTTTCCCTTTTTTTTCTATTATTACTTCTTTTTCTTTTCTTCTTCTTTTTTTTTTCCTTTTTAAAGTCATAAACAGCCCAGCTGACATACGTGGCAACTACCAGCAACCAAATCTATAGCCATGAAAAGACAGAGGAATATGGTACAGACAAAGCTTCAGACCCAGACAACCCCAGAGAGGGAACCAGAAGGGATGGAAACGTACAGTCTTCCTTAAAAAGAATTCAGAATAAAAGTCATAGCTATGCTGACAGATCTACAGAAAAAAGTGCAAGAGATGAGGAACGAAGTGAGGGAAGTGAGGAAAGAATATGCACAAATGAGACAAGTCATCGACGGGCTTAACAGCAGACTGGATGAGGTCTCAAAGACTATTAATGGATTAGAAAATAGAGAACAGGAATACAGAGAAGCTGAGGCAGAGAGAGATAAAAGGATCTCTAGGAATGAAAGAATATTGAGAACTGTGTGACCAATCCAAACGGAACAATATTTGCATTATAGGAGTACCAGAGGAAGAAGAGAGAGAAAAAGGGATAGAAAGTGTCTTTGAAGAAATAATTGCTGAAAACTTTCCCACGTTGGGGAAGGAAATAGTCTCGCAGTCCACGGAAGCCCACAGATCTCCCAACACAAGGGACCCAAGGAAGACAACGCCAAAACACATAATAATTAAAATGGCAAAGATCAAAGATAAGGACAGAGTATTAAAGGCAGCTAGAGAGAGAAAAAAGATCACCTACAAAGGAAAACCCATCAGACTATCATCAGACTTCTCAACAGAAACCTTACAGGCCAGAAGAGAACGGCATGATATATTTAATGTAATGAAACAAAAGGGCCTTGAACCAAGAATATCATATCTAGCACGATTATCATTTAAATATGACGGAGGGATTAAACAATTTCCAGAGAAGCAAAAGCTGAGAGAATTTGCCTCCTATATACCACCTCTACAGGACATCTTAAAGGAACTGCTCTAGAGGGAAGCACTCCTAAGGCTAAAAAGATGTCACCAGAGAAAATAAAATCATAGCAAAGAAAGCAGACCACCCAAATACTAACTAAAGGCAAAGAATAAAACACCCAATATATAAAAAATAGAGGAGGAAGAATAGGAAGGGAGTGATAAAGAAACATCAGATGGCGTTCACAATAACTTAACAAGAAAGTTAAGTTAGATTCTTAGATAGTAAAGAAGCAACCCTTGAACCTTTGGTAACCACGAATCTAAAGCCAGCAATGGCAATAAGTACATATCTATCAATAATCACCCTAAATGTAAACGGACTGAATGCACCAATCAAAAGACACAGAGTAACAGAGTGGATAAAAAAGCAAGACACATCTATATGCTGCTTACAAGAGACTCACCTCAAACCCAAGGATATACAGACTAAAAGTGAAGGGATGGAAAAAGATATTTCATGCAAACAACAAAGAGAAAAAAGCAGGTGTTGCAAAATAGACTTCAAAACGAAGGAAGAAGCAAGAGATAAAGAAGGACATTACATAATGAGAAAGGGGTCAGTCCAACAAGAAGATATAACCATTATAAACATATATGCACCCAACACAGGAGCGCCAACATATGTGAAATAAATACTAACAGAATTCAAGGAGGAAATAGACAGCAATGCATTCATTTTAGGAGACTTCAACACACCACTCACTCCAAAGGATAGATCAACCAGACAGAGAATAAGTAAAGACACAGAGGCACTGAATAGCACACTAGAACAGATGGACCTAACAGATATCTACAGAACTCTGCACCCAAAAGCAGCAGGATACACATTCTTCTCAAGTGCACATGGAACATTTTCCAGAACAGACCACATACTAGGCCACAAAAAGAACCTCAGTAATTTCAAAAATATTGAAATCCTACTAACCAACTTCTCAGATCACAAAGGTATAAAACTAGAAATAAATTTTAGAAAGAAATCAAGAAGGCTCACAAATATATGGAGACTTAACAACATTCTCCTAACTAATCAATGGGTTAATGACCAAATCAAAACAGAAATCAAAGAATATATGGAGACTAATGACAACAACAACACAAAGCCACAACTTCTGTGGGACGCAGCAAAGGCAGTTCTAAGAGAAAAGTATATTGCAATCCAGGCCTATTTAAAGAAGGAAGAACATTCCCAAATGAACAGTCTAAAGACACAATTACTGAAATTGGAAAAAGAAGAACAAATGAGGCCCAAAGTCACCAGAAGGAGGGACATAATAAAGATCAGAGAAGAAATAAATAAAATTGAGAAGAATAAAACAATAGAAAAAAAATCAATGAAACCAAGAGCTGGTTCTTTGAAAAAATAAACAAAATAGATAAACCCCTAGCCAGACTCATTAAGAGAAAAAGAGAATCTACACACATAAACAGAATCACAAATGAGAAAGGAAAAATAACGACAGACCCCACAGAAATACAAAGAATTTTAAGAGAATATTATGAGCATCTGTATGCTAACAAGCTGGAAAACCTAGAAGAAATGGACAACTTCTTAGAAAAATACAACCTTCTAAGACTGACCAAGCAAGAAACAGAAAAACTAAACAGACCAATCACCAGCAAGGAAATTGAATCGGTAATCAAAAAACTACCCAAGAACAACCGACCTGATGGATTCACCTCTGAATTCTACCAGACATATACAGAAGAAATAACATCCATTCTCCTTAAAGTTTTTCAAAAAATTGAAGAGGAGGGAATACTTTCAAACCCATTCTACGAAGCTAGCATCACTTTAATACCAAAACCGGGCAAAGAAAGACCTCACCAAAAAAGAAAATTACAGACCAATATCCCTGATGAACGTAGAGGCAAAAATACTCAACAAAATATTAGCAAACCGAATTCAAAAATACATCAAGAGGATCATACACCATGATCAAGTGGGATTCATCCCAGGGATGCAAGGATGGTACAACATTCGAAAATCCATCAACATCATCCACCACATCAACAAAAAGAAGAACAAAAACCACATGATCATCTCCATAGATGCTGAAAAAGCAATTGACAAAATTCAGCATCCATTCATGATTAAAACCCTCAACAAAATGAGTATAGACGGCAAGTACCTCAACATCATAAAGGCTATATATGACAAACCCACAGCTAACATCATACTTAACAGCGAGAAGCTGAAAGCTTTTCATCTAAGATTGGGAACAAGACAGGGATGCCCACTCTCTCCACTGTTATTCAACATAGTACTGGAGGTCCTAGCCACGGCAATCAGACAAAACAAAGACATACAAGGCATCCAGATTGGTAAAGAAGAAGTCAAATTGTCACTATTTGCAGATGACATAATACTGTACGTAAAAAACCCTAAAGACTCCATTCCAAAACTACTAGAACTAATATCTGAATTCAGCAAAGTTGCAGGATACAAAATTAACACACACAAATCTGTTGCTTTCCTATACACTAGTGACGAACTAACAGAAAGAGAAATCAGAAAAACAATTCCATTCACAATTGCATCAAAAAGAATAAAATACCTAGGAATAAACCTAACCAAGGAAGTGAAAGACCTGTACTCTGAAAACTACAAGACACTCCTAGGAGAAATTAAAGAGGACACTAACAAATGGAAATGCATCCCATGCTTTTGGCTAGGAAGAATAAATATTGTCAAAATGCTATACTACCTAAAGCAATCTACAGATTCAATGCAATCCCAATCAAACTACCAACAGCTTTCTTCAATGAACTGGAACAAATAATTCTAAAATTCATATGGAACCAGAAAAGACCCCGAATAGCCAAAGCAATTCTGAGAAGGAGGAATCAAACGGGGAATTACGCTCCCTGACTTCAAGCTCTACTACAAAGCCACAGTAATCAAGACAATTTGGTACTGGCACAAAAACAGACCCACAGACCAGTGGAACAGAACAGAAAATTCAAACATTAAACCAAACATATACAGTCAGTTAATATTTGATAAAGGAGCCTTGGATATCCAATGGGGAGATGACAGCCTCTTCAGCAGCTGGTGTTGGCAAAACTGGACAGCTACATATAGGAGAATGAAACTGGACTACTGTCTAGCCCCATACACAAAGGTAAACTCAAGGTGGATCAAAGACCTGAATGTAAGTCATGAAACCATAAAACTCTTAGAAAAAAATATAGGCAAAAATCTCTTGGACATAAACATGAGTGACTTCTTCATGAACATATCCCCCCGTGCAAGGGAAACAAAAGCAAAAATGAACAAGTGGGACTATATCAAACTGAAAAGCTTCTGTACAGCAAAGGACACCATCAGTAGAACAAAAAGACATCCTGCAGTATGGGAAAATATATTCATAAATGATGCATCTGATAAGGGGTTGACATCCAAAATATATAAAGAACTCGCGCACCTTCACAAACAAAAAGCAAATAATCCAATCAAGAAATGGGCAGAGGACATGAATAGACACTTCTCTAAAGAAGAAATTCAGATGGCCAACAGACACATGAAAAGATGCTCCACATCGCTGGTCATCAGAGAAATGCAGATTAAAACCACAATGAGATATCACCTCACACCAGTGAGGATGGCCAACATCCAAAACACAAACAACAACAAATGTTGGCAAGGATGTGGAGAAAAGGGAACCCTCCTACACTGCTGGTGGGAATGCAAATTCGTTCAAACATTGTGGAAAGCAGTATGGAGGTTCCTCAAAAAACTCAAAATAGAAATATCATTTGACCCAGGAATCCCACTCCTAGGAATTTACCCTAAGAATGCAGCAGCCCAGTTTCAAAAACACAGATGCACCCCTATGTTTATTGCAGTACTATTTACAATCACCAAGAAATGGAAGCAACCTGAGTGTCCATCAGTAGATGAATGGATTAAGATGTGGTACATATACACAATGGAATATTATTCACCCATAAGAAGAAAACAAATCCTACCATTTGCAACAACATGGATGGAGCTAGAGGGTATTATGCTCAGTGAAATAAACGAAGCCGAAAAAGACAAGTATCAAATGATTTCACTCATCTGTGGAATATAAGAACAAAGAAAAAAACTGAAGGAACAAAACAGTAGCAGACTCACAGAACCCAAGAACGGACTAATAGTTACCAAAGGGAAAGGGACTGGGGAAGATGGGTGGGAAGGGAGGGATAAGAGGGTAAAAGGGGTATTACGATTAGCAGACGTAAGGTGGGGGGGCACGGGGAGGGCTGCACAACTCATAGAAGACAAGTAGTGACTCTATCGCATCTCACTACGCTGATGGACAGTGACTGTAATGGGGTTGGTCGTGGGGACCTGGTGAAGGGGGTAGTTTAATTACCATAATATTGCACATGTAATTGTAGATTAACGATACCAAAATAAATTGTAAAAAAAAAAATCACAAGCTATACCTACTATTTTACAGTTATAACTTTGTTACTGAGTGTTTAGAATGCTAGGCACTATTCTATGCTCTCCTTGCATGTACTATCTCTTTATCATTATAAAAACTTAATGAAATACGTACCATTTTATTCCCATTTTACATATAATGAACTGAGGCACTTGGAAGTTAAACAATTTGCCCAAGGTCACAAAGTATGTCACTGGTAGAGCCATGATTCATATTGTTTGTCTGAAAATTGTAGTGTACAACTCCTGGGACACCACTCAACATGTGCAATGTGGTGAACCTGAGATGACACCACAGCCTGCATTCTCAATCAGTATAGTCCAGAGGAAAAAAACGGAGTATAACTCTGGTACAGAGCATTGAGCTAAGCACTGTGCCCTTTTCAGAATAGTCATGATGTATGGAACTATGCAAGCTTTATTGTGTATACTGGATTTGGGACCAAAGTAATCTTTTAAAGTTAAAAAAAAAATTCCAAGGGCTACACACCAATATACTTGAGTGTGGGTGTGCATATGTCTTTCTGTCTTAGCTCTAAATAGCTACAACATGAATAGAGACACCTTCAAGCAGCTGCTAGCAGGCTAATAAGGGGCATATAGGATATGCATCATGGGAATAGGGAAGAAGTACCCAGTGGGAAGGGAAAAGGTAGGATTTGACTAATGGTTTAAGTAAAGTGCTTCAAGGGTCTGTTAACTTCTCTTGAGAGCAGCGGTGGTATAAAGATCAGTTAGCAAATGTAGATAAAAAACTGAATTTCCATACTGGGGGAAAAATGGAACCATGTAATATTCTAAGTTCATTTACATTCAATTAAATATGGTAGGCATAACTTATTCTATACAAATCTACCTGGGTTAGTACTCAAAGACCATGAACACCTGTCCAAGAAGCCAATTTCCAGCACTGGTTAAAGATAAGACATTAAAGTCTGAACAAAGCTTATCTAACCTTTGAGCAGAAATGGTCTCCTAATTTTTTCACCCCATCAATCTCTTCAAAATCAAAACATTCCAACAACCAAGACTAGCTAGGGCTACCCAACTTTTACTTCAGTGCTCACTTTATGGCATCACTAAACTTAATGGTAAGCAAAATGTTAAACTCTAAGAGGCAGTACTGTTAAGAGGCCAATTCAAGTGAAAATGTGCTAAACATTCAAGTGAAAGGATTCTGTTAAACATCTTAACCTATTTAACTGTTAGTATGGAACTTAAAATTTTCCTTTTCTCCCTGCCTCATTTTAGACAATAATGTATTTACTAGTTTTTATTTAATTGAAAACTCTAGCCTTTTACAACTAAAAGATTTTTTAAATTTCTAGTAGAAAAAGGACTTGCTTGCCAGGAATGCTCAAAGGAGTGCACAGTGACTTCTGGTGCAGTGAGTTACATTTCTGAGTTGTTCTAGACAGCAGGCAGGAAACTCCTTAAGAAGCCTTGTTCTCTTGGCTGGTGTTTTTAGCAACTCTGACACAAAGCTGGTGACTATCAGGAAGAATTAAAATTCCTCTAGAGATGAAAGAGTGGCACCAGGGTATCTGATTTCACTTTTTCATTACCGGCTACCTTTAGCCAGGCAAGATTTACTGACCTCTTTAGGAAAAGAAGAAAAGCATTTTGCTATTTCCAAGGACATATTTACCATGAGGTATCAATAAATTTGTTTTCTATTCCTGATACTGGCCAACAGATAGATCATAATAGATCTTTTTATTTCCTTCTATTAATATAGAACCTTTCTCTAGGTTAACACATACTGTGCTCTTCTAAGGCAGTTAGGCCCTCAAATTATTTCATAGTTCTAAATTAAATGCAACAGAAGGGTGTAACCAACAGGGGGCTATTTAAAATACCAGCATCATGTCTCTACAAGCTTTTAGAAGATAAAACGTAATACATTGTCCTGTATGCCTGTGAAAACAAGCTCTGGAGCTATGCTAGAATCAGAGAGTGGGAACTGCAAGGGGAAGGCAAGGCCTTGACAAATGTCCGGCTGGTAATTTGAGAGAAGTGTCAAACTTGGTCTATCACTTGGTCAATCAAAGATCAATCAGATCCTCTAAAGGTCCAGTTTAAAAGACACCAAGGCAAAGCCTAGGAAAATTAGCTGTGCGTTTTCCTGTTCAAGCCTTCTCTCTTCTGTTTCAGTTTGTTGTTCCTAGGAAAAGTATTCCCCTTATTCACTCTTCACATCATTAAGCTGTTTTGTCCAAAGGAGATGGGGAAAGCGCTTCTAAAAAATGCTGCTAAATCAACAGGGTGGAGATAAAAACCATCTTGTCTTTCTCAGCAGTGACTTGGCTGGTTCCAAGTAATATTGATCAGTGCAAATCTGGCAATATCTCTTCATACTTCTTTTCTAACCATATTCACATCTGATTCTGTGTTAGTTGCAAGACTGCAATAGAAACAGCTTCACATTCCTGGCTGGAATAAGAGATACCAGGTGTTTTGGCTCAGTATTTGGAAAGGACATCTTGATATAATAATGTACTAGGTTGTGGCACTAAGGTCAAAGCTCCGCCCCCAATAACTTTTCCCAGACTCATCAAAAACCAGGACCCAAGCAGCCAGGGGTCATTTATTTGCAAAGGTGATAAAACAATTATTTACTTTCTCCTATAACATTGGGAATTACCATATTTTATTTGATTTGACAAATATCTGCTATTTTCTTACTTATGGCCATGACATTAAAAAGAAAAAAAACCAAAACCTACAAGCAATGATTTGCTTAAAAATTCTCAATTCATTGTTCTGCTGGAAGGACAATCCTGCCCCAACAGATGGTTACCAAATACAAATCCCCACCCTCTCTTTTACCTGTTTATGAGGACCCCTGAGTATGTGTGCCTTAGCGCCTTCGCAAGCCGTCCTCATTGCTTCCAGTGATGGTGTGCCCAAGAGATCCGTGATCAAATCCAACTACAAGAAAACGTGAAATACAGATCGACAGTAAGGTCAGGGAAACAACTCAATTATTCTTAAATCACAGCCTTAGAGACAAGGACCAAATCCAGGGGGAAAACCTTAAGGCAAGTTCCAGATTAACTGACAGGACCCCGTACCTCCACTTTCTGGACTATTAAGAAACCAGAGAAATGTTTAGTAAGAATCCATATGATAAAAATATAGAAAAGATCTTTTGGCAGGTGTGGCATTCTAAGGCTAATTTAGGAGTCTGCATCTACCTGCCCTATGTCTTAATAACATAGCATCTAAGGTCCTTAGAAAAGAGGTGAACTGCTCTTTCGCTGATGGCTAACAACTGTTCTTGTCAAACAGTTAACAGATTCTGATACTCAAATGGATTCAGGCTCATTAAGGAGCTAATCCACAAATCAGGCAGCTATGATTTAGTAAACATTCACAACATTCAAACCAGAAATGAAAGCTAAGCTATCAATATTTGTACCACTACACAGCCTTTACATTCTAGTTATGCTAGAAATCTCTTACACTGGCAGAAAACTGTGGTAACTCAGAAAACAACACTGCGTAAGGCTACATTTAGTTATCTGGGCACAATAAAGAGCCCAATAAAAATGGTCTTCTCATAAACAAGTCTTTGTAGGTAGCAAACCATCTTAACAATTTCCTGTAGTGCTACAATTGTTCTAACATTACCTAATTAGCTGTAACATTTCATCTGGATTCCTCCAGGATGGAAAATTCTTACCTAGAGAATAGTTTCTTTTCCTGGTTTGGGGGTTGCCAAATATAAAGTACTACTTTCTGCACTTAACTAAGCCACGGGTTAGCCATCGGTAGTATCACTGCCCTCCAGGATAATGGCGAGAGTCAAGTAGCTTCTTTTCCACAGAAATAAAGATTTCTCTACAAAGCTTTTTGGGAAAAGTGTGTTGATGATACTTCTGGGCCTCTAACAACTACCCTAAAGGCAGAAGGAAAAGACTGGCTCTTGAAAACAAAAGGAAACATTCAGAAAGTTGTCTAAAATGGGTTGGATCCATGGCTGGCAAACATTTTTATGAAGTTTGCTGGTATTACAGGATCTGGGTTATTTACTTCTCTAAGATACAGAGACAATGCTATAGAAAATGAAGTTAGACTCTTTTCCCATTTTAAATCTTGATTTCACACTCTAAAATATGCTTACGATAAATAGATGTGATAGATACTCCTTCACTGGCTACTGGCAAACTCAAGACCTAATAATCCTATTTCAGTTGCTTCACATTTTTCCTTTAATATTCTTTTCAGCATCAACCAATAACCCCTTAATTTTTACTTAAGCTTTTCTGTATGGCAGTTTGGCAGCTTATGTCCAGACATGATAGGCTTACAGGTAAGTCTGTTAAACTATACTTCCTAAAGAAATTGAACAGTAAAGTGGATATTGTCAATAGTACCCAATATTAGATTATATATGATAATTTTTTATCATCTGGATCAGTTTTAAGTTGTAAATTAAAAAAGATTGTAAATGTCTAGCTCAGAAATAAATTTAAATGTGATCATAGCATCTATAGTTTTTAATGTATCAGTTAACAATTCTTTTTAGAAAGAGTATAAAAGAAAATGCCATCATCTTTGGCCAAGTGTATGAATTATTTACAAAGATACATACTAGTCAGGGTAATCTTTTAAAATGGGATCAATGAAATCTTAACACTCTCTTGCTCAAAACCTTCCTGTAGCTTTCCATCACACATTGGACAGAATAAAATCCAAAGTCCTTATTGGATCACCAGGTCAGGCTCTTTCTCTCTGACCTCGTCTCCTACATGCTCTTCTTTGATGATCATGCCATCCCTCCAACAGGGCCCAACTGTTCCTGCCTCAGAGCTTTATTACTTTGTCCCTTTTCCTAAAACTCTTTCCCATTATCCTGTTTCCTCATTTCCCTTGGATTGCTCGTCCAGTGTCACCCCTCGGAGAGCCCTGCGGAGCATTGCTCTGCTCCATCATTACTCTCTCTCTCTGACCTAGTTTAATTTTCCTTCAGAGAATTTACCATTACTCGGGGTTATATTTATTTGTATACTTATTTATTTTTTTGTCTCATGTAAAGTTTTACAAAGGCAGCACCTAGCTTTGTCTTATTTACTACTGTATGATTAATCCAGGCACATCACCACTATTGTAATTGCTAACACCTACTGGGTGCTTACTATGTGCCAGGCCTTATTTTCACCTTTACTACTTCATTTAATCTGTACAACAATCCTCAAAACACTTTAATTTGCCCAAGATTTAATGGATAACAAGAGGCAGAGATAGGGTTTGAACCCATCAATTTGATTTTACAGCCTGAGCTCGTCATTGTTGTTGTCTCATGTAAACAATATTGTTCAAATTTATGAATTAAAAACTGCTTAGGAATTATCACAAGAAAATATGTAATGAATTAGCTAAAAAGCAGACAATTAAAGTATCATGAATGGTTTCCAAAAGCTACATTTTAACTAGCTGCTGATGTTCTCTGCCATATTTAAATATTTTAGCCCAATAATAAAGATTAGAAATGTTTCTAAATGATCTGATTTAAAGAACTCAAACTACAAATTTATAAATTTATATTTTAAGCACAGAGTGTAAGTACATTAAGTCACCAAATACATTTTCAAGTCAGACAAATTCAGTCAGAAAGAATAGAGACCCTCTCACAACAGAAAATTATACCTGTGCAAACTGTTACAACAGGGTCTGCTGTTATGAAGACAGTGCATGCAATAAAATCACCACTCCCTCTAATAGGCTGGTAAGTCGCGAAATGGATCTAATTGTAATCTTCAACTTCATAACCTCATGAATTTTAAGTGAACCTGAATTTCCCAAAAGCAATTTAGACAGTACAGTGAATAAGCCCAAGACATGTGTACAGGATAATTTTTCCTTTAAATCTGTAATAGAATAAAGCTACTAAAGACTAAAGTGAAATCATACCTGCTGAATGGGACTCTGTGCCTGAAACAGTATTCTTCGTCCTAGTAGTTCTGCAAAGATACATCCGACAGACCAGATGTCAATAGCATTGCTGTAATGACGGCTGCCCATCAGGATTTCCGGAGCCCGATAATACTGAGTAACAACTTCCTGAGTCATATGACGGGATTCATCTAATTCCTCTACTCTGGCCAATCCAAAATCACAAATCTAAGTAGAAAAAAATGATCAAAATATTGTCAAAAAGACAAATATATTTACAAATGGAAAAATAAAACAACAAAACCCAAAACCTTGACAGAACTTTGAACTTTGAAAAATTTCACTGATGCAGGTAGAGTATATTTGTGACAATATATAAACTGATCTTACTTGGGTGAGAGGGAACAAACTTCCATATTTCTATATAAAACCAAAAACAGCTGAA
Organism: Phataginus tricuspis; assembly: GCA_029783875.1. Classification (NCBI taxonomy): domain Eukaryota; kingdom Metazoa; phylum Chordata; class Mammalia; order Pholidota; family Manidae; genus Phataginus; species Phataginus tricuspis. The sequence goes on along the minus strand of JAQQAC010006923.1, from coordinate 3,981,957 downwards.
TGCGTATTTTCAGGCTTAATACAGAAACCAAACTATCTATTTTCAAGGCTGGCTTATTAAGGAAGATATGACAAGAAAAAAGATATATTTTGAAGACCTCCTGGGCTATGTTCACCATCTTTATAGAATACATATAGTAAAATTTCTTTAAAGCTATGGGTTTCAAACTGAGTCCCGCTGAATCCAGTTCTGAGGAGGTACTTCAGAAGTTCCATAAATATTTTACCTAAACTTCACATTTATTTATTTAGAATACTAAATTACACTCAAATGTAAGACTATGTAAAAATGTAGCACACCTTAGAATACCAGTGCTACCAGGATCTCTCACTTCTTCATACCATACACATTTAACTGAGCACCTGTTATGTTTCAGAGAGTGTGCTAGGACCTGGAGATGTAACAGTAAATGAGAAAGACTACTGGTTAATTTATATGCAGACCTAGGAATAAATCTTTCCTTGCTATTTCTGTTTAACTGAAAAGTATGCTGAGGTTGCCAGGTGAGCTGTTAGTATACAGTAACATTACTACTCACCAGCAACCTCTGCTTATTTTCAGGCATGAAGATTTTCCTGATACTGTGCAACCAAAACAAAAACTGGGAGTATTGAGGATGAGATAAGACAGTAATGGCCATCTAAGCGCCAGCATTTTCACTGATTAACTTTGTGAGTTAATACTGTAAGTGAAGAAATAACTTTTTATCTGTGTTTAAGTTCAGATCCCAGCATAGGATTTTATTTGGAAAAAGGGTCTGGCAGCTTAAAAAACGTTTGAAAACCACTGCTTTAAAGGAAACAAATTTTACCTCTAATTTTTGGCAATCCTCTCTTTCTGTCTTGAATCTACTATGTCTGGTCACATCAAATGAATTCATGTTTGTATGTGAGGATGAATCAGTATGAAGCCAACATCTTTAAAACTTAAAAATGAAGGAAAGATTTCCAGACCACACAGAAAAACCATACCAGAAAGGAAAAAAAAAGCATAAGTTGTTTATCAAATGCTCCCAAAGGCTAGTGTTCAAATAACACATCATATTTAAAAGCTCTATTACTTGGCCATGAATTTTTAGGATACCTTAAAACAAAACAAAAGCAAAGGGAAGAGCTTAAATCCATTTTCCCACACATTCTTTTGTATTGATAGTAAAATACCAATTACCCACCCGACAAAAAGTGTTTTCTGTTACAAAGCAAGTCTGATCTGGAGAAATTTTTGGCAACTTATCTAGAAGACAGCTAAACCCAAAACAAGCTTGTATGATTAGATAACGAAAAAAAATAGAGATTTCCAGCAAAATTATCCATTTTGTGCTTAGCAGGAAACAAAATATACTCACAAAATGAGGATAGCAATTTAAAAGAAATGTCTTGTAATTATTTTAAATGAATTGGTACATTTGAGAAGACAGAATTAACATCTGTAGCCTGGCATTCTACTCTGGCTTTTAAAAATAGGCTGCTAGGGCAAGTCAAGAGTAGGGCAAAATTTCAATTTGTTCTGATCTATGCATTGTTTATTTGTAAGTGACCCTTTCCTTTAGTTACTCATTCATGTAGCCAGAGCTTACAGTACCGTAACAGAAGACTTGAAAAGTGGACTTCAAATAGTTAATGGCATCAAGCATGACAGGTTTTGCACAAAATGCTTTATGAAATTCTCCAACCAGAAATTGAAGTAAGAAAAAACTGGCTTAAATTGTCAAAAAGATGATTTTGTCTGAATAGGATAAAGAATTACTGACTATAAAGTTCAAGAATTTAAAAAAAAATTTTTTTTTTTAAATTAAAATGGACTATGGGGATAGGATAGGTTGTTGTTCTCTTAAAAAAGTAAAAAGATGGCAGGGGAATGAACTCAATGACCTATAGAAAGAACATATAGTGGATTTTGTGGACAATTTCTATGGAAACAAAAGACAACTACAGTATTAGTTGTGTTCAGGGAAAATATGAAAAATAAGTTTTCTAATCTTTCTGAGTTAAAACAGGAACACAGTTCCTCAAGGCTATAGTGAAGGGAGAATTTTTATTCAAAAACAGTATAACATACCAGCTTTTAAAGAAAAATATCCCACTACTTAAAAAATATATTTAAAATAAAAAATGAAATTCATCTTTATACTTGGTTTTAGTGTTTAGTTTAACTGCCAACAATCTTGATTACTTATAAAGTAGGTGACATAAACAGTACTTTTTTCTTATTAGAGGTGGGAAATGCAGATACATGGACCACTCTAAAAAAATAATGGGGAAGGGAGTTACTGGGGAAAAAGTGAAACTGAAGTTGATGGCTTGAGATTTTGGGGCTCCTAACTAGCATTAGTCCTATAATCAATTCCCCATCAGAGGAATAACTGAGGGTTGGATACTATATTTTGTGCAAATACACTTGAGCCTTTCCTGGCTTAGTATTTTCACTTTTAAATGTTTCCAATTCCTTACTTTGCTGCCTCAGTCAAATAGCATATAAAAATGTTGGCTGTGCAAAAAAAAACAGTCTTAAAAGCCACACTTCATTCTCATATAAACAGAAGTTTGCTGGTCTTCCAATATTTCTTTCTTTCTTTTCTTTTTTTTTTAATGCTCAACCCAATTACTGTAGTTACTATCTGTCAACATAGAAAGATGTTATAACTATTGACTATATTTTTATGGTGTACTTCCATCCCCATGACTAACTTTATGATTAAGATTTTCCTTTAATATACATTTATATTTCCTTTATATATTTCCAGTACTTCCTTTAATATACATTTCCACAGTAATGGAACAATCTGAAAAGAAATTGCCTTTTCTATTCTACTTCTTAGTCACATTGTAAATTCCAATTTTATTGTTTCCAAAACATAGGCAAAATATCATGAAGAAACGATGAACCAAGACCACAGATTAGTTACTATGGCCATGACTAGTGATATTACTAGAGAAAACTGGATTCTTAATTTTTGGTTGACTGATAAAAATAAATTAAACTATTTCTTTCACAAAAACATGTTCTTAAATCTGTTTTAATTCTGATTTTTTCCTCAGATATTTACATAATGGAAAAGCTACCTTTAGAACACAGTTGCTGTTCACAAGGAGATTCCCTGGCTTAATGTCTCGATGTAAAATGCCAGCTGAATGGAGATATTTCAAACCTGAAATAACAAACAGATTTAATTGAAGAAAAAGGTATTTCCTTTTTACTCAACTAGTAACTCTGGGAAAACTATAGAGACAGAGAGGACAGGATTTAAGATTGTTCCCTAAATAACTGCATAATGAATGTTATTAAAAGCTTGCCTTGGGCCTACCTCAAAAGACTCTAATTTTGCTACAGTAAAATAAAGTGTCATCAAGGGTTTGTACAATCTAATATCTGTAATTCAAGAGATCATTTAGGTTTAAGTATAAATAAACTTTTCAGACACGGGAGTTAAGGCTGAGCACAGTAACATCCTTGAGCTGCTCCTGAGTGTGGCGACTGGAGCTCTGCTGCTGAAGGCTCTCAACTCGTGATTCTGAGCTGGCTCCGACAAAACCGTTTCCATTAACCAACAGGGAACCTTTTCCAGCACAGAATTTTGTTGATGAGATAGGATTCAGAAACTTACCCAGGTTTGTTGGTAGCATTCTTCACCACTGAGAATCAAGGGAGTAATTAGTTGTAAAATATTTTTTGACACCTTAAAAGACTAGTGGCTTAAGCACTGCTATATGAAGGCCACAGCTTCAGGGATGAATCTTTTAAATAAAATGTAGCAAATCACATATTTTTACAAGTGAAAGAAAAGATCTAGTATCTTCCCTCCATATGCTACATCACAGAATATCAACAAATCTATGGAAGGTGAACTTACTAATTTTAATATTGTGCATGTGTTTTAATCCTCTTTGCAGATATGTTTCAATCTTTATAAAGAATGTCTTAATTCTATGGATCCCAATGGTGGGGGGGCAATATTTTACTGTTAAGAAAGCTATTTCAGCTTTAAATAATTCTCCATTTATAATCACAGAATTCTGAAGGACACCTCATGGCCAGAAGCAGCTCCAACGTCAGCCCAAATCACTTTTATATCAAGTTGGTGCTTGTTAGTTAAATAGTCTGGACAATTGTTTAGCTGGCTATTTCTATCAATCTCCTGCATGCTTTTTTAAAAGTCATTTTGTTTTTCTAAAGTTATATCCAGGTATGTCAGTCAAAAGTCTAACCAGGCCCACCTACTGCTGGCTTGAAGAATGGATGTCATTCACAGAAGAATTACTTTTCAATTAAAAGTCATCTGATGCCAGCCACATACTCCTACTAAAGGCTGTTTAGTGGAAACTTTGTAAACTACCCCTGCTTGACAAACTATCCTGCTTATTTACCTCTCTAGATTAACCCAACTCAACTACCTAGACAGGGCCTTCTCTTCCACCACTGAAAATAAGAACCATTTCAACACTTAAAAGCCTCTTATTTAACATGAAGTATACAGATTATTAAATATACCTTCATTAAAAGAAAAAAGTCTTTAAGGAAGAAGCAAGCCTTGGAAGGTCAGATTAAAGTTCAAATGAAAAGCAACACATTTTGGTAATACAGTGACACTACCTTTTCTTCAAAGAATATCTTACCTCGCAAAATCTGATAAAGAAAAACTTTGACATGATCTGAGCTGAGTGGTTGAGGAGAGACGATAATTTTATGTAGGTCACTCTGCATCAATTCTGTGACAACATATCTTGAGGTTTTTAGGTTAAGGAGAGTTCAGAGAATTCAGCCCCCAACCCCCTCAAAGTAGGCACCAGGACTAAAGAATAACTTCCATTCTTAAGGCTGGAAAAAGCTTAGGGAAAGAAAGCTTTTAGATAGAATGACATAGGTGAGAATTTCAGCTCTCACAAGGTAAAACATTGCCAGCATTAAAAAAAAAAACAAACTTACTGTTTAAAAGTCAGCAAGAATAAACAACCAAGTGATTCTCTATAATCAGCATTATAAAAGAAAAATAAGGATAAACATATTTTAAATGATAGCCAGGCCAGGAGGAGTGTAAAGACCAAAAAGACTCTCAGGGTCTTTTCAGACATGTTACTGGAGCGTCCTTTGAATCCAAACAAAAAGGTTGGTCTCATCCTAGGCCACCATGGCGCCAATGGAAAGATGACAAACTACCCATCAACGGTGGCTTAACTTACTTATAAAGTATGGTACGCCTAAAAATGTGTAAAATGGTTAGTTTAGATCCAAGCCTCTCTATAACCTTAATTCTTTTATTAGCTTTTTATACATTTATACCTCCCTTACTAAATTTAAACTTCCTATGCTTTGTACTCCATTACGTCTCTCAGGAGTTGCTCAACAGATGATAAAAGGCTGGGGCTTGAGGGGCAGTAGAGATGTGGATGAAGGTGTCATCTGTTGCTACATCTAGAACAGCATGTCTTAGCCTTCCTGCAGTTAACTCATGAAAAGTTTCAGTTTTATGATTTAAGTAACCTTCCTTAATGTAAGGGGATAGGACCCTTGACCTGAGGAGGTTCCTACCAGGCTTCAAAATCTTTTTGACATCTTGTACAAGTTAGTTCCATGCTCTGAGTAAAACACTAAGGCTCCCCTTGCAATTGAAAGCAGGGAAAGACAAGACAAAAAACAGCAGAGTGTGTCACTGGGTTGCAGTTACTCCGCTTTCTTACAGAGTTTTTCAGATCCTAACTTTCTTCTTTCAGAGAGACTTTATGGAATCTTTTGAAAGGACGATCCACCTGATACCCTGTAAAACAAGAGCCTCCTGTACCAGTTCTGTCCCACAGCTGGTCCTAGAAGATAGGCCTTCTCAGGGGGCTGCTGTGGTCTAAGAGTGCTTACCATTAGCTCTAAATTGACTAAGAGGGTCCTGGGGTTGTTTTTTGCATTTACATGCTCATTGTATGGGTAAATGCTAGGCATATAAAAATAAAATATTTAAGAAGTGCTGTTAGGTTTTGGATCTTACCTTTAAAAAGCTTTAAAAAGACTTATAGTAAGTGGTCATTATTTGGGGAAAAGCATTTAAAGACACTTCTCATTTAATGTTTTAACAAAAACAAGTACAAAAAGAGAAGACTTGAGAGTGGGAACAGTGACCAATAGGACTTGACACAGTCGAAAAATGCCCTCCTCAAGACGTTTTCTTCAAATGGCTTCTAGAACACCCAGGTGGCGGCTTTCCTTCTCTCTCACCCGTTGTCTCTTCTCAATCCTCCTCCTTTGCTGGTTCTCTTCTCCAGCCACTCAGTATTGAAATGCCCCAGGCCTTGTCCTCTTCTCTCTCCACACTCACTTTCTTGAGTGATGGATCCAGTTCTGTGTAACTAACATCCATGCTGATGACTCCCAACTTTGTGTCTCTAGTTAATCTCCTTTCCTTAGGTCCAGTCTTGTATATCAAATTGTCTACTCATTATCTGCACTGGCTGTCTAACTGACATCTCAAACTAACATGTCCAAAACTATTCTCCATCTTTCTAGTTGCAGGCTTTCCCATAGCAAATCTATTTGTCCAGCAAGTTGCTCACACTACAGAGTACAAACCTTGAAGTCATCCTTGATTCCTCTCTCTCTCTCACTCACTTTACCTCCAATCGATCAAAAAACCCTGTTGGTTCCTTTACAATTTGGCTACAAAATTAGACCACTTATGTCCAAGTTACCACCCTTGGTCCAAGACCTCTAGATTTCTAAAACACAGCAGCCAGAATAAAATTTTTACTGTTATATTTTAATTTGTCTACATATATTAACACTTTACTATATAGAAAATAAAAATTTTAAGGTTTTTATACTCTCAGGTATGATTTTTATCTTAGGTTTTATTAATCAGATTATTTCCAAAGAAATACATTCTACTCCATAGCGAAGGTTAGTGAGGAAATCAGATTTGGTATGTAGTATTTCCTTACAGAACAGTTTTCATTGACCCACTAGAATCATTCTACAAAATGACACACATCAGTTAAATTATGATACTATTATCAGGGTTATATTTAGTTTTTCTTAATAGTTTAAATATTCTTAAAACAATTTCAACACACAGAAACTTGGAAGAATTAAACAGTGATTACCCATATATATCTACATATATGTATCTACCACCTAGATGCTACACTTAACATTTTGCTCTATTTGCTTTAGTACACACTTATCCATGGCTCTTTCCATTCACCAGTTCCTTTCATTTCTTAGATGTATTTCACAGAATGATCTTTTAGAACAAAGCCAGATTATGTCACCTAAAGTCAAAGTCCTTAAAATGTCCTTACATGACAGTAAATGATCTGGTCTCACTTCACTACCTCCTCTCCTATCATTTTTCTCCTTTCTGTTCTCTAAACATGCTAGACACACTCTGACCATAAGCTTTTATCCTAGCTATTGCCTATGCCTGGACTTGGCATGAGGGATACCAGATACCTACTTGGCTAACTCTTTTACTTCCTTTGTATTTTTGCTTGAATCTTCTCACTGTGATCTACCTTGATCATTCTAATACTTTGACCCACATGCCTTATCCAATTGCTACCCCCTTGTACAATTTTTTCATTTAGCACCTATCCAACATGATTGTGTTTTTTGTCTGCCTCCCCAGCCCTGCCCCATGAGGGCACAAGTTTTTACCTGTCTCATTCACAAGTCTATCCCAAACTTTCAGAAACAATGCCTGCATATAGTAAGTCCCCTATAAATATTTGTTGAATGAATAAGCTAATATATATTGAGCACCTATTAGGTATCAGCCACTCTATTAAAGTATTTTAAATATATTATCTAATTTTCATGGCACACCTATAACGTAGGTGGTGGTATCCCAATTAAAGATGAAATTGAGGCTAATAAAAGGCAAGTAACCTGCCTAAGATGATACAGTGGTAACTTGGACTTGACTGTTTAAAACTATTTCAATGACCCTATACAATTTTGGTTTTATCTTCTTTTAAGTTATATTTTACAAACTGTAATAAAATATACTAAATATTCACTGTGTTCTTTGTAGCAAAATTAAAGCTAATAAATGCAGAAGCAGTGATAGATTAAGGGAAAATTTTTGCCATTTTGTAACCTCAGTGGTATCTTGGTAGCAGTTATCCATGGCTGCTAAAGCCATTTCAAAGGGATGAGAGTGCCATCACCTCAAAATCCACTACTCAATCTTAGCAGCACTTAATATGGGACAAGATATATCTTTGTGATATGCACACCACTGCCTGGAAAGTATTCATGCCCCCCCCGCAAAAACCCTTAATATAATCAATTCTGTGGCTCTAAGGACCAATATGGGGGAAAAAAAACCCAAAACACCATGAAGAAGCAATCAGCCAAACAGGTAATGTTAATTACTCTTTAGGAAAAATTTCTCCAATAAACCACACACACACACAAACATGTGAGGGGAAGGGGAGGTAGGAATGATATTTGGGATAAAAGAATCTGAGACATAGTAACCAAATGCAATGCGTGGTCTTTATTTATATCCTGATTCAAACAAATCTGATTAAAAAAGAGATCTTTGAGGCCATCAGGGAATAGATAGTAAAGAATCAGCCAATTTTACTGGGTATGATAATGACATGATGTAACGTTTCTAAGGTCCTTATCAGTTAGAAAGGCATTTTTAAGTAGTTATAGATAAAATAATGTGATGTTTGGAATCTACTTTAAAATAATTCGTCTTCCTTTCCCTTCCTCTCAATAAAAAGGGATAGAGGAAATGAGATTGGCAAAATGATTAACAATTGTTGAAGCCGTGTATTAGGTATATAATAGTTATGTATTTTTGAAAATTTCTAAGATAGTTGAAAAAAAAACCAAATAAACCTCATTGTAGAGAACTAGGGAACTACAAAAGCCAAAGAATATAGAAACTACCCAGAATCCACCTTTGAACCATAAGATCTTCATGAAAATGTTGTATATGCCTACATTTATGCATATTTAAAATTGAGATTAGAATACACATGGCTTTGCTCTGTTTTCTTAATAAAATATCCTGTTATTAAATATCCTAATAAAGCAGAATTTTTATGACTGTATAGTATTCTGATGTATGGATATATAATAGATTTAACCAATCTGTCATTGTTGAAACCCAAGTTATTTCTAATTTTTAAAATTATTTTAAATAACCCCAAGATAAACATCCTACATATATATATATAGCTTTATCTGAGTCTGATTATTTCCTAATGATAAATCCTTGAAGTGGAATTACGTCAAGTTGTATATAAGCTTTTTTTTCATTTAAAATATCTTGTGAATACCTTTCCAGGGTTCACAGTTCTTTTTTATCATTTTAAGGGCTTAGATAGTATTCCATTTTATGTACCATGTCATGACTTAAGCAATTTCTAATCACTGGCCATTTGGCTATTACTGTTTGACTATAATGTAGCTCTGTGGGAGGGCATGGTGCTTTACAGTTTTGTTTCATGAGAGATCTTTGATTATGTATAGATGCCCTCTCTTGGGGTAATCCTTTTCTCCAAAGAGCCCTCCAAACTTCTGTCTTAGAAGGCACAGGCCAGCCTGCCAAGGTTGTGTGAATAGGGGAAGGGGTCAAAGACACCACAGCTCAGCTCACGCTGTCTCCACGGATTAAAAGCTTTAGTATTCTGCAGGATAGGAGAAGAGCTGAATGTCTTCCTACTTCTTAACATAGGCTTGCAAACAATCCTGTGTTTAGGCTTACCTGTATCCCTACTTTTAAGATACCCGATGCCTCCAATTTTTGAGCTGTTCTGATGTTCTATAGTTAAGAACCAACCTGTTTATGGTTTCTCATTCCTGCCAGATTAGCTGGTTTGAATTTTTAACCTTTTGCTGACACTTCGCAGGGACTGCAGGATGGACTGGCAGCAAATATTTGTGTTCTATCAATTATGTTTCAGGTTGAAGACTGTTTTCATGTTTATTGGCCACAAATATGTGAGTAGGAGAGAGTGAAGAGGATGAATGAGAGTAAGAGAGAGAGAGACTTTTCCTGTCCTTTGCTCAACATATTTTTATTTGTAAGAGCACTTTACATACTAAGGACATTAACCCTCATGTATGTACTGAAAAACTTTTCCCACTAGGAAATCTTAATCATAGGATAGACACAGGAAGAAACTTCTGTTTGTACATTAGCCTTAATCAGAAGTCCCAATAGTTCCAGAAATCTCAAGGGACAAAAACAAAGGAACATCATACAGGAAGAACACCATACAAAACAACAAAACAAAAACAGAGAAACTTCACAACTGCCATCCCTGTATTAAGTATTGTCTTTGATGTTTTACTCAAGCAAAAAAAAAAATTCCTAAGAATACGCAGCACTCATCTCTATGGGATGTTAGTCATATCTGCTGAGTTTGACAATTTTTAAAATTTCTGCCAGGATTGAAAAGTTCTTGATGGAAGTGAAGAGCAGGTTATATTCTATTCTGCCTCACATAACTATAAAACTGGCAGCCAAGTTGTGATGCCAAAATTTTTACTGTTAGTAGTGACAGTTGGTATGCATGAAAGCAGCAGAGAGAAAACACCTTAATTTTCATGTTATCAGGCTGAATTCATATTGCTGGCACTTGGAAAATCTTGCTTTGACTTATAAAAGGAATAAAACTGATATAAAAGCCAAAAACAGAGAATGACTATGAAATAATGTCATATGTTTTTTTTCTAACAGTGACTACATAATTCAAAGAAAGAAGAAAAGGAAAAATTGTTTGGCTGGAATGGATACTGTTCTAACCAGATATTTTATAAATACTTGTTTCAGGAAAAAAATTCTTTCATTTCATTTGCACTATGAAACATTTAATTCCAGATCAGGGTATCATTCACCCTAAACCTTACTGGATTTGAACTGACAGCACTGGAGCATTTTTAACAAACAAAAATAATAACTTCATATGGTTCAATCTAACACAGAGTGAATTATTATCAGACATCAGGGAACTGAAAAGCAAGGTGTTAAAATGAATAAAGAGCATGATTTCAAAGAGTAAATCAACTCTTCTATCCTAGGACCACATACACATATGCATAATTTCTCATAAACTATAAACCAGCAGGTATTCCCTCTGCTAAACACAAATGACCACATCACTGTCCTCATGATCTGTGAACTTGAAAACCTTTTATTCTACCGCCTGTTATAATATTTAAGAAAGAGTTTAAAAGAGTGCTGCTTTCATATCTCTGCTTCTTGAGAGATGACAGGCTGCATTAAAAAAGAATGGGGTAGGTTAATAAATTCTCAATTTAACCAAAAAGTCTAAGGCAAAACCGCAGAGCTCCTATCCACCTTTGCCATGTTGTTTACCTTTGTGCAGAGATACTTTTATATTTAAAAGCTATTAGAGAGGTATAAAAGACTGAAAAATTTTGAATTCATGATTTTTACAAAGTGATTAAAATAGCCACTCTGCAGAGAATAAATTTTGTCACACTATAGTTTAGCAAAGTAACTTCTTCAGGAGAAAGACATTTTTCACTCCAGGAATAAAGCAGTTTTTTTCTTCACAGAAAACAAGCCAACCAGGACAACTTTTCAAGTTTTTATTTCTCTGGAAACTACAACTTCTGAATTTGAAGATTTAACAATATAGCTGAAGAAATTTAGAAGCAACACACACCACTTTATGATAAGGTTTCTGCTTTGCTCTGGCAGAAATCCTCTGAAGTCTCAATCCCCAGCATAATGTCTCCCAGATGTCTCAACTAGTTGCCATGCCAACTAAAGCAGCTTAAATTAAATGAGGGCCTGGAAAAGCACCTGCATCATTCCAGGTCTTGTGCATTAGATAAAGCTCTCTTGACAGGGACTCAGAGGTGCCATTAACTTGAACACCAGCTATCTGATTATTGTTTCTGAGTTATGTAATGAGGGTCTCCAAACAAAAGGAAAAACAGGGTGCTTGTTCCCTCTCCTGGCCCTCCTAAATGGGACGGCCTCTCCAACAGCTGGTGCACCCACTGGGTCAATGACTTTGCTATGTATGGCCTTTAAGTTACCTTTGGGTAAAGATAAAATACAGGACTGAAGTTAGGCCTTTCAGGAGAATATTAACGGATTAACTGTTTTCCCCTATTAAAACTCATCATTAAAAATACGATCATAAAAAAAACACACTCTGCATGGTGTACCAACCTCAGAGTGATTTGAACAGCCCTGCTATAAATTAAACTGCTGCTGATTGCAGCAATTAGTTAAGTAGCTCCATGAAATATGGATTTCAAAATGTACTGATTTGCTTCAGAAAGAATAAATGATGCAAATTAACAATTATAAATGCATGGGGGAGGGGGCCTCATGGCAGCTCTGATGCCTCAGGTGCCCCAAGAAACAACAGCATTTCTGTTTTTTAAGAGTTTTTGTGTGTGTGTGTGTGTGTGTGTGTGTATGTTTTGGTAGTATTGACATTTTAGAGGCTCTTTAAAATTGGATAAAAAAATAGTCCTTTTGCTGCTTTCTCAAATATTATTAGCGGTATTAGAATACCACTTAGTAGAAACACCAGCTCAGGCTGGAGAGGTTACATGATTTGCGCAAGGTCACATTCTCAGTTTGTAAAGTAAATACTACCTTAGGTTTCCAGACTCCTAGCCCAGCACTCCTTCTACCCCACCAACCTACTTACCACAGGAACTTGCTTACTCTCATTTCTTAACCAAATATCATCAAGGCATGCAGATTACTTTGAAATAAGGGCTGAATTACTTTTATGTATTATGAGAAGAAAGGGAGAAAGGAAGCTAATTTTTTGTTGAAGCTACAATGTGCCACTTTATATGTCACCTCATTTAATCCTCGTAATACCTAATTTGTAACTATATTTCTACTTAGATAAGCACACCAAGGCTGGAGGAGGTTAAGCTGCTGACACAGAGCTTAGATTCAAACCTAGGTGGTAATGATTCTTAAGTCTGACCCTTTCATAAAATTCTGCCTCACTCTGCTTACTATTAAGAGAGAAAATGAAGTTGATGAGACTGATATTACTTGCATGTTGTAACAACCAGGTTTCAAGCAAAATTCAGAAATATAATAATACATTAAATGATACAGCTTTCAGAGTCCCTCCCTCCCTTGCCATGAAGAATGAAGTCATTCTCTTCATTCTTCAACAAATATTCTGAAGAGCAACATGTGCCAGACATCTTTCTAGGCTCTGGAAATGCAATGGTATACAAAAGCTTCACTGCCCTCACTGAATTTATAACCTAACAAGGGAGATGGGCAATTAAACAAGCAATTACAATAGATTCACTCAAAGATTACAACAATGTTATGGCTTTATCTCATAAAACCCCTTAAGCACTGCTTTGGAATTGAATATGCTAGACTTGCCATTATAGCCAAAAGACGTAAGAGAAATAAAGTAGCAAAAAAAGATTCTTCTAAAGACACAAATCTCTCAATTATTAGGACTGCTAAATTCCAGTAGCTACAGATTTAACCTTCAGTTAAACATGTGAGAAACCATCAAGATTTCTTCAGCTCCTACCAAACTTCTAAATTGGATGCACATTCTAACTGGCAATTTACCTACATCTATAAAAACACTTATATACATACTTGCATTTGGTTTCCTAAAATGGTCCATCTCAAAAACATGTTTTTAAAACACATGAGAAATAATAAAAATAAAAGCAACTGAGTTCTCAGTATGTATCAGGCACTTTCTAAGCACTTTATGAATTATCTAGAACTCTCACAAGTGGCAGATCATTCTAAGGAACTGTTCTCTTTGAGTTTCAGTCTCTCCTTCAAGAAGGAACTGAATCAAATGATGTCTGAAGTAAGTGCCCAAATCCATACAAGTCTGCTTATTTATTTTGCTGAGCACCTGAAATGTAATCTTAGTTTTGTCACTGGTAGGCCCCAACCTCAATTAAGAAGTAATCCCACAGTTTGCTGAAAAGTATTTTTGAGCCCACTATGTGCATTGTTTTAATGGCACAAGTCACCTTATTTAATCCTTTTAACAATTTGGGCCTATTTCCATGTAACAGATCTAGACTGGGGGTGGAGGAATGTCAGGTTGAGAGGCTAAATAATATTTCTTTTGCCAACAACCGAAAAATAATACAAAGGCTAGAAAAAATAATAGAGGCAAGTTTTTCTTCCTCACGCGTATGTCTCTTTCTACTTCCTGACTATTCACTCCCCTCAAGTCTTATTCTTTTCACCCTTTAGTGAAATTACAAAGCTATAGTTGACTATTCAATAAACATTTTCCTGTACCTATGAATCATACATGCCAATTTGAATGCTTCTTGAATAGCTTCATACTCCCTATTAGTTTTTCTAATGGATAAGGTAACTTAAAAAATTAGCGTGTGTGTGTGTATATACATATAAACATTTTTTTGTGTTTAGTAACATAGAGGGGCTGACATGGGAGGGAAAAAGTCTGAATTAGAGATTGTTTAGAGATTGCTGGAAAAATAGGACATGTCTTTGGTGGGAGGTCTAAGTTGAAAATATAAGTTTGGGAATCATTAGATATGGTAAAAAATAAATAATCTCTACTTCCTACTAAATGAAATCTGCCACAGATGGGGTTGGGGTATTAATTTTGCTTTTGTTTACAATCCTCTTTTTCTCTGCACAAAGTTTTGTTGTTTTTTTTTTTTTTACCTTTTTTTCACTTCTTTCCTTCTTTGATTTAAAAAATCTGGATATTGAAATTACCGAAGCATGTCACCATTAATGGGTTATAAGTTCAATTTTACTGACACAACATTCTTTAGAATAATATGCACCAGTGTCAGCAGCTGAGTTAGTGCATTGTGCCTAAATATAACACAGGACACCCTGCTAGACTCCCACAAAGGTTGTTGAAGAAGAAAATGTGTTGAAGAGGACAGAGTTTGAAGCAGGAAAAAAGCAAAAATAAAGAATCTTCTGAGGATCAAAGAAATGAGCTGCAAATATAGTAAAAGATACCAGAAAGGCAGAGAAAAGAGAGGGGTGGTTAGGATTAAAAACAGTTTTGTGTAATTTTCTTTGATGCAAACAGATTATGGGCAAGAAGACTAGGAAACTAATCTAGAGCCTGACAGCCAACTATACCTCAATGGTTAGGCTTCCTCTGACCTCCTGTCCCAATTAAAATAAATCTGTACCATGATCATTATTTGTTTAACCCACGTCTATGATGCTGCATTTACTTAAACATGCATAATCATAAGCCTCATGCCAGAAAGCCTGACAACTACAACTATCAAAGGTAATTCTGCAGAAAAACCTACACAATCACTACAAATGAACCTACACAGAAACAAATGCTGACACCAAATTCTGACCTTCAATTATGACTAAGATGATTGAGTCCTTTACTGTTTTTAGGAAGCCATGATTATTCAAGCAGTGTCAGACTGCAGGACTAGAGCCAACAGCCTCTTTGTTTAACCTCATCATTAGCATCAATAAATACTGACGGGCAGCAAGTGGGTGTAGAGAGCATGTTAACTCAATGACAAGACAGGGAAAAAAAGGATGAACGTGAGGCAACAATCAGGTGGTTAGAAAAAGACTGAAATTGGTGTGTAAAAATCAAGTGGAGAAAACGAGAAGGAAACAAAGATTCTACTATACATGGCCACAGAAACTTGATCGAAAAAGAAAAATTGCTGATATTTATTTAGTTTTCTACATGTTAGGTATTCAGGTTCATGTATTCTGAATTACTCCAAGAAGTCAGTCCTGTTATGATTCCCATTATACAAACAAGCAAAGAGGTTTAGAGAGGTAGAGGGAGTAGCCACAGGTCATGGCTATTATGTGGCAGAGTTGGTGCTAGATTCCAGCCTTTGTTCTTAAACTGCTCATCTTTCAGCAGATGAAGTACACGTCAGAAAAAAAGGTGAAAAAAAAATTCTACTTCAGAAGAGAGAAGGCCAAGAAGCTGATTTTCAAAATGAGAAGTTAAAACAGATTTAGGCAGTGGGAGGCAGTGTAGGCTTTGGAATCAAAGACCAGGTTAAAATCTCGACTTTGCCACTTACTAGCTTGATAACATCAGGCAAGTTAACTTCTCTTGAGTTTGTTTCTGCATTTATAAAACAGCCACAATGATTATCTACTACACAGGATTACTGCCAGGGTTTAGATGTTGCATACTCACCTATCAATGCCCAGCATGTAGGGAACAGGGATTACGTGGAAGCTGCTATCACTGTTGCTGCCATCATCATCATTATGCAAGGGATGAAGGGACATGAGTTTATTACATACCAATATGCCAGCCACTGTGCCAAATGTCCTACAAAAATGAACTCACTTATTCCTTGCAACAATTCTTTTGGGATAAATATTATTTCCATATATCACTGAGGACACTGAAGCTCAACTATTTCTAGGGCTTTAAAGCTGCTAAGTGGTGGTGGTAGGGGAATCAGGATATAAACTCAGGACTGTCTGATGCCAAAGTCCATGCCTTTGTCAAGATGTAGGACTGTGCTCTTACTGCCCCCTTCCTAACATTTCTTTCACCCAGGAAAAAAAGCCAGAAGAATATAAGTAAAAAAGAAACACAAACAGGCAACCATTTAAAAAAGCTCCTTTAAGTTTTAAGATCTTAAAAGGAAAGATCAGGCAATCTCAAAAGTATATCACTGCTAAAAAAAAAAGATATCACTGCTGAAGAGGAACATTTTATTCACTTCTTATTAATGGGATCCCATGTGGTTTTTTGGCACCAAAAACCTGTATGTCCATGACAGTCACATTCCTTCATAAGAGGACAAAAAAACCTTTTCTTAGATCAAGACAAGTTTTCTACAGGGCATATAATTTTTGAGAGAGACCTAGGGTCAATTTTGGACAGACTGAAAACTCACGGAAGCTCATCTCAAAAGTGCTCATCTTATGAGACCTCTGAGAAGCTCCGTACATGGGACCCTTAATTTTGGTAAAGGGCTTCTGGTTACCTGAAGGGTTTCTCAGTCTTGAGCTCAAGGTCGTAAAAATTAGCTATTAGGTTGGTATTCCATAACTGATTGTATTCCACATACCTAAAACCACACACACATACATGCAAAACAAACTTTGCTTGGCTCATGCATAACCTGCTTGCTTGGAAAAAAGCCACTTCAACCTAATTCCATTTCTATGATCTGGTTCTCTTGCCACCTCTAAGTGATGTATCAATAAGAGGAAAAGACTATTAATTAAACACAATTATTAAACCTATCACCAACTGTATAATTCAGTGCTCTTGATATTTAATAATGATATTCATATAGTATGCAGAAAGCAAACTGATACAGTAAGTGGTTCATAAATAAATTGTATTCTAGCTAAAATACAGATTTGTGCTTGCGTACTGTAAGTCTATTAAGTTCCCTGATGTACCGCTCTCAAATAAATTGAGTCGGTAGCAGGAGATCCGGCTGGTCTATGAAGTGGCTAAAAGCCCCACTGATTCCCCATCTCCTCCAATTATAGCAAGTCTGACATATTTAGTGGCTTCTGAAGCCTCTGGGTCTCCATGTAACATTTGCCTCCTGGTGTCTACCAACCTTAAAAATAGTCAGAATAGTGGGATATGACAAAAAGATCAAATAAACAGTCCTATGAGCTTCTCTAAACTCCCACACCTGAATTGAATATGTCAAGAGGCTAATAATCAGAAGGTTAACCAGAAAGTTAAGCAGTTCAGGAGAACAATAATGGGGTTATGAGGCTGTTTCAGCAGCTCAAATTAGGTGTGGCTTTGTTGTTATTCAATATAACCCTCTCCTAGCTGGGAGGCCTGACAGCACTTCATTCCCACCAGCTGGGAAGTTTCAGAAAGAGATTTATTTTCGAATGGAGAGGTGAAAAGACTAGATTCAAGGTCCCCGCCCCCCCACCGCCCTTTTTTTTTTTTGGCTTCACCTGAAACACAGGTGTTTCAAAGAGGTGGTGTCGCTGTAGCTCCTTTCTTCAAAGCTGAGGGAAAAAAATTCCAACTGTCAGTTGGAACTTCAAACAGTTCTTTAAAACAACCCCAGGATTTGCTAATACACTACAGTCTAGGTAATCTTTATGCAGCCAGGAATGGTCTACTAGGCCATGTGACTATGATTACAGGACTGAAGAAGAGGAGTGGTTCTTGGATGGCAGGCTAAGAAGAAAATCATATCTTTTAAATTTATAAGAAGAGTTTGGTAATGACAATGGAAAAAGCAGTAAGATATAATATGGATGCAGTGTGGATAGAAGGTGGTACTAGCAAGTTGTACATTTAATACATTTTCTGGGAAGAGGAGACCAGATAAGGGAATATGAGGTACTGAGGTTAACAACCCCATTCCTCATTAACAATTCACATCTAACTTAAAAGAAAATATCTCTCCCTAATTAGGCTAGGTTTGTTAGTGATAAACCATTAGGAAAGCCATTTGTTTATGGTGAGTACTTGCTAATGCCATCTGTTGGTAGTGGGCTTAAGATATTTTTTTGCACCGGAAAGTTCATAGAAGTTCCTATTGTCTTTCAGCTTCACTAAGTTCTACCTCCTTGAGAAGGCCTTCCCTTACTACTTTTGTAGCACTTACTAAGTGCAAGGCACTGTTCTCTGCCACTCAGTAAGCCTATCTATCCATCCATCCCAATTTAATCTTCAAAATAACTCTGTAAAACAGATAGCATTATTATTCTCATTTTCATGGCCAGGAAATTGAGGCACAGAGAAGTTAAGTAACTGGCCCAAGATCATACATGTAGTAAGAGGGGAAAGTTGGGATTCAAATCTAGGCAGTCTGGTTCCCAGAGCCCATATTCTTTACCACTACAACAGATTTTCTTTCTATTACCTGAAGCTAGCAGAAGCAAGTAGACCCTCAATTAATCATAAGGATTTTCAAATTAACAGATGATGATCTTGTTGCTGTTTCATGATGAGACAGGAAGTCACTAAACTCAAGACTGCTACTCAGGCAGCAGAACTAAGGAACGATGAGAGTATGGCGGGCAGAAGGAATGGGGAAGGACACTGATTTTAGAATGCTGTTATTTAGGCTCTAATTACAAGAACATGTATTGGAGGAGCCACCAAGGCTCTGTAGGGAGAACAAAGGGAGACACTTGCAGGTCAGTTTCCTAATGTAACAGCCCTCTAAGAATACTGGAGAAGGTCAATTTTCCACTTTCCCATGTTTAGGCCTGCCAACAAGTTGATGAGTTAGATTGTTCCCACCTCTCAGACAAAAGAGAAAGATTAAAACTGATTCATTACACAGCTTCTATAGTCCATAAAACCTAGGTAAATTTATAAACTATTAGGAATAAGTGCTTACTATTGATGATAAGGTGTTACGCAAATGTGCCATGAGAAGACACTGTTGAATAAGCACATAATAGAGAGCTAATCATTATGGACAGCTCAAGTTGTGTATATGTGTGTAAGTTGTGTGTGTGATAATTTATGATATGGTCTTATGTAAAACACTGTCAGATTCAAAAACTCCCATCATCTAGAGTTCCAAACTTACAGCATGTGGCATGCTATACAGAAAGCTTTGAAAACACAATTTTAATCCCTCAATAATCTTTAATGACTTCAAATAATGAAAACTGGATCATTTTCTTTCATTTCATATTGGACAGTAACTAACACTAAGCTAGATTATAAAAAAGGACATCTTACAATATTAAATATTTATCAAGTAGATGCCATATTGGTCCATAGTTCTATAATCTTTTTTTTTTTCCTTGAAGAGCCCCCATCTTCTTGTGACACATGTTGGAACGAAAACGAGAGTCAGGTGATTTTTCCAAAAAGACTCAGTGAATTTGTGGTTTCATAAACTGTAATATGCAAGTTTGGCTCCTCAAGCCATGGATTTTCTTACATGAAAAATCAAAGAATGGCAGTCAAAACACACTCAAACCCACAGTATGCACTAGTTCTGAAATCCTGCCATTCCTGTTTGTTAGAAGAAAAAATCTCACAATCATAATAAATATGTGAGACTTAATAGTATATCCTTCCTCACATTCTTTTCTTCCAAAATCAGGTCCACAGAGAGATAAATTTCACCCTAGATCTCAGATATGTGACTTACCTCTGAAATAGAAGTGAGGGCATTAAATAGCATGGATAATGAAAATCTGGTTTATGGATATTGTTGGTTTCATCAAACAATGCTTTCCACGTGAAGGAAAAATAGCAATGCATCACAGAAAGAATTGCTTTCTCTTGTAACAAATGGTCAGCTCTAAATCTCATCATCTTTTTGCAGCAAAAAGCATGAGGCCTCTGCAACTAGAAAAAAATCGTTGTGTGCTTCAATTAGAATCACTGACCTTTTCTGAAGCATGCCTATGCTTCTCTATAGAAATCAATGGAGTAAAAGGCCATGTTGTTAAAATGTTTGGATACAACAATCTCTGTCCTAGGCAAAGGCAAATTCCCTTTCTTTTTAAGGTAACTAATTTGTATAGAATGTCAAAACTTTAAAAATTAAAACTACCTTTAATTTGCAACTTAAAATTGACTATAAAAACCAAAAGAAAACAATTCTACCACTGGAAAAAAAGGAAAACACTGGAAAGCTGTCATTCTACATGCTCTGTCATAGGCCAGAAGGTTCTGTTGGCTGTGTCCTTGTCACTAAGGCTATAAACACACACACAATAACCCACAAAGGAGCATCCTAGAGAAAATGATGTCATTTCCAATTCCACCTCTCTTCTTTCCAAAGTGCCCTGAAGAAGGCACCGGCCAGCTCTGTGTCTGTTAACTGTAGTTGGTAGAGCTTGGTAATTATTCCTCTTCTACCATCATAACCCTCCACAGCAAATGCACATACAAACCCAGAGATTAAGAGCCAAGGAACAGAAGACTAATGAAATGACTAAAATAGTCACTCTATTTTTTCTGAACATCAAGAAAGATATCTGAAAGATAAGAGGCAAATTCTTTAATCATCTCTTAATCCATTCAGAGGATAAAGGATGCACATATCAGTCACACAAACTACATCATGCCTCTTACTGACATTACAGCAAATCTTAACACTTTCTCCAAGAGACATAAGCCCTCAAATTAGACCCACCCACCCTTTCTTAACAGGTCTGAAAACCTTCCACGTCCAGACAATCTGGTTTCAAATGTCCTTCTGCCCAATGGAATTTGAGAGTACTTTACTCCAGTCTGATCTATTGTAAAGTTGCAAGAATGATGTCATTAAAACTGAAGAGCAGATTGCTATCAGTGGTATAAACAACCACAAGAAACATTCTGAAGGGAGGACAATCCTCTCAATATGCAAGCTACAGATGGTTCCTTACCTACTTGGGATTACCCATTACCAGTGAAACTAATTTTTGTTTGAAGATTTTAAAAGACAAAGTTATTAAAAGGAACAGTTATAATGAGCAAAGAGGATTAAAAATATACAGAAAATAAAAACCAAGAAGAAGAACCTAGGTGAGGTATCTCAGAGAAGTATGTTTCTGAGTACTTTTTATGGCACTTGAGACAAAATAAAATGGTGGTCCATTTAAAGGGATCTATTATATGTCAATTATATCTCAGTAAAGCTGGGGAAAAAAGATATAAGATCTGACACAGAGCCTTACTCATTTGTTCACAGCACCCACCTTTCTAACATTTAAGGAATGAATATTCTATTAAGCACTTAGATGTTACCACTTATTAGCACTGTTCCACACTGCTATCTAATTAGACCACCTAAGCAAAAAGGGTCACATGGACTCACAAATAGAAATCAGATACTGCCTAAAATTTTGTAGAAAAATAAGAAAACACTGGAAATATTGAAAATATATTTACCCTATTAATAGGTAATTGATAGTGTATGGATTGATACAGGAGGGAATAGTGAAAATGCTTTATTCTATGAAAATTGTAAGTTTCAGATACATCATCTAAATTTGTTTTTTTCTTTGAAGGGAGGTATTAGAGGAGGACAGGGCAATATTTTCTACTTAAGAAAATTTGGCTCGTATCTCTACTGTAAAACTAATTACCATGGTTATTTTAATTATTTGAAAACTGACAATCATCTCCATTGAATTATAAACTCCGTAAAGATGGCCACTATACTTTACACTGTCTATTGGTACATCTTTCCTAAGGGTAAAGTTCTAAAGTTAGGGCATAGCATGAAGACTGCATACAAAAGATCATCTGGGAAGATGACATATTGGTGACCAACATATCAAACTCTCCTTACATTCAACAGTATAGTGTTTTCTGGTATTGGAGAGAGTGAGGTTTTCTCTGAATGAACACTGTATGAAATAGCTGGCTTGCGTTAAGGGGCCATGCTATACATAGTACTTCTCCGAACACCAGCATCACACTCAGTTTGGTGAAATGCTCTCACTATGTGAAGCCAATGGGAGCTTAAATTACTTGAAGGAACAGCATATTCTTGATTCCTATCTCTTACTCACTCAGGAAAATAACTTAAATGAGTGGAATCAGGCATAAACTAACTAAGTTATCCCTCTGCCTTTTAATCATGTTAAAAAACCAGGTTGCATATACTTCAATTTAAATATGACTCTGCCTCTACTTTTTAAGTTCAAAAATTCATTGTTGAAAGAATGAATAAAACAGAAACTTTGGGTGATTAACTTAAGGCTTTGAGTCAAAGACACCAATAGACTTAAATATTTGATACATTACTTTGAATCCTGCCTATTCCACTATTCATGTGTCAGAATGAAAATAAAGTTGGAACTTTTTGCCTAAGTAGGATATATTTTGACTTTCTTAAAGCTTAAATAAAAATGAATTCATTCTTGAGGTTTTTAAAGATTTGCAGATCAATCACAGTTTGGTCATAAAAAAGCATTTATGATGAATTTACATGAAGAGCAGCAAAATGATTTGGGAACATGGTCCCCATTTAAAGATGTGTTAACTGAAGGAGTAAGGTGCTTCCTTCTATCCTACACTTTCCAAGTTATGGCTGGTCGTACCACTATTGCTCAAAGACATCTTTTTAAAAAAATGATATTGTACATAAAAAACCCTAAAGAATTCATGCCAAAACTACTAGATCTAATATCTGAATTCAGCAAAGTTGCAGGATACAAAATTAATACACAGAAATCTGTTCCATTCCTATACACTAACGATGAACTAGCTGAAAGAGAAATCAGGAAAACAATTCTATTCACAACTGCATCAAAAAGAATAAAATACCTAGGAATAAACCTGACCAAGGAAGTGAAATACCTATACACTGAAAACTACAAGACACTCAGGAGAGAAATTAAATAAGATACCAATAAATGGAAACACATCCCATGCTCATGGATAGGAAGAATTAATATTGTCAAAATGGTCATCCTACATAAAGCAATCTACAGATTCAATGCAATTCCTATCAAAATACCAACAGCATTCTTCAATGAACTAGAAAAAATAATTCTAAAATTCATATGGAACCACAGACGACCCCGAATAGCCAAAGCACTCCTGAGAAGAAAGAACGGTCAATTAATATACGATAAAGGAGCTCTGGACATACAATGGGGAAATGACAGCCTCTTCAACAGCTGGTGTTGGCAAAACTGGACAACTACATGCAAGAAAATGAAACTGGATTATTGTCTAACCCCATACACAAAAGTAAACTCAAAATGGATCAAAGACCTGAATGTAAGCCATGAAACCATAAAACTCTTAGAAGAAAACATGGGCAAAAATCTCTTGAATATAAACATGAGCCACTTTTTCCTGAACGCATCTCCTTGGGCAAGGGAAACACAATAAAAAATGAACAAATGGGACTACATCATGCTAAAAAGCTTCTGTACAGCAAAGGTCACCATCAGCAGAACAAAAAGGCATCCTTCAGTATGGGAGAATGTATCTGTAAATGACATATCCGACAAGGGGTTAACATCCAAAATATATAAAGAACTCACACGCCTCAAAAAACAAAAAGCAAAAACCCTATTAAAAAATGGGCAGAGGATATGAACGGACACTTCTCCAAAGAAGAAATTCAGATGGCCAACAGGCACATGAAAAGATGCTCCACATCACTAATTATCAGGGAAATGCAAATTAAAACCACAATGATATATCACCTCACACCAGTGAGGATGGCCAACATAGAAAAGAATAGGAACAACAAATGCTGGCGAGGATGTGGAGAAAGGGGAACCCTCCTACACTGCTGGTGGGAATGTAAACTAGTTCAACCATTGTGGAAAACAGTATGGAGGTTCCTCAAAAAACTCAAAATAGAAATACCATTTGACCCAGGAATTCCACTCCTAGAAATTTACCCTAAGAATGCAGGAGCCCAGTTTCAAAAAGACATATGCACCCCTATGTTTATCACGGCACTATTTACAAAAGCCAAGAAATGGAAGCAACCTAAGGGTCCATCAGTAGATGAATGGATAAAGATGTGGTACATACACACAATGGAATATTATTCAGCCATAAGAAGAAAACAAATCCTACCATTTGCAACAACATGGATGGAGCTAGAGGGTATTATACTCAGTGAAAAAAGCCAGGCAGAGAAAGACAAATACCAAATGATTTCACTTATCTGTGAAGTATAAGAACAAAGCAAAAACTGAAGGAACAAAACAGCAGCCAGACTCACAGAACCCAAGAATGGACTAACAGTTGCCAAAGAGAAAGGGGCTGGGGAGGGCGGGTGAGAAGGGAGGGAGAAGGGGAATAAGGGGCATTACGATTAGCACACATAATGTGGGGGGAGGAGGAGCACGGGAAGGCAGTATAGCACAGAGAAGTAGTGACTCTATAGCATCTTACTATGCTGATGGACAGTGACTGTAAAAGGGTATGTGGTGGGGACTTGATAATGGAGGGAATCTAGAAACCACAATGTTGCTCATGTAATTGTATATTAATGATACAAAAAAAAAAAGATACCCAAACTAATTCTTTGGATTCTTATCCTTGTCTTTTGTAGTAGCCTTTACAACAATCCCGATCTTAGCTAGATGACACAACAGCTGGTTACATCTGCATATTCAAAGTCCCTCAGGTGGTCACTGGTAAAGACAACATTCATGTTCATCATCTTTCCAGAGCTTTAGCCTAGTGATCCCAACCTTGAGGGTGCATTAAGATCACTAGGGGGAACTTTGTAAAAACAATGATTGATGCCTAGGACCCAACTCAAACCAATTAAATCAGAATCTCTGGGACATAGCATCTGGAAATTTGTATTTTTTAAGAAAAGCTCTCCAAATAATTTTAATGGGCAGCCAGGGTAGAGAATTTCTACCTCTCAGTTTCTCAACCATCTGAATTTTAAGGACTTTCAATATTATTCTACTTCATTTACCTCAAAGGATGGCTCCTCTCTGTATCTTGGAGCAACTACTACAATTTGTCCTAACTACAAATTCCTTTCTTGACACACAATCTCTATATTCTAACCACACTACTCTTCCTCCTGCTGAACCTGCTGTTTGTTTTCATCCCAAAGTTTGGTCTTTGGATTCCTCCTCTCCCCTTTCTCAGAGTACACCAAATCCTCTTCTGATTTCAAATGCTTCTCTACAATGTGGCCAGCGTTCTGTAAGTTCTAGCTAGCCCTCCAGATTTGTTGATTTCCTTGTCCTGCCCCTGTAAATGCCCAAAGCATCATCAACAGTAAAACCCAGCTTGTTGAATACGTAGCTGAAGTCCCTGTCAATTGGCAAGAATCCTTCTGTTCTCCTTTCATGCAGCCTGTACACAACAGTAACTGCCTCTTAGCCCAAGAGTCAGGTCAGGTCCTTGTTAAGGTGTAAAAAAACATTTTTTTAAAATTGTGATAAAATATACATAAAATTTACTATTTTAGTCATTTTTACACGTACAATTCAGTAGCATTAAGTATATTCAGAATGTTGTGCAAGTATCACCACTATCCAATTCTAGAACTTTTTCATCACCCCAAACAGAAACTCTTTGTTATGTTTATAAAGAATATGTGTGATTCTGTCATTCTTCATTACAAAAATCTTTCATTGGACCTTCAAATGCCCACTGAATAAAACAAATTTCCTTAGCTCAACATTTAAGGCCTTTCATTAATTGGTCCATACTTGGACCCAACTGGTACTCCACACTCGGTCCCATTTAGTTTAATTTCTCACAACTCATGCATGCCAAATGCTACCAACTGGATGATTTGCTACTGCTTAAAAGATGCTCCTAATAACTTATTCCATCTGGAATATCCATCCTCCTCAATGCTACCCATCCAAATCCTTCTCATCCTTCAACACTTATCTGAAATGTCTTTCCCTCCATGAAGTCTTATTGTTTTCTCTGTCTGAAGCAATCTATTTAAAAAAATCCCGTACTACCTGCCTATATTCATTTGGCACATTCTACCATACATGGTATTTACTTCTTTACATCTTATCCCACTCCACACACTATTCTTCTTGTGGGAAAGCATTAAGAGGCAGCAGTGGGTTAAGAGCACACTTGGCCCCCTGGACCTGTCAAAATAAGTTCAAATCCCATCTCTGTCATTTCTAAGTGAACTTGGACAAGTTACTTACCTCTCTGAGCTAGTTTCTTCTTCTGTAAAATGGAGATAATGGCAGAACAGTGCCTGACATATTAATTGAAAAAAAATTAAGCAAATGAAAGATTTATTTTTGTATCTTCCACAGAGATCAGTACAATGTTATATACATAACAGTGCTAAATGTCTGGCTGAATAAATAAATTAGGTTCACTGGATATTGACTAAGTGGTGGTTAAAGACAGGAATTTGGCTTTTCTTACAGTGTTTTAACTTTTCTTTTGCTTTGCCTTTCTAAGTGTTTCTGTTCCAGGTATCAGAGGTTTAGGAGCCAGAATTGGTGACAGTGGTAAGTGAAAGTTACTGTTTTTGTTTTAAATCATCAAATGCTTTTCAAGAAATCTAGCTTGGAAACTAAAACAGGAAGGAGTGAAAATCAGACCCTGATGCTGTCAGTATATGTCGATTCTTTTCTATTACTGTAATTGTTTATGATTGTTTCACCCACTAGATTACAAATCTAAAAGGCAAAGATTATCTACTCATTCATTTAACAAATATTTATTTAGCACCTATTATGTATCAGGCACTGTTTAAGTGTTGGGAATACAACAGTGAGCAAAATAGCAAAAAATTCCTGTTTCTAGGAAAACACTTGATGTTTATGTTTATGGAAAAAATGAAGAGGAAATTCAAAGCTCCTAGGATGTAGATTTCTGGTCCCTGTGGGCACTGCTGCTGTAGGAAGAGCACTTACGTATGCTTATGCACACTTCTGTTTGCTGTTCTTGGCTCCTCACTGTCTCCTGAGATACCCTGAAGGTTAGAGAGCTCTCTCAGACAATCAGGGAATCATGCATTGTGTATTCTTTAAATTATAACATGTTGCTATACAATATAGTTTACAAATACTATCAATTAAGCTGCAGTACCCAGGGAGCCAAAAACTACATTACTGCCTACCAAGAACTCCAACTGGGTGAAATGGACATGAACATCCCTCTGCTGCCTTCACGAAAAGAGATTCCTGTTTAAAAATCGCCTGCACAAGCCAAACCTATTACCCAAACAGGGGCACTTCTGAAAGTGAAAGGAAGAACTTATTAATAATTATACCATAATATCAGGTAAAATCCAGGGGTCCTGACAAACAGGGACTCGTGGTCAGTCCATCAGACTTCCCATTCCCACTGGGTTTAGGTTGTAATTGCTTCTAGCACAGAAGACTTGCACTATCCATGTTCTTCTTTAGAAAATGCTAAGATTATGTTTCAAGTTAAAAATAAGCTTTTCCCAAAGCAAGCCAAATTTTTATTTCCAATCTAGTACTTTCTAGGAAGGGGCCTGTTTATGTACAAAATACAGAATCCTGAGTGAAGCATGATAAATCATGTTTTCCATCAAACCTGTTTTTCTTGGATTAAATTTCGTACTGAAACTTACGAATTAGCTAAATTTAATTATCTAAAATTTAGCTCAAAGTAACTAAGCGCCAAACTGTTTTCATACAGATTTCCAAACAGAAACTCAAAGTACTAAATGAGTAACACGATCCTTTGACAAGCTAGAAGTTCAGCTCAGGAAAAGAAACAATCTTTCTTAATTGTTAAATAATATGTTTTGCAGGTAGATACATTAGATTTTAAAAATATGAAGTCACAAAAGCTGAAAGATATAGAGGTTATGGTAGCATTTATTGCTCCTTCCACACCTGGTATGTGCTAAATCTGTTGCACCCTGCAGGCAGATTTGTAAACAGTTATAATCTGACATTCTCTTTTTAAAAGTTGCTTAAGGAGTTATCTAAAGATGTATGGTCCTTTCAAACCTGAAATTTTTGTTAGGCATTGATGTAATCATTACATTTTCAGGGAAAAACACGATTAACTGCATGGTACTGTATGCTGATTCTTACTGCAGCACTTGATTACATCAAAATGTTCACAGACCTCAGATTTTCTAAAATGATATTAACTATTCAGTTAGTCTTAAAGAGATCATCTGATTTAAAATGTTTGTCTACTAAAAGTTAACATATGTAATATAACATCCCAAATTTCTAATATTAGAAAAGAAGTGCAATGATATGATACTGTATGAACAATGAGAGTATTTTTCCCTTTATAACTTAAATAATATGATAAATATATATTTAAACTCTATGAACTGATTCTTTTATCATCTAAATATCAGAATATCAATTAGTTGCATAGCAATATACTTAGAACTTACCTAAAGTGATAGAGCCTCAAAGAAACCTCAAAAACAGTTCTTCAAAGCATAATTCCATTATCAGATATTTAAAATTCAAAATATTATCCATTCTAAAATCTGCAAAGACACAACAATCCTCCAATTTAAGAAAAACCATTGTCTAAAACCACATGAATGTGTATGCCATGTTTTTAAGGTACTACAGAGGGAGTTCCTAACACAGATGGATAATATATTAAGTTGACAATAGTAACTTGAGATCCTATTACTCTTCAACATTTTTGTGGTTTTGGTAGTAAGTTGTCTTATTTTTCAGAGGGAAACTGAGGGAAATTTTTTTTTTGCTTTGGCTACAACAAATTTATTTATATTAAAAACAGCACAGTACACAGAAAATTTCCTACTTAGAATATTAAAGGAATCAGCAAAGGCAAAACACATATGTGAGGCATTTCTTAGTTTTCATTTAATAGCTGTGCTAAAACACAAATTTTTAGTATCCTGTACTCCAAGGTAAATCATATATTCCTAAAAAGTTTTTATAATCGTGTGGCAGCTATAGGTTTTATTCCTTTTTATGTTAAAAGGATTCAGTGTTTTTCAAATGTTTACCACCACTGGAAAACACCTTTTTTTTTTCTGTGTGCATCATTCAACCTATGGCTAAAAATTATACACCGAAAACAAGAATAACTGGGGTTAAGGTTTGAAAGATTTTTTCATCTGTACCAACTTACTATGAAAGCAACAGGTATCAATTTTTTAACCTGAAGGTAAAAAATTAAATAAAAAAGTAAAACACATAAGTAAATGGTCTATCAGTGGGTTCCACAAATAGTTTACGGCAAAGGCTTTTATTTAAACATTCATGAACAATTTTGGGAAGAGGAATTTCATAGAACTTCTGCTGATAAATATCAGCTACCAACAGGTACTACACCACCTACAACACTCATGGTTGTAAACTATAATTATGCTAACTTTTCCTCTGCTCTGCAAGTACAGTTGACCCTTGAACCACATGGGAGTTAGGGGCACCAACCACCTCCCCCACGAGTGAAGAATCCATGTATAAATTCTAACTCCCCAAAACTTAACTACTTGTAGCTTAATGTTGACTAGAGGCCTTACCAATAACAGTTGATTAACAAAAATTTTGTATATTATTATGTACTATATACTATATTCTTAGAATAAAGCTATTTTTTTCAAATTGTTGCAAATCTCCAAAAAAATTTCCAATATATTTACTGAAAAAGTCTGCATATAAGTGGACTCATACAGTTCAAACTTGTATTGTTCAAGGGACAACTGTATTTGAAACAATAATAAATCAAGAATCACCCAGACTCAATTAAATTATGGTCAATAGTAAGTGACTGAGAACTTCTACATATACACAGGGTTTTTAAAGGAATGACAAACCCAAGTAGACAAAATTATTGCTTGATATGAACAATTCATGCTTGAACTACTAAGACCAAGACAGAAAATGGATATAATTAATTAGTTAAGGTTCAGTAACTTGGCATTTATCAAATACACCCATATTCACAAATTATTTTATTTAAAAACTTTTCTTTCCCCACAGATGGCATATGTGCAATAAAGGGTTAGCTCTGGGCTTCTCAAACACATTCCAAAAGTCTTTAGGATTGGCCCCAGACCAGCTCCTGGGAAATAACCTTTGACTTATCCTTTGCCTCATAAGAGTATGGTTTTGGCCACACCAGTTTATGCTAACAATGTAATTTATGGTTGACACCTATTTTTGTTCACCTGGGGCCTCTGGCTAGCTGTATTAGTTTAACCTCTGGGTGGGGGAGAAGCTGGAGACTGACTAGCTGAAGTCAATCCTATGGGTGCTGTATGTCTGTCTACCTGACCAACCTCCAATAAAACCCTAGACACCAAGGCTCAGGTGAGCTTCCCTGGTTGACATTATTTACCCATGTTGTCCTATTTCATTGCTGGGAGAATTAAGCACTATCTGTACAATTCCAGAGAACAACTAGAACTTTGTGCCTGGTTTCTCCTGGACCCTGCCTTATGCACCTTTTTCCTTTGCTGATTTTAATCTGTATCCTGTTGCTCTAAAGTGTAGCCTTAAGTAGAGCAGCTTTCTTGGGTCCTGTGAGTCCTGTTAATGAATCATTGAACCTGAGGGTGATCCTGCAGAACACTGACAGGCTGTGTTACACAGCCTGTAACACAGTAAAATTCTTATTTAATAAAGAGGGTTTCTTCTAATTTCAAGGTTTGCTGTCAGCAACTTCATTTCCCAAAAGGTAGATAGAGCACTACGTGCTCATTGGAATGCCACAATCCAAAGTACGTGGATTCCCTTGCCATCAATTAAAAAAATAAAGAAGGTGTTCCTGGCCAGGTGCAGAAAGGTACTTTTGCTGAATGAAACAAGTACTGCCCCACACCACCTGCTCCCTCCTTTTCTTCAGTGAGGACCTAGGGAATCTTCAGGAAGGCTATGAAATGGAAACATTGATGCTGTCTCCTCTGTTGCTATTAGTGAACTATAGTTAAGGAGAAAAGGACTTTCTCAATTCTATTCTTAGGTTAATTTTGTACTTAAAAAAAAAAAAAAGGGTGGGGTGTGTCAGAATTATCTGTCCTGGTCCAAGATCTCAGGTATACACTCGTATCACCTGGGGCCAGTCAAGGTCCAGTCCTGTCTTTTGCACAGGCTTTGAGAACCCAAGTCCAGGTAGCTAGCCCCTTTTTTGCACAAAGTGATTAATTCCATAAAGGATTCATGGAGCGTTTAAAATATCACCAAGGATTACAGCATTCAAGAGCCTTTGGTTTCTCAGATCAAAATATCCCAGTAGTGTTAATTGGTAACAATTCTATCACCTTGTAAGTTTTCCCAATTCCCTAGGCAGCTTAGCCATTCTCTTTTCCCTTGGTAAGGTCTTAATTGTTCCCAATTACTAAGGAAATTATCAAAGATAACTGTCTAGTATGAAATTACCTACCACCTGTGTAAGAATGAGATTTTTGTTGATCTCACTGCTGAGTCAGAAAAAATATCTTGCTATATTGGTTTCCATTCTGAGTAATAGGCCTAGTGTTAGTGAAAAAAAAAAAAACTACACTGAATAAGCTGCACTACAGGGAGCTCATCAAATTCAATGATTTAGGATTCCCTATCTTTCACTTAAAGTTTTACCAAGTTAAATGCAGAATTGGTGATGCTTTGCCTAGGAATGTCAGATGGGCTACCTATTCCCCAATTTTTTTGTTGTGCATAGTCCTGGAAGTTATTTCCAGGCATTATTTTGGTTTATTATCCATGATACCTAACATATTTTTTTATACATTAACAGTAGTAATAGGGTAAAATGCTAAATTAAATCAGCTACCCACAAAGTCAGTCAAGGGATACACAAAGAGTACAGAATATGACACCTAACATATAAAGAGAGGAGGAAGAAAAAGAAGGGGGAAAAAAGAAAAAAAAATCTTCAGATTGTGTTTATAATAGCATACTAAGTGAGTCAAGCTATACTGCTAGATAGTAGAACTGCCCTTGAACCTTTGCTAATGGCAAATCCAAAGTCTGCTATGGCAATAGAACACATATTTATTGATAATCACCCTAAATGTAAATGGACTGAATGCACCAATCAAAAGACATAGTTACAGAATGGATAAAAAAGCAAGACCCATCTATATGCTGCCTACAAGAGACTCACTTCAAAGCTAAAGATATACAAAGACTAAAAGTGAAGGAATGGAAAAAGATATTTCATGCAAACAATAGGGAGAAAAAAGCAGGAGTTGCAATACTTGTATCAGATAAAACAGACTTCAAAACAAAGAGACAAGAGACAAAGAAGGACATTATATAATGATAAAGGGGTCAGTTCAACAAGAAGACATAACCATTATAAATATCTATGCACCCAACAAAGGAGCACCCAGATATGTTCAACAAATAGTAACAGAATTAAAGGACAAAATAGAGTGCAATGCATCATTTTAGGAGACTTCAACCACCACTCACTCCAAAGGACAGATCAACCAGACAAAATAAGTAAAGAGACAGAGGCACTGAACAACACATTAGAACAGATGGATCTAACAGACATCTATAGAACACCCCACCCAAAAGCAGCAGGATACACATTCTTCTCAAGTGCACATGGAACATTTTCCAGAATAGATCACATACTAAGTCACATAAAGAGCCTCAGCAAATTCAAAAAGATTCAAATTGTACCAACCAACTTCTTAGATCACAAAGGTATAAACCTAGAAATAAATTGTACAAAGAAAACAAAAAGGCTCACATGGAGGCTTAACAACATGCTCCTAAATAATGGATCAATGACCAAATTAAAAGAGAGATCAAGCAATATATGGAGACAAATGAAAACAACAGCTCAACGTCCCAACTTCTGTGGGAGGCAGTGAAGGCAGTTCTAAGAGGAAACTATATAGCAATTCAGGCCTATTTAAAGAAGGAAGAACAATCCCAAATGAACAGTCTAAATTCACAATTATTGAAACTGGAAAAAGAAGAACAAATGAAGCCCAAAGTCAGTAGAAGGAGGGACACAATAAAGATCAGAGAATAAATAAAATTGAGAAGAATAAAACAATAGCAAGAATTAATGAAACCAAGAGCTGGTTCTTTGAGAGAAAAAACAAAATAGATAAACACTTATCCAGACTTATCAAGAAAAAAAGAGAATCTACGCACATAAACAGAATCAGAAATGAGAAAAGAAAAATCACAATGGACACCACAGAAATACAAAGAATTATTAGAGAATACTATGAAAATCTATATGCTAACAAACTGGATAACCTAGAAGAAATGGAAAACTTTCTAGAAAAATACAATCTTCCAAGACTGACCCAGAACAGAATGGACCAATTACCAGCAATGAAATTGAATCAGTAATCAAAAAACTACCCAAGAACAAAACCCCTGGACCAGATGGCCTCGCCGCTGAATTTTATGACATTTAGAGAAGACATAATATCCATTCTCCTTAAAGTTTTCCAATACAATAGAAGAGGAAGTAATACTTCCAAACTCATTCTATGAAGTCAGCATCACTCTAATACCAAAACCAGGCAAAGACACCACAAAAAAAGAAAATTACAGACCAATATCCCTGATGAACACAGATGCAAAAATACTCAGCAAAATATTAGCAAACCGAATTCAAAAATACATCAAGAGGGGGCTCTCCTGTCCCCTCCCGGCCTGAGCCAGGAGCCCTGTCCTCTCACTTTCTAAATAAAAGCCTCTGCCTTGCTCTCCTACCTTGAGTGTTCGCGAAGTTCATTCTTGGACTCTGTAAACAAGAACCTCGGCATCATTTTGGGGGGCTGGTCCGGGATAACTTCAGAGGTGAGTACTGGCATTTGTGCCTGCCTTTTTCGTTCACTCTCCTTATACAAGGAAGCCGTCTATGGCACTCAAAATCGGGTGCTCGCCAGCCACTTAAATGGGACTAGCCTGGCTGCCAATCTCAAAGTCTCGAGCGACAGATTCCCTTGTGTTTCCCTCAGTGGATCCCCCGTCTCCCCTGGGAGCCAGGCAAGTCAACTGGGTGGAGGCCAGGATCCCTTTCAGAGGCATCTCCTTGGATGCGAGGGACTGAGGAAAGCCGTGGGCAACTGCAAGAGTCTAGGCTGAGGCTACACTTCAGCAGCTTCTCAAAAGTCCGCGTGTCTGGAATCAGACCCCGACAGCCCAACTGGGTATCCGTGAGGAGTGTCTCTCTTTGTCTGACTTTCAGCCTGCTTTTTCAGCCAGTCTGCCCTGATCTCTGAGTGAGGCAGGGGCACTCCTTACTTCCTTTACATGCTCTGTGTATGCCTTTAAACTTCATCAATTTCATGAAACCTGATGCTCATGACCACAAGGTAGGAGATCTAGCTTCACTCTTATTCTTGACTAAATGCTGTACTTTTTATCTCATAAAAATATGTCTGAGCACCTGTTCGCCACTTAAAAGACAATTAGCATTGGCTACCAGTCTTAAGTCTTGGGTGAAAGGTTTCCTGGTGCCTGCCGCCCCCGCCTCTGGACAGGAATGTCGGGGAATGGCTGAGCTGATTTCCTACTTTCCTATCCTAATCTGCAGACTCTGAGGGCAGATCAGACTAGTACACAGTGGTCCTTGAATCTCAGCTCTGGCCTATTGATCTGATGGTGCTGAGTGAACCTCCAGCTAGGCTGCTGCCTATGTGAGAGTCACAGGTAACCCTTAACCTCTTTGTCTCACAGGTTAGATTTCTTACAGTGGGTGACTAGTCAGATAATTCCCAGGCAGTGGCAGAAACTGGTGTTTGAGAGTATAGACCACCCCCTTCATAGCTGTCCATGGCAGCCTCTGTCTGAATTTTATCATTGCCCTTAGAAAAAGTTCCCCTGCTCCTCATTTGAAGCAGTACTTGGGACCATGCCACTTTCTCCTGGGTAGAGTAAATGAGGTTTGTGAAATAGGCAAGCTGAAAACTGACCCCAACATATAAATGGCTCTATTCTGTTGACTTCTCTTCCTTAAAGGCAGTCATCCTGGGGTAGACCAATCACTGTTCTAGCAACAAGAGGTCACACAGTCCCTGCACTTATCAGACAGGCGGGGGCCTCTCAAAGAACGATCCTGAGTATACTATGCTAAAGCCTGTGCAGCAGAAATTAGAATCTGGATTAGAACTACCAAAGCCGTAAAGTAAGAGCACACTGGTAAGGTCCCACTAAATCCAGAGCTCTGAGGCTACTCTTGCTTAGTGGGAAGGCAAGAGTGAAATCAAAGCAAGGTGCAGGCCACACTGGTAAGGAGTAGTTAAGTCCAGAAGGCCTGGCAGAGGAGGTGATCGACCACTGTCACCCAGGCTCCAAGGCGAGCTGATGCCCTCACAGAGAAAAGGCTGGATAGGAGCTTCCTCTTCAAGTTTAAAGCCAGACACTCCTCTGGCATAAAAAGAAGAGCACACTGGTAAAGTCCCACAAAATACAGAGCTCTGAGGTGACTCTTGCTTAGTGGGAAAGCAAGAAGGAAATCAAGGCAAGGTACAGGCCACACTGGTAAGGAGTGGTTAAGTCCAGTAGGCCTGGCAGAGGGGGTGACTGACCACTGTCACCCAGGCTCCAAGGCGAGGGGACAGCTTCACAGAAAAGGCTGACCAGGTGTCACACACCTGTCTTTTTCTTCCAAATGGGGGCGTCCTCTTCAAGTTTAAAGCCAGACACGCCTCTGGCATGCATTCTGAAGAACTGGGGGCAATTTGATCCCCAAACCCTGAAAAAGAAGTGTCTTATCTTCTTCTGCACACAAGTCTAGCCTCAATACAAACTCTCTGATTAGAGAGGCTTGGCCCCTGAGAGGTATCCAATATAATAAGGTTATACAGCTAAATTAATTTTGCCACAAGGAAGGAAAATGGTCAAAAGTCCTATGGACTATTATAATATAAAACTGGTTTTCTAAATCCTTTTACTAGAAATCTATTCTACTTACTGGGTTCAACATTATCCTCAAAATTTGGGAGGTTTTTGAACTAGACTCCCTGAGACAGAAATTTATCTTCTGCAATGCAGCCTGGCTTAAATCTTTCAAAGGACAAGAATGCTTAAAGAGAGGCTTGACTTTGTCGTGTTTAGTGAAGGTTTTGTAAATAATCTAGCATGGTTGTCAGGAACGAGTGAACTTAAATAAATGTAGTAACTGAGTTTCTTGGTTACAAGGATGAGTTAAGAACATCCCACACCCTGTAATCTTCCCAAGCCTCCAACATCGATGGACTAGGAATGTTTTTCATTGGTATGATCACCTAGCCTCCATTTTTATACCATCTCTTTGTTTAAAAAACGTTATTTGGCATATCAAATCCTTAACCAATTTTACTCAAAAGGCCTTAAATGAAACTATCCAAGGAATAGCTCCCCTGAATACTAAACTTAAACTAATGCACCAAGCAGCTATACAAAACAGAAGGGCACTAGACATCTTAACAGCAGTACAGGTGGGACCTGTGCTATAATTAAAATTGTGTATTGTGTGTACATTCTGAATTATTCACAAAATGTCTCTGATCCACTCCAGGACCTCCGAAAGCAAGTCCAACCTATGTCAGGCCCAGAAGTCCCATGGACTACAACGATATGGAGCTGGTTTTCTAAATCCTTTTGAAGCCATAAAACTGCAAATGGTGAAGGAAATAGAACCCAAGATAGAAATGTCCATCTTCTGAGGCCCTCTCGACTGACCAGTAATGGAGACCTAACTGCACCCTTTATTGCGCCCCCTTTCAGCATGAAGCAGCCAGAGTGGTCGTCGTGCCCTTTCCCCTAGCGGCAGCTTGGCTCTCCGTCTGTAGAGGGGGTAATGAGACAGGGAGCATGGGCTTAGAGTAGGGTGAGGGCTTCTGGAAAAAACAAAGCAAATTAATCCACTGTGGGATTTGCTTTGGCCTGCTGGGGGGCCTAGTTTGTTTTTCTGACTTTACCCAGGTGCTGCTTTTCTTCCTCTAGCCCTAAACAAATGATCTGCAACCTGGGCAATGTAGCAAGCAAGCCCAAAACAACATAGTAAAAACCGGAAGGATGCCACCTTGAAAATTTGACTGCATCTTAAAACCCAATTAGTTAAAAAGTAAGTTTCTTAACAAACAGACAATAACTCAGCCCACCTTGGGAGCAAAGCAGGCAGTTTTTTTTTTTAATTTTTTATTACGGTATTATTGATATACACTCTTATGAAGGTTTCACATGAAAAAACAATGTGGTTACTACATTTACCCATATTACCAAGTCCCCACCCATACCCCAATGCAGTCACTGTCCATCAGTGTAGTAAGATGCAAAGCAGGCAGTCTTGAGTGATATGCTCCCAGACCAGGAAGCTGCTAGCCTGGGAGGAAATCAGAGCAGTAAAATTCTTGTAAATAATCAGGAAGACTAATAAGAAACTTAATGTCTCTTCAAAGATAAACATTTTGGGACCACTTAGGAGGTGTACATCCCCTATCCCTTTGTCTCTCAACTGCCTATAAAACCCCTAGACAACACTCCACTCTGGGGGCTCTCTTGTCCCCTCCTGGCCTGAGCCAGGAGCTCTGTTCTCTCACTTTCTCTCTAAATAAAAGCCTCTGCCTTGCTTTCCTAAAAAAAAAAAAACAGTACATCAAGAGGATCATACACCATGATCAAGTGGGATTCATCCCAGGGATGCAAGGATGGTACAACATTCGAAAATCCATCAACATCATCCACTACATCAGGAAAAAGGACAAAAATCCCATGATTATCTCCATAGATGCTGAAAAAGCATTTGACAAAATTCAGAAGCCATTCATGATAAAAACTCTCAACAAAATGGGTACAGAAGGTAAATACCTCCACATAATAAAGGCCACATATGACAAACCCACAGCCAGCATCATACTTAACAGTGAAAAGCTGAAAGCTTTTCCTCTAAGATCAGGAACAGACAAGGATGCCTACTTTTCCCACTTTTATTCAACACAGTACTGGAGGTCCTAGCCATGGCAATCAGACAACACAAAGAAATAAAAAGCATTCAGATTGGTAAGGAAGAAGTCAAACTGTCACTGTTTGCAGATACATAAAAAACCCTAAAGAGTCCACTCCCAAACTACTAGAACTATTATCTGAATTCAGCAAGTTGCAGGATACAAAACGAATACACAGAAATCTGTTGCATTCCTATACACTAACGATGAACTAGAGAAAAGAGAAATAAGGAAAACAATTCCATTCACAATTGCATCAACAAGAATAAAATACCTAGGAATAAACCTAACCAAGGCACTGAAAGACCTATACCCTGAAAATTACAAGATACTCTTGAGAGAAATTAAAGAAGGCACTAATAAATGGAAATTCATCCCATGCTCTTGGGTAGGAAGAATTAGTCAAAATGGGCATCCGACTTAAAGCAACCTATAGATTCAACGCAATCCCTATCAAAATACCAACAGCATTTTTCAACAAACCGGATTCATATGGAACCACAAAAGACCCTGAATAGCCAAAGCAATCCTGAAAAGAAAGAGTAAAGTGGGGGGGCTTACGCTCCCCGACTTCAAGCTCTACTACAAAGCCACAGACAATTTGGTATTGGCACAAGAACAGCCCCATAGATCAACAGAATGAAATAGAGAGCCCAGATGTAAACCCACACATATATGGTCAATTAATACACAATAAAGGAGCCATGGATATACAGTGGGGAAATGACAGCCTCTTCAACAGCTGGTGTTGGCAAAACTGGACAACTACATGCAAGAGAATGAAACTGGATTAATGTCTAACTCCATACATAAAAGTAAACTCAAAATTGATCAAAGAACTGAATGTAAGTTATGAAACCATAAAACTCTTAGAAGAAAACATAGGCAAAAATCTCTTGAATATAAATATGAGCAGTTTTTTTCATGAACATATCTCCTTGGGCAAGGGAAACAAAAGCAAAAATGAACAAATGGGACTATATCAAACTAAAAAGCTTCTGTACAGCAAAGGTCATCATCAGTAGAACAAAAAGGCATCCTACAGTATGGGAGAATATATTCATAAATGACGTATCTGATAAGGGGTTAACATCCAAAATATGTAAAGAGCTCACACGCCTTAACAAACAAAATGCAAATAACCCGATTAAAAAATGGGCAGAGGATCTGAACAGACAATTCTCCAAAGAAGAAATTCCGATGGCCAACAGGCACATGAAAAGATGCTCCACATCGCTAATCAGAGAAATGCAAATTAAAACTACAATGAGATCACCTCACACCAGTTAGGATGGCCAACATCCAAAACACAAACAACAATAAATGTTGGCAAGGATGTGGAGAAAGACACTGCTGGTAGGAATGTACACTAGTTCAACCATTGTGGAAAGCAGTATGGAGGTTCCTCAAAAAACTCAAAATAGAAATACCATTTGACCCAGGAATTCTACTCCTAGGAATTTACCCTAAGAATACAAGATCACAGATTCAAAAAGACATATGCACCCCAATGTTTACTGCAGCACTATTTACAATAGCCAAGATATGGGAGCAACCTAAGTGTCCATCAGTAGATGAATGGATAAAGAAGATGTGGTACATATACACAGTGGAATATTATTCAGCCATAAGAAGCAAACAAATCCTACCATTTGCAACAACATGGATAGAGCTAGAGGGTATTATGCTCAGTGAAATAAGCCAGGTGGAGAAAGACAAGTACCAAATGATTTCACTCATCTGTGGAGTATAAGAACAACGCAAAAACTGAAGGAACACAACAGCAGCAGACTCACAGAACCCAAGAATGGACTAACAGTTATCAAAGGAAAAGGGACTGGGGAGGGTGGGTGGTAAGGAAGGGATAAGAGGATTAAGGGGCATTATGATTAGCACACATTAATGTAAGGAGGGCAAGGGGAAAGAACTATACACAGAGAAGACAAGTAATGACTCTATAGCATCTTATTATGCTGATGGACAGTGACTGTAATGGGGTATATGGTGGGGACTTGATAATGAGGGGAATGTAGTAACTACAATGTTGCTCATGTGAAATCTGAACATGATTATATATTAATGATACCTTAATAAAACAAACAAACAAAAAAAACATAGTAATAGGAAAAGCCTCTATCCTGAGAGTCATACAGGTAGGGGTTGAAATCAAAGCTAGAGTCAAACTGCCTGGAATTGAACAGCAATGCCAGCACTTACTAGCCTGTGATCTAGACCAAGTTTTTAAATATTTTGTGTCTCAATTTCCTTTTCTATTAAACAAAATAACTGTAACACCTTTCCCAGATGGTTGTATAAGGATTCAATAAATTTGTATGTGTAAAGAACTTAAAATTATACCTGGCATCTGATAAAGACTTATATAAATAATGGCTGTTACTATCACCCTCCCCCCTTATTCCAAGGAGCTCAGGACATATAACTTATCTCTTTAATTTTTTCACCTTACCCTAAGTGGTAGAAAAAAAGGGGATTATTATCTTCTTGCCTGACAGACAGTTGTTGTATAGTAACAAGAGCTCTTGCAGTCCACTACAATATAAGCTGCTTCCCTGGGTTCATCTGCAAAATGGGGATGGTAATAACCTATGTCATAAAGCTGTGTGGGGATTAAGTAAAATATTTATTTAGAAGTCCTGTTATCACCACTCAGGATATATTGATAATATTACATTCTGTTAGAAACTTGGGATTTTAAAATTACCTGGTTCTAGGTACTCAACCATTTCTGCAAGGATGAAATCTAATACACGTCAAGAAATGAACCCCCAAAGGTGCTAGAAGAACAACTTAATAAGAAATTGTCCCTTTCTTTCACATTCCCTGGTTAGGATACATTTCTTCAAAATAGTCAATGTGTGGAGGTTGGAGTATGTCAAGGGCAGAGAGTACCTGAGAAAAGGAAAAAAAAAAAAGTCACATTTAGAGAACTAAAAAGGAAAACAAAATATGACTTAAATCAAAGTAAATTTTATTAACTTTATTGGTTTAAGGCTTAGTTACAATTGCCCACTGAGATTAACTAAATTTATCAGTCAAAAAACAGTCCTAAACATTAAGATGGGTTTATAAACTTATTATCTAAAAGACAATTAATCATACTTAAGCCCAAATTAAGAGGCAACTGGGTTATAACTACATACTACTAGACCCTGCATAGGAGAGTGTTGGAAAGATATGCCCTATTTTTAGCAATCAGTGTTGCTCTAAGAGCATTAGGCATACCTACCATTCATTCTTTTATTCTTCTGTTCAAAAACATTTACTAAGTGTGTTTGTTCTGCCTGGCAGTCACTGTGGCAGGCTCTTGGGTTATACTGATGAACAAAATGATATCATCCCTGCTCTCATGACTAGGGGAGAGGAAGGCATTAGACAAATATGTACACAAATATATAGCCATGACATTTATTATTACGAAGGAAAACAGCAAAGAGAAGCGAGGAGAAAAGGCTTCCCTGAAGTTAACACTAAGAGCTGAAGGTTGAATAGGAGTTGGTCAGGCAATGAGTAGGCAATGTAAAGGCACTGAGGCAGGAAAGAACCAGGCAGATTCTAGAAACTGAAATGCCAGGGCTGTGGAATGTAGTGAGTGGGAGGAAAACAAACTGGGATAAAATAGAAAAGGAAGGCAGGAGATGTATCACACAAAATCTCTTTAAATAATGCCAAGCATTTTAGATTTTATTCCAAATACAAAAAACCCATGAAGTTACTAGGGTGGAAAAAAAGACTTCAAGGCATCCGAAATTCAAATCCTTTATAAAGCAGCATACTACAATGCTCCTTCTACCATCAAAACATAATAAATAGGACCACTTCCCTTGCCACTGTATAGTTACTCATAAAGCCCCGTCTATGACAACACACCTAAGACCTTAAACCTATCTTGCTAATGAGAAATAAGAAATACTAGGCTTCAAAGATAGGGAAGAGGTTATTTAATAGGAAGTAAACTGTGTGGACAAGTTCAAATTTTCTGACCTGTAGCTTAGTTTTTTAAGAACAAAATTTTTTTACTATGGAGAATTTTAAAGATATAAATGTGGGCAGAATAAAGAATACTCATGTAATCAACACCTGGCCTTAGTAGTTATCTACACAAAGTCATTCCTGGTTCATTTATACGCTTTACTCTCCCTATGTAATTTTGAAGCAAATATCAGACTTATTTCAGCCATACATCATTAAGTATCTCTAAAAGATAAAACTTAATTTAATGTTTCTTAATACCATCAAATATCAAGTGGTCGAATTTCCAATTTTCTTTTTTTTTTTTTTAAAGTTTATCTGGAGCTAAGTAACATTTCCATATTATGGTTGATTTAAGTCTTCTAAGTTTTAACTCAAGGATTTTGCCTCCACCTCTTTCTCTTTTTCTGTTGCAATTTATGTGTGGAAGAAACCTTGTTCATTTTAAAGGTTATTCTTTTTTCAGCCAAGCATTTTTCACTTAAAAATTTTAAATTAAACTAAAAATTCC
Source organism: Phataginus tricuspis (assembly GCA_029783875.1). NCBI lineage: Eukaryota > Metazoa > Chordata > Mammalia > Pholidota > Manidae > Phataginus > Phataginus tricuspis. Next base: position 3,939,242 of record JAQQAC010006923.1, on the reverse strand, counting down.
TGTAAGGAAAGAGCCTTCATTCATTTTAAAGACAGTTAAACAGTAAGGTTTTAAAATAGTTCACATGTTTTATAAAGAATATCTTTTCTTTTCTGAATTAAATGTTTATATACTTAGAATCTTAGTACAAATAGAAGGTAACAGATTTAGTTTTTTCAAAGAATAATTTTTATAAGAAAATTATTTCATTTCTGTATTTTTTTAAAACTTATACTTAGCTAGTGTCACAAATATCCATTTCTCATTATGTGAACAATTTTTAACATGAATATTTGATGTTTGAGGAAGCAGTTAGAAATTTGCATTTTACTTAGTATCTTTCAGACTCTGTATCTGAATATACGTCCTGTCTTGGGTAAAAACAGAATGCAATGAGTGACAGTGTCCATTAGACAAAGCTATTTTACACTTCAAATCTATCTGCTATAATTAGAGGTTATCTAGGGGAACTGACAGCCATACATTTTAAACCTTGATGGAAAAGAATGAGACTTTCTTACTCCAAATTTGAGGAAGTGTTTTGTAGAAAAACCATATAAAACAGGGTTAGACATTTGAACTAAACCATTTAGCTGTGATTGTTAGCTTCAAAGGTACAATACTTTAAACTCTGCCTGGAATTTTAAAAATGCCTGTTGTTTTATACTCCTGTTCTTTGTACCCCACAATGTTTATCAGAGGATGGTATTCCACAATGCATCTAGATGGCAAAAACAGTGTTTAGACCAGTAGAAATGATCTAGGATCTCAGAAGTGTAAATGAGTGAGAAGGAATAGTAGCAGAGTTTTTAACTCCAGACTTCAAGATTGACTCCCTATTTAAGCAGCCTGAGTCCCTCAATAACCCACTATCTGTGGGAATAAAGTGTGTGAGATTAGCCTTTTGATAGAACACTTGTAAAGACTGACTTGTAAAAAGTCAAAGTATCCCAAAATACCACCAACTTTTCAAAGGATCTCAAATACAAAAAAAGTGAGCAGACTTGCCTAATTAAAAAATGAACTAAAACTACATCCTTAAATAATGGTCATTACCAGACAGTGTCTCAGTACATTTCTCCAGTCTTTCAAGAATTGGACAAAAGCTCATTATAGTAGCTGCTCTTTAGAATTTTATTTTAACCTCTGCAATGTTAAGAAGATTCACTACAAATTGATTACATGATGACAAAATGGCTTTAGTTTTTTTAGTCAGCCCTTTATCAATAAAACTATTGCTGTGAATAATTTCAACCCTAAATATAAAGACTAGAAATTTAACTGTTCATAGAGTCCAGTTAACCTCATATTTAGTAAAGGGGCTATTCCTCACCCTCCTAAAGCATTCTCAACTCCCAATAGATTTTTTTCTTTACAGTAGAAAGAGTATGCTATTACTATTATTTTATAGAACAGTAACAAAGCACACAAATCCTAAAAATCGGATTTTTACACACACAGTATATAATATGATGAAATTTTAATCCATGGTTAAAATCTAGATCAGGAAATTAAGCATTTCAACATTCCAAAAGGGCCCTTGCCCCTATCCAGTCAAAACTCATCCCTGCTCAGATACCAGTATTCTCATTTCCATCACCATAGATTCATTTTGCCTGTCCTTGAACTTTATACAAATTCAATCATTAAGAGTGAAGTCTTTTGTGCATGGCTTCTTTCATTTACTGTCATGCCTGTGAGCGTGGATCAGTAGTTCATCCTTTTTAATGATGTGCAGCATACCATTATATAAACGGAATATAACACAATGTACTTCCAGAGTACTGCTGGTATACATTTGAGTTGTTTCCAATTTTTAGGTATTATTAATAAAGCTGCTATGAACATTCTTGTACATGTCTTTTGGTGGATATATGCAGTGATTGCTTTGCACATACCAAGGAATAGAACTGTTGCATCATTGGGTAAGTGTTCACTTAGTTTTAGTGGAAATTGTCAGTTTTCCTAAGTGGTTTTACAAATTTACACTCTCACCAGCAAACATAAGCGTTTTCAGTTGACTCATATACTTGCCAACACTGGGTATTGTCAGTCTTTTTTATTTCTGCTATTCTGGTGAGTATATAGTAGTATCTCATTGTAGTTTTAACTTCCCTGATGACTAATGAACACTTTGCCATATACTTATTGGCCATTTGGTTATCCTCTTTTGTGAAATTCCTGTCTTTACTGATGGGCAAAAATTCTTGAGATGTAGAAGCTCTTTATAAGATACATGATATTTAGATACAGAATTTACAGTCTCAAAAATGTCAAGTAAAATATTTATTTCTAATGGTCTTCCTCAAACACTAAGTATTTACTTAAAAATGGTTCTATCACATATTCTGGAAACAAGTTTTCTGTTGGACATATGTCTAAGTTCTGTCTTTTCATTCTTTTAACTTTTAATAAGCATTAATTCCTAATGTTAATGGTTTAATAATCTTTTTAATGGTCCATGTTTTACTTGTTCAGTTAAGCAGTTTTCGAAATCATGAAGATACTTTCCTATGTTTTATTCTAGAAGTTTTATTTTTTTACCTTTCATATTTAGGTCTATAACCCAATGTGAATTAATCTATGTATCCATGACCCAATATGAATTAATCTGTGTATCTACTGTGGAGCAGAGTTTTTCGTATGGGGTTCTTATTGATTCCTATTTATTGAAATGGTCACCTGTTCCCCGACTGGACTGCAGCAGCACCTTTCTTATAAATCAGATGAACATACAGGTGTATATCAGTTTGTAGACCCTCCTATTCTGTTCCATTAATCTATCTGCCTATCCTCATGCTGCCTCAATTACCATAGTTTCATATGTTTCAACACCTGGAAGTATGACTCTCCAACTCTGCTCAGCTTTTAGATTGCCTTGAGTTATTTTTAGGTCTATTCCCATTTCCATAAACTTTAGCGTGTTTGTCAATTTCCACACATTCATAAACACAAAATCCTGCTGGGATTTTGACTGGGACACTGAATATATAGCTCAACTCATGGAGAACAAACATATTAATGACAGTGAGTTTTCCAATGCATGAACATGAGAGACTATTATTTTAAATGCATCAAGAATCTGTCCAGTACTACAAATATTAGGCACAGAGCAAACACAACCAAGTCCACTGAAAAGTAACCTACTCTAAAACACCCTTGCCTTTTCAGACTCCTTAGCTGTAGAACCATTAGCATTAGTAAATCTGCAACTAAACAGCATGTCTGCATTCAGTGAAGGGTCCTTAATGGTCCTATATTTGTATGATTCTTTTTCCTACTTCTGAACCCAAAAGGCCTTATTCAAATTAGGTCAGACCATAAAAGGAAAACAAATGATCCTTCTTTGCCTCCACTACCTCCTTTGCTTCCTCTACCCCTCTCTAGATTATTTCAGACTACAAGATTGAGAGATTGTTGAGTAATTATCATTCCAGACTGAGATTTCTTTTCTGTTACTTTCATTCACTCATTCAGTCGTCAAACAGACTGCCTACTATGTGCTTAGTGCTATTGCTTAAGGATAAGAAAATGCCTTAGACTTGTATTACAGGGGCTCTAAGCAGGAATCAATGGACCCTAAGAGGGCTCTGAATGGGCTTTAGAGGACCAGTGAAAGCCTACATGGTGTAAAATGTACATTTTCCCGAGAGGGTTCATAGCTTTCATCAGGTTCTCAAAGGAGTACAAGATTGGAAAAAACCTCAATCATCCCTTTTCTATGCCAATAATATGACAATTATGTGTGTGTGTACACACATGCACAGGTGTATTGGTGGGTGAAGTAGATATTTTGCCAAGTTTTATAATAGCTCAGATTCTGACTAGACAGTAGTGATAAGCCTAAAATAATGTCCATCTTTAGAATGTTAAATTCCTTTTGTCTTTCCCCAAATTACTACATCAAGGTAAACCTATCCTTTAAGATGATGAACAGTCTTTCCTTTAAGGAAAAAAATATGTTTGTGCATATATTTATATATATTTACATGTTTATGTGCCTCAATCAGTCAGATCACCTGAAATCAATGAATATGATAAAGTGACTGAGATTCTGTTTAAAAGAAAATCCAAAGCCTCCCAGGGCTTTGTAGCTATTCTTTGAAACATAAAAAGTCATCCAAATTAAAATCCCTTAAAAGTAACCTTCCTACACTGGCCAGGTTAATCTTTCTAAATGCCATTTTCATTATGACATTCCTTTCTTCTCCTTCTATCCAATCAAATCTTAACCTCAAAAGGCTCATCTTAAGGTTTATTTTCTCCTTGTTTAAAACACCTTTGCACTTCTAAGTCCACAGCAATTCTTTCTAAAGAAAATCTTGATATTCTGGTAATTGTCTGCCAGCAAGCACCTGAGAAACTTTAAAAACAGCTGGGCCTCAATGCCAGAATCTGCATTTTTAAGGCTCCTCTGGTGATCCTAATATACTCCTACGTTTGGTTGCTCAGCTTTTTGTTATGCACAGAACAGACTGTCCTGTATTAATGTTTAACCACACAGGCAGTCCTCCCAGAGCACCCTTATCATAGCATTTATCACACTGCTAAACTCCTTGAGGGTAGAACCTCCTAGAAACTAATATACTTTAAGAGCACAGGATGTGCACAATAAATGTATACCAAATTAATAAAGTTGTGTTCTGAAGCAGGTCAGAGTTTTAGACTCCAATATTGTGCCACCTTGACCTTAAACAAATTGCTTAACTCTAAGCTTTGGTTTGTCTTCTCTGTAAAGTGGGGATAACAGGCTCTATCTGATAAGGTTTTTAAAGATAAAATGTATTTATGTATGTAAAGCAAAAGCAGCTGACATACTTCCTGACACACAGTAATAAATGTTAACACTTGGTTTCCCCCACTCAAAACAGGACTATGTCTTAAACATTTTTGTATTTTCCACACAATTAATACACACTTGTTGCCTTAATTACATCAAATACCAGTTGCCTGTTAGACTGGAATTCCACACACACCAGGTATGCTGGCCATGAGATGCTTTTGGAGACAGACCTCAGGCATAGCATAAATTCATTATGTATAAAATAGTGGTGTCATGCCTTCTGATTCATCTTCAACTCTCTGCCTCACTTTTGAACATTCCCACAGAAGTCATCAGCAATCCCGTATGATAGGGCTTCAAATACTGGTTAACTGTGTTTTAATAGGTGTGATTTTTAAGAACTGTTTGTTTCTTTTCTTACACTACTCACTCTGACACTATCTTTATAACTGAGTTACTCTACAGGAATGAGTCATGAGCACAGAAAGATATCCATGTGTACAGATAACAGCCAAGTTATACCATTCCTACTTTATAAAAGAAGCCAAGATAGGTTTGAATAAAATAAGCCATTTAAATCCTTAGTAAGTGAATTTCTGATGCCACCTTTGAAATATTTCTTCATTGTGGATACCTTTGAGTTTCTAACAATGTACATGAAGTTCGTACTTTTGATGCTGGGGTGGTATTCAGGCATATTTGAGAAATAAATAACAAAGCAAGCACTATCATTCTAAATCATTTCTAAAATTTGAGGAACCAGTCATAAAAGGCAACCTGAGTGGTACTTTGAAAGTTATTGAAACAAACATATTGCTAGGCAGTTCCAATTGACTGAAAGGCATAACTTTTTAAAAAAGTTTAAGGAAAACATTTCAGGAGCAGTAATCAATAAAACTTGAAGTGTGTCAATCCAAGGGGCTTCCAGTTTGATATACCATATACTTAAAAACTATCCACACTCTGGACAAAGTTCTAAAGATTCCTGTGCAAACAAGCCATCAGACTTACAGAAATTATTTTTTTATTTCAGCAATTAATAGCATAGGTTAAGTACCAAAAGAAGAATATGAGGCAGGTTTTCTTTTCATATGAAATTTAAAACTGGGAGTCCAATGCTAACATCCCCCAGGTAATTTTTATACATGTCAAATTTTTAATTCGAATTAGTTGAGGAGAAGCTCTTTCTCAAACCATAATGATTCTATTAGCACCTGAGTTCTGACATACCTAAACACAGTCATAAATAGCTAGCCTATATTACATTAAGAGCTGTACTATTTTTTAAGAGGAAAAACTGCTTTCTTACATCTTTAACTTAATCTCTGATTAAAAACATTAAAGGATAAAAATAAAGCATTTAAAATCAGGGGCCAATTATTTCTACTTAAATCATTCAGATTACATATTTACTCTAGTTTTACCTTGAATATTAGTATTGTTCCTCAGCTAAATATTAACATTTGCTTTACATCAATTAATATTTGTCAATCAATACATCCTATGATTCACTTAAACTTGTTCATTCATTGTTCATAAAAAGGGTCTAATTTGTCTCAGGATTCCAAAACCCTTATAATGTCCATGTTCCTTTTTCAACTCTGTTTTGCTCTTTACTAATACAGTTAAGCATGATGAGGAAACAGCTTATTCCAAACAACAATTTCACTTACATTATCATGTTTAAAAAAACACAACATCTTCAATTCCCGGAAGACCCTTTTGCAAGAGACCAGATTCTGGAAGACGTTGGGCATCTTTTTGAGTGCTACTCTCTTTCCATCTCTTGGATCTGTTACTGACCTGAAAGAAGCAATATTTGGGGGGGGGGAGAGGAAAAAAAGAGAGAAATCAATTCCAAACCTTGTTCTTCACTGTTTCAGAGCACAAGTATATTTACCTTAAAACACTCAATATTAAATTCATTTAATATTGGTTATCAGTGAGAAAGAAGATTTAGAAAGTACACCCAACTATAATCAGAAAAAATGTTTAGCCCACCCAATTCACTTATCATGCTTTTTTTTTTAAAACCCCTTTCTGTAAACACTCTTACTGAGAAGTCACTTAGCAATATATCTGAGGTAGAAGAGCTATTAGTGGTAAAGCCAGTTTAAAGATTGTGGACTGGGTGAGGGTGGGGGAAGCATAGAATATTAACACAGTGAATGGATTAGTTTTGCTTTATATTCAGAACCAAATTCAAGATGGAAGAAATGCTCATTCAGATATTTTCACACTTCAACATAGAGAACCCAGTGTAAGTATTCTGGCTTCTTATGTAAATGAACATCTTTTAGTAATATGGATTTTAGTACCACCAGTGCTGAACAGTGTCCCCTCCTCAGAAGTCTGAGTGCCAGCTTAGGGACGTAGAGTCTAGGTTATAACTACATCCTCTTTGTTGGTAGATGCCTCTTGTACTTACTATTTCTCTAACAGCTCAGTGTCCTTTTCTTCTCTTTTAGCCTTCTCACACCTGTGTAACCAGTTCCCTCTATTACATTTCCCTATGTTTGAAACACCAGTGTGGTTTCCATTTTTCTGACCGGATTCAGTCAATACATATTTAAGTCAAATAGTAAAAAGAAACAAATAAGTAAGTTTGGTAAATATGGCCAATTGGCCATTTGGCAAGTTGATTTTTTCCAAGAGTTAACCTAAAGCTTATTTTCCTTCCACCCATCATATATAACTGGTTGTCCTTGTAGAATTTATTCCTGTCATATTTACTTTACCAGATTCCCACCTAGCATTCCTGGCTACCATAATCTTTCAGCTCTTGTTTCAGTCATCCAATGGTTTGGCTGTCCCTCACAGATTTGTGTCACTTTAAAATCTGATCTGTAAGTCATCAATGCCTTTATCCAAATTATAAACTAAAGTTTAGAACAGGACTGAGAATTGATCTTTGCAATAGACACAACACTAGAAACCATCTATGAGACTGGCATCCGATTATTAATCTTGGATATGGTTAGCCAATTAACTACTTATTTAATTAACTACAATCACTTGGTTTCTTTATCTTGTCCACAAGGAAATCAGACACTCATAAATTGCCTTCCCGAAAACAAAGCATTCCTGTTATCTACCTGTCTGAAAGTCAGATCAAACTTCTTTATGATTATCATTAATTTTATAAATTCATCTATGTGATTGGTACCTTTTCCAAGTGCTCATGAAACTCTTAAATGGTACATTCTAGCATTTTTAAATAGCACGAGGACTCTCTTTTCTTCCATTGACTGAAAACTTCGTAAAACAACTAAACACTATCATTTTAAGGTCTTCAATAGCTTGAAATGTAGTTCAGCTAGGCTAAGAGACCTAATCTTCCTGATCATTGCTTAAAAAATACCAACTACAATTCACAACACTGTAAAGGCTCTTGAATCTTCTTCCATCTAGAACAGTTACTTAGCATTTCTCTGTTTTTCATGACATTGCCATTTTTGGAAAGTAAAGGCCAATTATTTTGTAGAGTGTTCCTCAATTTGGATTTAGCTGGTGTTTTCTCATTATCAGATTCAAGTTATGCATTTAAAAAATATATCTGTCTTTACTTTGTTCCTGATTTTAATGAGAGTAACTTTTAAAGTACAATGCAAGCTTCAGACCTAGAAACACGTTATTGTGTTAAATAAAATCAAGTTATGCATTTTTAACAGGAATAACAAAGTGATCACATTAGGAGGGTGATGTCTATTTTTCCCATTTCTGGTGGTATCTGTGATCACATGGATGAGCTGTCTGTCAGGTTTCTCTACTGCAAGGTTACTATTTTTTCCCTTTGTAACTGTGCAAATATTCTATTCCTCACCAAACTTTGACCAACTACCTTTAGCATCCACTGATAATTTTTGTCTGATTCAATTATTACTATAATGGTTGCTGAATGGTACTTAAAATTTTTTTTAATATATAACAGCTGGCCTGCATAATTAATATTAGTTTTTTAAGCTGAGTAAATTGATTTAACACAATGCCCTTTCCAAAGGCCATACAGGAATACTTCCCAACTTCCGACCTCTTACTGGTGTTGACCTGAATGTGGTGAGGGAAAGCTGCCCTAAGAGAAACCCATTCCTGGCTCAAGGTTAGTACTGTGCCTTATGTTTTAAGGTAAATTTCACAAAGCAGCAGTTTACTTTGTTATTCATGCAAAAGCCAGTCATGCCTGCTTCTGTTAACAATGTAACTCTAATGAATGTGAATGGCTGTGTAGTAATTTCACGCCATGTTGAGTTTGTTCTCTCTTAACTTGAGGCAGCAGATGCTTCAGTTCAGCACAAGCACTGCTACAGAACACAGATAAGTGTGGAAGCCTGATACATAGAATTCTGTTATTTCCTTTGTTACGGAAAGGCTTGCTGTGCTTAGTTTCTCTGTTGCTGCAATACCCTGGTTATTCCAACTGCACTTGTTAATGAAGCTCCAGCTGTAGGAATAATGAACGACATTGAGGGCAACTTTCCTCACTTTGGAAAAAATGAGCCACCCCTTGACCTACAATTCACTTCCTGGTCGGTTACTTTCTCTACTAAACACTGCATGTTCTAAATAAAAAAGTGCACCTGTCATTTCATCTCATTACCTTCATGAACATTCAGGTTATACTAACAGATATTTACTTCCTAAGTTTTTAATTAATGTTTGATTCTGCAAACATTACATGAAAAATAAAGTTTTAAGGGTTGTGCGAAAGAATCCTTTCTTGTATCTGCCCCAGCGCATTAATCCTCTACATTTGGAATACAAGTTTAATTGTTTTTTAAACAGCCGAAAGAATCCACAAGCCATTCCTCACAGAGATAGAGTTGGTCAAGAGAATACAATAACAAAACAGAAGGTTTTTAGGTCTAGTATGGTCATTTTGTTGTAGAGTTTTCTTAATCCCAGGAACCTGTGATTATTGCCACCAATCTGCTTAAATTACTGACAAGCAGAAGGGTTGAAATGAAATGAGTAAACTTATTATTGGGGATACTTTCCCAGACACTAGAATGTTACGTCCTGAATCTCCAGTAAGTTATATGTTCCCTATTCATTTTATGTGAAGACTCTTTTCTCCATGTGTGTCAGCAGTTTAAAAGTTCATGTTTTTGATACAGGTTTTTAACTATCCAAAGCAAATAAATAATTTATAATGAGACTGCTTCAACGTGGATTAATAAGGTTTTTCTATTTCTATTCACATAAGCTTGTAATCAGCAATCCTCTATTTTTTGCTATACACACTACAATTACTATGTCAACTATACCAATACAGTTCTCAGAAACAGAACCTCCTAGCTAGCCTCTAAATATTTAGATTATTGCCTTCACATTCATTTTGAAATTCATTTCCTTAAGTTATTTTTACTTGTATTTAGATTAAGTCTGCTCGAGAAAACAATAGCAAACCAGGAGGCAAAATTTCTGATAACAAGTAAGTCTAGAAAATGTATCTTATTTATATCTTAGTTCTTGTTATATATTCAAGGACAAGGAATAAGGAATTTATTCTTGACTATGGCATTTCTAACCAGAATTTTAAGAAGCTGTAGTTTGTGTACACTTTGACATAGTTTACAGAGTTCCACACTATTTAGAAAAACAAACCTCCTTGGCTTCCCTGCTTCCACCCAAAAACACAAAAAAGGATTCTCATCTTTCATATTTACATAATTTAATTTCATCAGTTGGATCTCTCTGATTTTTTTAAATGTTTATCTAAATTTGGAATTTGCCAAGTTAGTTCTACACATAAGAGATCCTTTTCCCTGTTTTCAAGATACTTATAAAATGAACCCCAAATTTGTTAATCTGATATTACAAGGAAAACAAGGTCTGATATAACAGTTAAACCAAAGCAGTGAAATAGTTCATTCTCTTTCTTATATCCTAACATAACTATTGATCAGAAGAAGCAAAACGTGTACATTTAATTAAAAGAGTTAAATATGAACTTAAACATCCTCTAACTCTGTTTAAATAAGTATAAATAGCAATCATCCCAGTAGGTGAGACAGCATTGAGCCATTCTGATCTGTAGTGAGATACCCAGGGATGCTGATAAAGGAGGAGGAATAAGAACAGGGAAGCCAACCAGTGTCAGGCTGCCATATGTATTTTCAAATACTTGTTACTAGTGAATACATCTAACTTAGGAGGCCTCCTCAACTCCCCACCAATAATCATTGGTTAAGTCAAAAAACAGGTGAAAAATCACTTTATGCTAATTATTGTTGTCTTGGGAATATTTTACTGCTATTTAGATCATAAATTAGTTCCATCATTAATGCAGATGCTGGCAAGATAAAGAAACTATCTCCTCAGTCACTGTCACTAAGGAGTCTGACCTGCCTGCAGTAAAGTTGCCACACTGTCTTTTCAACTGGGATTTTCTCACGTTAGGGGGTGAACATGACACAGTCTAGTTTGCCAAATCTAGGAAGTTTTCATGGCTCACTAGCCACAGTCCTCTCCTAGAAACAGACCTATGAATATTGTATAGAGAGGGAAAACCAACTGCAATGAAGGAAAAAAGGTTTCTGAACAAAGTCACAAAGGAAAAGAATTCACGCTTCCATCTCCTTCTTGCATTTTAACAACTATGTCTGGCAAGAAGATGTTACAAAGGGTAACCAAAACTAAAACTATGTCACACAAAAATGTGCTGCTTTTATTCCCATTGATGACTCCCTGAAACATGTTCAGTAACAAGAACACTGAGGAATACAAAGATTTTTTTTAAATTAAAGAATGACCATTTTTGTTTTATATTATGCTTATAAATAGAGAAGACACCAATGAAAGAAAGTTTTATTTACATGATAGGTTTATAACAGTATAGCTTTGCCAATGTCAAAAAAATTGTAATAAATTTGGAAACAGAAAGTTTGCATCAGAAAAAAATTTTGTTTTTAATTGTCATAGAGAATGCTTATCATTTAATATTTCAATGGCTAATATTTTATTACTCAACATAAAATTTAAGTCCCAATATGCTGTTAGTTAAAAGCAAGCTGTCTATACATACCAACATAACAGTAAAAAGTCATTTTTGAAGTGAAAGGGGAAATTTGAATATGGCTTGGAATTATAGTTATAAACAACATGTCCCTTTTTCTAGAGATACTTATGTACCTAGGTGAAAAGTGTGTAGGTGAAAAAGAATCCATCCTAAGATTTGTTTTAAAATACTTCCGTAATAAGGATTTTTGAAACAAATCAAATGAATCTTGATAATTATTGAATCTGGGCAGTGGGTATAATGTGATCTAACTATTCAAAAGTAGAGAAAAGGTATGCTTGAACGTTTTCAAAATAAAAAAATTGAAAAAATTTTAAGTACTATTTATAATAATATAAAAAACATCCAATATCCAGGATTAAAGCTAACAAATGCTATGCAAGCAAGACTCCTGCTTGCTGTCTCGCCTATAGAAAAAGACCAAAAAACATTATTGAGAAGAAATTAAAGACATAAATGGAGAGACATACTATATTCATGGATTAGAAAACAATTTTGTAAAAATTTCAATTCTCCCCAAACTGACTTACAGATGTGAAATTCCAATCAATACCCCAAAAGATTTTTGTGGAAGTAGACAAATTAGTTCTAAAGTTTTTATGGAAATGCAAATAAGCCAAGGGCAGCTAAGACACTCTTGAAGAAGAGTAAAGTGGGAAAAATAGCTCTAACAGTTATGAAAACATAAAGCTACAGTAACTTAGTGTAATTTTGGTGCAACAGAACAGTGAAATAGAAATATGACCCAGAAACAGATTCTTGCAATATACAGACACTGGGCTTATCATAAAGGTGGCTCTGCAGATGGGAAAGTTGGGCCTTAAGCTACTGTTTCTCAGCTTCAAACCCATCTGTTAAACACTGCTCTATAATATTGGGGCTAAGACTCTGCAAACCACATTTTGGTTTTGCCAACTAGCTCCATGTTAGGCTTTGCCAATAGGAGGCTTTAAGATAGCAAGGCTGGAGAAGAAAAGGAGACTTGCTCCTTCAGTGGGCTTCCTGTCAGTTTCTTGTTCTGTGTCACCCTAGCAACACTTCTTCACTCCTAGGAGTGGTAGGGTCCTTCTGTAACAGCACTGAATGTAGTTTATAGTTTTCCACATTTGCAGAACCAGGCTCACTGCATCCTCCACCCCATATACCAGCACTAGTGAGCTAGTATCCTTTCCCTAGACATAGGAATTTCTGTTGCATAGGTTTCGAAGTCTTAATAGTTCTAATATCTCCCTTTATTCCTCTAGCCATTGGGGTGGTAGCAGCTACTTCCACATGACTTAGTAGTTTCTTCTCGTCTTTTTAGTTACCTAAAACTTTACTTTCAACTTTAGTTACAAACAACTTTACAGCTAAATAGCAACCTTTCACATATTAAACTATTTAAATAACTGGTATGGTTTCTTTCTCCTGATTGGACCGTAACAGATACAACATTGTTTTCCATGTATGGTACTGAAACAACTGGACAGCCATATGGGAAAACAGAATGAATCTTCACCCCTACTTCACTCCATTCATAAAAATAAATTCCAGGTGGATTTAGATATAAATGTGAAAATCAAAATCATACAGCTTTTGGAAGATAACATATAGATGAATACCTCCATGATACTGGGGCAGTGAGAGTCTTTTTCAATAGGACACAAAAAATCACTAATCATAATGGAAAAAAACTGATATATCTGACTAAAATCAAGAATTGCTTTTCATATCTGTATTGTTAAAGAGTAAAAATACAAGTCATACAGTGGGGGACATGCTTGCAACACACACAGAGGAAACAAAGGACTCTTATCCAGATACATACAGAACTCCTACAAATCAATTTTTAAAAAGGGCTTGAATAGGCACTTTACATAAAAGCATAACCCAAATGGCCAATAAACATATGGAAAAGAGCTTAACCTCATTAGTCATTTGGGAAATGAAAATCAAAACATAATGAGGAAATACCATATAACCAACAGAATGGCTATACCATTATTTGCTAAAATCTGGTAATATCAAATATTTGGTGAAGATGTGATGCTGTGGCAATTCTTATAGACAGCTAGTAGGAATGTTGATTGGTACAATCACTTTGGAAAGCAGGTTGGCTTGATATACTAAAATGAAAATATGTATTAACTGTGACCCAGCAATTTGACTCCTAGATACCCAATTATGCATACCTATACACTAAAACACATACAAGTGTGTTCATGCAAGCAGTATTTGTAATATCCTTAAAACTGGAAACAACCCAAATATCCATGAACAACAGAATGGATAAACAAGTTGTGTATTCATATAATGGAATACTCTACAGCAATTAAAATGAACTGTTACATTCAACATACAGGAATCTCACAAACTTTTTTGAACAAAAGAAACCAATCACAAATGAATAGATACTGTAAGCTTTCATTCCTATAATATTAAAAATATAAGCAAAGTCAAACTAATGTTTAGGGGTGTATACTTAGGAGATACAAACTATTAAGAAAAGAAGTAGTTACCATAAGTTAGGAGAGTAGTTACCTTGTGGGGAGGAGAAGCAGCACAGGGGACTTTTGGGCGCTGGTGAAGTCCTATTTCTCACATGAATGGTGGCTACAGAGGTTATGTGTTTTATGATAAACCACTGAGCTGTATATTTTATTTTGTACATGTTTCTGTATGTGTGTATAGTTATATCACAAGAAAGGTAAAGACAAACTTCTCGGTTAAATTTTTGAGCATAAAAAAGCATTTTAGACTGAATCTGTATAATAAACAATTTTTACAGAAAATGATTATTTCCATTATTTTTCATAAAGATACACATCTACACCAGACCAGTGGATTTTGTTGTATCTTTCTTTGAGCCACTGGTGCATTCTGTAGAGAGGAGTATAGAATTTTGTTTTGGTAGAATTCCAAAGGAATTTGCTTGCTTAAAAAAATAAACGTTTTCTTCATCATTACATAAGAATATGCTATTAGGCATTCCACAGGAGAGTGCTGTCAGCAGAATTATAGCAAAACTACAGTCCCACCCCTAATCTAATCACAATCTCCTACCTTTTTCCTTTGTAGAGCAGAATGCTGAAACAGCTACAAAATATAGATGTGCTTCAGTTTTTTAATTAGTTAGCCTTTTAAAATAACCAAAACCAAAAATACTGCAAATATAAAGCAGGAGGCAGGACTTCCAGCTGTGGCAAACTGAAGAGGTCAGCAAATCCTCTCCTCCCCAAACAACTGTAACACTGGATAAAAGTATCAAAAACAACTATTTCAGGGTTCCAGAAAACAACCTAAGTCAAATGACAAATTTCACAGTGTTTATTTATGAAAAATCATGGAACTTTGAGTAAGAACAGCAGGAGCCAGTGGCACTACTGCTTAGGGCTGCTCCTTACCCTACTCCCTGTGCTCCCCTCCATGCAGTAGTTGTACTTTGGCCAGGCTGGCCATGAAAACCAGCAGCTTCACTGTCTGAGGTTGCTGATGTGATTCGAAGTGGAGGGCAAAAACCCCACACCCAATGGCATTGAGAATAAAGGCGTTAAAGTTGACTGCAAAAGAACAAAGAAAGCCTACAGCTCTGCTGGCCTAAGGCTGTCATCCCAGTTGGGATCAGGGGCAGGCCATCAGGAATTTAACAAGGAGATTCTGGAGATGAGAGCCACAAAGGATTAAGTAAACTCTCCACACATGATCTGCTAACTGGAGGCTGCATATATGCTCAAGAGTTGACTGGAGAGGGCCTGAGCTCTCCATTATCTGTGGCTTCTTGCATGTGAAAAGAACTGCAAGGCTTAGCAGAAAATAAAAGCTTGAAAACTAGATGAGTTCTCTGTAACACAATCACAGATGGATCAGCAAAGAGTAGAAGCCTTACTGGCTCAAGATGTTTGAGCATAATTTTTAAAACATCACTGGCTGACCACCAAGCTATGTAGACAAAGGGGCCCCAAGAACTCTAGGCAGGTTAAAAATTAAATAAGAAGCAAACAAAAACTGAGCAAAGACTTGAGTGGCTGCATCCCACAAAGGAGAAAGATTCTGCACATTAGGTCTAGTCATGTTACTTAAATATAAGCAAATATACAAAAAAATAGCAATATGTCAATAATGACAACCCTCAGGTGGTGCTGGGGGGTGGTGGTGGAGAGGAATTATATTTAGAGTTGTTACAATATATGATCAAATATGCCTAATTTTTAACAAAAAAAAATGATAAGACATAAACAGGACAATGTGACATACTCGGGAAAAAAAGTAGTCAATAGAAATTGTTTCTGAGTGGAACCAGATGTTGTATTCACAAAGACTTCAAAGCAGCTATTATAAATATGTTCAAAGAATTAAAGGAAATCATGTTTAAAGAAATAAAGAAAATACAGTGACAATAACTCAAACAGGGAATTTCAACAGAGAAATAGAAACTACAAAAAAAGAACCAAATCAAATTCTAGAGTTAAAAAGTACATTAGAAATGAAAATTTCACTAGTTTGCCCAACAGTAGATAGCAGAAGAATGAATCAATGAGCTCAAAAGGTAGATAAATAGAAATTATATAATTTCAAGAACAGAAAGGAAAAAGTTTAACGAAAAAGTGGACAACCCTCAGAGACCTATGCAGTAATATTGAGTATACCAACATAGATCTAATGGGGTGTCTTGCCAATGGGTTTCAGCTCCAGGCAAGTTCACTATGGAATGAGACAGAGGAATGACAATGTTCTTGGGGTGAAAGGGTTTATTACCTGTCTTGTTTTCCTGGCAATAGGTTGAGCACTAGAATTACATCTGCATCCAACAGTCTGCAGGTCTGTAATCCTCCTCCATCTCTACCCAGAGCACTGGGCAGAGCTCTTTATATAGTGACTCAGTCAATAATAACTTATTACCTACAGGTGTGGAAGCAGTAGCGTTGCAACAGGCCAGTTACATCCAAGTAGTTTAGGTTCAGGTGAGGATCCTGGCCACAGGAACCTTCACTTTATCCACATGGGGTACCAGGAAAACAGGAGAAAGGGGCAGAAAAAAATATTTGAAGAAATAATGGTTTGAAACTTCCCAAATTTGTTGAAAATTGATAGATCCAAAAAGCTCAAAAAACCACCCAGGATAGACACAAGAACCCTAGACAAGTCATAGTCAAACAGATAAAATCAAAGATAAATTCTTGAAAATAATGAGAAAAACAATAAAATTCACAACTTCTCATCACATATAATGGAGGCCAGAAGTTGTAGAAGGCCATATATGTGGCCTTAACTCAATGTTAAAATGGCGATTTCCCCCACAGTGACCTAGAGATTCAATGTAATTCCAATCAAAACTGCAACCCTCATATATTACGGGTGGAAGTGTAAAATGGTATAGCCACTTTGGAAAACAGTTTGGCTATTTCTTAAAAAGTTAAACTTACCATATGACCCAGCAACTCCACTCATATATTTACATAAGGTAAATGAAAACATGTTCAAAGATTTCTGTGTTTATATTCATAGAATTATAGCCGAAAGTGTAAAGAGTCAAATCCATCAACTAGTGAATAAACAAACTGTGGTACATCTATAAAACAGAATAAAAAGGGACAACTACTTACTAACACGTGGATAAACCTCAAAAACATGCTAAGTGAATGAAGCCAGACACAAAAGGCCACAAAATATATGATGCCATTTATAATAAGTTTTTACCAAAGACAAATTTATACAGACAAAAAGCATTTCATGTGGGTAAAACTCCAAGTATTTCCAGAACCTCTAGCAGGACCTTAGTAATTTTACATAACAATAGGTGTTTACAGCTGAGGTGTTTACAGCTGCAGCCTCTTGCAGCCCAGGGGCAAGGGATGGAGAGAGGACGGCAGTTTGCTCCACCTCTCCGTTCCTGGTATGTAATTGGTCTGATGCCCGTCAGTTGCTGCATGCGGAGTTCCTCCCAAAAACGGCGGGCAGAGAGAATTTCCGGCAAGAGATGCGAGCCAGAGCTGCCGAATAACTGACAAACAGGCTTCTCATAAGCAGTAAACGGCTTTCTCCCAGCCTAGCTTTTCCCTCGACTGATTTCGGTTACACCAGTTTATTCGCCCCCCTCCAGGAACACGTTTCCCCCAGAACTATACTCTGCGTTGTAAGATGGACTGGGGGACGGTATAAACTAAGTTTTGGGGGTAATAAAATGTCCTATAATTGGGTTGTGGTAATAATTGCACAACAGTAGAAATTTACTTAAAAAATCATTGAATTTCATACAGTAGCTTCCCCCACATCTGTGGTTTTGCTTTCCTCAGTTTCAGTTACTTATGGTCAACTGTGGTACAGAAACAGATAATTCTCTTTCTGATGATTCATCAGAAGATCAGTAGTAGCCTAATGCTTGTCACAATGCCTGTCATCTCATCACATAGGCATTTTACAGTCTTACATCATCAAAAGGGTAAGTATAGTACAATAGATATTTTGAGAGATTTACATAATTTTTATTACAGTATATTGTTGTAATTGTTTTATTATTATTGTTAATCTTACTGTGTGCCTAATTTATAAATTAAACTTTATCATAGGTATGTATATCTATAGGAGAAAACAGTATATATAAAGTTTGGTACTAACTATGGTTTCAGGCATCTAGAAAGGCCCTTGGAATGTATCCCCTATGGACAAAAGGGGGACTACTGTACTTGTGATGGGTGGATTTTATAGTATGTAAATTATGCCTCACTAAAGCTTTAAAAACAAATCATCACCTTAAAATACCAGTTGTTTATAACATTTCAGGCCCTAATCTGATTTGATGCTGTAGTTTCCTTCCTTGATATATTTATGTTGTTTTTTTTCATTTATCCACATAGGTCATACATAACCACTTATTCCAGGAAATACAGAAAAACTATCATTTCTTTTTAAATTTCAACATCAGTATTTTAATTACTTGGAAATACCTATGATATATGCCGTAAATTATTAGCTTATAACAATATTAACCATAAATCAATTTTTTAAACTGCTACTTTATTCTATGGTTTACTTATCTTTCAAAACCTGTTTGATAGTTATCACTTAACATCTCAACTTTTTCATATACATTTTGTCAAATTCTTTAAAGCAGCTGCCATCAAATTTAGCTTATCACAATCAAGTGGTGGACTTTAGAAAAAGAAAACCAAAACCAAAAAAACAAAACCCAAAACTATTTCATTAACCTGCAGCAGGGCTGCAATATAATGCATCATAGGAAACACATATTTGGTCATTCAGATGACCAAATATGTATTTTCCAGGTATATTTGGTCTTCTTCAGCAGTTCCTGAAAACACTTTTGAGTCTTAAAGGTGAAATGGGTGTCTTGTCATGTTAATGAGAGACTTTTGTTGGACCTCATCCAAGGGTGGGGACGCTAGAGGTTGAATCAGCCAATGGCCAATGATTTTACTCAATCATTACTGTGATGAAGTCCTCACAAAAACCCCTGAGGAGAGCCTCTTTCTCTTAGACCCTGCTTCTGTTTGGAGAGATTCCATGTGCCATCTAGCCAGGTCACAAGCTCCATGAGGATAGAAGCTCCTTTATTTGGGACCTTGCCCTAGGTCTCTCTTCATCTGGCTGTTAACTTGTATCCTTTATTAAACTGGTTAAGGCATTTTCCTGAGTTCTGTGAGCCACTCTAGCAAATTACTCAAATCTAAGGGGGAGGTTGTTGGAACCTCCAATCTGCTGCCAGTTGGTCAGAAGTACAGGTAACTGCCTGGGACTTGTGACGGACGTCTGGAGTTCAGGGGTGGAAGGGCAGTCTTGTAGGACAGCGCCCTTAACCTGGGGAATCTGGTGCTGTCTCTGGGTAGACAGTGTCAGAATTAGAGGTCTCAAACACCCTGCTGGCATTTGAGAATTGCTTGGTGTGTATGAGAAGACCCCCTCCCAAACACACACACACTGGAGTCAGGTCCAGGAACTCGAAAGGAGTTGTACTATTATTGTTGTATATGAAAAAAACACAAGGGCCTAAGAACTTGTATTTTTAAAAGCTCTCAGCTGACTCTGACTTTTAGTCAGATTCAAGAACTGCTGCTTTAAACACAGTGCTTTTGTAACTTTAATGTACACAAGAATCATCTGGAATTTTAAAAATCTTAAAATGTGGATTGATTCACTATATGGGGAACTGAGATTCTGCATTTATAACAAGCTCCTAGGTGATGCAGATGTTGCTGGTGGCAAGGCTTTAAGATAACGTCTGCATCTTTTGCATCCAATATATTAATATAGTAAAACATGGGGCTTTAATACATTTGGCCTTCCCAACTTCCCATTTATTCAAACTTCTTTTATGCTTGCCATTAAAGTTTTATTGCTAACACACACGAAAATAACGTATTTAATGTGTACCATTGTAAATAAGTGTATACTGTTATGTAATGTTAAAATAAAATAACACATTTTAAATTTAAAATTTGCAACCTTCCTAAATTCAGTTATTATGCTGTTGAATTCTTTAGATTTTCTAGGTATATAATTATACTTTACATTGTGACAGTTTCCGTCTTGCATATATCTGTAGTTCCTTTTTTTTTTTACATTTATACACTGGCTGACATCGGATGATAGACAGTACTACTTTATTTATATTTTTGATAGAAGATTCCATTTCGGCTAATGTTGACTTTTCATTATAAATATATAGGGAAAACCTATTTCCTTTATACTTTTTTAGAGCTGTCAGAAATAAGTGTTAATTTTTAGAATATTTAAAAATAGTTTGGGAACATCATGATTTTCTCAAATTTTCTTTTTTAATTTATCAGGTTATAAATCCTTGAGAGCAAGGACTCTCTTGTACTTTGTATGTCCTCCCAGCGCCTAAACAGTATCTTCCCTAAGTCAATGAACATTAGTTTAACTGATTTTACTCTCTCTCCATGGAATATGTTAATAGTTTTCCTTATACTGAAGCAATCTTGAATTTCTATACTAAGTGGTCTTAGTGAATATTTGTTTTAAATGTGGAATATCTTTTACATTACATTTACATATCATTTACATTATTTTACTTTAGAGTCTTCATCTCTGTTCATAACAAGATTAACCATCATTTTTATATTCTGGCCTTATCAGGCACCTATCTGTCAGGCTCACAAAATAAACTGGTAGCCTTTGGTGTTTATTACCCATTTATATGATTTAAGTATTACATGTTGGAAAATGTTTGCCAATGATTCCAGCAACTTTTCTTGTGTTTCCTATTGCAACTGATTTATTCAAAGTATCTGGTTATATAGTGTTCTAAATTTTTATAGCCTAGCTTCTAAATGTTTTTTTTTTAATAAATGAGCAAAAATATTTTATTTCAGATAATGGTCTGTGTTCTTGTTTGAGAAGGTATAAGTTATGTATTTTATCACAATAGGATTTTTGTTTTATAACAATTTATTTTGGTATCATTAACCTACAATTACATGAGCAATATTATGGTGATTAAACTCCCCCCTTCATCAGGTCCCCCCCACCAACCCCACTACAGTCACTGTCCATCAGTGTAGTGAGATGAGAATCCCTACTTGTCTTCTCTGAGTTGTACAGCCCTCCCCGTGCCCCCCCCACCCTATGTCTGCTAATTGTAATGCCCCTTTTACCCTCTTATCCCTCCTTTCCCGCCCTTCTTCCCCAGTCCCTTTCCCTTTGGTAACTTTTAGTCCGTTCTTGGGTTCTGTGAGTCTGCTGCTGTTTTGTTCCTTCAATTTTTTTCTTTGTTCTTATACTCCACATATGAGTGAGATCATTTGATACTTGTCTTTTTCGGCTTGGCTTATTTCACTGAGCATAATACCCTCTAGCTCCATCCATGTTGTTGCAAATGCTAGGATTTGTTTTTTCTTATGGCTGAGTAATATTCCATTGTGTATATGTACCACACCTTCTTAATCCATTCACCTACTGATGGACACTTAGGTTGCTTCCATTTCTTGGCTATTGTAAATAATGCTGCAATAAACATAGGGGTGCATCTGTCTTTGAAACTGGGCTGCTGCGTTCTTAGGGTAAATTCCTAGGAGTGGGATTCCTGGGTCAAATGGTATTTCTATTTTGAGTTTTTTGAGGAACCTCAATACTGCTTTCCACAATGGTTGGACTAATTTGCATTTCCACCAGCAGTGTAGGAGGGTTCCCTTTTCTCCACATCCTTGCCAACATTTGTTGTTGTTTGTGTTTTGGATGTTGGCCATCCTCACCGGTATGAGGTGATATCTCATTGTGGTTTTAATCTGCATTTCTCTGATGACCAGCGATGTGGAGCATCTTTTCATGTGCCTATTGGCCATGTGAATTTCTTCTTTAGAGAAGTGCTTATTCATGTCCTCTGCCCATTTCTTAATTGGATTATTGCTTTTTGTTTGTTAAGGTGCATAAGTTCTTTGTATATTTTGGATGTCAACCCCTTATCAGATACATCATTTATGAATATATTTTCCCATATTGTAGGATGTCTTTTTGTTCTACTGATGGTGTCCTTTGCTGTACAGAAGCTTTTCAACTTGATGTAGTCCCATTTGTTCATTTTTGCTTTTGTTTCCCTTGCCAGAGGAGATATGTTCATGAAGAAGTCGCTCATGTTTATGTCCAAGAGACTTTTGCCTATGTTTTTTTCTAAGAGTTTTATGGTTTCATGACTTACATTCAGGTCTTTGATCCACCTTGAGTTTACCTTTGTGTATGGGGTTAGACAGTAGTCCAGTTTCATTCTCTTACATGTAGCTGTCCAGTTTTTCCAAAACCAGCTGCTGAAGAGGCTGTCCTCTCCCCATTCGATATCCAAGGTTCCTTTATCAAATATTAACTGACTGTAGGTGTTTGGGTTAATGTTTGGATTTTCTATTCTGTTCCACTGGTCTGTGGGTCTGTTTTTTGTGCCAGTACCAAATTGTCTTGATTACTGTGGCTTTGTAGTAGAGCTTGAAGTCAGGGAGCGTAATTCCCCCTGTTTTATTCCTCCTTCTCAGGATTGCTTTGGCTATTCGGGGTCTTTTCTGGTTCCATATGAATTTTAGAATTATTTGTTCCAGTTCATTGAAGAAAGCTGTTGGTAGTTTGATGGGGATTCCATTGAATCTGTAGACTGCTTTAGGTAGTATAGCCATTTTGACAATATTTATTCTTCCTAGCCAAGAGCATGGGATGAATTTCCATTTGTTAGTGTCTTCCTTAATTTCTCCTAGGAGTGTCTTGTAGTTTTCAGAGTACAGGTCTTTCACTTCCTTGGTTAGGTTTATTCCTAGGTATTTTATTCTTTTAGATGCAATTGTGAATGGAATGTTTTTCTGATTTCTCTTTCTGTTAGTTCATCATTAGTGTATAGGAAAGCAACAGATTTCTGTGTGTTAATTTTATATCCTGCAACTTTGCTGAATTCAGATATTAGTTCTAGTAGTTTTCGAGTGGAGTCTTTTGGGTTTTTTATGTATAGTATCATGTCATCTGCAAATAGTGACAATTTGACTTCTTTACCAATCTGGATGCCTTGTATGTCTTTGTTTTGTCTGATTGCCGTGGCTAGGACCTCCAGTACTATGTTGAATAACAGTGGAGAGAGTGGGCATCCCTGTCTTGTTCCCAATCTTAGATGAAAAGCTTTCAGCTTCTCGCTGTTAAGTATGATGTCAGCTGCAGGTTTGTCATATATGGCCTTTATGATGTTGAGGTACTTGCCGTCTATACCCATTTTGTTGAGAGTTTTAATCATGAATGGATGCTGAATTTTGTCAAATGCTTTTTCAGCATCTATGGAGATGATC
>JAQQAC010006923.1:3885901-3910694 GCA_029783875.1 Phataginus tricuspis | reverse complement strand
GTGTCTTTACTTATCCTCTGCCTGGTTGATCTATCCTTTGGAGTGAGTGGCGTGTTAAAGTCTCCTAGAATAATTGCATTGCTGTCTATTTCCTCCTTCACTTCTGTTAGTATTTGTTTCACATATGCTGACGCTCCTGTGTTGGGTGCATATATGTTTATAATGGTTATATCTTCTTGTTGGACTGACCCCTTTATTATTACATAATGTCCTTCTTTATCTCTTGCTACTTTCTTCGTTTTGAAGTCTATTTTGTCTGATACAAGTACTGCAACACCTGCTTTTTTCTCTTTGTTGTTTGCATTAAATATCTTTTTCCATCCCTTCACTTTTAGTCTGTGTATATCTTTGGGTTTGAGGTGAGTCTCTTGTAGGCAGCATATAGATGGGTCTTGCTTTTTTATCCACTCTGTTACTCTGTGTCTTTTGATTGGTGCATTCAGTCCGTTTACGTTTAGGGTGATTATTGATAGATATGTACTTATTGCCATTGCTGGTTTTAGATTCGTGGTTATCAAAGGTTCAAGGGTTGCTTCTTTACTATCTAAGAATCTAACTTAACTTTCTTGTTAAGTTATTGTGAACGCCGTCTGATGTTTCTTTATCACTCCCTTCCTATTCTTCCTCCTCCTTTCTTTATATATTAGGTGTTTTATTCTTTGCCTTTAGTTAGTGTTTAGATGGTCTGCTTTCTTTGCTATGATTTTATTTTCTCTGGTGGCATCTTTTTAGCCTTAGGGGTGTTTCCCTCTAGAGCAGTCCATTTAAGATATCCTGTAGTGGTGGTTTATGAGAGGCAAACTCTCTTAACTTTCCTTTGTCTTGAAATTGTTTAATCCCTCCGTCATATTTAAATGATAATCGTGCTGGATACAATATTCTTGGTTCGAGGCCCTTCTGTTTCATTACGTTAAACGTATCATGCCATTCTCTTCTGGCCTGTAAGGTTTCTGTTGAGAAGTCTGATGACAGTCTGATGGGTTTTCCTTTGTAGGTGATCTTTTTTCTCTCTCTAGCTGCCTTTAATACTCTGTCTTTATCTTTGACCTTTGCCATCTTAATTATTATGTGTCTTGGTGTTGTCTTCCTTGGGTCTCTTGTGTTGGGAGATCTGTGGGCTTCCGTGGACTGTGAGACTATTTCCTTCCCCAGCGTGGAAAAGTTTTCAGCAATTATTTCTTCAAAGACACTTTCTATCCCTTTTTCCCTCTCTTCTTCGTCTCGTACTCCTATTATGCGAATATTGTTCCGTTTGGATTGGTCACACAGTTCTCTTAATATTCTTTCATTCTTAAGAGATCCTTTTCTCTCTCTCTGCCTCAGCTTCTTTGTATTCTTGTTCTCTGTTTTGTATTTCACTGATCGTGTCTTGAACCTGATTCAGTCTGCTGTTAAGCCCGTCGATGGCTTGTCTCATTTCTGCTTTGTCTTTCCTCATTTCCTCCCTCAGCACTTGAACATTTTTCTGTAGATCCGTCAGCATTGCTATGACTTTTATTCTGAATTCTTTTTCAGGAAGACTGTGCATGTCCATTCCTTCAGATTCTCTCTCAGGGGTGTTTGTCTGAATTTTTGTCTGTATCATATTCTTCTGTCTTCTCATGACTATAGAGTTGGTTGTTGGTAGTTGTCACGTATGTCAGCTGGGCTCTTTATGACCACCTCACCGGGTGCCAAGTCCTCTCTCAGGTGAAGCTACCCGCCAGAGCTCTGGAATGGGCGAGTGCTCAGGTCCCGTCGGGTCGCGGCTCTGCACCTTACCCGCCTCACCGGTTGCCGAGTCCTCTCTCAGGTGTGGCCACCAGCCGGAGCTCTGGAGTGGGCGAGTGCTTGGGTCCCACTGGGTCGGGGCTCCGTATCTTACCCGCCTCGCCGTGTGCCGAGTTCTCTCTCAGGTTCAGCTGCACACTGTGCCCTTTCCTGTGTATTCTGGTCTCTCTTTTAGGAATAGTTGTATTTGCTGTGTTTTCGTGAATAAATATAATGTTGAGAGGAATTTTTCTGCCGGTCTGTTCACGTCGCCATCTTCCCGGAAGTCCACCTAGCTTCTAAATTTTTATAAAAACTTTAGTGGTTCTCAACTTAATTTTATCTATTACTTTTCTTAGATCCTTTTGAGATTAACTAAATTATATACATTTTTTCTTGTTGAAATAGGCATGCAGAGTTGAACAAAACTCTTAAGTTTAGCTTTGCCAGCCTTATGAGCTGAATAATCGGTGATGGGATTTTTAGATCTTTTAAGTAGTATAGCCTTTTGTAGTATGTATTTTTCCTTTTTCATCTGATTGAAAATCTGCTATGTTTTGCTATTCATTTCTAATCTTATTATTGCATCATAATCTGAAGATGCTGTACTTATGAAAGTATTGACTAATAAATTGTGCATATTCAAATCTGTGCATTTTAAAGCACATATGCTTACTATTTTCATTTCTTCCTCTCAAAAATTTATATTAATGATAGCAATTAATATTTGGCTTATTTGTACTGAAATTCTGACAGTGAGATATTGGCTCCAACTTAAGTGTTTTGCTATCTAGCTAAAGAAAAATCAGTTTTTGTTTCCCATGCTCTCCTGTTATGTAAGGGAAGCACAGTAGTAAGACATCCCAACTTTATAAAGGAAGTTTTGGTATAAATTATGTATTTTCATTATACATGAATTGAAAATTATTTTAAAATGGTAATGGATAACTCTATTTTGTTCGTATAAATAAAACACTGTATAATAGAATTTAGTTGAGGGTAATTAGTTCTGAATATGCAAAAATATTCTAACTACAAAATTTTAAGACATCAACCTTGTTTGAGTATGTTTTCGATAAAATTAGTATAGTGAGGTGCACAAATCATTATTCTATGTATTTCATTTTAAGTTCTTCCAACCATAATGTGGATGCTTTAGATGCAGGATAAGTTTTGGAAAACACATTTGGAAAAAAGGCAGTGGCAAATATTGTAATTTACCCTAATTTCTAATTATAGTAAATAGAGTAATAAAATAATGAAATAAATCATGTACAAAAGAAACATCAAACACTGCAAGCAGTTTTTTTCATATGTTGGTGTCCTAACACAGGGCTGCATGCAGTCTTGGCTCTGGGCACTGAAGCCTGCTGGCATGATGCAGGGAGCAAAATGGCTCTAAATGAAGATGATCATAATTAGCTAACAATGTCTACCCCAAACCCACCTGGGGAAATGGGGGTGTACTCAAATGTTGTTAGTAACAGATAACAAGGGCTTTCTTCTATGGCCAATTAATTTATGTATAAATCACCAGGTCTTTGGTCGTTTAAGGGGAAGATTTGACTGCCCAACCACCTGGCAGGAGCATATCTGATGACCGAGACCTTACTTTTTCCCAAACACATTTTTCCCCAGCAAATAACACCTGCAACTCTTTGAAGAGTAACCCATATTTTCTCCACAGACAGCTGGAGCGGAGGAGATGAAAACAGCATCCCAGGTTTAAATCTGAAGCATACCAGCCATTAGATCAAACAATTTAAAAATTTTATATTATCAGTTTTAAAAAATGTAGATTAATATACAGATTATGTCATTGCAAACTATAAAATATCAGATAAAGAGGGATACATACATTTGCTTGGCCACAGCTCATTAGCCATGTTAGAGAAGCCACCTGTTATATACCACAGTTAGAATTTCAGGTGTATATTACATGGAAGGAAGATTTTCAGTCTTTCTTTGGGATATAATTTGAAAAACAGTGCTAGATGAAAGGAAGTACCTGTTCCCTTCCCCTTCAGCTAAGACAGAAAACCTTGAGTCAAGGTGAAGACTCAGGTAGCAAAGACAGTTAGGCAGACTGTGGTTGAATACAGGAAAATGTCTGCTGTCCCGCATTTTACTGAGGAGAGAAATTCCTAACAAAACCACCTGAAGAACAGAAGGCAAGTCAAGCAGAACAAAAATGGGACTAAATGGTGTAACAGTGTTAGTAATGGGAATGCAGAGAAGGTGGCTGTAAGAAAACCATAAAATGGATTTAGAACTAGCACCAATCGGTTGATTCTTAAATAGCTTCTTTCTTTTTTTTTTTTTGCTACTTATATCCAAAATACCATCCCAGAGAAAAAGAAAGTCTTTCCTGAATGTACAGGGTTCCATGTAAAAATATTTCAAGACTATTACTACCACCTCCTACCAAATAACTACAAATTATTTCTACATGGATCCTGAAACTCTCAATAGCCTTGCTTTGCTTACTGTCAGTTTCACTTCAGGAAGGATGAAACTAACCATCAAAGTCATGAAGATGAGAAATGTCAAATCTGTTTGCCAAAAAAAGTCTATCTGAAAACTGCCACTTACAACATTTAATAAAGATAACTAAACCCAAGCTACTGTCTTCCCATTGACAAGCCCCACTTTGATAAAGTAAAAATCATTGTTTATTATATAGCAATTTGTTTTCGGAGCACACAAATCCCCAGGAGAAACAAACCAAAGAAATAAAGAAACTGCTGAGGTCTGAGAAAGAGGCAAGAAAAACAGCTTTATGAACTTGTATTCCAAGACTGTATCTCAAAATCCCTGCCTATCCTTAGAGAATACAGTAGGTTTGGTGAACAATATAATAAAGTGAACATGAGGCAGGAAACATATTCATCATGAGATAAAGGGTCAATGGGGAATTTCAAGTTGTAAATAAATTCTGAAGTGTTTCACTTATTAAGCAGCAATTACAACTAATAGTAATAGAATTAGAGTATACAAAATGATAAATGGATGAGTCAAAAAGTTAACAGGTAAAGTTTAGAATAAATTCTACAAAGAGCTTATCAATCTTGAAACTATTTCCCTTAGGTCAGAACTTCAGTCTAATCTACAAAACTGCTAAGTTTAAGAAGATACTTGATTTTTTGCCTGTTTTCCAAAGTAATCATTCAGAACTTGGTTTCAAAAGTTCTTCAGTGACATATTAACTTGTAACCACTGTGATAACCAGATAAAATTTGAAAACTAGGTATATTTCCAAATCCATTATCTCATCTGTAAATACACATTAAAAATCCTCTTAACTAAATATTTGCATCTTGATATATATGCAGTGACTATCTGAAACAGCTCTTCTTGAACTGTTTTTAATATGGCTGAATACAAACAACTTTCAAACAAAATTTTTCACCTTACTAAAATTCCAAAGTTCAGAAAAAAAAGGATAAAGCATAATCTTAGAAAGTGAGTACAAAAAGATTTTAACTTATAGTAAAGAGGCATACGATGCATTATCTCAGTGGTGGCTGGATTACTAAACTGCTGTACTTCCAGAGAGCAAACTACAGGACTCACCCTTCTCTTCCCTTGAATCTGGGGGAAGGCTTGTGGCTAACAGTGTTAATCAATTAATTACTCCAAACATAAACCAATCTAACAAAACCTCTCTCTTTTCAACCTTTGGAGCTGAACTACATGTAAGAAGTCTGGCTATCCTGTAGTCACTATGCTGAAGTCACCACACAGTGGTAGAGATGCCGGAGGAGACCCAGTTATTCCAGCTCCAAATGTTTCAATCTTCCCAGCTGATGCACTGTTTACGTGAGTAAGAAAGCCTTCAGATCATTCCAGCCTTCAGCCTTGGAGCTGTCCGGGCTGACACCAAATGAAGTAGAAACTAGCTATCACCACTGAGCCCTCCAGACTACAGGGCATGTTGGTTTAGACCAAAGTTTTCAGGTGGTGTTACACAGCCAATGTTAAAAGGGAAAATATTATTAGAATGTAAAGTACTGATTCATCTATAAATTTGACAAAATTATATTAACACTCCAACAAGATTTTGGAAAAAATCTGATAACATTGATTCTGTTGCAGATTAAAAGATGGCCATAAATTTGTGGACACTAACCCATACCCTCCCTGCCATTAAGATTTGGGTCTGTGTCTCTGACCAACAGAATGTGGCAAAAGTAGCACGGCACCAGTTTCCAGGCTCACGTCTTCAGACACCATCAGACACCTACAAGCTTCCCCATCTTACCTTGGAACACTTGCTCACAGAGTCCCAAGTCACCATGGAAGAAGTCTACCTATTCTGCTGGAAAGAACACACAGAGGGACCCTGGAATCATGTGGAGAAGGAGAGTGCCTAGATGATTCGAGCTTCTAACTCATCCCCTCTAAGTTGCCTGACATGTGAGTTAGGCTTTCTTAGACCCTTCAGAGTAGACCAACACACAGGTGAATACCACCAAATGACTCTAGTCAAATGTCATGTGGAACAGAATTCCCAGCCAACCCTGCTTGAATGCCTGACCCACAGAGTGTGAACAAGTAAAATGACTGTGTTCTAAGCCATTACATTTGGAGTGGCTTGTTATACGCAATAAATAACTGCAACATGTTCTAAGATTTATCTGAAAGAATAAATACTGATAATTAGCTAGGAAAATGATAAGATAAAATAATACTTTGCTTTCCAGATATGTAAAATGCAACAAGCTACAAAAGTCACCATACTATGGTATGGTACTAGAACAGACATACATATAAATTAAAAAAAAATAGAAATTCTGAAATAGGCCCAATTGGATATAAGATTTTATGGAATGATAAACGTATTTCAAAACCATAGGGAAAATATGTATTATGCAATAAATGATTCTGGGACAACTAACTTCTTTGGGGGGAAAAGTTGTGTCTTTACCCTATATATTATGGCAAAACTAACAAAAAATATAGATTGAATATTTAAAAGTATAAAATAAAGTCATAAGATCAACTAGAGAGAGATGAATATTTACATATTGTTCAAATGGGCAAGACCTTTCTAAGTATGACAAAAAGCTAAAGTAAAAATCTGTAAAATTGGGCTATGTAAGAATTATAAGCACTATTAAGAAAACCAGGAAAACATAAAAAAAACAACAAATAATATTTATCCTTCATATGAATAATTTTACAAATTGTTAAGAAAAACAGAAACATCCCAATAGGAAAAATGGGCAAAGAGCATAAATAGGGACTTCACAGAAAAATATATATGGCCAACAATTAAAAGAAAATTATTTGCTTTAAGAAAAGAAAACAATACTGTTGATTGAAGGAAAATAGCAGAATCCATACATTCTATAGCACAACATCATAATGTCCAGGACTCAATCCAAAATTACCTTATATATGAAGAACCAAGATAACAGAACACATATTCAAGGGAAAATAGATTCATCAAGAATGACTCTGAGATGAACCAAATGTTTAGACAAAGACAAGGATTTTTAAGGGGCTATTATGATCCTCAACAAAGTATATCAAACATTCCTTTAATGAATGAAGACTTCACATCACAAAAATAAGTCTCAGTAGAAAAATAAAAAGACAAAAGGAAATTCTAGAGCTGAAAAGTTATATTTCTGAAATAAAAAATTCACTGAATAAACCTAACAGCCGAATGGGAATGGCAGAAGAAAAAGTAACTGAACATGAATGTAAGTCAGTAGCAATTACCCAAGATAAAGAACATAAAGGAAAAAAAATTTTTTAAGATAAAAGAACAGCTCAAGGACCTATATGATTAGATCAAATAGTTCGACATATTTGTAATTGGAGTGCCACAAGGTGTAGAGAAGAAAATGGGGCAGAAAAAAATATTTGAATGATGGTTATAATTTCCTCAAATTTGATGAAGACATTGTAGTCAAACTGTTCGTATTCAAACATTAAGAGCAAGTCCTGAAGGCAACAAAAAAAATATACATACATACAGGGGAAAAAATTACTTGAATCACAACCTACTTCTCATCAGGAACAATAGAATACCAAAATAGAGTGAAGTAATATCTTTGAAGGGCCTTTGAAAGAAAAAGAAAAAAAAAAAAAACCAACTCACAATTCTATATATTCAGCGAAAATATCCTTCCAACAATAAAGGCAAAAGAGAAATATTTACAGATTAAAAAATTTAATTGGCAGCAGACTTACAATATAACAGATACTGAAGAAAGTTGTTTAGGATGAAGGGAATTGATGCCAGATAAAAATCTGAATCCTTAGAAAACAATAAACAACACTGAAAATGGTAAATATCTGGTTGGCACAAAGCTTATTTTTTCCTGTTTGCTTTTTTCCTTACTTCTTTATAAACCATAAAAGAGTGAAAGGAAGCTTACTCTTTTCACTTTTTTTTTTCAGCCAAGGATTTTGATAAATTTATTTTTCCTAAAATGTAGCCAGTTAAAAAGTAAATGATATACACCAATGAAGTATACTGTCACGATGACTTTGTATTCTTTTCACTTTTTATTCACTCTTTATTACTGTTGTCTGGGGCTCATAATGTGCTACATATAATAACTATATCATAAAGGATTAGATGGGTTGGGAGCTTAATGTTGCAAGATTTAAATATTTTATGAAAAGTAGTACATTATTAATTGTAGCTGAGATGTGAAAAGGTAAGAATGTATACTGCTGTCCCTAGGGCAACTACTAAAAACATAATACAAAGAAGCATAGTTAAAAAGCCAAAAGGAAAATTGAAATCAAATTCTAAAACTATAGTTTAAATAACCAACAGTGGGTGGAGGGGGGGGCAGGCAAAAAGGAACATGAAAACAAAAAAGAGAACAGCATCCAAACCTGACTACATCATTATGTTAAACATTAATGACCTAAAAATTCTAATTAAAAGGCAGTAATTGTTAAAATGGGTAATAAAACAATACTCAACTACATGCTATGTATAAGAAACACAGTTTAAACATAACAACAGGTTGAAAGTAAATGAAGGAAAACATATCCATCATGTAAACAATAAGCAGAGGAGCCTAGAATGGCTATGTTCAAATATTAGATAAAAAGATTTCAGGACAAGATGGCGGCATGAGAGGTGAGACAGGGAACTCCCTCCCAAAATCACATATACTATGAAAATATAGTTAATACAACTATTCCTAAAAGAGCAACAGGAAAGAAGGCTGCACCAGACTGCATACACCTGGAGAACAGAGCAAACCTCACAAAACAGGGTAACGTACCAAAGCCTTGATCAGGTGGGACCAAAGCCCTTCCCCCACCCCAGCTCACCAGTGGGAAGAAGAGAAACAGAGTGGGGAGGAGGTGGAAGCCTAGGACTGCTGCACACCAAGCCCTGGAGATGTGCTTTGGGAGCACAAACCTACATTGCATGGTGCTCTGGAGATTAGTGGGGTTGGAAAGCTAAGACAGACGGAATACTTGGAGAAATGGAGATTCCAGCCATTTGTGGAGGACAGGGATACACATCCAGCTGCTCTGGGACAAAGGAAAGGCAGGAGGTCTGAGAGGCTTCCTAGCAATGACAGGGCTGCTGAAGGGGCAGGGTTTGCATGGAGCTTGCTGCACGGGAGAAAGGATAGGTAGACAAGATTGTCTGGGCATGCTCTGCCCAGCAGGTTGGGAACTTTCTGGAGCTTCAGGCACTCCATCCCCCTGGCTAGCTATATGCAGCCTGCTGCACCTTTCTCTTGGACTGCCAGCACCAGCTTGCAAAACCAGCAGTCCCTGCCCCAGCCAGATGGAGGCCCCGCCTATGGAAGCTACAAATGCAAAGCACAGAGGCTTACACCTGTGTGCTTGGCCCACTGGTTCCGACAGTGGAGACAGGCACTGCAGCTGGGAAGCAGGAAAACAGCTCTTTCCTTCCCCCCAGGCACCAGCGCGGCTCCCTTGGGACCCCCAACATCACTCCAGGGGCTGAGCAGCTCCAGAGATGAGAGCTTCTGGGTACTAGAGGGTGCCACATACAAATATGAAACGTCAAAGGAACCTGGTTCAAAAATCTCACAAACACCAGAAAAAGGGCCAAATGAAACCGAACTCACCAATCTTCCTGAAGGAGAGTTCAAAATAAAAATCATAAACATGCTCATGGAGGTACAGAAAAATATCCAAGAACTCAGGGACGAATTTAGGACAGACATTCAATCTTTAAGAAATTCCGTACCTGAAATGAAACATACAATGGAGGAATTTAAAAGCAGATTACATGTAGTAGAAGAGACAGTAAATGGAATAGAAATTAGAGAAGAGAAATACAAAGAAGCTAAGGCACAGGCACAAAGAGAAAAAAAGATCTCTAAGAATGTAAGAATATTGAGAGAACTGTGACCAATCCAAATGGAGCAATATTCGCATTATAGGGGTCCCAGAAGAAGAAGAGAGAGAAAAAGGGGTAGAAAGTATCTTTGAGGAAGTAATTGCTGACGCTTCCCCAATCTGGGGAAGGAGATGGTCTCTCAGGCCACAGAGGTGCACAGATCTCGCAACACAAGGGACCCAAGGAAGACAACACCAAGACAAATAATAATTAAAAAGATCAAGGATAAGGACAGACTTTTAAAAGCAGCTAGAGAGAGGAAAAAAAGATCACATACAAAGGAAAACCCATCAAGCTATCAATCAGACTTCTCAACAGAAACCTTATTGGCCAGAAGGGAGTGGCATGATATATTTAATGCAATGAAACACAAGGGCCTCGAACCAAGAATACTCTACCTGGAAAGATTATCATTTAAATTTGATGGAGGGATTAAACAATTTTCAGATAAGCAAAAGCTAAGAGAATTTATCTCCCACAAACCACCTCTACAGTGCATTTTTGAGGGACTGTTATCGATGGAAGTATTCCTAAGGCTAAATAGCTGTCACAAGGGGAAATAAAACTACAGCAAAGAAAGTAGAACAATTAATTACTAAGCAGATGCAAAATCAAATCAACTACCCCCAAATTCAATCAAGGGATAGACAAAGAGTACAGAATATGATACCTAATATATAAAGAATGGAGGAGGAAGAAAAAGGAGGAAAAAAAAAGAACCTTTAGGTTGTGTTTGTAATAGCATACTAAATGAGTTAAATTAGACTGTTAGATAGTAAGGGAATTACCCTTGAGCCTTTGGTAACCATGAATCTAAAAAAAAAAAAGATTTCAGGACAAAATTTATACAAGATGCAAAGAGAGACATTTTAAATATTTAAAAGGACAATTCATCAGGAAGAGATAACAACCATAAGTATGCATGTGCCCAATAACAGTTTCAAAATAAATTAAGCTAAAAGTTTCAGAACTAAAGAGAGAAGCAGATAATTCCACAATTATAGTTATGATTTTAACACCTTTCTTAGTAACTGGCAGAACAGCTAGACAAAATATCAGAGAAGACATAGCTGACCTTTCCTTAACTGGTATTTATAGAACACCACACAGGAACAGCAGAATTGACATTCTTTTCAAGAGTATATGACGTTTCACCAGGATAAACCATATTCTGAAGTGTAGAGTAAGTTTCAATGAATTCAAAAAGATTAAAATCATACAAAGAATATTCTCTGACCCCAGTGGAATTAATCAGAAATCTATAACAATAATATCAAGAGGAAAACACAAATATTTGGAAATTAAACTACAGACTTCTAAATAATCAATGAGTCAAAGAATCACAAAAGAAATTTGAAAATACTGCCAACTGACAGATAGTGAAAATACCACTAATTGAAATTCTGAGCAAAACTCAGAATGCAGTTAAAACAGTGTTTACAGGGAAATAAATAGCTTTGAAAGACTGTATTAGAAAAAGAAATCCAAACTCAATAGCCAAATTTTCACCTTAAACTAGAAAAGGAATAGCAAATAAAACCCAAAATAAACAGGAAGGACATAATAAAGATAAGACCAGAAAAACAATAAACAAAAATCAATGAAAGTAAAAGCTAGTTCTTTAAAAAGACTGACAAAATTGCTAAGCCTCTAGTGATACTGACCAAAGGGGGAAAAAAAGAAAAAAAGAGGCCACAATTTATTAGTATTAGTAATGAATAAGGGCATATCAGTATGCATCCTGCAGCTATTAAAAGTACAAGGGAATATTTAAAAATTTTTATGCTAACAAATTTAACAGCCTAGAAGAAATGAGCAAATTTCTTGAAAGAGACAAATGACCAAAACTGACCCAAGAAGAAACAGATAACCTGAATAGTCCTCTATCAACTAAAGAACTTGCATTCACAATTTTTAAACTTCCCTTAAGGAAAACTGAAGATACAGATTGCTCCCCTGGTACCTTCTATCAGGTATTTAAGGAAGAAACAAAGCTAATTCTACACTACTCCTGAAGAAAATAAGGAAGGGAACAATACTTGATTCATTTTATAAAGTCAGTATTTTACTAATTATCAAAAACAGAGACATCACAAGAAAAGAGAATCAGACCAATATTCCTCAAGAACATAAAACGTAAGTTGTAAAATCCTAACAAAATGTTAGCAAATTGAATCTAATGGTATATGCAAAGGAAAATTCATCACAATCAAGTGAGGTTTAACCTGGGAACACAAGGGTGGCTTAACTTCTTTCTGAAAATCAATGCAATTTGCCATATTAGAATAAAGGAGAAAAGGAACACAACCATTTGAGTAAATGCAGAAAAAGTACCTGACAAAATTCAATGCTCTTTCATTATTAAAGGCAAATGATAACTTCCTCAACCAGATTAAAATAAATAGCTAAAATCATACTCAATGATGAAAGGCTCAGTATCTTCTAAGATCAGGAATAAAGCAAGGATGTCCACTCTCATCACCTCTATTTAACAGTGTACTGGAGTGTCTAACCCATGCAATAAGAGGGTAAATAAATAAAAAGCACATGGGTGAGAATTTAAGAAGTAAAACTGTCCTCACTGACAGATGACATGAGCATGCATGTAGCAAACTCTAAGGAACCTACAACAAAGTTACTGGAATAAATTAATGTAGCAAAGCTTCAAGATATGAGGTTAATATATAAAATTCAACTGTATCTCTATTTACTAGCAATGAACAATCAGAAGATAAAAATTTAAAAACAACCCCATCTACAATAAAATAGAATGAAAAAATAATACACCTGAGGATAAACTTAATAAAAGATGTGCAAGATCTATATACTGAGAACTACAAAACATTGCGAAGTGAAATTATAGAGACAACCTAAATAAAGAGAAATATACCATATCCATGGACTCATGTTCATTGGTCTCAAAGATTTATTATTTTGTTCAAATAGCAAACCTTATAAAATTGATCTTTAGATTCAGTGCAATTCCAATAAAAATCCTGCTGGCTTTTTTGAAGAAATCAACAGCTGATTTTAAAATTTATATGGAAAAACAAAGTTGAAGCACTCACACCACCTGATACTAAAAGTTGTAAAACTACAGAAATCAAAATGGTGTGGCATTGGCATAATAACAGACATACAGACACAAAACAGAGGACAGTCCAAAAACAGACCAATGCTTACATGCCAGCTGATTTTTAACAATATGGCCAAGATAATTTCAATGGAGCAAAAGAGTTTCTTCTAACACCAGTGGTGCTAGAACAATGGGATAACCATATGGAGAACAGTAAACCATGATCCTGACCTCACAATATATACAAAATTAATTCAAAGTTGATCACAGACCTAAATGTAGAGCTAAAACTATTAACTTTCAGGAAAAGAAAAAATTTTTTTGTGACTTTAGGTTAAGCAGATTTCTTTGGGAGGACACAAAGGAGCACAAATAGAAAGAAAAAAAAAGATGAAATGGACTTAGTTTCTAAGATTAAAAACTTTTTCTCTTCCATGAAAACTTAAAATGAAAAGGCAAGTCACCAAATGGGACCAAATATTTCTTAAAACAGGTGATAAAAAGCTTGTATGAATATGTACATATATTTCTTTCAACTCAATAAGTAAAAAGCTAACAATCCAATTAAAAAGGAGCAAAAGATCTGCACAATTTATAAAAGAAGATATGTGAGATATGCACACAAAAAGATATTCCACATCAACAGTTAAAGAAATACAATTAAAACCACAGTGAGAGTCTACTACACACCCACTAGAATGGCTAAAGTTCAACAAAACTGGTATTTTTAGCACTTATCACATCATATTGAAATTATGGACATGTTTCTCTATTTCAATAAAATGTAAACTCCTAGAGAAAAAAAAGACTGACAGTACTAAGTGGTACTGAGGATCTGGAACAACTTGAACTTTTCTGTATTACCAGTGGGAATATACAGTGTACAGACACTTTGGAAAGCAGTATGTCAATACCTTATAAACTTAAGCTATACTTAACATGTGACCTAGCAATTCAACTTGTATTTTCCCAAGAGCAACAAAAATATATATCCATGTAAAGACCTGTACAAAAAGTTCAGGTCTTTATCCATATTATACAGTACAACACAATATCACAAATAAATATTATTAAATGAAACATGGATGAGCCTCAAAACATGCTAAGTAAAAGATGTCAAACACAAGAGATTATTACTGTATGATTGCATTTGTCTGAAACTCTAGAATAGACAAAACTAAAGTGACACAAAATAGATCAATGGTTGCTTAGGTTTGTAGGTGGGAGAGTGGACCAACTGCAAAGCAGTGGAAAGAACCACTGTCTTGATTGTGGTGGTGGTTGCATATTTGTATATAATTACTAAAGTTCATTAATTTTGAATTTTACACAAGTGAATTTTCTTGTATGTAAAAAAAACTTTAATTAATTTGAATATTTAAATTAATTTTTAAGAGAACACACAATCAGAAAACAAAAGAACTGGTGCTCCACTAACACAAAAAATGACACTGAAACCATGAGCTATATTGATATTTTTTTCTCCAGTAGACTTGACAAAAATTACACTAATGGTGAAAAGTAATAATTAGTACAATATTTCTGAAGAGTAATTTGGCAGGATATACCTAAACTCCCGAAAAATGTGTGGACCTTTTGACCCATAAGCAGACAAATTAAATAAGACTATTTTCAACAAGAATGGTTTGGGATAGCTTTTCATAATGGTGAAAAATAATTGGGAAAAAGCCCAGTATGCCCAGCAGTAGGTGATTGGCTAAACAATGAAATATCCATCCATTTAATATAATGTGGCCAATAATTGTACATGCCATTATTGATGTATGAAAATGTACTCAACACTGGTTTTCTTCCCCTTCCCTGCGTTCCTTTCACAAAAATGTTTAGTCTCCAATTGTGGGAGTTATGGTATAATAATAGATTTCTAACATTAGAAGAAAATTAATTCATCTTTCCTGCTGTTTTACCCCACCTTGGGCATATAATTATAAGGCTATATTTTGTCTGATTCTTATGATGACCAATGAAAATAAAAGGAACCTTTGGACTTTACTCAGTTTTATTACAAAAGATCTGACATGAGCAATTATTTCATTTCAGAAGAGCTATGACCCACAAATTTAATTAGTTATTTTAATAATTTACTTAGAGTTTGCCCTGTGATAAAGAAGTAACAGAAGATTCCAGTACACACTTTTAGGTTTGTATCATTTGGACCTCAGTTCCTTATCTATAAAAGGAAAATGGCAGGGCGCAGAATTAGATCATTTCTAGTTCTAAGGAAGATTAATTAATGTATTAAAAATCAGTCAACACTTTCAAGAACTACAGAATTGGCAAATATAAATACCAAGAAATAAACCTTTGTCAACTAGTCTGGTATATCTTGTAAACATTCACTTAAAGAAAAAAAAGAATAGGATCCTTATTAAATCCTGGTGAATTCAAACCTATAGAACATTCACTATGACATAAAATGGAAATTTAATTTGTGCAAGGAGACTAACAAAAACAGGAATCACAACAAAAAAGTGATATATCCTCAATGGTTCCCTAGTCGCTAAAATTTAAAGTCAATTATCTTGCTCAAAAGCAGTGAAAATGTATGCGCATCAGTCATTATAACCACACCAGCATCAGGGAGTAAGATGTCTAATACTCCCAACAACTACAGGTAATTTCAAACAGAAAAGAGCAATATACTACTGGTTATTCAAGGTTAATAACTTATCATGCCTAATTAAAATAATGTTTACCAATCCAAGTAGGTTCAGGTATTCAAATCAAGTAAGGATAATTCATTTATAAAAATGAAATACAACGAGTTTCCACCTGACAACTAGCACCATGTCTAACAAATATGCCCTGCAACTCAGCATATCTTAATTCAAAGAAGAGAGTAAATAACTTACATAAAATGTCTGTAAAGGAAGATTTGAATTTTTCATTCAATGCCAAATCAAAGAAAACAAATTAAGCATACACATACACACACACAAAAAAAAACGAAACTCAATGAAATCTTCTGAA
The DNA here is from genome assembly GCA_029783875.1 of Phataginus tricuspis. Lineage (NCBI taxonomy): Eukaryota > Metazoa > Chordata > Mammalia > Pholidota > Manidae > Phataginus > Phataginus tricuspis. The sequence goes on along the minus strand of JAQQAC010006923.1, from coordinate 3,894,522 downwards.
GGAAATAATTACATTTAGAAGAATGGCCAATTATAAATAATATAAGCATAATTAAAAATTTTCCATAATCAATCAAGTAAATACTTTGTGGCCTGAACATTTTTTCTGTAGTTGTCTTTAGAAGTTACATGATAAAATAACTTGTAATATGGCCCCAGTACCTTGGTACCTCGTTTTTAAGTTAAATTATATCCCAAACCAAACTGAAATATAGGCAATTGGCTCAAGCAAAGTTCCATTAGATGGAAGAAGAATAAAGCTATGATTAAGTCTGGCTGAAGATGGTGGTGATGGGATGTGGTGCTACAACATACAAGATGGAGCCAAACTAAACAAAGCATGAAACAAGGGGTAGGCTCCATCCTATCACTATTTAGATCACACACAGTGTCTCGCTTATGTATTCTACAAGGCAACTGCTGGGAGAAGAATGTACCTCTTATTTTGTAACAGAAAAGGAAATGGTCTTTATCTGCTAATAGTAAGGGATTTCTTAAGCTGTTTCCCTGGTACAAGTGATTTGTAAAAGTTAATTTTTATATGGTCCTCATTTCTTCATTGAGGAAAATGAAGATGTTCCAATATTCTTTTTCCTTTTCCTCTCTGTTGTTTGGAAATAGAGGTGGGAGTGTCTTCAGGATTATTGGTCACCCCCTGCCTCTGACCCGCAGATTTGGAGGGAACGTGATGGAATGCTGATCTGAAAGGCCAGCCAGGGACTCAAGGCGTTGCAGCACAAGAGTAATGCCAAAAAGGCACTCCTCATATTTATTGAGCAAATGAATATCTAAGGAATTCTGAGTAGGGGGTTCAACACATGATCAACACACAATCATTATCTGACCTTGAGTCTAGCCCTAGGGTGTGAAGCTCCTCAAGGATACCAAAACCAAGTGAGGGCAGTCACAAGTTGTAGGAATTGTTTTGGCTCTAATCATTCTGTTTTTGATCATGCATCAAGAGTTGTAGGAAAAACAATCAAGTCATATGTATTTGTACATTTGATTTCTATATTACTTATGTATTAATCCCATTAATCTCACATTTCCTCCTTTTCTTTTAAGTAGTAAATATAATAAAGAATGTAGCAAGTAGACAGTTTCTAACAGAAGGCTTCTAACATAGTTTACTTTCCTAATTCTGCAGTATGAAATAAAGTCTACTTCTTGAATTTACATGATGTGAAATAAAGACAGAAAATAGATTTAGTGCAAATAGAAGGTAATTGCAGGTGATCAGGTCTATGCCTATAGACTGAGTTTTGATCTGAGCTGGGTAAGGGCAACAAAACAGCCATGGGTGTAGAAGCTTTCTCTCAAAACTGGGGGTGTGAGGTTCTAAGCCTCACCTCTGTTGACCCCCAATTTCTCACCTGATGGCCCTGAGACAGGGACCATGGGATTAGACAGTATAGGGTGAGGGCCCCTGGAAAAAGCAAGGCAGGATATTTACAGTCAAAGCAATGTAACAATGTAAAGAAGTCCTTATGAAAACTCTGTGTTAAGCATTATGCAAAGTCAAGGTCACACTAATTCTCTAGGGTAAAGATACCAGACTAGGAATATAGACATCTTCAGTGAGATCAGTTGATACTCCCCAGATAAAGGAAAGTAGCCCATGTTTTTATTATGCTAATTATTTGTAATCATGTGTAAGATTCACTTTAGCAGGCTGAAAGGGACTTAATATCTCATCAAGGACAAACATCCTAAGGCCACTTTTAACATAACAAGTCCACACCCTAAGCCCTTCATCAGTTCCCAAAAATCCTCAACTGCCTATAAGTCCCCTAGACAAGGCACCACCCGGCTCTCTTGTCCCCTCCTGGTATGAGCCAGGAGCTCTTTCCTCTCACTGTATCTCTCAATAAAAGCCTCTACCCTGGCTCTCCTACCTTGACTGTTTGCTAAGTTCATTCTTCGACTCCAGAAACAAGAACCCCAGCATCAGCCCTTCTGCAGCTGTGCCTGTCCTAGGTTGTTCCTCCCTTGAGGAATCTTACCTGTCTCTGGCTAACCAGCCATCTTCTGGGGCTATAGAGGGAGATGTAAAGTTGGTAAGTGAGAGAGAAGTAGTAGTCTTTGAAAAGGTTAGCGTTCTGCCTTTTCGAAAATTTGTGCTTCATGGCTACTATGCCCAGCACTTGTCTTGAGGTATCTTCATTAGCTGGAAAGGCTTTGATGCACTACAATTCTATGTATGAGACACAAACTCTAGAAAAAGGGTTGTACTCAGGAAGGGAAAAGAAAAGTTACAGAAGTAGCAAATGGAAGAAAAATGTCAGAACATTGAGAAGCAAGATCTACAGCAGCACTTCCTTTAGTTGCTGCTTGTAAATCATGCCATGTCCTTTTAATTGGGGAAGGTGCCTCTGTATTATTTTCTAGGGCCTCAGAGGCTGGCCCAGTTGGAGGTTTAAAGGCTGAGGCTCATTGATAGAATTGCCATCTTTATCAAATTTTGAATGACATTCATTAGACAATGTCTCCCTTTTTTACACTTTGGGCAAACAGATGGCAGTTTATTTTTAAAATTTGTCTTTTATCCCCATCTTAAGCCAACAGTCTTTTTTCATATGTCCTTGTTTGCCACAACCAAAACATTTCAAATTTCTTGAACTCTCTCTTAACTTTCCTTTCATAGCAGTTGCTAATAGATTAGCTTGATATGTAGGGGAACCTACATCTGCACAGGCCTTAATATAATCTTCTAATCTAGCTCCCGCAGCCTTTAAAGGTCTAAGAACACTTTGACACTCTGTGTTTGCATTATCATAGGCTAATATTTACAGGTCTCTCAAATCTGGATATGCTACTGTCCTTCTCAAATTATCTTGTAATTTTGCAACAAAATCAGCATATGGTTCATTAATACTTTAAGTTTGCTAAATGGTAAAGCAGACTTTCCAGCTGCTTGTATTTTCTCCCACACTTTTAGGCAACACAAATGTACTTGTGTCACTGCCGTATCATTGTAGCCTGCTTGTCTTTCTAACAGCAGCCAATCTCCTTGCCCTGCTAGTTGTTCAGCAGTTATGAGAATCAGAGGATTAGCATGCTGATTTCTCAAAGCTTATGCTTTTGCTTCTTCATACCACTATGTCTTAAACTGCAAAAATTCAGGAGAATCTAGACAAGTACAGATACCAGTCATGGGGAATCATCCTTTCTTGTTCTGCCAACACCCTCAAAAGACCCACAACGTATGGAGAATGAGTACCATAGGAGGAAATAGCTTGTTTAAAATCAATGTTTTGTAAGGAATGGGTGCATACTGTGCTCACTGGGGAAAATCAGGGTCCTCATTGGGGCCAAAAGGAAAAATATGTACCAGTGCCACTAAGGGTGTCAAACAGGCATCTAAGTCACCTTCTCTTTGGGCCTTCTGTATCCCAGCTGCGAAAGCAGATGCAGCAGGAATGGGAGCAGAGGGCCTTTTACAGTGAGAGGAAGCAAAAAAACCCCTCACCCTCAGTCTCAGAGGAGGAAGAGGACGAAGAGCAATCAGGCGGATGTGGTGATGAGGTTCGCACACTCACTTCTGCCACATCCTCTAATAAATCTTTCTCATGCTCCTGTGTTTCAGACTTAGTTTCAGATGATGGAGGAGTTTGTAAGAGTTGTAAAGCAAGAGTAATTAAGTTGCACAACAACCAAACAGGTACAGGGATAATGTTTCCCTGTCTGTGAGCCTTTTTGAAATCTCTTAATACATTAGTCCAATCAGCTTGTCTGAGAGTTCCTTGTGGGGCAACCAGTAACAACGCTTTTTAATGTATTTATGAAGTTGCGCAAAATTTTTAGAAATTTTCACTCCTGATGATTTTAGGAGGGCACGGAGTAATTTTAAGTAATCCTCATTATCTGTTTTAGTATCATGTTGGCCCATTATAGTGTCCCTGACATCTCGACCCTGTCCCTACGTACGCTTTTTCGGGAGTCTTACCAGATCAACGATCTTCAGGAGCTTCCCTGCTCTGAGCTTCAGGTCCCTGTTCCGGAGCCACTTGTCGGCTCCCCCCTGCCTCTGACCCGCAGATTTGGAGGGAATGTGACAGAATGCTGAAGATCTGAAAGGCCAGCCAGGGGGCTCAAGGCGTTGCTGCACAAGACTAATGCTGAAAAGGCACTCCTCATATTTATTGAACAAATGAACTTAAACATCTAAAGAATTCTGAGTAGGGGGTTCAACACATGATCAACACACAATCATTATCTGACCTTGAGTCTAGCCCTAGGGCATGATGCTCAAGGATACCGAAACCAAGTGAGGGCAGTCATGAGTTGTAGGAATTGTTTTGGCTCTAATCATTCTGTTTTTGATCACGCATCAAGAGTTGTTGGAAAAACAATCAAGTCATATGTATTTGTACATTTGATTTCTATATTACTTGATTTATGTATTAATCCCATACAGCATCTACATTGGCTTTTTACTGATATAGTATATGAGCAGCCCATTCAAAGTTTCTCTTTTAATGCCCAGGTATCAGGATTCCAGTATTAAAATTCAGGTAATCTTCTCAATCCAAATGCAATGATTAAGTTTCTCCTCCATCAATACTCCTTGGATTATATCCCTTAAGTCTAGAGTTCTGAGGCTAAACTGAAAAAGATTTTTAAAAGTTCAAGAACTTTTCATTTTTGAAAACTCAAGTCTATACCAACTGAGTCACAATACTAACAGTTCTGCAGGGTTTTGGTGAGCCTGCATTTTCTAGGATTAATTATATAAACAAGGCTAAAAGTAAACTATTCTTTTTGCTCATGTGTGAAATTTTAATTTTACATAGTGGAATCAAGGACTTATGTATTTTGTCACCCTTTTCAAAAATTAATTCCTATTTTTCACAGGTCAGTATGCAGTCTAGAATGCTGTTTAAATTAGATTATTCAGAATTAGTTAAGTAGCTACCATTCTTTTTCAACTTCTTCAAAAGAAGTATATTCTTTACCTATAAAAGAATGCTCGTGCTGACAATTTCTTGAATATCACTATCTAATGAGTAAGGCATCATCATGAATGTGCAATTATACTTCTTTTGTAAGAGACACTTAGATGGAGAAACACATGGAATATTTTGGGAAAGTTAAATTCTTCATTCTGGTTTTATGGTTTTAAGCTCTGGTTTTATGGTTTTAAGCTAAATGCAACAGAATACAACCAAGAGAAAAGGACAGGAACATACATACTTGGAGAAAAGATGAATTTTCAATTTAAGCAAGCTATTTTAGAAAATCTTAGAATATTTATAGTGAGTGTCAAAATGCCATCTGGCTGTACCACTGAAATAATTTTTAAATTAACTTTAACAATTGAATTGTAACAGGGGAGGGGGGCTAATGGAATAATTACTTCGACTATATTTATTTTAACTGCAGAAAACCTGGAATCACACTTAACATCCTGATCAGATGAATTTTACTGGCACCCTACTTTAAAATAAAGGCCCTGAAGATTGAAGTATATTGACCCTTGAACATGGTCTGAACTGTGCGTCCACTTACTAAACACAGGTTTTTTTCCAGAAATATATTAGAAAAATTTTTGGAGATCTGCAGTAATTTGAAAAACTTTCTTTTCTCTAGCTTACTTTATTGTAAGAATACAGTATATAATACATATAACATATAAAATATGTGTTAACTGACTTTTATGTTATGGGTAAGGTTTCTGGTCAACAGTAAGCTATTAGTAAAGTTTTGGGGGAGTTGAAAATTATATGCAGACATTTGATGGCACAGGGGAGGGGGTGGATTGGCACCTCTGATTCCCATGTTGTTCAAGGGTCTACTGTATACAATTACATTACAATCTTGAGCACTAGGATCCTTGACTCGCGAAGTGAGACTTCTCTCCTCTCCTGCCCCTCACAGATAATAAACATTGCAACTTGTTTGTCCAGCAAACTGCTAGGACATAGTACTGTCTAAAAATAATCTTTTTCGGATATTTAATTCATGACTGACCTTACATTATACACTACCATGATGCAAATCAGTAACTCCCCTCTTCTCTCCCAATACTGACTACTTCCCTTTCTGGCATACAAGCCTTGGACTCAGCAAAGGACAAGTGGCTATAGCTAGCACAATAATGCACTATTTACAAATACATCCATGATGGTCATTTCAAAGGTACAAAAAAGAAAGCCAGTCTTACTGAAATGTGTTCTTGCTTTTAGGTCCTTGGACAGAAACAATCTGACATGAACTTTCAAACTTCTTGACTTTGAAACTACTTTTGGTTTTGTTTTGGTGGTGTTTTTGCTCAGAAATCTGAATAAAGAATCGAACCATTCTCTATATAGCAAATCCTAGGAAGTTGTGAAAAATTACAGCCTTTTCAAAGAGCTTAATTGCACCATACATAAACAAGAAATCTTTTTACTTGTTCAGAAGTTATTAAGTATCATCTGATGAGAATATAACTGCTACTAGCAAAATTTGTGAATTTACCATATTCTAGTAAAAATACTACAGCTTTTCTGCTACTCTTGTTATTGAGTAATAGTCATTTTTTGCAATCGTGTCATTCATTCTCTTTTTAGGGACATTGGGTTGAAATTCTAATGTGTTCTAACGCAGACCATATGCTGATTTAGGCTGTCTAACAGCTGAATAAAGCCTGAAACAATGTTCATCAATTATTAACACAAGCAGAAACCATTAAAGAGCCTAGCACATTAATAAATTAGCTGAACAAATGAAATAAATGAATAGTGAGAACTTTTGATGTGCAATTTTCATGGGAAAGATTATTACCTTCATTTTTCCAATACGGAAAATTGATGCATAGAGAAGTTTACAAATTTGCCTTGGGTCACAGAGAATAAATGGCAGGACTGGGATTGGATTAAAGTCTGTTGAACTCTATAGTACATGTTATTTTTTCTACACCAGGCTGTTTTCTCTGAACTCAGAAGTTCTACGAAGAAGAATTACAAAGCTGTCCCTCATACCTTCTAGGGACCCCTATGACCACAATTACATTTCACCGAATTCTCCTTTTTATTATAAATTGCTCCTTTGGTATGCCTATAGAGTAAGGGGAATATGTAGTGAGGACATGGAGGGAGAGTTAACAGGCACCACCCACAAAGCTCTACTTTTGGAAATGCTATTATATATAGATCAGCCTACTTTAGGAGTGCTCAATTTTGGTTTCATTAAGTATGTATGTATTTCAAAGCCAGAACTATATTTAAGAAAGCCACTGGCTATTTTTCCAGTACCTGGTCACAAGATATTTCAAAGAAAACAAAAGGCTTTGCTTCACTAACATATGTCCCCTCCTCCCCAGCCAGTTATTATTCATTAGTTGCGAGAGAGTACTTTTTCAGAAATCTAGTTTGGGAAAACTTAAAAAACATAACCAACATTACACCATTTCGTTTCTTAGCTATTTCTACACAAGGACAGGACAGTCTGTTGAAACAAGCATTTTATATAATACTGTTCACTGAGCTCAAGGATGGAATAATCTTAATAAGGGAAAGAATCCTAAAATACTGTTCATGTACTTAATGGAAACAAGAAAATTCCCTTGCAAACTATGGCTTCCTCCAAAGAGAAAACCAAACATCACCAAAATGGAAGAATTACCACATACTGAGTAAATGTTCTAGATCTGTTTTTGTTGTAAAGAAACACGTGTATCCACAAATTTCCTACAACTGCTACATATTATGTGTCACATTTCAATGATCTAAATTCTTTTTCAAAGACAAAAATGCTGACAAGCCTTCCCTTTCCCTTACCCTCCATTCTCCCCCTTTCCTTTTATTTTTTTTTTAAAGCTATGAGCAACACAACAATCTTAATGCCTTAAGACCAGAAGCATGAGGCCAAAGAAAAGTTGGTCCTGACAAAGGGACATTTTGCTTTAGTAATGGGAAAAAAGGCCACTGTGCAGGTGCTACATGTCACCAATCCAAAGATGTTTGGCTCTTAGGCAGCACATTTAAGAAAAACTTGTATATTGTTAGTTATAATTTCTAGGTTTTTCTTGTTCAACAAAGGGCACAACATTGCAAAAGCTGATAAAATGACATTTGGGACATAGAAGACAGGTTAGTTGTCAAAAGAAAAAAAATCTGATGCCAGTATGACAAAGGCTTTTTATTTTGGAAGATATGTAACAAGCACATTATTAAAAATAGGGCTAGAAAGGGACATTGCCCAAGATGACCTGTTTTACTTGAATTAAATGCCATAAAATTTGGGATGTATTTTCTGGGATGCCTCAAAGTGAAATCAACAAGGGTCTCCTACGGAAAAGGAATGGCCCCACAAAACAGCCTGTCTCATTAATTTTTTTATTTTGGTATCGTTAATGTATAATCACTTGAACAACATTATGGTTACTAGACCCCCTATTATCAAGTCCCCCCCACATACCCCACTACAGTCACTGTGCATCAGCGTAGTAAGGTGCTATAGAGTCATTACTTGTCTTCTCTATAAATACTGCCTTTCCCTTGTCCCCCGCCTCTGCAGCCTGTCTCATTTTCAGAGTACTATGAAAATTTTGGTCATTACTTTTTTGTTTTGTTTTGTTTTGTTTTTATTTTGATATCATTAATGTACAATTACATGAGCAACATTATGGTTACTCGACTC
>JAQQAC010006923.1:3869832-3885801 GCA_029783875.1 Phataginus tricuspis | reverse complement strand
CCCCCCCCCCATTACATGGCTAATTGTAATGCCCCCTTTTTCCCCCATCCCTCCATTCCCACCCATCCTCCCCAGTCCCTTTCCCTTTGGTAACTGTTAGTCCATTCTTGGGTTCTGTGAGTCTGCTGCTGTTTTGTTCCTTCAGTTTTTGCTTTGTTCTTATACTCCACAGATGAATGAAATCATTTGATACTTGTCTTTCTCCACCTGGCTTATTTCACCGAGCATAATACCCTCTAGCTCCATCCATGTTGTTGCAAATGGTAGGATTTGTTTTCTTCTTATGGCTGAATAATATTCCATTGTGTCTAAGTACCACATCTTCTTTATCCATTCATCTACTGATGGACACTTAGGTTGCTTCCATTTCTTGGCTATTGTAAATAGTGCTGCGATAAACATAGGGGTACATGTGTCTTTTTGAAACTGGGCTCCTGCATTCTTAGGGTAAATTCCTAGGAGTGGGATTCCTGGGTCAAATGGTATTTCTATTTTGAGTTTTTTGTGGAACTTCTATATTGCTTTCCACAATGGTTGAACTAATTTACATTCCCACCAGCAGTGTAGGAGGGTTCCCCTTTCTCCACATCCTCGCCAACATTTGTTGTTGTTTATCTTTCGGATGGTGGCCATCCTCACTGGTGTGAGGTGATATCTCATTGTGGTTTTAATTTGCATTTCTCTGATGATTAGCGATTGGTCATTACTTTTTAAAGGAGACTAATAGAAAATGCAGTCTTATATCTATGGGATTAAATGTATTTGGTAGATTACTGAAATGTAACTAACCACATGGATGAGATATATGAGGGAGCAGCTCTTTTGTATTTAACAAATCAAAGCCATAGAAGCTGTAAGAACTATACTGACCTTTGTTCAAACCAGTGATAATATATTATAGACATATATGTAAACATAGAAATTACTTATGTACTCACTGCCCAGATAAAATGTTTGCCACATATGCTTCAGATAGCTTCTGTTAAGACATTAAATGCTACAGATACTTCAAAAGACTACCTGACCCACAATCTTTGCCTCCCAGAGTTAACCATCACCTTGACTTCAGGGTGAATTCGTGACATTCATAATTTTAAAATTGTGATATGTATGACTGTCTCTATAAAAAGCACATTATTGTTTAAGAATTTACATAAATGGCATATTGGCCTAAGCTTTTACATATAATTTGCTTTTCCTCACAATTAGCCTTATTTTTTTAATTTATACATGCTGATGTGCTCTAGTAATCTATTATGTGAATAAACTATAAGCCCACAGATGTAGGAAATTACTGAATGCCAAGCAGAAGAAACAGGAAGTAAATTATACCAAGACACATCATTATCAAATCGCCTAAAACCAGGTGGAAGAATTGGATGGGGGTGGTCAAAGGCACAAACTTTCAGTTAGAAGATAAATAAGTACTAGGGATATAGTGGACAACATGACTACAGTTAACACTGGTGTGCAGTACACCAGAAAATTGCTAAGAAAGTAGGTCCTAAAAGCTCTCATTACAAGGAAAAACACATTTTTTTTCTTTAAACTTTTTCTTTCTATATGAGATGACGGATGTTAATTAAACTTATGATGGTAATTATTTCACAGTGTATGTTAAGTCACTGTGCCATACACCTTGAAATTATACAGTGCTGTATGTTGGTTGTTATCTCAATAAAACTGAAAAAAAAATGCTTAAAACCACTGGTAGAGAAAATCTTAAATGCACCCAGAGAGTAAGGACATATTACAGACACAAGAACAAAGATAAGGATAATAGCATATTCCTCATTGAAAATGATGCAATCTAGAAGACAAAGAGCAACATGTTTAAAGTATTTAAATGAAAAAGAAACTGTCACTCTAGAATTCCATATCCAATAAAAATAACTTTCAAAACTGAAGATGAAATAAAGACTTTTTCACACATGCAAAAGCTGAAAGAATTCATCACCAGCAGACCTGCACCGTAAGAAGTGGTAAGGGAAGTCAGTAAGCAGAAGAAATGTGATACCAGCCTCAAACTGATCAACGCAAAGGAATGAAGAACATGGGAATAATGACATAGGTAATACAAAGACTTCTGAGTATTGTTTAAATCTCCCTAAAAGATAATTGACTACTTAAAGCAAAATAACAAGAATGTAGTGTGGGGTTTAAAACATATGTAGAAGTAAAATGTATGACAAGAGTAGCACAAAGGCCAGAAGGGGAGAAATGGAAGTAAAGTACTGTTAGGTTCTTATTGCTACATCAACTGAAGGTACACTGAGATGTGTTAAAGACGTATACCATAAACTCTACAGCAACTAAAATAACAAAACAAAAAATACTCATGATCCATATTTTAAAAATTGATAAATTGGAAGTCATCAAAATTAAGAACTTTTGCTCTTCAAAAGACACTGTTAAGAGAATGAAAAGATAAGTCACCAACTGGAAGAACTTACTTGAAAATCATACAGCTGATAAAGGACTTGTATTGAGAATAAAAAACTCTCAAAGCTCAATAAAAACACAATTAAAAAAAATATGAGACTTGAATAGACTCTCCACCGAAAAAGATACAAAGATGGCAAATTACTGGTCATTAGCAAAATGCAAATTAGAACTACAGTAAGATACTACGTATCTATTAAATTATCTAAAATTTAAAAGACTGACCCTACTAAGTATCAGCAAGGATGTGGAGAAACTAGAACTCTCACACTACTGGAGATGTAAAATGGGAAAACTACTTACAAGTTACAAATACTTACACTTACCATATTATCCAGTCATCCCACTCCTAGGTGAAATGAAAACATATGGCCATGGAAAGACTTAGACATGAACATCGATAGCAGCTTTACTTGTAATAGCCTAAACTAGAAATAACTCAAAACTACAGTATGTCCCTATGGTAGATTACTACTAAGCAAAAAAAAAAGTAATTAACTATTGATCTGTGCAACAAAATGGATAAATCTCAAATAAATATGCTGTGTGAAACAAGTCAGATGAAAAAGGGTGCATTCTATATGATTCTGTTTACAAAGAACTCTTGAAAATGCTAACTATAGCGACAAAAAGCTCGGAGATGGGGTGTGTGTGTACATAAGATGAGAAGGTGTGGAAGGGAAAGATTACAAAGGGGCAAAGGCATCTTTTTGTGGAGATGAATGTGTTCAGAATCTTGACAAAGGTGATAGTTTCATGGCTATATGTGTATATCAGACATCATATTGTACAGTTTATATATGTGCAGTTTGCTGATGTCAATTAGTTTAATAAAGCTTTTTAAGAAATCTTAACTGTTTCCTAAAAGGACCTTCTGTTATAATATGAATAATTCTGAGGATCTAATGTATAACATGGTAACTACAGTTGATTGTATACCGTATTGTATAACTGAAATTTGCTGAGAACTTAAGTGTTTTCACCAAAGGAAAAAAAAGTAAATACATGAGGTGATGGATGTATTAATTCAATTGTGTGAATCCTTTCACAATGCATATGTATTTCACATCATCACCTTGTACATTTAAAATGTATTATAATTTATTTGTCAATTATACCTCAATAAAGCTGAAAAAAAATCTTTACCCCTTTTTATTAATCATATTGTTGGTGCTGGTATACTAAGTGCTGCATACTGTGTAATGAGAAGAATGCATATTTATATGATGTTCTACTTCTATCCTTCAGTTCTCTCATTTCTGCTGCCTACTGAAAACCAGGATTCTCAATATGTCTGAAAGGAGATACAACTGGAAGATCAGAGTTTTAATAATTAATTTCAGTGTGAAGTATGAGTATGAACTCCTGATGTCATTTTATCTTAAAAAGATCTGTCCACTGAAAAAGTTTTGGAAACAATGACCAACCCAAAAGGAATGAGTACTTCTATTGCCCATGGGACTTGGAGAAATTACTGATTCCAGGTCTGGCTTAGGAAATATACTGGATGTACCTGGAACATTTTGTCATATCTAGACTACCAGGATTATGTCAAAAGGACTCAGAGGCCCAGTGCCAAGATATTATGATTTATGTATCAATAAAGGCAATAATTGCATCAAAATGAAAATATCAAATATGTTTAAATCCCTAATTAATAATATCAATTGGTCACTGTTGAGGGATACTAGTCAGCTAATTCATTATTTTGAAAACAGATAAAGGAACAAATCATGAATTTATCCTACCTTTCCTATACAAACTATACCTAATTATCAACAGGTAATTAGAAGATGGGGTTTTATCAGTAGAAGTATTTCAGCTAATAATTGGAGAATGGTAGAAGTAAATTATTACCAGTTTGCAATAAATAACAAATCAGTGGATCTAGCCATTAATCATCAGTGTCTACTAACAACACAAAAAGAGAGACAACCCAATATGAGGATCCTCCTGATTAAGTACACACCACAACTAGCAAAGCAGTCATGGCCACCCAGGAAAAAAAGAAAAAAAACCAAACATGACTGTGATCAAGCCTCTAGATCCAACTACAATGACTAGGAACCAAAATAGAACAGAATAACATGCTATACCACGTGAATGCAACCAGTAAATCTCAGTAAACTCTAAGATAAAACCATCTACATTCCTTAAATTAAATTCCAAGGGGGAGAAAAGGGAGATATATGGAGAGGGAACCACTCCCCTGGTGTGGGCATTCAGAGTACTGTCCTCCTTGGTGACCTCATCTATTGTGTTAAGCTAAAAACGCTTTGACTGATGTCTAAATCTCTTGAGCTGACACCAGAGAGGCGACATACCTAAAAATATCATCATAGGTTATAAATTCATAGTACTAAAAGATCCTTTAGAGATCTTAGAGGTCATCTAGTTTAACTATTTACCTAATATGTTTATCTAATGCAAACACGGTCACTTTCTTCTTTAAAAACTTCGAACAAACAGTGCTCGCTTCGGCAGCACATATACTAAAATTGGAACGATACAGAGAAGATTAGCATGGACCCTGCGCAAGGATGACACGCAAATCCGTGAAGCGTTAAAAAAAAAAAAAAAAACAAAAACTTCGAACAAACAGAACAAAAATGAATGAAATCCAAATTTCTTATCCTAACACTCAAAGCCCAATCTCTGTTTCTAGTTCATCTCCCTTCTTCTCTACATATATCCTATTCCACTGCCAAACTAGACAATAGCTATTCCCCAAACATGCCTACATGCTCTTGCCTTATCTGTGCTACCACAGCCACATCTACAACTTCCCTTAGCTGAAATATTCCCATTGATGGAATCATGAGTGATTTTCTTTTCTGATTTACATTTCTCTATACAACAATGATGAAAGATTAGCATTTCTGCGGCTTTGATATTGAGGATACAGTATAAAACATACAAAAGAACCAAGATACAACTAAATCTATCTTTCAAGTTCAATTCAAATACCACTTGCTGAATGACTAGATAGCTCTAATTCATCTCTGACCCACATTTCTCAAACTATCTGTTACTTGGTACAAACAGGCAGCCTATATAAAGGTTAAAAAATCGACTTTTTTTTTTGAAGTTACAAATTCTAGGCATGCTAGATATGGGGTAGTAACTTTCGAGTAAATATAAAGCAGTTAACTTTTCTGTTTCTGTGAAACTCATTTACTTTGCCTACCTAAGAGCAAAAGACTTACCCATAATCCTTGTAAGAACTAGTTTGCTTGCAGTTACAGGCAATATCAATTTAAGTCTCATTTTTAACGAGATGTAAGTATAACCAAGGTCTTTCTAACTTCATGAGAGTCACACCTTATGCTGGAATTAGATTTTAAGGCGAAAAACATAAATTCTTGAACTTATATTCAATTATGCATGCTTAGTAAAAAGCAAAACAATACTGTAAAATTGTATTTTCATACATTTTTGGTAAGTGTAAATCAGAACAATCTTAGGCAGAGACTTCTCAATTACCATCTAATATTATTCTCCTTTTCCTAAGAAACAGAATTGCAATTTTTTTCAAGGCAGCAATGCATTCAGCTAAAAGACTGTATTTTTCTTCTCTTCTGTGGCTAGTGTGGCCAGGTGATTCGATTTTGCCCAATGAAATATAGGTGGAATTGTGTGGTTTCCAGGAAGGATCCTTAAAAGGGAACTAGTAATGTTTTTCTTTGCAAGAAAACATTAACCCTCTGTATTTTTTGAATTTTGAACCATGTAAGAGTCTTACTTATTGAAGAAAACACACATGCACATTAGCCAAAAAAAATTATCGTGACTTTTTAAAACTACTACAGGTTTAGTGAAGAAAAACGGCGCTTCAGCAGTTGTATCGGAAGAGATATTTGCTGTGGGTGCCAAGTAAACCATCTCAACCAATTAATACACCCACTCCGTAAGAAAGAATCAGTGATTTTTTAAGGCAACATGGTACCCAGATAAACATTCCAGTACTCTGAATCTTATGTGTTATAAAAACATATTCCACATTAGTACATTTGAGTAGAACGTGATAAAAAATAAACTCGTTATTTTCCCAGAACAAACCTAACAAGTGGAAACACATACTGTTGCTCCTTGTTTAAGTTTAAATGTTCTATTTATTTATTTGTGAATGATGCTGTGTAAAATGCCTTTTTTGGGGGAGGGCATTTTTTATGAGAAACCCCCTTTTTGCAGGCTGAGGCTTCATTTACTCCATGAATATCAGTCAGAAAACCTGGCAGTAGAATCAAGTCATTTGGTCGGAGAGGGCATGAAGCATAAAATGTATGTGATACTTCTCACCTAATCATAAATTAAAGTTTTTGAGTAGTTGAAATAAAGCCCTTTTAATGATTAGTCAAACAACCGACCTTTAATCCAATGGAACTGATTTGTGTAGCATGCACAACCCTGCAAAAAATACAAAAAGCAATGATACACTATTACAAACTTGCTGACAATTCACAGCCCAAACTATTCAGAAGCCTGGAAGCTTTAACTCCATCAATGTCCATTTTTGGACTGGCACTTAGGTGGCTGGGTTCTTTTTATCACTTAGCAGCTTTCAGACGTTTTAAAACTACTACATGTCTACTTTGGGTTAGACATGTAACAAAACAGTATTTTCTAACTCAAGAAACCTATTTCATCCTTATGAGCTAGTAAAGGAATAATACAACATTTACTGACTACCTACCATTTTGTTAAAACTTTTGCATACAGTATCTCATTTAATCCTTATAACCATGTTAGGTAGTATCTTTAACTTTCACTTTAAAGATGTGAAAGTAAGACTAAGAGGTGTTAAAGGAGGTGCTCATAGTCACATTACTATATACAGAACTTAGACACAAGCCAGGTTGCTGCCTCTGAGTCCAGTACTAAACCTACTACACTGAACTCCAAAGAGCCTTCGTCTTCTCAAGAACTGGGATAATGCATCTTCTACACAGTCTTAACCAACTCTATCATGAGATGGCTCATTCCTTCTCCATTTGTTTTGTGCTAGGCATTGTGCAATCAGTTCTCAGAAAAGCTCACTATCAAGTCAGAGGGGACAGCTGGACCACTCAATGTACCTTAAACCTGTTCCCTGGTGCCACTTCTATATACAGTACTCTTCATATCTGCATATTACTTAAATGTCATACAAAGAATTTTCATGGTTATTTGGGAATATGAAATTCCACCTCCAAATGAAAAATGTAGTAATATTTACTAAATGGTGAGATTTAAAATAATGTGCTCATGGCTCATATTCAAACTCCAAATACTTAAAATTATCTGTCATACAAAGCAATAATTAATTGTTACAAAACTACCATAAAATGTACCCTCAATTAATAATATACATTAGAGTTACTGGCACAGCTTTTTAAAAATGGATATCTCTACTTCCAAAAATTAGGATTTAGCAGGTCTAGCTAGGCTGCCAACTAGATATCTGAAGCATATCCCTGGTTAACACTCACTACAAAGGCTTAGACTATATATTTCAAAGTTATGTAAATTTCAATTTCATGTCAAGAGGGTGTAAAATCATATTCTTCTTCTGTATTCCAAAAACATATCTGGTTAAAAAGTAATCAAAATCTCCACATACAAATTCATGTTCAGGGGTGTTATCGAAAGAGGGGTGATATATTATTAATTTAACAAATATTTATCAATCACCTACAGGGTGCTGTTTGGTACTGTCACATACACAAAGGGGACAGACACCCATCATGATATCAAGAACTTATCCATCTAGGAGATGGGATTAAAGACAGCGGAGTGAGAGGTGAGACACAGGCTTCCTCCTAAAGTTGAACATAATTTGAAAATATAATTAATACAACTAATCCTGAAAGAGCAATAGGACAGAGGACTGCACCAGACTGTATACACCAGGAGAGAAGAGCAGACCTCACAGAACAGGGTAACGTACCAAGGCTGTGGCCCGGAGGGACCCAAGCCCTTCACCCATCCCAGCTCACCAATGGGAGGAAGACAAACCGAGCAGGGAGGGAGTGGAGGCCTGGGACTGCTGAATACCTAACTCCAGAGATCCGCTCTGGGAGCACAAACCTACATTTCATGGTGCTTGCATGATACTCTCATGATTATGGGGTTGGAAAGCTAAGACAGGCAAAATTCCTGGAGAGACTGAGATTCCAGCTGCTTGTGGAAAGCAAGGATCCATATATGACTGCTCTAGGACAAAAGAAAGGCGGGCAGGCTGAGAGACTTCCTAACAAGGAAGCCCTTAGCAAGAGGGGTGCTAAAGGGGCAAGGATTGCACAGAGCTTACTGCTCAGGAGAGAGGACAGGTAGACAAAATTGTCCGGGTGCACTCTACCCAGCAGGTTGGGAGCTTTGCCATATAGACTCTCATATTTAAGGAGGAAAAAGAAATCCTCCTCCTTAGACGATCTTCAGGTGCTCCAGCTCCCTGGCTGGCTACAGAGCTCCAAGAACCCGCTCCATGATACGCAGCCTAGTGCACCTTTCTTCTAGCCAGCCCTACCTGGATTGCAAACCAGCAAACCCTACGCAGGTGTTAGGCCAGCCAGAGGGAATATCTGTCTACAGCAACTACAAACGCAAAGCACAGAGGCTTATACCTGAGTGCTCGACCCGCTAGTTCAGGCAGTGGAGACACACATAGCAGTCTGGTAGTGGGAAACAGCTCTTTCCTCCCTCCAGGCACCAATACCACTCCCCTGTAATCCCCGACATTGCTTCAGGGGCTGAGCAGCTCCAGGGAGTAGAGCTTCTGGGAACTAGAGGGCACCATATACAAATATGAAACGCCAAAGGAACCTGGTTCAGAGTCAAATTATTAATACCACTCCTGAGAAAGATTTAAATGACATCAACCTCATGACTCTTCCTGAAAGGGAGTTCAAAATAAAAATCATTAACATTCTCATGGAGGTATAGAAAGATATTCAAGAACTCAGGAATGAATTCCAGTCAGAGATCCAAACGTTGAAGAGCACAATGGAGGGTATTAAAAGCAGATTGGATACGGTGGTGGAGACAATAAATGAAATAGGAACTAGAAAAGAGGAATACAAAGAAGCTGAGGCTTTTTCTCTCTCTTAGAGAGAAAAAAGAATCTCTAAGATTGAAAGAATATTGAGAGAACTGTATGACCAATACAAACGGAATAATACTCGCATTATAGGGGTACCAGAAGAAGAAGAGAGAGAAAAAGGGATAGAAAGTATCTTTGAGGAGGTGATTGCTGAAAAATTCCCCAATCCGGGGAAGGAGATAGTATCTCAGGCAATGAAGATGCACAGATCTCCCAACACAAGGGACCCAAGGAAGACAACACCAAGACATATAGTAATTAAAATGGCAAAGATCAAGGATAAGGACAGACTATTAAAAGCAGCCAGAGAGAGAAATAAGATCACATACAAAGAAAAGCCCATCAGGATATCATTAGACTTCTCAACAGAAACCTTACTGGCCAGAAGGGAGTGGCATGATGTATTTAATGCAATGAAGCAGAAGGGCCTTGAACCAAGAAAACTTCATCCAGCAAGATTATCATTTAAATTTGAAGGAGGGATTAAACAATTTCCAGATAAGCAAAAGCTGAGAGAATTTACCTCCCACAACCATCTCTACAGTGTATTTGGAGGGACTACTATAGATGGAAGTGCTCATAAGGTTTAATAGCTGTCACCAGAGGTAATAAAACCACAGTAAAGAAAGTAGAACAGCTAATTACTAAGCAAATGCAAAAATTAAAATAACTATCTCCAAGGTCAATCAAGGGATAGACAAAGAGTACAGAATATAATACCTAACATATAAAGAATGGAGGAGGAAGAAAAAAAAAGAACCTTTAGATTGTGTTTGTAATAGCATATTAAGTGAGTTTAAGTTAGACTCTTAGATAGTAAGGAAGTTAACTTTGATCCTTTGGTAACCACGAATCTAAAGCCTGCAATACCAATAAGTACATACCTATCTATAATAACCCTAAATGTAAATGATCTGAATGCACCAATCAAAAGACACAGAATCACTGAATGGATAAAAAAACAAGACCCATCTATATGCTGCCTACAAGAGACTCACTTTAAACCCAAAGACATACACAGACTAAAAGTGAAAGGATGGAAAAAGATATTTCATGCAACTAGGGAGAAAAAAGCAGGAGTTGCAGTACTTGTATCAGACAAAATAGACTTCAAAACAAAGTAAGTCACAAGAGACAAAGAAGGACATTACATAATGATAAAAGGGTCAATCCAACAAGAAGATATAACCATTATAAATATCTATGTGCCCAACACAGGAGCACCTACATATGTGAAACAACTACTAACAGAATTAAAAGGAGAAATAGAATGCAATGCATACATTCTAGGAGACTTCAACACTCCCCTCACTCTGAAGGACAGATCAACCAGACAGAAAATAAGTAAGGAGACAGAGACACTGAACAACACAATAGAACATGTGGACCTAACAGACATCTACAGAACTCTACACCCAAAAGCAGCAGAATACACATTCTTCTCAAGTGCACATGGAACATTTTCAAAAATAGACCATATACTAGGCCACAAAAAGAGCCTCGGCAAATTCAAAGAGATCGAAATTGTACCGACCAATTTCTCAGACCACAAAAGTATGAAACTAGAAATAAATTACGCAAAGAAAATGAAAAATCCCACAAACACATGGAGGTTCACAACATGCTCCTAAATAACCAATGGATCAATGACCAAATAAAAACAGAGATCAAGCAATATATGGAGACAAATGACAACAATAATTCAACACCACAAAATCTGTGGGATGCAGCGAAGGCCAGGTTAGGAGTAAAGTAAATTGCAACACAGGCCTACCTGAGGAAAGAAGAACAATCCCATATGAACAGTCTAAACTCACAATTAACGAAACTAGAAAACGAAGAACAAATCAGGCCTAAAGGGAGTAGAAGGAGGGACATAATAAAGATTAAAGCAGAAATAAATAAAATCAAGGATAATAAAATAGAAAAAAATCAATGAAAGCAGGAGCTGGTTCTTCATGAAAATAAACAAAATAAATAACCCCCTAGCCAGGCTTATCAAGAAAAAAAGAAAGTATACTTACATTAACAGAATCAGAAATGAGAAAGGAAAAAATCACTATGGACAGCACAGAAATACAAAGAATTATTAGAGAATACTATGAAAAATTATATGCTAACAAACTGGATAACCTAGAAGAAATGGACAACTTTCTAGAAAAATACAACCTTCCAAGGCTGACCCAGAAAGAAACAGAGAATCTGAACAGACCAATTACCAGCAAAGAAATTGAATTGGTAATCAAAAACCTACCTAAGAACAAAACACCTGGTCCATATAGCTTCACTGCTGAATTTTGTCAAACATTTAGTGAAGACCTAATACCCATCCTCCTTAAAGTTTTCCAAAGAGTAGAAGAAGAGGAAATACTTCCAAACTCATTATACGAGGCCAGCATCCCTCTAATACCAGTATCAGGCAAAGACACCACAAAAAAAATAATTTACAGACCAATATCCCTGATGAACATAGATACAAGAATACTCAACAAAATATTAGCAAACCAAATTCAAAAATACATCAAAAGGATCATCCATCATGATCAAGCAGGATTTATTCCAGGGATGCAAGGATGGTACAACATTCGAAAATCCATCAACATCATCCACCACATCGAAAAAAAGGACAAAAACCACATGATCATCTCCATAGATGCTGAAAAAGCATTTGACAAAATTCAATATCCATTCATGATAAACACTCCCAACAAAATGGGTATAGAGGGCTAGTACCTCAACATAATAAAGGTCATATATGACAAACTCACAGCCAACGTCATACTTAACAGCGAGAAGCTGAAAGTTTTTCCTTTAAGATTGGAAACAAGACAAGGATGCTTACTCTCCCCACTTCTATTCAACATAGTAGTGGAGGTCCCAGCCATGGCAATCAGACAACACAAAGAAATAAAAGGATCCAGATTGGCAAGGAACAAGTTAAACTGTCCCTGTTTGCAGATGACATGATATTGTACATAAAAAACCCTAAAGAACCCACTCCAAAACTACTAGGTCTAATATCTGAATTCAGCAAAGTTGTGGGATACAAAATTAATATGCAGAAATCTGTGGTATTCCTATACACTAACAATGAACTAGCAGAGAGAGAAATCAGGAAAACAATTCCATTCACAATTGCATCAAAAAGAATAAAATACCTAAGAATAAATCTAACCAAGGAAGTGAAAGACCTATACTCTGAAAACTACAAGACACTCATGAGAGAAATTAGATACCAATAAATGGAAACACATCCTGTGCTCATGGATAGGAAGAATTAATATTGTCAAAATGGCCATCCTGCCTAAAGCAATCTACAGATTCAATACAATCCCTATCAAAATACCAACAGCATTCTTCAACAAACTAGAGAAAATCGTTCTAAATTTCATATGGAACTAAAAAAGACCCCGAATAGTCAAAGTAATCCTGAGAAGGAAGAATAAAGCTGGGGGGATTATGCTCCCCAACTTCAAGCTCTACTACAAAGCCACAGTACTCAAGACAATTTGGTACCAGCACAAAAACAGACCCATAGACCAATGGAACAGACCAGAGAGCCCTGATATAAACCCAACCATATATGGTCAATTAATGTATGATGAAGGAGTCATGGACATACAATGGGGAAATGACAGCCTCTTCAACAGCTGGTGTTGGCAAAACTGGACAGCTACATGCAAGAGAATGAATCTGGATTATTGTCAAACCCCATACACAAAAGTAAACTCAAAATGGATCAAGGACATGAATGTAAGTCATGAAACCATAAAACTCTTAGAAGACAACATAGGCAAAAATCTCCTGAATATAAGCATGAGCAACTTCTTCCTGAATGTATTTCCTCGAGCAAGGGAAACAAAAGCAAAAATGAACTCATGGACTACATCAAACTAAAATGTTTCTGTACAGCAAAGGACACAGAACAAAAAGGTATCCTACAGTACGGGAGAATATATTTGTAAATGACATATCCGACAAGGGGATAACATCCAAAATATATAAAGAACTTAATGCCTCAACACCCAAAAAGCAAATAACCCGATTAAAAAATGGGCAGAGGATATGAAGAGACAGTTCTCCAAAGAAGAAACTCAGATGGCCAACAGACATATGAAAAGATGCTCCACATCACTAATCATCAGGGAAATGCAAATTAAAACCACAATGAGATATCACCTCACACCAGTGAGGATGGCCAGCATTCAAAAGACAAACAACAACAAATGCTGGTGAGGATGCGGAGAAAGGGAAACCCTCCTACACTGCTGGTGGGAATGTAAGCTACTCCAACCATTGTGGAAAGCAGTACGGAGGTTCCTCAAAAAACTAAAAATAGAAATACCATTTGACCTGGGAATCCGACTCCTTGGAATTTATCCAAAGAATACAACTTCTCAGATTCAAAAAGACATATGCACCCCTGTTTACTGCAGCACTATTTACAATAGCCAAGATAGGGAAGCAACCTAAGTGTCCATCAGTAGATGAATGGATAAAGAAGATGTGGTATATATACACAATAGAATATTATTCAGCCATAAGAAGAAAACAAATCCTTCCATTTGCAACAACATGGATGGAGCTAGAGGGTATTATGCTCAGTCAAATAAGCCAGGCCGAGAAAGACAAGTATCAAATGATTTCACTCATCTGTGGAGTATAACAATGAAGCAAAAGTGAAGGAACAAAATAGCAGACTCCGAGACTTCAAGAAGGAACTAGTGGTTACTGAAGGGGAGGGGTGTGGGAGGGTGGGAGAAGGGGATTGTGGGGTATTTTGTTTAGTACACATAGTTTGGGGATCATGTGGAAAACAGTGTAGCAGAGAGAAGGCGCTACACTGTGAATCTGTGGCATCTTACTACACTAATGGACAGTGACTGCACTGGGGTATGGGTGGGGATTTGAAGATATGGGTGAATGTAGTAACCACATTGTTTTTTCATGTGAAACCTTCATAAGAGTGTATATCAATAATATCTGAATAAGAAAAAATAAGAAAAAACACAACTTGTCTGTCCAATCATTAAATAAATACAATTAGAGTCTAGAAATCAAGCCTCTTCATTGGTGTAGATAATACGATACTGAAAACAAATGGAAGGCAACACATGACAATTTTCTACTTATCAAGCAGCTCAAAGAATGGTACAGAAATGACAGTGTGGGAAAAGGCAGATTTAATAAACAGAGGATGTTCTTTCCCTCTGCTTATTTCTAAACCATGTGACTATTATTTCAAGTGGTCCTCTGCATACAATTTTTATGACAAATCAAAAATTTTAGGAAGGGCCACAGTAGAAACCCTGGTATTAAACTACATAGCATGCCCCATTCTAATAGTTAAAAATTCCCTTCTAAATGTCTATTTAGGAATAACTTTTAGGATAAATGAGAGAATTCTAAGATGTGCACCTGCATATGTTGTTATTTAGTCATTACAAACATGCTACTTCCTGAATGTTTACATATTAAAGCCTCTACAGCCAAAAGCACTCTACTCAATTCAAAACCTGACAGGCTTTAGTGAGGACAAATAAACCCTTTTGGAGCATCAACTTTAGAGGTCAACATTAAATTCTCCTCTTCAATTTCATCTCACAATCTAAACTGATCCCTCAATAAGAAGAGCTGCAGGAAATAGAGGAGACCGTGCTTCCCTTTTAGCCCTATCTACCTTTTCCCCAGCCTCCTATTCCCAAGGACAGGGTGGTATCCTGGTTTCAGACAAAAGGAATTGAAAACAGTTGGATGAACAAATTAGCAGAGACTCTTAATTAGGCACCTGGGACTTGTAAAAATGCATTTAACCAAAATACCTTCTTATAGTCCAGATAACTGAGTGAATATCATAAGTTATGCTACCACCCTTTTTTTTTTTGCTTTCCCCTCTATTTATTTATTTTATTTATTTACAATTTATTTTGGTATCGTTAACCTACAATTACATGTGCAATATTTTAAACTACTTCATCAGGTCTCCCCCACCACCCCCATTACAATCACTGTCCATCAGCGTAGCGAGGTGCTATAGAATCACTACTTGTCTTCTCTGAGTTGTACATCCCTCCCGGTGCCCCCCTTACTTTACGTCTGCTAATCGTAATGCCCCTTTTACCCTCTTATCCCTCCCTTCCCACCCATCTTCCCCAGTCCCTTTCCTTTTGGTAACTATTAGTCCGTTCTTGGGTTCTGTGAGTCTGCTGCTGTTTTGTTCCTTCAGTTTTTTCTTTGTTCTTATACTCCACATATGAGTGAATCATTTGGTACTTGTCTTTTTCAGCTTGGTTTATATTTCACTGAGCATAATACCCTCTAGCTCTGTCCGTGTTGTTGCAAATGGTAGGATTTGTTTTCTTCTTATGGCTGAATAATATTCCATTGTGTATATGTACCACCTCTTCTTAATCCATTCATCTACTGATGGACACTTAGGTTGCTTCCAT
>JAQQAC010006923.1:3840901-3864832 GCA_029783875.1 Phataginus tricuspis | reverse complement strand
ATGGAAGCAACCTAAGTGTCCATCAGTAGATGAATGGATTAAGAAGATGTGGTACATATACACAATGGAATATTATACAGCCATAAAAGAAAACAAATCCTACCATTTGCAACAACATGGATGGAGCTAGAGGGTATTATCCTCAGTGAAATAAGCCAAGCCAAAAAAGACAAGTACCAAATGATTCACTCATATGTGGAGTATAAGAACAAAGAAAAAACTGAAGGAACAAAACAGCAGCAGACTCACAGAAACCAAGAATGGACTAATAGTTACCAAACGGAAAGGGACTGGGGAAGACGGGTGGGAAGGGAGGGACAAGGGGGAAAAAGGGGCATTACGATTAGCAGATGTAATGTTCGGGGGGCACCGGGACGGCTGTACAACTCAGAGAAGACAAGTAGTGATTCTATAGTATCTCACTATTCTGATGGACAGTGAGTGTAATGGGGTTGGTGGGCAGGACTTGATGAAGGGGGTAGTTTAATCACCATTAATATTACATATGTAATTGTACATTAATGAAACCAAAATAAATTATATATATAAAAAAAGATTACATAGGAAACTATATTCTTTGGCTGAGCCTGTCAGGAAAAATGAGTCCTAATATGTTGTAGATGCCACATTTTAAACATAGTTACTTTAAAAACAGCATGAATTTTAGGGGGCAGGGGTCTGTGGGTAGTAGATTCTCCCAGCGCAGATGACAACCTTTCAGTGATGAGGGGCATAAAGGTATTCCTAACACATGCTACTGAAGGTGATTTGCTTAGCGACACAGAATTTGCTTGGAGTTATCAGTATCGAATGCAAACCTGGTAACGTAACCTTCAAATCAACATTAAAACATAATTACCATTGCTCCTCCAGTATATATATACATCCAGTATATAAACACATTTAACCTGAAGGGTTAAAAGACAGGCTTGAAGATGAAGCTCAAAGGTAAGCTTTATTCAATATTGCTCCAAAAGGAAAGAGACTTTGCTGCAGTTCTTTGTGGTTTGTATTTGATTGGTTTTTTTCTTTTTTTGGAGGGGGATACTGGATAGAAAGTACTCTAATTTAAAATTTTTTCATTTAGTGTTGTATTATATTACCCTTCCTACTCTAAGAATGTATAACCATTATCAAATATTCTTTTATTTTGCTATCATTAATATACAATCACATGAGCAACATTGTGGTTACTAGATTCCCCCCATTATCAAGTCCCCATCACATACCCCATTACAGTCACTGTCCATCAGCATAGTAAGATGCTACAGAGTCACTACTTGTCTTCTGTGTGCTATACTGTCCCCCCCATGCCCTCCCCCTACGTTATGTCACATATTCTTTTAAAATCCAGGCCTAAAAGCAAACAAAACCGATTACCTCAAGGAACCAATCAAATTCCTAGAATAAAAAGCATACAATTAAAAAAACTAACTTTAGCCAGAGAAATCTTTAGAGGCAACTAGTTCTAGCATTTGAATGTTTGTTTTTCTGTTTTCAACAAACTTTCAAAATACTTGGCAAGACTACCTATTAGGCTGATCTGCCAACCTGGTCCATCAGATACTGCAAACTAATCAAAGAACTAAAGTGCTGGCAGGTGTGACACTTCATACTGGTCCCATTCTGCTTCTCATTGAGGTTCTCCATTTTATTAGCAGGATGAACTTACCCTGCATTTGTAAGTGTGCTATGTTCCAATAATAACCACAATTTTCCCTAGCCAGGCTTAATGGCAAATTTAAATGATCACCACTTTTAGACTGTCACAGTCCTAGCCTTGGGAGGAGTGTGCGGGATCATTTTCAGAATGTGATGAAAGTTAATGGATCCTCTTCTTAAAAAAGTGAAACACACACACAAACACGCACCAAATATTGCACACAATTTCAGGGATCCACAGATCTGAAGCTGCTGACCTGCAGGTCATAACATAATCCGTAATATTTGGAAAACCAGATATTCACATGCAAAAGAATGAAGTTGGACTCTTACCTTATATAAAAATTAACTCAAAACAGATTACAAACCTAAATGTAAGACCTGATACTACAAAACTCCTAAAGGAAAACACAGGGGAAAAACTTCACAATATTGGATTTGGCAATGATTTCTCAGACATGACACCAAAAACACAGGTGATAAAACTAAAAATAAACAAATTGGACTATATCAAATATAAGACTGCACAGAAATAAAAATCAACAGAGTGAAAAGTTGACTTATGGAATGGGAAAAAATATTTGCAAACTGTATATCTGATAAGAGGGTAATATCCAGAATATAAGAACTACAGCTCAACAACAACAAAACAAATACCTCAATTAAAAAATGGGGGAAGGACTTGAACAGACATTTTTCCAAAGAAGATATACACATGAACAACATATATGAAAAGATGCTCAGTATCACTAATCATTTAGGGAAATGCAAATCAAAACCACACTATATTGAGATATCACCTCACACTGTTAGGCTGGCCACTGTCAATAAAACAAGTGCTGGTAAGGATATGGAGAAACTGTACCTCTTGTGCACTGTTGGTTGGAATGTAAAATGATGCAGGGGCTATGAAGACAGAATGGAGGTACATCAAAAAATTAGAAGCAGAATTATCAAATGATCCAGCAATCCCACTTCTTGGTATATATCCAAAAGAACTGAAAACAGGATCTCGAAGAGCTATTTGCACACCCATGTTCATTAAAGCATTATTCACGGTGGCTAAAAGGTGGAAGCATCCATTATCAACAGAAGAAATAAAGAAAATATGGTATATACATAAAATGGAATATTATTCAGCCTTTAAGAAAAGGAAATCCTGTCATATGCCACATGAATGAACCTTGAAGACATTATGCTGAGTGAAATAAGCCAGTCATAAAAACAAATACTGCATAATTCCACTTATGTAAGCTATATAAAGCAGTTAAATTCATAGAAACAGTAAGCAGACTGTTTACTAGGGGCTGGAGTAGGAGGTAGATGGGAAGCTGTTCAGTTTTGCAGGATGAAAAGTTCTAGAAAGGTCTTTTATATGACAATGTGGCTAGGAGGATAAATTTTGTTAAGTGTTTTTTACAATTAAACACACAAAGAGGTTAAAAAAATCCATAATGGCACAATAAAACTAGGAAAAGTGTCTGAGGCTGGTTTTCAAAGGTCCTTTATAATACCACTGTAAAGCTATGGGGTAGAGAAGGTGATACAAATAAAATATTTAATGACTACTCTGAGTCTGGCACTAGTATATATATTACATCCATCCTCTCATTTAATCTTCCAATGAGCCTGCAAATGAGTGTAAGATAAAATGGAAAATGGGTGGAACTGGTGATAAAGAGACCAACTATGAGAACACTAATGCTGGCACAAGGACATAACAACAGGGATTACTAGTGCGACAGCTGAAATGACTCCCACAAAGAAGTCTTCAAGAATTTGCTGGACCAGGTTTAATACTGCTACCAAGAGAAAGAGCTTATGGGGTTTTGGTTTGTTCTACATAATTTATTTTTTAATGGTAACATGAATATACAACCCAGCAATCTGCTCTGTGATATTTACCCAAATGACCACACAAAAACCTGAACATGAATGTTTATAGAAACTTTATTCATAATTTCCAAAACTTGGCCTTAACTAGTAAGTCCTTCAATAGGTGAATGGATAAATGAACTGTGGTACACTCATACAATGCAATTTAATTTATTCAGAACAACAACAAAAAAGGGGCTATCAAGTCACAAAAAGACAAGGAGGAACCTTAAATGCATATTACTAAGTGAGATAAGCCAGTATGAAAAGGTTACATGATTCCAACATGTAATGACATCTAAAAAAGGCAAAACTATGGAGACAGTAAAAAGATCAGTGACAGCCAAGGGCTTGGGAAAGGGAAGGATGAATATGTGAGCAGAGGATTTTTACGGCAGTGAAACTATTCTGTATGTAAGGTAAGATATGTTGTTATACATCTGCCAAAACTCACAGAACAGACACCACCAAGAGTGACCCTAATATAAACTATAAACTATGGTTTTTGGATGATAATGTTTCAATGTTGGTTCAGTTGACATAAATGTACAACACCAGTGTGGAATACTAATTATGGGGGGGTCTGATAGGGGAAGGTAAGAAGAATAGCTGGGAACTCTGTACTTTCCACTTAAGTTCTGCTGTGAACTTAAAACTACTTTAAAAATAAAGTTTATTAATTTTTAAATGGTAACATATCTATTTTATAATGTAATCAAAGGAGATGCTACATTTTTATTTCAATGCTTGAAAAAGATAACATGTTATTTCAAGAAATCTTCTAATAAGTAAATTTTTAATTTCTTCTATTGAAGTGCAATGATCTAAACTCCCATTCAGCTACCTTTACCAAAAATAACCAATTTGCTTTCTAGGAGAAAAGTAAAAGTACAGTACTCCCTGGATTGAAGCAATATTCTATTTCATAATTTCAGCTGATTAAATGAATAAAGGCATTAGGAAGCTTCATTCTATGACACTTTTTTCACTTATTCTTTTCAGTGTTTAAAAAACAAATGTATGAGAGATTAAAGATGGTGGCATGACAGGTGAGACAGAGAACTCCTCCCCAAACTACATATAATACGAAAATATAGTTAATACAACTAATCCTAAAAGAGCAACAGGAAAGATGGCTGCGTCAGACTGCATATACCTGGAGGACAGACCAGACCTCACAAAACAGGGTAACGTACCAAAGCCTTGATCCAGTGGGACCAAAGCCCTTCCTCCACCCCAGCTCACCAGCGGGAGGAAGAGAAATGGAGCGGGGAGAGGGTGGAAGCCTAGGACTGCTGCACACCCAGCCCTGGAGATGTGCTTTGGGAGCACAAACCTACATTGCATGGTGCTCTGGAGATTAGTGGGGTTGGAAAGCTAAGACAGGCAGAATACTTGGAGAGACAGAGATTTCAGCCATTTGTGGAGGACAGAGACCCACATCCGGCTGCTCTGGGACAAAGGAAACAGGCGGTCTGAGAGGCTTCCGAGCAGTAAGAGGGCTGCTGAAGGGGCAACGATTGCAAGGAGCTTGCTGCTTGAGAGAAGAGGTAGGTGGACGAGTTGTCTGGGCATGCTTTGCCCAGTAGGTTGGGAACTTTCAGGAGGTTCAGGCGCCCCATCCCCCTGGCTAGCTCGTCAGCGCCAAGGCCCCACAATGTGATATGCAGCCTGCTGTACCTTCCTCTTGGCCTGCCAGCACCGGATCGCAAACTGGCAGCCCCTGCCCTGGCATCAGACCAGCCAAAGGGCTGCCTACAGCACCTGGAAATACAAAGCACAGAGACTTACACCTGTGTGCTCAGCCCACTGGTTCCAACAGTACAGACAGGCACTGCAGCTGGGAAGCAGGAAACAGCTCTTTCCTCCCCCCAGGCACCAGCGGTGCTGCCTGCAACACCCGACATCACTCCAGGGGCTGAGCAGCTCCGGAGACTAGAGCTTCAGGGCAGTAGAGGGCGCCACATACAAATATGAAACATCAAAGGAACCTGGTTCAAACAAAAATCTCACAAATACCAGAAAAAGAGCCAAGTGAAACAGAACTCACCAATCTTCCTGAAGGAGAATTCAAAATAAAAATCATAAACATGCTGATGGAGGTATAGAAAAATATTCAAGAACTCAGGAATAAATTGAGAATGGAGATTCAATCATTAAGAAATATATCTGAAATGAAACATACAATGGAGGTATTTAAAAGCAGATTACATGTAGTAGAAGAGACGGTAAACGGAATAGATATTAAAGAAGAGGAATACAAAGAAGCTGAGGCACAGAGAGAAAAAAAATCTCTAGGAATGAAAGAATACTGAGAGAACTGTGTGACCAATACAAACAGAACAACATTTGCATTATAGGGGAACCAGAAGAAGAAGAGAGATAAAAGGGGATAGAAAGTGTCTTTCAGGAGGCAATTGTTGAAAACATCCCCAGTCTGGGAAGGAGATAGTCTCTCAGGCCATAGAGGTGCACAGATCTCCCAACACAAGGGACCAAAGGAAGACAACAAGACAAATAATAATTAAAATGGCAAAGATCAAGGATAATGACAGACTTTTAAAAACAGATAGATAGAGAAAAAAGATCACATACAAAGGAAAACCCATCAGGCTATCATCAGATTTTTCAACAGAAAACTTACAGACCAGAAGGGGATGGCATGATATATTTAATGCAATGAAACAGAAGGGCCTTGAACCAAGAATACTCTACCCGGCAAGGCTGTCATTTAAATTTGATGGAGGGATTAAACAATTTTCAGATAAGCAAAAGCTGAGAGAATTTATCTCCCACAAACCAACTCTACAGTGCATTTTTGAGGGACTCCTAGAGATGGAAGTATTCCTAAGGCTAAATAGCTGTCATCATGGGAAATAAAACCACAGCAAAGAAAGTAGAACAATTAATTACTAAGCAGATGCAAAATCAAATCAACTACCCCCAAAGTCAATCAAGGGATAGACAAAGCATACAGAATATGATACCTAATATATAAAGAATGGAGGAGGAAGAAAAAGGAGGATAAAAAAAAGAACCTTTAGATTGTGTTTGTAATAGCATACTGAGTTAAATTAGACTGTTAGATAGTAAGGCAATTACCCTTGAACCTTTGGTAACCATGAATCTAAAGCCTGCAATAGCAATAAGTACATACATATCCATAATCACCCTAAATGTAAATGGTCTGAATGCATCAATCAAAAGACACAGATTCACTGAATAGATAAAAAACAAGACCCATATATATGCTAACTATAAGAGACTCACTTTAAACCCAAAGACATACACAGACTGAAAGTAAATGGACAGAAAAATATATTTCACGCAACTAATAGGGAGAAAAAAGCAGGAGTTGCAGTATTTGTATCAGACAAAATAGACTTCAAAATCAAGAAAGTAACAAGAGACAAAGAAGGACATTACATGATCATAAAGGGGTCAGTCTAACAAGAGGATATAACTATTATAAATATCTATGCCCAACACAGGATCACCTACATAAGTGAAAAAAATACTAACAGAATTAAAGGGGCAAATAGAATGCAGTGCATTCATTTTAGAAGACTTCAACACACCACTCACTCCAAAGAACAGATCAACCAGACAGAAAATAAGTAAGGAGACAGAGGCACTGAACATTAGAAGAGACGAACCTAAGGGCCATCTACAGAACACTCCATCCAAAAGCAAAAGGATACACATTCTTCTCAAGTGCACATGAAACATTTTCAAGAAAAGATCATATGCTAGGCCAAAAAAAGAACCTCGGTAAATTAAAAAAGACTGAAATTGTACCAACCAGTTTCTCAGACCACAAAGGTAGGAAACTAGAAATAAATTACGCAAAGAAAATGAAAAATCCCACAAACACATGGAAGTTCACAACATGCTCCTAAATAACCAATGGATCAATGACCAAATAAAAACAGAGATCAAGCAATATATGGAGACAAATGACAACAATAATTCAACACCGCAAAAATCTGTGGGACAAAACCTTAGCCATGCTAAGACGGAAGTATACTGCAATACCGGCCTACTTCAGGAAAGAAGAACAATCTCATACGAACAGTCTAAACTCACAATTAACGGAACCAGAAACAGAAGAACAAATGAGGCCCAAAGTCAGTAGAAGGAGGGACATAGTAGAGATTAGAACATAAATAAATAAAACTGAGAAGAATAAAACAATAGGAATAATGAATGAAAGCAGGAGCGGGTTCTTCAAGAAAATAAACAAAATAGATGAACCCCTAGCCAGACTTATCAAGAAAAAAAGAGAGTCTACACACATAAACAGAATCAGAAATGAAAAGGAAAAATCACTACGGACACCACAGAAATTCAAAGAATTATGAGAGAATACTATGAAATATTTTATGCTAACAAACTGGATAACCTAGAAGAAATGGACAACTTTCTAGAAAAATACAACCTTCCCAGGCTGACCCAGGAAGAAACAGAAAATCTGAACAGACCAATTACCAGCAATGAAATTGAACTGGTAATCAAAAAACTACCTAAGAACAAAACCCCCTGGACCAGATGGTTTAACTGCTGAATATTATCAAACATTGCGTGACGACCTAATACCCATCCTTCTTAAAGTTCTCCAAAAACTAAAAGAGGAGGGAATACTTCCAAAGTCATTGTATGAGGTCAGCATCACTCTAATACCAAAACCAGGTAAAGACACCACAAAAAAAGAAAATTACAGACCAATATTCCTGATGAACACAGATGGAAAAATACCCAACAAACCATTGTCAAACCAAATTCAAAACTACATCAAAAAGATCATCCATCATGATCAAATGGGATTCATTGCAGGGATGCAAGAATGGTACAATTCGAAAATCCATCAACATCATCCACCACATCAACAAAAAGGACCAAAACCACATGATTATCTCCGTAGATGCTGAAAAAGCATTTGACAAAATTCAACATCCATTCATGATAAAAACTCTTAACAAAATGGGTATAGAGGGCAAGTACCTCAACATAATAAAGGCCATATATAACAAACCCACAGCCAACATTATACTTCAGTGAGAAGCTGAAAGCTTTTCCTTTAAGATCAGGAACAAGACAAGGATGCCCACTCTCCCCACTTATATTTAGCATAGTACTGGAGGTCCTGGCCATGACAATCAGACAATAGAAAGAAATAAAAGGCATTCAGATTGGTAAAGAAGAAGTCAAACTATCACTATTTGCAGATGACATGATATTGTACGTAAAAAACCCTAAAGACTCTACTCCACAAGTACAAGAACTAATATCTGAATTCAGCAAAGTTGCAGGATACAAAATTAATATGCAGAAATCTGTTGCATTTCTATACACTAACGATGAACTAGTTGTAAGAGAAATCAGGAAAACAATTCCATTCACAATTGCATCAAAAAGAATAAAATACCTAGGAAAAAACCTAACCAAGGAAGTGAAAGACCTATACTCTAAAACTACAAGACACTCATGAGAGAAATTAAAGAAGATACCAATAAATGGAAACACACCCCATGCTCATAGATAGGAAGAATTAATATTGTCAATATGGCCATCCTGCCTAAAGGAATCTACAGATTCAATACAATTCCTATCAAAATGCCAACAGCATTCTTCAATGAACTACAGCAAACAGTTCTAAAATTCATATGGAAACACAAAAGACCCTGAATAGCCAAAGCAATCCTAAGAAGGAATAACAAAGTGAGGGAGATTACGCTCCCTGACTTCAGGCTTTACTACAAAGCTACAGTAATCAAGACAATTTAGTACTGGCACAAGAACAGACCCACAGACCATTAGAACAGAACAGAGAGCCCAGATATAAATCCAAGCATATATGGTCAATTAATATATGGCAAAGGAGCCATGGATATACAATGGGGAAATGACAGCCTCTTCAACAGCTGGTGTTGGCAAAACTGGACAGTTACATGTAAGAGAATGAAACTGGATTACTGTCTAATCCCATATACCAAAGTAAACTCAAAATGGATCAAAGACCTGAATTTAAGTCACATGAAACCATAAAACTCTTAGAAAAAAATATAGGCAAAAACCTCTTGGATATAAACATGAGCAACTTCTTCATGAATATGTCTCCCTGAGCAAGGGAAACAAAAGCAAAAATGAACAAGTGGGACTATATCAAACTAAAAAGCTTCTGTACAGCAAGGTATACCATCAGTAGAACAAAAAGACTTCCTATAGTATGGGAGAATATATTCATAAGTGACATATCCGATAAGGGGTTGACATCCAAAATATATAAAGAGCTCATGCACCTCAACAAACAAAAAGCAAATAAGCCAATTAAATAATGGGCAGAGGAGCTGAACAGACACTTCTCCAAAGAAGAAATTCAGATGGCCAGCAGGCACATGAAAAGATGGTCCACATCACTTGTCATCAGAGAAATGCAAATTAAAACCACAATGAGATATCACCTCACACCAGTTAGGATGGCTGCCATCCAAAAGACAAACAACAAATGTTGGCGAGGATGTGGAGAAAGGGGAACCCTTCTACACTGCTGGTGGGAATGTAAATTAGTTCAACCATTGTGGAAAGCAATATAGAAGTTCCTCAAAAAACTCCAAATAGAAATACCACTTGACCCAGGAATTCCACTCCTAGGAATTTACCTAAGAATGCAGGAGCCCAGTTTGAAAAAGACACATGCACCCCTTGTTTATCACAGCACTATTTACAATAGCCAAGAAATGGAAGCAACCTAAGTGACCATCAGTAGATGAGTGGATAAAGAAGATGTGGTACATATACACAATGGAATATTATTCAGCCATAAGAAGAAAACAAATCCTACCATTTGCAACAACATGGATGGAGCTAGAAGGTATTATGGTCAGTGAAATAAGCCAGGCAGAGAAAGACAAGTATGAAATGATTTCACTCATCTGTGGAGTATAAGAACAAAGCAAAAACTGAAGGAACACAACAGCAGCAGACTCACAGAACCCAAGAATGGACTAACAGTTACCAAAGGGAAAGGGACTGGGGAAGATGGGTGGGAAGGGAAGGATAAGGGGGAAAAAGGGCTATTACAATTAGCACACGTAATGTAGCGGGTGTGGGGGTGGGGTGGGGGATACGGGGAAGGTAGTATAATACTGAGAAGACAAGTAGTGATTCTATAACATCCTTCGCGATGATGGGCAGTGACTACGATGGAGTATGCGATGGGGACTTGATAATAGGGGGAGTCTAGTAACCATAATGTTGCTCATGTAATTGTATATTAATAATAGCAAAAAAAACAGGGAAAAAATCAAATTTTTATTTTATCATTATCATTTTTTTAAAAATCCATTCTTTAAGTTAGAAATAACTTAAAAGAGCTCATACTCATTTTTAGCCACCAAACACCATCACAAATGTCAGTAGAACAAAATTCTCCTCTCCTTAAAACAATTCACCTCTTTTAAGACACATAGAAGGAAACAAAAATGGACAGCCCACTTCACCTGTTTCAACTTGTTGTTTTCACTAGACGGGAAGAAGTTTTTTAGATATGATTTTGTTTGTTGATGTTTTAGCCTTTATATCCCATACCATTCCAAAACAAATGTGAGGCAGCTAAGAAAGAAACATACAGTATAAGATAAAAAAAAAAATAGAGGAAATAAAAAAGTTTGGGGAAGAGGAAAAAATGAGTAGGAAAGTTATGAAGTTAGGGTTCTGGTGGTACAGATTAGGGCGGTAGAGGGGAATAGGTGATCTGTATGCAAAACATAAGCTAAAATATTCTACATTCCTTAACCAAGGAGGCTGTATATTTGACTATGAACTTTATGTCAACCAAAGCAAAAGAGCAAAACCTAAGAATAGTTTTTAAATTCAGGCATTTTCACTCAAATGTTCATTTTTGTTAAGCACGTAAGTATGTGGGCTCAATATTTATGTCAAATTCCAAAGAGATTCAATATAAAACAGAGATGAACTTGAGGCACAAGTTGTACAGATATGTTTGTTGCATTAACATAAGAATAGAAAAAAATGACCAGTGAAATGAAATATAAGTCCAGACTAGATTATATTTACACAATCAATTGATTTACGCAGCAGAACAAGGAAATTCAATAAGTCTTAACAAAAGGTGGTGTAAGCACAGGGCACAGGTTATCAGTATTAAAAAAAAAAAAACAGCACCAAAAACCTTCAAACCTCTATCTTATTCCATATAAAAAGTTAATTTGAGATGGAAAAGTGACCCAAACATAAAAACTAAAACTATGAAGTTTCTAGAAAAAAGAAAAGGAGAAGACTCATCACTTTAGATCACACAAGCAATATGGATGAACTGCAAAAACAGAGTGAAAAAAGACTGACACAGAACATATTGTATGATTCCACCTATATAAAATCTAAGAACAAGTACAATTAATCAAAGATGATATAAACAAAAAAAGTTGTTGCCTAGGGCATGAGGAGGAGAGTACACGGTGGAATTTCCTGGGGTGATGAAATGTTCTGTGATTGGGGCAGTGCTTACAACTGTCAAAACTCATTAAACTGTATACCTAAGACCTGCATATTCAGTTGCATGTAAATTACAATCGCAATAAAAAAATTAATTACAAAAGAGAAAAAGTGGCAGCTGCATTACTAAAAGATAAACTTCATGGGAAAGGGTTTTTAGAGACAAAAATGAGTACCTATTTAGAAGGTTCAATATAATAGACTTGTGTATAGTAAGAGCTAGAAGCAAAATTTCAGAGAACTAAGAGGAGAAATAATACAAATTCACCAGATTAAGAGATTTTAAAATACATTTATCAGTATTATCAATTGAAAAATTATGCATATAAAATATTTTAATTCAAATATTTAGTTAAAGTATGTAATATTTAACACAACTAGCAAACTGTCTAGAGGATACACAAAACACTTAAATAAATGAAGAACAAACATAAGTTTCAAACAATATTTATAAAAAGTGATTATATACTAGGCCATAAGGTAAATTTTGATAAATTAAAAAAATATGGTATCATGCAGACTACATATTCAAATCACAACGAAATAATGTTACAAGGTAGTAACCTGAAAATAAGTATCAGTTTTAAAAATTAAAAAGATGCTTCTAAATAATCTATAGGTTAAGGAAGAAATGAGACATATACAAATAAGGCCAATGATTTTTGAGAAAGGAGCCAAATCTAATCAATGAAGAAAGTGAGATATATAGGAAAAAAAAAAAGAGACCAGTCCAACTCCATATACCGAAGTCCTCACAAAGTGCCTTGTGACTTGGACCACTGCTCTATTAAGGTTCCAGTATGTCTTGTTTTTCACATCAACCTATTGTTTTAACAAGTCTTATAGCCACCATGTCCTAGGTTTAGAGACCCCTTGGTCAGATAATCAGTGAACCAAGACACAACCTGTGACATGCACATAAGGTAAATTTCATGTCCGACAGTTGCCTTTTCCTTGTTATAATATTAAATTTTCCACCCCTTGATGGAGATTTTACATGCTAATACTACCTTAGATGATGTTGCCACATATATGTATATATGTATCCAATATCACATGTGCTATTTGAAACCTGCTCTACTCATGCTAGGTGACCTAATAACTAATAAGTAAACATTTTCACTCCCATAATAGGAACTACCCTGATTCTTCTCAGGGCTGACTCTCTTGAGCAACCTCACTTCTCTAATAAAGTGCACTGTTTGCTCGCATACTCCTAAGTCTCAGTGTTAAATTCTTTTAATACTCAAAGACCAAGACCAAAGACCCTGATCTAGTATCTGCCGGTAATAAAAGGATAGACTTTTCAAAAAATGGTGTTGGAATCACCAGACATCCATATTTTAAACATTATACCTATTTGCTTTTGACATTATATCTTACACAAAAATGAACTCAAACATGTTATATAGATCTCAATGTAAACCTTGAACTATACAACTTTTAGAAAACAGGAGAAATCATGGCTTGTCAGGCAAAGAGTTTCTAAATATGACACCAAACACATGATCTATGACACCAAAGAAAAAACTGATCAACTGGATTTCATCAAAATTAAAATGTCTGCACCACAAAAGACACTGCTGAGAGAATTTTTAAAAAACAACAATAAAAAGACACTGCTGAAAGAATTTAAAAAAAAAGAATGAGACACTGGGAGAAATGTTTGCAAATAACATATATGAAAGATGACATTATGTCCAAAATATATAGATTCCTCAAAACCCAATATTAAGAGAACAAATAATCCAATTTAAAAATGGACAAAGGCTTAAACAGATACTCTACCAAAATGAATAAAGAGATGGCAAATAAGTTCATGGAAAGATAGATGCTGAATATCATTAACCATTAGGGAATGCAAACCCACAATAAGACAGCACTACATACCTATTCAAATAGCTAAAAACTGGGGCAAGGGACATAACATGCTCATGAGCAGAAGGAGAAACTGGAACTCTTATACTTTGCTGCTGGGAATGCAAAATTGCAAGCACTTTGGAAAACAGCTTGAGTTTCTTAAAAAGTTAGCCATATTTATCATTTGACCCAATATTTACTCCTATTTATTCAAGAAAAATTAAAACATATGTCCAAAGATTTGAATATGAATATTCATTGCAGTTTTATTTGTAATAGCCAAAAAATGGAAACCTAAATGTCCACCCACAGGTGAATGGATTTAAAAAGTTGTTATATAAATACAATGGAGTACTACTCAAAAAGAAAAAAAGGAACAAACTATTGATATATGTAATATAAATCCTAAGGACTGAAATGTGTCCATTGGATTTGGTACCTAGCTGCTGGTTTACTTGTCAGAGCAGTATCAACTGTATGGTTATGTATAAGAAAGGACCATACAGTGTATTGGGAGTAACTAAGAAGTGAAGGAGTAGGGTCATAATTGAAAGACTCGTTTTTCAAGGAGGTTGGTTGTGAAGGAAAAGAGAGAAGTTAAATTGCTCATCTAGAGGATGATAAAGATTAAATTTAGAAGTGAGCTCTGAGCAAATTTACAGACTATAGGGAAAGGCACTATAGAGAGGCAGTGGTTGAAAACCTGAGAGAAGGTAAGAGATGAAACAAAGTCCCTAGAAAAACTGAAGAAGAGGGTCTAGAGACAGAAAAGTAGAGGCAAGTTGAATAATGCTGGCACATTTATCTGTCTGTGGGTGGAACAGGAAGTTATCCAGTTCCTGGATCCTCTGGCTTTATTTTCTCTGTGAAGTAAAGGATGAAGTCATCTGTGGAAAGTGAGGAAGAGGTGGAGTAGGAACTTGAGTGATAGAGGTTTGAAATAGCTGCTGTTGGCAGTGGAGAAAAGAAATGACTTGAGACAAGTTGAGACTTGCTGGAGAAAACAGAAGGTCCAACAAAGGTTATAAACCATGAACTATGTCAAATGTTATGAAAGTGTCTAAATGTCTGGGGACGAGTCTCAAGAAAATAAGGAGAAAGGTACTTTCATCACTTGCCCGTCTGTAGTAGTTTGTGGTTCACAATAGAGGCATTAACTTAGACTACTATAGTTGCTTTTTAGCTTCTGGACTTGTTTCTACTGCATATTATTCTCCTGAGTACTCTAAGCACCTTATAAAAATAAACCTGATTATTTCAATCATCTGTTTAACTCATTCAATAGCTTCCAAGATTCAGGTATAAAAGTAGCAAACAAGATCCATCTTAATCTGATCTCTTAGCAATCACTCTCTCTCTTGTCCATCTCATCTCATCTTTTACTCTAGTCAGAATGAACTAATTCCAGGTTCCCAAACATACCATGGTGTCTCATGTCTCCATGACTTTGAACATAAAATTCCCTCTATCTGAGCTGCCCTTTCCCCTCATCTTTTGACCTTTCACAATCAAAATTTAACTCAAGTTACTTCCCTAATTTTGCCTACTACATAAACAATGCACTGCGTAACTATATGGGCTACCATTCACAATATAATGCTGTAAGAAGTGGCCCCTCAAACTGTACAAACTGAAGCTTGGGGTGTCCCACCCACATCTTCCCACAGTAAACATCCTGTGCCTAACTATATGTATATCTTCACTGTAAATCTATTTATAAAGATTTAAGTACAAGCTTCTTCAAGGTAGGAATTGTGTCAGGGAAGCTTCCTTGGACTCATAAATTAGACTAGGTACCATAATCATTTTGTTTTCCTCCATAAAACAAATATAATAGGTGCGAATAGAGAAAAACAGCTAATATTTGTTGAGTGTTCACTATGGGCGAGGCACTGTATTAAGCATTTCATATGTATTATCTCATTTAATTCTCAGAAGACCCTGAAATTATGTACCATAATGATCTCTACTTTATAGAAGAAGAAACTGAGGCTCAAAGAGCTTCAGTCACTTGCCTAAAGTTACACAGCCAATAAGTTGCAAAATGTGCATCTAGGTAAATTATTATCTTAAGAGATTTGTTTAATCTCTGCCTCCCCTATTTAATATATTAATTTTGTTCCCAGTATACCCTCAGTGCTCAAAGCACACAGGTCTTCAATAAAAATGTTTGCTAGCTTAAATATGACTCTAATTCAGACCTTTTCATTTAGCCCTACTAAATTTCCGCTTGTCAATTTCTGCCCATCATTCTTAGCACTCTCTCTGAATACCTGTCATCTACTATATTAGCCATCATTCCTAGTTCCTACTGATTTGGAAATTTGATAAGCCTTATATGTTATTATCCACGTTATCAATAAAAATGGTGCAGATTCCTGTGTTTAGGTTCAGAAAATTATTTTTGACATATTAAATCTGGACATTCACCCAACTACTCTACTGAAGTTGCAGCTCTTTAAACTATTTAACAGGCTCAAGAATAGACCCACCACATTAGTAGGATTTTTCATAAAACATTATTTTGCTTTAACTTTTCTCAAGGCTTGCAGTTCCTTCGGCAGGTGGATAATTCATTTAATTATTTATTAGCTTCCAAATGTACTTCGGGTTTCTCATTCTGTCACTATTCCTTTCTACTAATCCCCTATTTGTCATAAAAGCTTCAGAAGAAGGAGTGGTGAATAAGATGATCCATATTACTAAATGACTTTATGGGGGTAAGGGGATAAATCTTCAGCAGTTTGACTCTACAGACAGTATCTTTGGAGAAAGGAATTATGACCTTTTTTTATATAGACAAACACAGATAAAACATAAAAGCACTTTCAGACTGCAAAATTATCTCCTTTCAGTACAGCATTTCAGCAAATACTTTTAAAAGAACAAAGTTCAGTAAGATACAATAAAATGTTTTTAAAACCGTGAGAAATGAAATGAGAAAATGAGGAAAAAATGGTATACATATATAAATTATCTTAAATTTTAAATTACTTTTCCTCTTGGAGCTTTATAATTGTAGTATACTATCATCAGACATTAATATTACTCACCCATGATGTTTATTTGGGGGTAAATTGTTCCACTTGTGTTACCAAACAGACAATGTAACAAACAGAAAAACAAATAACAGGTGCCTTGGTTATTGTCTTAAAGATAAACAGTTGTCAATCTGCCATAATTTAATAAATTTTTGTTAAAATTATTTATCCCATAGTTTGTGTTAATTCTGTAACACACATGGTTTTAGTATTAAATTTTTCATCATTATTTAAAGATACCATAGTTTATTTTAGTGAATTTAAAAATGTTTACCTAAAATGTTACATAACAGGATATGATTTTAATAAGGACTTTTTAAATCTGTAAGTGAAAATCCTCAGTCACCCTCAAAGACTTTTTAAGTGTAACAGGAAGCTTAAAAATGGCATGCACCTTCAGTGAAAGGGGAGTAAATGAAAGGAAATGGACATAAAGTTAGTATCAGATACAGAACTACTGACCAGGACAGCAGGGCAATAAAACTCAGAATTTTAAGCCACAAAATAAAGATTATGGAATCACTACTCCAGGAATTCTAAGAAAAAAATGCCCAAAGCCTGCTCCATCTATAATTGTTTTCTCTCTCTCTCTGGAGTTTCAATACTCTATTCTTATTCATGCAGTTTCAACAGACATTACCCTTCAAATCTTCCCCACTAAACTACATGCCATGATTTTCTAAAAAAAATAATCCTGTAAGAATTTAAGAAATCCACTATATCCCCTGTATAGCAAAACTGAAATAAGCAATCATCAATTACTAGAGCATTAATTGAGTGTATTGGATGAGGTGATCTTTGTGTCTATTCTGCCTGTGCAATCACAAAGGGAAGGCACATTACTCTCAAATTCAAGTTGGGAACTCAAGTGATATTGAAATAGCACACAAATTAGCTGGTGCTACTTTCGTCACTAGCACTGCTGAATCATAACCGAGGCAATGGAAAAATCATCACTAGGATAGTTCAAAATCTCTTTTTTAACGTCTCTTTTCAATTTTCCTCCAACAAGACTATGGGCTCCTTTTACAAAAACTTCATAGAATTACAGAATGGTGAAACACTGAAACTGGAAAAACTAGTACTTCAACCTTCAACTCTCAACAACTTGAATCACTTGTGAAGTCTATATGTAAAACTAACTGTTTCTCCCAGCATCAGTTATAGACCATATTCCCACAGCATTTTACTAAGTAAGAGTTAGTTATGTGAAGATGCAACTCTTAAATAACAGCAGGTGCTCTGTATTGAAATTCAGGGGTTACTTCCTAAAAGGAAATTTCCCCAAACTCAGATTCAAAAACAACAAAATCACGAGTTAAGTAAAGAGAAACACAATTAGTTTATTTTAACAAAAAATAATTCTTTTTATTTGTTGAGGTAAAAAAAGTGATAAAACTTATAATTACACAAATATCTTAAACGCTATAATGGACAGCATAAAAAGTTGGCTAGAGAGAAATTTAAAAGATGTTCCTCAAAGAACCACTTTTATATTTAACCTAGTCTGTCATTACCTGTGGTTTGAAAGGCTTGAATAAATGGAGCAACCATGTTCCAAAGTATACAGATTCTGTATAAACTATTTTTCATTTGTTCCTTAAAAGATTCAGTAAAATGTTATAAGGAATAAAACAAACTCATCATATTCACTAATTAGAAGATGGAATTAATTTTATTAAGTTACTACATGCTCCATTTATCTTTCCTTAAGAACTCAAAAACAATTTTTTTTGGTATCATTAATCTACAATTACATGGTAGCTAGACTCCCCACATCGTCAAGTCCCCACCACATACCCCATTACAGACACTGTTCATCCTTGTAGTGAGAGGCTGTAGAATCACTACTTGTCTTCTCTAAGTTGTACAGCCCTCCCCATGCCCTCACTACATTATGTCTGCTAATCCTAATTCCCGTTTTTCCCCCTTGTCCCTCCCTCCCACCCATTCTCCCCAGTCCCATTCCCTTTGGTAACTGTTAGTCCATTCTTGGGTTCTGTGAGTCTGCTGCTGTCTTGTTCCTTCAGTTTTTTTCTTTGTTCTTATACTCCACATATGAGTGAAATCATTTCATACTTGTCTTTCTCTGCCTGGATTATTTCACTGAGCATAATACCCTTTACTCCATCCATGTTGTTGCAAATGGTAGGATTTGTTTTCTTCTTATGGCTGAATAATATTCCATTGTGTATGTGTACCACATCTGCTTTATCCATTCATCCACTCATGGACACTTAGGTTGCTTCCATTTCTTGGCTATTGTAAATAGTGCTGGAAAAACATAGGGGTGCATATGTCTTTTTCAAACTGGGCTCCTGCATTCTTAGAGTAAATTACTAGGAGTGGAATTCCTGGGTCATATGGTATTTCTATTTTGAGTTTTTTGAGAAACCTCCATACTGCTTTCCACAATGGTTGTACTAATTTACATTCTCACCAGCAGTGTAGGAGGGTTCCCTTTTCTCCACATCCTTGCCAACATTTGTTGTTGTTTGTATTTTGGATGTTGGCCATCCTAACTGGTGTGAGGTGACATCTCATTGTGGTTTTAATTT
Organism: Phataginus tricuspis; assembly: GCA_029783875.1. Lineage (NCBI taxonomy): Eukaryota > Metazoa > Chordata > Mammalia > Pholidota > Manidae > Phataginus > Phataginus tricuspis. The sequence goes on along the minus strand of JAQQAC010006923.1, from coordinate 3,845,322 downwards.
GCATTTCTCTGATGATTAGCGATGTGGAGCATCTTTTCATGTGCCTGTTGGCCATCTGAATTTCTTCTTTGGAGAAGTGTCTGTTCACATCCTCTGCACATTTTTTAATCGGATTATTTGCTTTTTGTTTGCTGAGGTGCATGAGTTCTTTATATATTTTGGATGTCAACCCCTTATCAGATATGTCATTTATGAATATATTTTCCCGTACTGTAGGATGTCTTTTTGTCCTACTGATGGTGTCCTTTGCTGTACAGAAGCTTTTCAGCTTGATATAGTCCCACTCGTCCATTTTTGCTTTTGTTTCCCTTGCCTGGGGAGATATGTTCATGAAGAAGTTGCTCATGTTTATGTCCAAGAGATTTTTGCCTACGCTTTTTTCTAAGAGATTTATGGTTTCATGACTTACATTCAGGACTTTGATCCATTTTGAGTTTACTTTTGTGTATGGGGTTAGAAAATGATCCAGTTTCATTCTCTTACATGTAGCTATGCAGTTTTGCCCACATCAGCTGTTGAAGAGCTGTCGTTTCCCCATTGTATGTCCAAGGCTCCTTTACCATATATTAATTGACCGTATGTGTTTGGGTTATTATCTGGACTCTCTATTATGTTCCACTAGTCTGTGGGTCTGTTCTCTGTCAGTATCAAATTGTCTTCATTATAGTGGCTCTGTAGTAGAGCTTGAAGTTGGGAAGCGAGATCCCCCCTCTTTATTCTTCTTTCTCAGGTTTGCTATGGCTATTCAGGGTCTTTTGTGGTTCCATATGAATTTTAGAACTATTTGTTCCAGTTTGTTGAAGAATGCTGTTGGTATTTTGATAGGAATTGCATTGAATCTGTAGATTGCTTCAGGTAGTATAGCCATTTTGACAATATTTATTCTTCCTAGCCAAGAGCATGGGATGAATTTCCATTTGTTAGTGTCCTCTTTAATTTCTCTTAGGAGCATCTTGTAGTTTTCAGGGTATAGGTCTTTCACTTCCTTCATTATGTTTATTCCTAGGTATTTTATTCTTTTTGATGAATTATGAATAGAATTGTTTTCCTGATTTCTCTTTCTGTTAGCGCATCATTAGTGTATAGGAAAGCAACAGATTTCTGTGTATTAATTTTGTATCCTGCAACTTTGCTGAATTCAGATATTACTTCGAGTAGTTTTGGAGTGGAGTCATAAGGGTTTTTTATGTACAATATCATGTCATCTGCAAATAGTGACAGTTTGACTTCTTCTTTAGCAATCTGGATGCCTTGTATTTCTTTGTTTTGTCTGATTGCTGTGGCTAGGACCTCCAGTACTATGTTGAGTAACAGTGGAGAGAGTGGGCATCCCTCTCTTGTTCCCGATCTTAGGTGAAAAGCTTTCAGCTTCTTGCTGTTAAGTATGATGTTGGCTGTGGGTTTGTCATATATGGCCTTTATTATGTTGACGTACTTGCCCTCTATACCCATTTTGTTAAGAGTTTTTACCATAAATGGATGTTGAATTTTGTCAAATGCTTTTTCAGCATCTATGGAGATGATCATGTGGTTTTTGTTTTGTTTTTTTTTGATGTGGTGGATGATGTTGATGGATTTTCGAATGTTGTACCATCCTTGCACCCCTGGGATGAATCCCACTTGATCATGGTGTATGATCCTCTTGATGTATTTTTGAATTCGGTTTGCTAATATTTTGTTGAGTATTTTTGCATCTATGTTCATCAGGGATATTGGTCTGTAATTTTCTTTTTTGGTGGGGTCTTTGCCTGGTTTTGGTATTAGAGTGATGCTGGCTTCAAAGAATGAGTTTGGAAGTATTCCCTCCTCTTCTATTTTTTGTAAAACTTTAAGGAGAATGGGTGTTATTTCTTCTCTATATGTCTGGTAGAATTCAGAGGTGAATCCGTCAGGTCCGGGGATTTTGTTCTTGGGTAGTTTTTTGATTACCGATTCAATTTCATTGCTGGTAATTGGACTGTTTAGATTTTCTGTTTCTTCCTTGGTCTGTCTTGGAAGGTTGTATTTTTCTAAGAAGTCTATTTCTTCTAGGTTTTCCAGCTTGTTAGCATATAGATTTTCATAGTATTCTCTTATAATTCTTTGTATTTCTGATGACCATCGTGATTTTTCCTTTCTCATTTCTGATTCTGCTTATGTGTGTAGTTTCTCTTTTTCTCTTAATAAGTCTGGCTAGGGGTTTACCTATTTTATTTTTTCAAAGAACCAGCTCTTGGTTTCATTGATTTTTTCTATTGTTTTATTCTTCTCAATTTTATTTATTTCTTCTCTGATCTTTATTATATCCCTCCTTCTGCTGACCTTGGGCCTCATTTGTTCTTTTCCAATTTCAATAATTGTGACTTTAGACTATTCATTTGGGATTGTTCTTCCTTCTTTAAAGAGGCCTGGATTGCAATATCCTTTCCTCTTAGAACTGCCTTTGCTGCGTCCCACAGAAGTTGGGGCTTTGTGCTGTTGTTGTCATTTGTCTCCACATATTGCTTGATCTCTGTTTTTATTTGGTCGTTGATCCACTGATTATTTAGGAGCACGTCGTTAGGCCTCCATGTGTTTTTGAGTCGTTTTGTTTTCTTTGTACAATTTATTTCTAGCTTTATACCTTTGTGATCTGGGAAGTTGGTTGGTAGAATTTCAATATTTTTGAATTTACTGAGGTTCTTCTTGTGGCCTAGCATGTGGTCTATTCTGGAAAATGTTCCATGTGCACTTGAGAAGAATGTGTATCCTGCTGCCTTTGGGTGTAGAGTTCTGTAGATGTCTGTTAGGTCCATCTGTTCTAGTGTGTTGTTCAGTGCCTCTGTGTCCTATTATTTTCTGTCTGGTTGATCTGTCCTTTAGAGTGAGTGGTGTGTTGAAGTCTCTTAAAATGAATGCATTGCATTTTATTTCCTCCTTTAATTCTGTTAGTATTTGTTTCCCATATGTCAGTGCTCCTGTGTTGGGTGCATATATATTTATAATGGTTATATCCTCTTGCTGGACTGACTCCTTTATCATTATGTAATGTCTTTCTTTATCTCTTGCCACTTTCTTTGTTTTGAAGTCTATTTTGTCTGATACAAGTACTGCAGCGCCTGCTTTTTTCTCCCTGCTGTTTGCATGAAATATCTTTATCCATCCCTTCACTTTTAGTCTGTGTATATCTTTGGGTTTGAGGTGTATCTCTTGTAAGCAGCATATAGATGGGTCTTGCTTTTTTATCCATTCTATTACTCTGTGTCTTTTGATTGATGCATTTAGTCCATTTACATGTAGGGTGATTATCGATAGATATGTACTTATTGCCATTGCAGGCTTTGGATTTGTGGTTACCAAAAGTTCAAGGGTAGCTTCTTTACTATCTAACAGTCTAACTTAACTCTCTTATTAAGATGTTATAAACACAGTCTGATGATTCTTTATTTCTCTCCCTTCTTATTCTTCCTCCGCCATTCTTTATATGTTGTTTTATTCTGTACTCTTTTGTGTTTCCTTTGACTGTTTTCGTGGATAGTTGATTTTATTTTTTGCCTTTAGTATTTGAATGGTCTGCTTTCTTTTCTATGATTTTATTTTCTCTGGTGACATCTATTTATCCTTAGGAGTGCTTACATCTAAAAAAGTCCCTTTAAAATATCCTGTAGAGGTGGTTTGTGGTAGGCAAATTCCCTCAACTTTTGCTTGTCTGGAAATCGTTTAATCCCTCCCTCAAATTTAAATGATATTCGGGCTGGATACAGTATTCTTCGTTCAAGGCCCTTATGTTTCATTGCATTAAATGTATCATGTCATTCTCTTCTGGCCTGTAAGGTTTCTGTTGAGAAGTCTGATGATAGTCTGATGGGTTTTCCTTTGTAGGTAATCTTTTTTCTCTCTCTGGCTGGTTTTAATACTCATTCCTTGTCTTTGATCTTTGCCATTTTAATTATTATGTCTTGGTGTTGTCTTCCTTGGGTCCCTTGTGTTGGGAGATCTGTGGGCTTTCATGGTCTGAGAGACTATTTCCTTCCCCAGCTTGGGGAAGTTTTCAGTAATTATTTCTTCAAAGACACTTTCTATCCCTTTTTCTCTCTCTTCTTCTGGTACTCCTATAATGCGAATATTGTTCCATTTGCATTGGTAACACAGTTCTTTTAATATTCTTTCATTCTTAGAGATCCTTTTATCTCTCTCTGCTCCACCTTCTCTGTACTCCTGTTCTCTCATTTCTATTCCACTAACAGTCTCTTGCACCTCATCCAGTCTGCTCTTAAGCCCATCTATCCATTATTTCATTTCAGTAATCTCCCTCCAGACTTCATCCCTTAGCTCTTGCATATTTCTCTGTAGGTCTATCAGCATGGTTATGACTTTTATTTTGAATTCTTTTTCATGAAGACTGGTTAAATCTATCCCACCAGGCCCTCTCTCTGGAGTTCTCTGAGTGATTTTTTTTTTTT
>JAQQAC010006923.1:3793634-3840501 GCA_029783875.1 Phataginus tricuspis | reverse complement strand
AAACTGGGCTGCTGCATTCTTGGGGTAAATTCCTAGGAGTGGGATTCCTGGGTCAAATGGTATTTCTATTTTGAGTTTTTTGAGGAACCTCCATACTGCTTTCCACAATGGTTGAACTAATTTGCATTCCCACCAGCAATGTAGGAGGGTTCCCCTCTCTCCACATCCTCGCCAACATTTGGTGTTGTTTGTGTTTTGGATGTTGGCCATCCTCACTGGTGTGAGGTGATATCTCATTGTGGTTTTAATCTGCATTTCTCTGATGATTAGCGATGTGGAGCATTTTTTCATGTGCCTGTTGGCCATCTGAATTTCTTCTTTAGAGAAGTGTCTATTCATGTCCTGTGCCCATTTCTTAATTGGGTTATTTGCTTTTTGTTTGTTAAGGTGCGTGAGTTCTTTGTATATTTTGGATGTCAACCCCTTATCAGATACATCATTTATGAATATATTTTCCCATATTGTAGGATGTCTTTTTGTTCTACTAATGGTGTCCTTTGCTGTACAGAAGCTTTTCAACTTGATATAGTCCCATTTGTTCATTTTTGCTTTTGTTTCCCTTGCCCGGGGGGATATGTTCATGAAGAAGTCACTCATGTTTATGTCCAAGAGATTTTTGCCTATGTTTTTTTCTAAGAGTTTTATGGTTTCATGACTTACATTCAGGTCTTTGATCCACCTTGAGTTTACCTTTGTGTATGGGGTTAAACAGTAGTCCAGTTTCATTCTCTTGCATGTAGCTGTCCAGTTTTTCCAACACCAGCTGCTGAAGAGGCTGTCCTCTCCCCATTGTATATCCAGGGCTCCTTTATCAAATATTAATTGACTGTAGGTGTTTGGGTTAATGTTTGGATTTTCTATTCTGTTCCACTGGTCTGTGGGTCTGTTTTTGTGCCAGTACCAAATTGTCTTGATTACTGTGGCTTTGTAGTAGAGCTTGAAGTCAGGGAGCGTAATTCCCCCTGTTTGATTCCTCCTTCTCAGGATTGTTTTGGCTATTCGGGGTCTTTTCTGGTTCCATATGAATTTTAGAATTATTTGTTCCAGCTCATTGAAGAAAGCTGTTGGTATTTTAATAGGGATTGCGTTGAATCTGTAGATTGCTTTAGGTAGTATTGCCATTTTGACAATATTGATTCTTCCTAGCCAAGAGCATGGGATGCATTTCCATTTGTTAGTGTCTTCCTTAATTTCTCCTAGGAGTGTCTTGTAGTTTTCAGAGTACAGGTCTTTCACTTCCTTCGTTAGGTTTATTCCTAGGTATTTTATTCTTTTAGGTGCAATTGTGAATGGAATTGTTTTTCTGATTTCTCTTTCTGTTAGCTCATCATTAGTGTATAGGAAAGCAACAGATTTCTGTGTGTTAATTTTGTATCCTGCAACTTTGCTGAATTCAGATATTAGTTCTAGTAGTTTTGGAGTGGAGTCTTTAGGGTTTTTTATGTACAGTATCATATCATCTGCAAATAGTGACAATTTGACTTCTTCTTTACCAATCTGGATGCCTTGTATGTCTTTGTTTTGTCTGATTGCCGTGGCTAGGACCTCCAGTACTATGTTGAATAACAGTGGAGAGAGTGGGCACCCCTGTCTTGTTCCCGATCTTAGATGAAAAGCTTTCAGCTTCTCGCTGTTAAGTATGATGTTAGCTGTGGGTTTGTCATATATGGCCTTTATGATGTTGAGGTACTTGCCATATATACCCATTCTGTTGAGAGTTTTAATCAAAAATGGATGCTGAATTTTGTCAAATGCTTTTTCAGCATCTATGGAGATGATCATGTGGTTTTTGTTCTTCTTTTTATTGATGTGATGGATGATGTTGATGGATTTTCGAATGTTGTACCATCCTTGCATCCCTGGGATGAATCCCACTTGATCTCTGAGTGATTTTTGACTGGACCAGATTCTTCTGTCTTTTCATGGTGATAGAAGTGGTTACAGGCAGGTGGCACGTGTGTCAGCTGGGAAAACAAAGTCCCTTCCTGCTTGTTGATCGCCTTGCCCTTCTCCGCTGCCTGTGCCGGTTACCCACACACCAGGAGGCAGTCTCTGGGATAATCCTCTGAGCTGCTGTGGGCAGGGCCACTCTCAGGCTAGCCTAGAGCACTGCAGGGGGTGGAAGCCACACTGGATGCTTTCTCCTGCAAGTACGGGCCCCTTCGCACCTTCTGGACCTTGCTCCAGCTTCTGCTGCCCGTCCAGGTTAGTTGCGCGCTGAGAGGAGACTCGGTGTGGTTGCTGTGGGCGAGGCCGCTCTCCGGCTGCTCCGCAGCTGTGGCAGGTCAGCCGGTCCATTTGCAGTGCCGGCCGGGGGGTAACCAATGGCAGGCTGCTTATCACCGTGACGGGCCTCGGCGGGGCTGCTTTACCCGGCATGGGGTTAGAGGGCCCAAAGTTCCTCAAGATTCCCAGCCTGCTGGGCTGTTTGCTGGGACGATTTTGTTCAGCTGTTGGGCCCTTGTCCCTTTAAGACTTTTGAAAAAGAGCCCACTTTTCTTTTGTCCCAGGGGAGCCAGCAGTGGGGACCCACTCGCAATCTCCGTCCCAGATCCTGCCCTTCCGTTTCTCTAATATCCAGTATAGAATGCGATGTGTATCTGTGCTCCTGGTGTAGATCACCAGGGCTGGTTATTTAGCAGTCCTGTGCTTCCACTCCCTCCCCACTCTGATTCTTTTCCTCCCGCCAGTGAGCTGGAGTTGGGGAGTGCTCAGGTCCCACTGGGTCAGGGCTTTGTATCTTACCCTTTTCGTGAGGTGCTGAGTTCTCGCAGGTGTAGATGTAGCCTGGCTCTCTTGTACAGTATCTTCTGGTCTCTCTTTTAGGAATAGTTGTATTTGTTGTATTTTCAAAAATATATATGGTTTTGGGAGGAGATTTCAGCCGCCCTGTTCATGCTGCTATCTTGAGCCCTTCTCTCAAGAACTCAAATTTAATCTCTACCATTTGTACAGAGCCCCAAAATAAAACTAAAGAATATATTGTTTAAGGAATTTTGAGGGCTGTGGGCGGGGCATTGAGTGTGTGACAGGATTGTTCTAAAACTGGATGACAGTGATGGTTGCACACTGTAGCATGTAAATTATATCTCAATAAACTCTTTTAAAAATAAAGCATCAAAAATACCTAGGAATAAAATTAACCAAGGAAGTGAAAGACCTATACTCTGAAAACTACAAGACACTCATGAGAGAAATTAAAGAAGATACCAATAAATGGAACACAACCCGTGCTCATGGATAGGAAGGATTAATATTGTTCAAATGGCCATCCTGCCTAAAGCAATCTACAGATTCAATGTAATCCCTATCAAAATACCAATAGCATTCTTCAATGAACTAGAGCAAACAGTTCTAAAATTCATATGGAACCACAAAAGACCCCCGAATAGCCAAAGCAATCCTGAGAAGGAAGAATAAAGCAGGGTGAATTACACTCCCTGATTTCAAGCCCTACTACAAGGCCACAGTAATCAAAACAATTTGGTACTGGCACAAGAACAGACCCATAGACCAATGAAACAGACTAGAGAGCCCAAATATAAACCCAAGCATATATGTTCAATTAATATGTGATAAAGGAGCCATGGATATACAATACGGAATTGACAGCCTCTTCAACAGCTGGTGTTGGCAAAACTGGACAGCTACATGTAAGAGAATGAAACTGGATTATTGTCTAACCCCATACACAAAAGTAAACTCAAAATGGATCAAAGACCTGAATGTAAGTCATGAAACCATAAAACTCTTAGAAGAAAACATTAGCAAAACTCTCTTGAATATAAACATGAGCAACTTCATGAACACATCTCCCCAGGCAAGGGAAACAAAAGCAAAAATGAACAAGTGGGACTATATCAAACTAAAAACTTCTGTACAGCAAAGGACACCATCAGTAGAACAAAAAGACATCCTACAGTATGGGAAAATATATTCATAAAAGACATATCTGATAAGGGGTTGACATTCAAATTATATAAAGAGCTCATGCACCTCAACAAACAAAAAGCAAATAATCCAATTAAAAAATGGGCAGAGGATGTGAACAGACACTTCTCCAAAGAAGAAATTCAGATGGCTAACAGGAACATGAAAAGATGCTCCACATCGCTAATCATCAGAGAAATGCAAATTAAAACCACAATGAGATATCACCTCACACCAGTTAGGATGGCCAACATCCAAAATACAAACAACAAATGTTGGTGAAGATGTGGAAAAAGAGGAACCCTCCTACACTGCTGATGGGAATGTAAATTAGTACAACCATTGTGGAAAGCAGTATGGAGGCTCCTCAAAAAACTCAAAATAGAAATACCCTTTGACCCAGGAATCCCACTCCTAGGAATTTACCTTAAGAATGCAGGAGCCCAGTTTGAAAAAGACATATGCAGCCCTGTTTATCGCAGCACTATTTACAATAGCAAAGAAATGGAAGCAACCTAAGGGTCCATCAGTAGATGAATGGATAAAGCAGATGTGGTACACATACACAATGGAATATTATTCAGCCATAAGAAGAAAACAAATCCTACCATTTGCAACAACCTGGATGGTGCTAGAGGGTATTATGCTTAGTGAAATAAGCCTGGCGGGGAAAGACAAGTATCAAATGATTTCACTCATCTGTGGAGTATAAGAACAAAGCAAAAACTGAAGGAACAAGACAGCAGCAGTCTCACCGAACCCAAGAATGGACTAACAGTTACCAAAGGGAATGGGATAGAGGGAATGGGTGGGAAGGCAGGGATAAGGAGGAAAGAGAGGCATTATGATTAGCATGTATAATGTAGGGCACGGGGACCCAGGGAAGGCAGTACAACACAGAGAAGACAAGTAGTGCTTTTATAGCATCTTACTACACTGATGGACAGTGACTGTAACGGGGTATATGGTGGGGACTTGATAATGTGGGAGTCTAGTAACCATGTTGTTGTTCATGTAATTGTACATTAATGATAGCAAAAAAAAAGTTTACTGTAACAATATATGTATGTTTCCCTCTTCACCACTTAGTAACAACCCCTACAGAAAAAAAGATTCCAAATTAAGGAAAGAATGGATTGGACAAACACCTGGAAAATGTAGGGTAGTTCAATCATTTTATAGTACTCATGGTGCTGTCAACTTTTCTCAAAAAAAAAAAAACCTGATAAATATCTTCAACCTCATATATATTCAATATATAAATATATTCAAACTCATAAATATCTTCAAGGTTTAATAGAATAATCAAGTTTACTTACTAGTTATTCTGTAATTTTGTAAAAAAATTAAAACAGTAAAAATAAATAAAGCAACAAGAATGAGAAGAAAAGTCATAGACTGGGAGAAAATATTTGTAAAAGACATATCGAATAAAGGATTGTTATCCAAACATACAAAGAACTCTTAAAACTGAACAGTAAGAAAATAAAAACAACCCAATTAAAAAATAGGCCAAAAACCTTAATAGACACCGCACCAAAGAAGATATACAGATGGCAAATAAGCATTTGAAGATATGCTCCATATCATGTATCATCAGGAAAATGCAAATACAAGATACCATCACACAATGCTTAGAGTGGCGAAAATCCATAACACCAACACCACCAACTGCGACAAGGAACAGAGCAACAGGAACTCTCATTCACTGCTGGTGAGAATGCAAAATGATTCAGCCACTTTGGAAGACAAGCAATTTCTTACAAATATAAACATACTCTTAACATGCAATCTAGCAATTGTGCTCCTTGGTATTTTACCCAAAAGAGCTGAGAACTTATGTCCATACAAAAACCTGCACCAGATGTTTATGGCTTCTTTATTCATAATGGCCAAAACTTGAAAGAAATCAAAATGTCCTTTAATTGATGAATGGATAAATAAACTGACACATCCAGACAATAGAATATGACATAGCACTAAAAAGAAATGGACTATCAAGCCATGAATAGACATGGAGGAACCTGAAATGCATATTATTAAGTGAAAGAAGCCAATGTGAAAAGGCTACATACTAGGTGATTCTAAATATAAGACATGAAAAGGGAAAGCTATGGAGACAGTGAAAAGATCAGTGGTTGCGAGGAGTTGGGGGGGAAGGATAAATGTATGAATACATGGAGCACAGAGGATTTTTAGGGCAGTGAACTATTCTGTATGATACCACAACAGTGAATACATATCATTATATTTGTCAAAACTCATAGAATGTGCAACGCCAAGAGTAAACGCTAATGTAAACTACCCACTCTGGATGATAATGATAAATACAGGTTCATCAATTGTACTCTGCTTCAGGATATTCCTAGTGGACAAGGCTGTAAATGTGCAGGATTAATAGGTTTTAAGAATTCTCTGTACATTCTGCTCAGTTTTGCTGTGAACTTAAAACTACTTTAAAAAATAGAGTCTATTTAAAACAGAAACAAAATTAAAGTAAGGTAAAATAAAATAAAGCAGATTATACACCATGATTAATCAGAGGAATGCAAAGTTGGTTCAGCATTCAAAAATCAATTAATGTTTAATGCCCATTCACAATAAACACACTCAACAAACTAGGAATAAAGAAGAACTTTCTCAATCTGATAAGAGACATCTGCAAAAAACCACAGCTAATAACATACTTATTAAAGAAAGACCAAATACCTTCTGTCTAAGATCAGGAACAAACAAGGATGTCTGTTCTTGCCCCAGAAATTAGGCAAGGTAATGAAAGAAGAGGCAATCATATTGCAAACAAAAAGTAAAACTCTCTATTTGCAGATGGCATGATCTTGTATACAGAAGCATAAAGAAAATACTAAAAAAACCAATTAGAACTAGTAGGATAAGTTTATTCAGGGTATGGGCAAGATCAATATAAAAAATCAATTTTATATATAAGCAATCAGCAATCCAAAAATGAAACTAAGAAAGCAATTTCAATTACAGTATCATTAAAACAACAAAATTCTTAGGAATAAACTTAACAAGAAGAGTAAAATATACTCTGAAAACTACAAAATTGTTCAAAGAAATTAAAGTGAACCTAAATAAATGGAAAAACATCCCATGTTCATTGATTGGAAGACTTATACTGTTAAGATAATAGCACTGCCCAAATTGATTTACTGATTCAATATAATCTCTATCAAAATACCGTCTGGATTTTTTGCAGAAATTGGCAAGCTGATCCTAAAAATTCTTATGAAAATGCAAGAGACCCAAAATAGCCAAGACAATCTTAAAAAGAACAAAGTTGGAACACACATTTCCCTACTTCACAACTTACTACAAAGTTATAGGCATCAACAGTGTGGTACTAGCAAAAAGAGATTTATAAGTCAATGGAACTGAACTGATAATCCAGAAATAAACTATTAGGTTTATGGTCAACTGATTTTCAAAAAGGGTGCCAACACCACTCAACTGGGAAATAATAATAGTCTTTTTAACAAGTAATGATGACACAACTGGATATGCACATGCAAAAGAATGAAGCTGGGCCCCTACCTCACATAAAAAATTAACTCAAATTGAATCACAAACCTAAACATAGGAGCTAAAACTATAAAGCTGTTAGAAGAAAATACATATCTTCATGTCCGGTTAGGCAAAACCTTCTTACATATGACAATGGAAGCACAAGTCACCAAAAACAAATAGATAAATTGGGCTACTTCAAAATTAAAAACTTTCATGCTTCAAAGGACACCATCAAGAAAGTGAAAAGACAAGCCACAGAATGGGAAAATATACTTGTAAACCTTATATCTGATAAGTTTTTTATTTATTCTAGATACCATTCCTTAACAACTCAATAATAAAAAGACGACCTAATTAAAAATGGGCAAAGGACTTGAACAGGCATTTCTCCAGAGATACAAATAGGCAAAAAGCACATGGAATGATAACATCATTAGTCACTAGGTATATACAAATCAAAACCACAATGAGGTACCACTTCATACCTACTAAGATGCCTATATCAGGAAGACATAATCAATGTTGGCATGGATGTGAGAAATTGGAACACTCTTATATTGTTGGTGGAAATGTAAAAGGGTTCTGCCACCATGAAAAACAATTTGGTAGTTACTCAGAAAGTTAAACATAAAAGTTACTAGATCCTAGATGACCCAGCAATTCCACTCCTAGGTATATACCCAAGAGAAATGAAAACACATGTTCACATAAAACTTGTACATAAATGTTCATAAGTAGTAGTATTCAAAATAGCCAAAAAGTGGAAACAATCCTAATATCCGATAACTAATGAATAAACAAAATGTAGTAAATCCACACAATAGAGTATTACTCAGGCATAAAAAGGGATGCTAAATATATGCTACAACATAGGTGGACCTTGAAAACAATATGCTAAGTGAAAGAAGTCACAAAAGACCATACAAATATTGTATAATAGTGATATATCTATTTATATGATATTTCCAAAATAGGAAATCTATAAAGACAGAAAGATTAATGTTGCCAGGGGCAGGCAGAATGGGGAGTGGTTTCCTAATGGGTATATTTCTTTTGGTGGTGATGAAAATATTCTAAAATGAAAATGAAAATTTATTCTGTGAATATATTAAAAACCATTAAATTACACACTTTAAACGGGCAAATTGTATGAAATGTGAATTATATTTCAAGAAAAGACTTTTTTTAAGGTTTTTTTTTTATTAAGGTATCATTGATATACACTCTTATGAAGGTTTCACATGAAAAACAATGTGGTTACTACACTCACTCATATTATTGAGCACCCCCCCATATCCCACTGCAGTCACTGTCCATCAGTGTAGTAAGATGCCAGTCACTACTTGTCCTCTCTGTGTTACACTGTCTTCCCCATGATCCCCCTCACACCATGTGTACTAATCATAATACACCTCAGTCCTCTTCTCCCTCCCTCCCCACCTGCCCTCCCCCACCCCTCCCCTTTGGTAACCCCTTGGAGTCTGTGAGTCCGCCGCTGTTTTGCTCCTTCAGTTTTGCTTCGTTGTTATACTCCACAAATGAGGGAAATCATTTGGTAGTTGTCTTTCTCTGCCTGACTTGTTTCATTGAGCATAATACCCTCCAGCTCCATCCACGTTGTTGCAAATGGTAGGATTTCTTTCTTACGGCTGAATAATATTCCATTGTGTATATGTACCACATCTTCTTTATCCATTCATCTACTGATGGACACTTAGGTTGCTTCCATATCTTGGCTATTGTAAACAGTGCTGCAATAAACATAGGGGTGCATATGTCTTTCTGAATCTGAGTTGTTTTCTTTGGATAAATTCCTAGGAGTGGAATTCCAGGGTCAAATGATATTTCTATTTTTGGTTTTTTGAGGGACCTCCATATTGCTTTCCACAATGGTTGAACTAGTTTACATTCCCACCAGCAGTGCAGGAGGGATCCCCTTTCTCCGCATCCTCACCAGCACTTGTTGTTCCTAGTCTTTTCGATGTTGGCCAACCTAACTGGTGTGAGGTGATATCTCATTGACTTTTTTTTTTTTAGCAGGTAATAATAAACACAAAATTCAGGACAGTGGTTTCCTCTTGGCAGGGGAGGTAGGGCAGAAAAACACTGGGGAGATGCTTAAGGGCAACTTTGAGGGGTTAGTTTTATGTTCTATTTCTTAGGACAGGTTATGGGTTCAAGGATACTCTTTTTTTTTATTCTTCATAACCTCCATCACCTGTCTATCACACACGTTTGTTCACTTGTTTAAAGAACCCAGGCCCGGGTGGAAGCCCTATTCGGCCATTTGTTAGTTATAAAGCCTGAGGCAAGTTAGACCTCTCTGAGATGTAGCTTCCTCCTCTAAAAATAGGGACATTATCATGTACCTCCTTAAGATTACTCTTTATAATAAAGAAACTCTTAGGGTTTCTTTAAAGTAGAAGTTATTTTTATGAAATCCAAAGTGGAAATCTGTACTCTCACCTCACTAAAATATTGGTAGATATCTTTCCAGAGTTTTCTGGAACATGAGTAAATTTTAAACTATCTTTTAAGGGGACAATCTTTAACACTGATATTTAATAAATTATGAGCATCTTTAAAAAATAAGCACTCCTCTTCCCATAGACATTTAGGTTGCTTTCAATCTAGGGGGATTATAATTAACAGTAAATGAACATCCTTATAAATATATGTTTGCATCTAATAAACTGAATGATTTCTTCAAAAGGTATGGCATTCAATTTTGAGAAACTGCTCCCCCAGAAAGTCTCTACCCAGCTACACTATCATCGAAAAAGGTTTGAGAGTGTTTCACCACATCTGCAACAACTGGGGGAGTTATCCTTTATTTTACAATGTTAATCTAGCAGGTTAAAAGTAGTACCTTGTTTTTGCATTTCTTATGATTGTGAGAATCTTACAATATTTTTAAACAAATTTATTTCTTCTCTTAACAACTAGTTCTCTAGCTTTGCCTATTTTCAGTTAGGTCATTCACCTTTATTTCTTATTGATTTTAAAGGCTCTTAAAATATTCAAGGTATTAACTTTGTCTTTTCATGTATGTTGCCAATATTTTTTCCCATTTTTATGGAATATTTTATTAAACACTCGTATACTGATTTCTACACAGACAAATCTGATGTTCTTTTCTTGCTTTGAAGTCAAAGTAATAAGCTCTTTCCCTCCAAGATGATAAAAATAGTTATCTGTATTTTATTCTTATTTTTTGGCTTTGTTTTTTACATTTAAATCTTTAATCGGTTTGGACTTTATTTTTGTATGTGATGAATACTGATCTAACTTTATCCCTCCCTACCACCAGCTAAATATCCCAACAAGATACAAAATAAACTGGTGGTGTTTTAGAGCTGGTTCATACTGGCTCCTAAGAGATGGTTACATATTCTGGAATTCTGCAAGCTAACTGTGAAACAGCCATTATTAAAAATTAAATTATATAAGCTTACAATGAAATAAATCATATTTAAAACAAATACTCAGAAATCATCAGTTCCTAATTATAGTATTATGATTTATGCTCTTAAGGTTATTTAACATCTACTTTATCTGTACTGTAAAAACATAATGGTGTGCCACTGTTTCTTTTCCCAATTCAGTATTTAGTGACCTCCCCTTGGTAACCTGAAATTGGCAATTACAGTAGTGTTTACACCAGAGAAATTGACAAACCCTCCAAACTACAGCTTTTTTATTTTTCAGAGACCCTGTTGTTGAACATAGACCAGCACACCACTGAAATAAGCCATTCCTTCTCACTAATTTTAAAGAGGATCTCTAGCACATAATAATCTGCCACTTATTCATTAAGTTTATGAACGAGAATAAAGAGCTTAGAATTGAATGTATTTTTTGTGTGTGTGCTAGCATCACAAACTGCTTTGGTATGTCCTGATGTATTAAATGAGACTTTTAGAACACAGTTCTATTTTTCTAACATGAGATCACACTGCAGCATTGAGAATGTATTTTTCCTAAACAATTCCACAGCATTCTTAGCTTAATGTAGATTATAGAAAGCAGTAGAACAAAATAAAGGACTGTTTTTGGGAATAGCTGGTTACAGTTTACTATTTTTAGATTAGGGCTACTTATTATTAAAAAAAAAAATCCAAATGCAAGAAAACAAAATCATTCCTATAGGGTATTCTCAGTACCACTCTAAGCGTTCCCTCATAAAAATTCCTGCACTGCCTGAGGCAGTGGGAAATCTACAAAATGGCAAGAGCAAGTGACTGTACTCTTCTTTGACTGTCACCACATTCAAATTTAGCATTCTAACTTCCAATTCAACAACAAGCACTTAATAAGATCCTATGCAGGACCATATTAGGCCCTGGAGATGCAAATGAGACACGGCCCTAGCCTTTGAAAGCTCTCATCATTTTTAGTGGATCAGTGGGTAGAGAATGTGCAGTAAGTGGTTATATGCATTTGCTTTTATCGGCATCAAGAGGAAGAGAGAGACAGAAACAGAGAGATTGATTTTGATTTGCTTCTAGAAATGAGCATCTACTTTAAGAGGACAAAAAATCAAAGTATAAAAACGAGTTATTTAAAGTTTGCCCACCTACACCCTATACAGACAAGCTGATATGTGTTGGTAACTCGATCTACAGCAGTTAAACATCACAGCATCCCTATTTTAATGCCTTTCCTGCTGAAGTACTTTTAAGAAGTCAGCGATTTATTTGTAGATACTGGCATCAACTGCATCAGGTAAACCTGTACCTGCAGCCCGTATAATTCCTTACCTGTCACAAACCACTTACATTTGAACTCCAGCTACCTCGTTCTAGGTGTTTATGTTATGAAACTATGTCACATAATAGCTGAGTGGACTCAATAAAACAATTCCTTATTGCATATAAACCAAAAGACTTCACTTTTAAAGACTTGCTGTCAGTTTGTTCCAATAAGGATCATCTCATATTGTAGCCTTCGAAGCAAACACAGCAGCTATCCTTTTCATACACACAGTTGTGCCTTGATATACAGAGTGATGATTTCAATCACTTCCAATCACTAATACTTTAGACTTTAAAATCTATTTCTTAGGGATTTGTGCTATCTATAGAAATAATCATAACCCTTTGGGAAACAATGGCTCATTTACTGAAAATGAGTTTAACAAAGGAATTATTTGGTACCGAAAAATACAGAGCAGTGAATTGGGTGACACAAATCACAGCAGCATCAGCTCATGTGACTTCATTAGGGTAATTAAAAAAAAACTACAGGAACTTAAAATTTAGCTTCAACAATTTCATATCCTCAATCATGGCCTCTGTTTTAAAATTGTGAAACCAGATCTTAGGATATTTTGAAAACGCCCCTTTATTCCCAGCCTGAGGTTAAATACCACAAAAAATAAAAACTTTGCAGAATGGAATATTTCTATTCTGCCTGAAGCCTAGTTTTGACTGGTGTATGTTTCGGTTACACATTTGATTCACGCTGAATTTTGTTTTAAGTATTAAGAGAATAAACAGCATTCCAAAGTCACAAGCTTAAAAACTTGCAGTTCCTTCTCTAGTTGGAGAGCTTACAAAACTTATTACATGGAACACTTAGTTGATGTAGTGACCATAAATTTCTTAACACTAACTCTAAATTTAATAGAACCCAATTTCAGCAAGGTCTGTAGAAATAGCCTCAGAATAGATAAAGCAAGTCACAAAATGTTAATCTAGAATAATGGCTTACAGATATATCATTGTATAAGTCCTTCAAATTTTCTGATGTTTAAAAATTTTCAGAAAATAAAAGAGGATCATGATGTCCTCAAAGCAGATACATGACACAATTACATATAACATGAAAAGATTTAGCTGTTTTCCACCAAAAGCCTTCTAGCTCATGACATTAAACTTTTACCAGAAACTGCAGTCACTGGCACCCAAAAATGCAACCAACAGAATATTCTACTTTTTTTTTCAGATGCAATGTTCCTGGTTTCAGTTTTATAGAGTTTTTGTTTGTTTGTTGTTTTGCTTTTATAAGAACACTTCCCCCATTTTCAATGGGCATTAAGTAGAACAGGTATTACTGGTAAAGCAGCAAAAGAGCAAAGGTTCTGGCTCAGCCTCTAACCAGCTGTATAACCTTGAACAAACAGCTTCTCTGGGTCTCAATTTTCCCATTTATAAAATGAGGCAGTTACACTAGATACATTCTAAAGTGTCTTCTAACTGCATTCCCTTCAGATAGAGCTCTAGACTTGTGAGAATGAAAAACGCTAGCCCCTTCCCCCACCCCCCAAAAAGGCCAAAATTTACCTTTGTAATGTTAGTGAAACAGGATACAAAATTGTAAATATAATGATCCCACTCAGTAATATTACAAAAACACACACAACCCAGGTAAAAAAAAAAAAAAATACACCAAAATGCTTAGTGGGTATATCTCTGAGCTTATAGGTCACAGCTTTTCTGTATTTTTCAAGTTTCCTACAATAAGCATATTATTACTTAAATAATGGGGTAGAAAGAGGGAGTTAGAGAGAGGAAAAACCCTCCTTTAATGTGCTACATTTAGAAAGCAATCTAGAATTTGAGTGAATTTTTAAAAAACAGTTTGAGTAAATCAGGGAAAAAAAATCTCTGGTATAGTCACACACCTGATACCTGTCAACAATCATACAAAAGCAGTTGGTTTTTTGCTCTAAATTAGTGAGCTTTAAGGAGGCACTATATTTTTTCACTCATACTGGAACTGGTAATCCTAATTATGATAGCTAGCATTTACATAGTGCCAGGCATAGTTCTAAGATTTCACATGTATGTTGGTACATCCTCACAACAGCCCTAGGAGACAGACGCACTATCACTGTCACCACTGCACACACGATGACATTGAAGCACAAAGGGGTTGGATAATTTGCCCACAGCTAATAAGGGACAGAGTCAAGATTTAAATCCAGGCAGTCTGTCATCAGTGTCCAAGCTCTTAACTACTAAACCATACTGTCTCTTTGCACTTAAATGTCCTCCTCAGGTCATTGTTGAACTGTTTTTTCTCTCAAAGTTCTCTGTCTTGCCAATGGGTTTCTGCCCCGGGCAAGTTCACTATGGATTCAGTGTGACCAAAGAAATGACAGTAGAACGTTCTTGGGGTGAAAGGGTTTACCCAACTTTACTCCCACGGTGGCAGGTTAATCACTAGACTCTCATCCACTCAGAGCGAATCTACACGCAGCAAGCCAGTCTCTCTGCCTCTGGGCCCTCTTTACCCACAAAGCCGTCCTCTGAGCACCTTTACCCGCACAGCTGTCCTCTGGGCCTCTGTCCTCAGCACTGCCACCACTCCAGCTCCTAACCCACCCTTTTGCAGCCTTGCAGCCATGCCACCGTGTCACCCAGAGCACTGAGTGGAGCTCTTTATATAGAGTTAATAGCAACTTATTGCCCACACGTGTGTAGTGAGCTAGCCAACCAGGACCAGGTGAGAATCCTGGCCAAAGGAACTTTCATTTTATCCACGTTCTCCTAAGCAAGTTTTCTTTAAACTGAAAAGAAATAATACATAAGTACTGGGATAAAAAAGACTGGCCAAATTTTTAACTTGTCAGCTTAAAATTATGACTCATTTCTAAGTCATTACTTCAAAGCTACAGGGAATATAATTTAATCTCCATACATATTCCTAGGTAAGTACTGTTGTAACATCGCAGGAATTGAATAGCATTAACTACTAAGTTTGATACTGGAATGCTTTAATAAAGTGAGGAGAAAGTGAGGGTTCCTATGGCCAGGATTCTCACCTGTCCCTGATCGCCCTGGGCAATACGTTGTTATTGACTATATAAAGAGCTCCACCCAGTGCTCAGGGCTGCAGGACAGCATAGGCTGTAGTAGTGGCAGTGGCGAGGACAGAGACTGGGACAGCCCCGGGTGCAGAGACAGGCTTGCTGCATGCAGACTTGTTCAGAGTGGACGGGATTCTAGTGACTGACCGGCTGCCATGAGAATAAAGTTGGGTATAAACCCTTTCACCCCAAGAACATTTCATTGTCATTTTTTGGTCTCATTGAATCCATAGTGAACTTGTCCAGGGGGCTGAAAGCCATTGGCAAGACAGAAGGCACTTTGTTGACACACATTATTTGTTCTCATGAACCTTCTGGGAAAAGATCCCCTGAAACCAACTGTTGTGCCTTTCTAAAATTTCTATTTTACTGAAGTGATATTTTAAACTGTAATTAATTCGTTTGGATTTTTAAAAGAATATGCATCAAAATTTATTTTGAACTCTGGCTTTAGTACACACCCAGTTAATTCACAAAAACCCCATTACATAACATGCAGAACCTGGGGAAAGGAACGCAAAGGAAGCCTACCAATTAAACATGGTTGAAGATTCTCACCTACTTCTATGAGGCAATTCAAACCCAAACCAAGTATGCATGTCTCCCTTTTTCTGCACAATACCCACATTACTTACCAATTTTTATGGTTTCTGAATTAGCTTTAATAAGATCCAATTTCCTCACACCTGTATTACTGTATTTCTAGCCCTGTCATAGTAAATATAAAAATCAAGTTTCCAATTTTTAAAAATTAAAAAGAGAAGGAAGTAAAGAAAATGAGAAAAAAGAAAACAAGTTTTCACCAGGCTACCATTTAACTTAGACATGCAATAAGAGACTCACCCAATAATTGCACCCTTTGGGTACTTCTGTACTGGAAAGATAATAAAGTGAAATAAAGTTACCTGGTTTATTTCAATTTATTTACACATTTTGCAAATCTGGCGCTTTCTGCCACGGTATATTAAGAAAATTAGCATGTTAGAAGAATCACCTGCTTATGTAAATTGGAAGATGGTTTTTATCCATGCAGACAGCAAAAAAAAATAGCTGCAATTTGGGTCAAATGACTAATTTTATCTATTTGTTCAAATGTCTCTCTTCACCTTTTCTCTGTAGCTCAGACAAGAATTTTAGGTCAAAGAACAGATAAACAAAGTTTCTGTGTTGTCTATTCCCCTGTAAGGAGTTTGCTGCCTGTCAGTACTGAGCTCTATACTACTTAAATTGAAAACAAGACTGAAAACGTTATCTAGATAACAAAACCACAACACTGAGAGAAGAAAGAAAAGAAATCAATGGAGGATATCTGATCTAACTGGGAAGGAAAGCAAACATGGCAAGGATCAGGTACCAATCTTACCTTCTGTTATTTAAGGCAAACAAGGCTTCAGAAAAGAAAAGGAAAATACTCCAAATAATTCAGGGTAGACAACTTTTCTACAGAGAACATTATTCCATTTTGCTCTACAAATAAATGCACCTGATCAAGTCTTCTGAGTCTGACCTAAGTGGAATACATTCTTGGTCATTAATGGCTGTCTTCCCAGCATCCCTTACAGGAATTCATCCCTTCCACTTTTAACTGACTCCATGTCCGGGCCTGGGGGTGGACCTGATTGCTTCAAAAGTAATCCTATCTCCACTGACAGTGATTGGTTCAGAAATGAATATACAACCCAAGGAAGACCAGCAGGACTCTAGGATGTTGCTCTAGCATGTGTCTCCACCCTTACCTCCTATCACCCCCTGCACTGCACTTTATATTTCAGCAGCTCTAGTCCTCCAGTCTCCAGCATATGCGCCCATCCATCTAGAAACTCAGCTGAAGTATTACCTCCTCTAGAAAGCATCCTTACTTTCAGCAGAAATCTCTCCTCTATGTTCTCATAATATCCAGGGAATATCTCTTGCTGCATTTATGACAATGAATTATAATTATCCATTTACAAATCCCTCCCCACACTAGATCATAATCGCCTCTAAATCCCTATCAAACAGCACAGTGTCTGGCAAACAGCACACAATAAAGGAGTACTGTAAGAACAAGTGAAAATAATGTTTTTATTTAATGGTTTCAAATTTAGTTTCAACTCTCCATCAGGACTCCCTGACAGCAGGAATATATCCATTTTCACACTATTCACTTAACTGTAAGCTCCTTCAGGGCAATATCATGACTTAGACATGTCTATATCCCAGTACAAAACAAAGTACAGTTAACATCAGAAGCTTGATAGAGGTTTGCAAAATTATTTATAGAACTAAATATCCTCATTAGTGCTTGCAATAGTGTTGGTCTGCAGCACACTGACAATAAAAATATATTGACTAGTCAGTTGTAACAATGTCAAAACTTCTACTGTCTGACAGTAGATACAATTCAATCAGCTAAACTAGTTCATAACACAGATGTGGAAGTGGGTTTAGGTAAAGATCACCGATCATGATCAATAGCAAGCATCCCTGTACCCACTCCTTCTGCTCACACCATTACAACTAACTGTTAAAGTTCAACTTGATAAAGTTTCCTTAGAAGTCATCCTTTCCTTAACGCCAGAATGCCAGAATTTTTTCTAACGATTCTTGGCTAGGTACCTTGGAACCACCAAGTGGTTTGTGACGAATCGTCACATACTTATTGACAGTATTACAGCTGCTGCCTCAGGCACTCTCTGTGTTACCACCAAGCAACAACAGGATCAAACTGACAAGCTATATTAGTTAGGGGAAACCGTTGTTGGTCTGCATTAGATGACCCAATCAACACACATTCAATGGAGTATTTATGGATGCACAGGGAATCATAAGTACAGCCCAAATATAATCTTATAATGAAAGAGCTTCTACCCAATGGTTTCTTTCCTTTTGGTTGGATGACAAATGGAAAAGTTTCCTTGGCCTTGACAATTTCCATCAAAGAAATCAAATCAGAATAACAAAACATACAGTATATAAACAGTTGATTCTTAAACTGCTAGGACATCAACAAATCTAATGAAACCACCAAGTATAGCCACTCAATTCTACAATATAGAAGTCAGTGAAAACTCTAATGCTCCAAGTTGTGAAGGTAATGAAATATTCCAGGACTCCCTTAGAGGACAGTTTTTTCTATCAAGGAATAGTATTTTCACAGTTGCCCATGCTCTGAGGGTACACTAAGATTCGCAACTTAGATTCAAACATATTCAGTTACCGCATTTTGCAAATACTCTTCTAGCACAGCACATGAAAGGGAACAATATCTACCCCCCTTTCTTTCTCAGGTCATGCACCAGTGGTACTAATTGATGGCTAAAAAAGTTGCATGTTATTTTGAGGGATATTATTGTTTTAGCTTATTTGAAAGGCAATTCATTCTGAAATGTCTTTTTTTTTATAAAAAATATGTCTTTTTTCTTCTAAGCTGATATTCAATAGTATAACATGAAATATCTCTGAAAGAATAAAACAAGCTTCTTTTGTTGTGTTGTGGTTTGGGTTTGGGTTTTTAAAAATAATTTGGATAATCTTGTCAGGAGCCTAAGTACAAAATGACCTCCAATGTTATGGGCTATGAAGTTTCTATGACCAAGAAACCACTTCTATGTCATTATGTTGTTATTTAATTTATTCTCTCTCTTTGCTTTCTCTACTTCATAACCATGAACCTGCAGCTTCTAAAAGTCTGTTTGTAGTTAAAATTAACAATATAGATTTCCACATTTCTAGTTTCACACGGACGCTTGGTTATGTCTAGAAGAGGAACCATTTCCTTTTTATAGTGCAGGCTCTGCTTCTTCAAAGTTCTTTTCACAAAGCAGACCCCCCCCAAAGAATACAGCTGTGGCCGTTAATCATGACTGATACAGAAACTTCCCAATACTACAGATTCTTAACCTATAAAACACAGTTAATAACAAAATACTACTCTGATGCAACTTACTCCAGGATTTTCCCTAAACATATCCCAAAAGAATTCCCCATTTTTCCAAATTAGTTTGCTATTTGAGGAGTAAGAGGACCAGAGAAAATATCAGAAAAAAATGATGCTTCTAATTTTCACAAGATGAGTAAGCTAAAAAATATTTGCCATGTACAAGGATTTGCACTGAATAATTTTTCACTAACCCCCCCAGCTCACTGGGATCTTCAGCAATTCACTTTTTCATCCAAATACAAGTAAAATGAAGTTCCAATAAAGCTGAACTTTGACAATAAGGATGTCCTTCATTTGTTATATTGAGAAAAAATTTCCTTCCCAATATGTAAATCCACAGTACTTTCTAAAAACAATGCAGATGATCTGACTAGAACATCTACCAAGTCCATACAAACATGTATGTTTTTATGTGTTTTTAATTCAATGAGAGACTAGGACAGAATATTTTCCCCTAACTCTAAATTCAACCTTCCTTAACTTCCTGGCTGTGGATAAAATGAGAGTTCCTGTGGCCAGGATTCTCACCTGGCCCTGGTTGACTAGCTCACTGCACACCTGTGGGCAATACATGGCTGTTGACTCTATATAAAGAGCTCCGCCCAGTGCCCTGGAGCAATACGGTGGCACGGCTACAAGGCTGCAGGAGAGCAGAGCAGAGGCTGGAGTGGTGGCAGCGCCGAGGACATAGGCCCAGAGGACGGTTGTGTGGGACGACTGTGCAGACAGAGGGGCCCAGAGGCAGAGACCGGCTTGCTGCATGCAGACTCACTCTGAGTGAATGGGATTTTAGTGACTGACCTGCCACCTGGAAATAAAATTGGGTACAACCCTTTCACCCCAAGAACGTTTTGCTGTCAATTTCTTTGGTCACATAGAATCCATAGCGAATCTGCCCAGGGCTGAAACCCATTGGCAAGACACTGGCATATAAGCACAACTAAGGGGACATTCTAGGGTATTTAAAGTCAGGCCTCCAAAAATAGTCTGCATGTTGATTTCCCCCAGTAGAGTTGACCATATATGAAGCTATTTCTACACACATTAACACAGCAGTTTGATTTTTCTACCAACAATAACTTAATGAAAGCAGCAAACATTAAATGAGTACTTACTGTGTGTTAGCCAGAGTACTCATTGGTTTACAAGGATTACTTCATTTAATGGTCATACCAATCCTGAGATGGTTCCCATTATTATCCTCATTTTATAAAATGATGAATAGAAAGGTTAATTTATCAAGACCTCACAGCCAGTAAGTAACTAAATATCACTAAGTGATGCTTAAGTTTTGAAAGACTTAGATAAAAGTAACCAGCTGAAGATATTAGAACAATAAAATTCAAAGTTCTCCAAAACTCAAAATCGGAGTGTAAACACAACAGATCAAACGAATCCCAGGATCTCTGATATTTCAATTAATCAGACAAGAAAAAGACTGAAACTCTAATTTTTTAAAGTAGAAGCTTTTCCCAGACTCGCTTTTATCAAGGTAGAAATTCAATCTACCTTGATATTGATCATCTCATCAATGATATTTCAGGTTGCCAATATCAAAACTGCCTGGTTTTAGCAGTCCTCAAACCTCTCTTCTGTGGTCAACTTCCTCCAACTTTCAAATATATACATTTCATGAGGCCCTTCAGGCCTTATGCTCTAATACTCTTTGTCCCAAAATTGTCACATCTTTCAGTATGCTGACTTTCCTCTGGCAAATGTGAACTATAGACACAAAGGTATTTATGTTACCCTCACCAAATGACTAAGGTTTCTGCTAGGTGGTTTTGTGTGTTGGTTTTGCATTATGAAAATATCCATAAGGGTGTTTAGAAGCCTTGAAATCTGATAAAGAAGGTCAAATTATATATGATGTTTTGATAACCCAAGAACAGTATTCTATCATTGGGAATGAATGTATCTCAGGCTACCCCATGATCACATTACCAGGTAAACTAGAACCTGTACTCTGAGATAAAACACAGCAGACAGTTGTTAATGAAACCTGAACTGAACTGTCAAAGCACCATCTTTACCAGCAAGCTAATAGGTGGTTCACTACTTTTACACAACTGTCCAATACTGATAAGTTATTCCACTAGTTAAATTCAGCAGAAAGATAAATCAAGTCTGGTAGACCAAATTGTTCAGTGTTAAATCTGAATGGTAAAATGTCACATCATTTCTACAAATACCTCTCCTGTCTACATGGAGGAACAATACTATCCCTCAAAATTATACACAATGTTTTTATCCATCAGTTAGTATCACTGTGTGCATGTCCAGAGAAAGATATGAGAGCAGATATAGTTTCCTTTCATTTGCTATGACAGAAGAAAAATACTTGCAAATGCAATAAATGTATTTGAATCTAAGTGACTCTTATAATATGCTCAAGTAGTTATATGGTGCTTTGAATCAAATATCACTGGGGGAATATTTTTATGTTCCATCTTAATTCATTTTAGAACATAGTTGTTTCAGAAATTAGGTGCTTTCTACATCAAAAAGAAAAATTCTGGTGCTATTCATTAAAAAGTAAAAACCTCACTACTATCTTTAACTCGGATTTTAGAATACTAGTAAAATTCACTCTGGTTTGGTGTTCAAATCTCTAGTTTTAACAATCTTACCAAGGTCACAGAGCAGTTAAATTCCAAAATATAAGCAATCCAGATAGCAATTCAATTCAAGTAAGTCATCAATATGTAAATACAAAAATAGAAAAGCATTTGCATACTAAACACACTCCTGGAACTCTTCCTTTTTATATGCCAAATTGTATTTCACCTGTAACAGCTGATAAACACACTCAATGCAGCTAACTAGAAAAACCTGGTTACAGAACAAAGAAGGACCTGACCAGAACATCAAGTAACCAAGAAGCGAAGATGCCACAGCACTGAGCTAAGTGCTGGGGAGAAAAAGAAATACCCTAGCACTGTCCTTACCCTCAAGAGGCTTACAAATGTAGTCAGTGAGACAAGGTAAACACACACAACTGGTGTACAACATAATATGGGGCACAGACGGAGGCATTTCAAGCACATGGAACAAACTCCATAGGCGGTGGAAGGGGTCAATCAATGAAAGAATCTAGAATGCATTCAAATCAAACCGGATTCTCATATATCAGCATTCAGAATACCCACTACCAGAATGTTTGCTGCGGGAGATGCTTCAGCACTCCAGTCCCTCACCACCCTCCTCTTTAAAAAAAATATTTTCCCTCAGCACCAGCTTTAGTTAAAACTTCCGCAAGTCACATCACCATTTGGTAGAAATGTAGGTAACTAACATCCTTTAGTATAGTCAAGAATGCTGCAGCCCATTTCCCGGTCAGTCTATAGTTCCTGGCATTGTATGCAAAGTACTAAAATGAAAGAAAGCATCCAGGTCTAAGAAAACCCAAACAAATTCTCAGTAAAGCAAGGACAACACCCTCACACCCTCCCCCACAACACACACACCAGCTTTGAAATCCTCAAGGGTAAGCAAGGGATGGAAGTTCACAGAGCAATCCCTGAGGATGTGAAAGGGAAGAGAAAGACAGGAACAGGCAGGTCCCTGAGCACAGTGACTGAAGAGGCACCATTACCGGCTATACTCTTTCCCACTAGAAATCCCACACATCTTTGAGAAAGGAGCACTGCAGCACGAACCTCCTTGGAGAGCTAGCGGGGGAAACACTGGACTCTAGTAGTTTTCAAAAAACCAATCAGATCACTTGGTAGCCTAGGTTACAAAATCTGAAAAATAAATAAAGATGGCCAGATATAATGCAAAAATGACACTCATATCAATTACAGCCTGAAAAACAATGATGGAAGGAGACATTTCCCAGGCTAGTTTCATAGAGTTCATTTTCCTTTGGTGATGGGGGCTTTGTAGACATTAACAAGAATCTATTTTTGAATGCACTCAAAACACCAATTCATGTATCCACACCAGAATATTTAATCCTTAGGGGAGAAAAAAACTCAGTTCATTCTGGTTTTGATAGAAACAGGACTCAACAATGATAAATACATTTTCTTATATGCCACTCATTTTCCAAAGAAGGGCAAATAGACAAAATACTGCATTTAAGAGGGCCTTAGACTTTAAAAAATATCCTAGAAACTAGCAAAAGTAGAGCAGTTTCATGTTTAAGAAGTATACCTCCTACTACAGCACCAACCAAGGGATAACAGCAACTTAAGAGGCACCAAATGACACTAAAAACTAAAACATCATACCAAATGTGGGCCACTGCATAGCTACAGTCTACTGACCTCATTTGTGGTACTCATGCGTGATGCTATATTTAATGTATTCTTATCGAAAAGGCTAGAGCTACATACTTCCCAACTGTAGCTTTATGGTTTAAAATAAACCACTCCAGCAAGGAATTAACTGGTTCAACTATGAACTCCATGTTCCTTCTGGGGATCAAGATCACAAATTAAGGAATGAGAAGATGGAAAGGATAGCAAAGCAGTCATGCAAAGCATATCCCAAAGACAAGACTATTGTAAGCAATCGGGTTTGGATCCCGTTGTGACATTTGCTGCAACTGGGTGACTGACTCAAATGTGAGAGATGACCAAGGTCCTTGCAGGAATAAGCATTTCTTACATTCATCTATTGATCCTACCTTCAATGGCTTGCTTCAGTTCTAAAGGGAAAGTTTGGAAGACAGCAAACTTATGTGTATTAGTCATCAAAGGGTGTTGCACCAAAATTTAACGTGACTCAAAAGCATAAGCCTACACAGCCAACACATTAGGCCGCTTTACCACCGGAGTGAGGGTGGCTTCCTACAGTTGAGTTGATCCACTTCGGTCAACTTGAACCATGAGAGGTGACTCGTCCAGTCACAACCATGAGAAGAAACCATGAGAAGCTGTGTTTTTCTTGATACTCACCAGACAACACCAAAGGCTCCATATCCAATAGGTCTATCCGGCTCAACGTCCAGCTGCTGCTGTGGATGGTGCGAGTGCTGATGGTGGTGCGCCTTAACTGTGGCAGCTGCGGCGGCCTGTACCTGAGCTGGGGCCGCTGCAGCCGGTCCAGGAGCCTGACCCGGTGCCGGTGATGGGAAATATGGCTGTTGCTGCCCAGGGTTTAACATGGCTGCAGCTGCGGCCGCGGCTGCAGCCGCCGCAGCTGCTGAAGAGGTATGCTGCTGTACAGGGTGTACGGCAGCAGCCGACCCCGGATGAAGATGGTGCTGAGGGTGGTGGTGGTGGTGCAGATGCGGAGGAGGGAGGTGTGGAAGGTGGTGGTGATGGTGGTGGTGGTGACCTGCTGCTGCCGCAGATGTACCGCCATTGTAAGCCGCCATCATTTTTGCGCTGGCTCTTGCGCCACAAAGAGACATTCAAAGAAATGCCCTTTGATTGGAGAGCAAACTGGGTCAAGCTGTCATTTGGCCATTTAAAAATGAAGAAAAACCACTCACTCCACCCCAAAAAACATGGAGCGTAACTGGCTTTATGTCTTCATCAGTCAATCCAAACAAGTTAGAGGATCTTGATGTTTAATTTTGGGGTGAGTGTGTGTGGAAGGGTGTGGACTGCCAAAAAAAAAAAAAAAAACAGAAAAGAAAAAGGAAAAGGAAAAAGGGTCCCCTTCCCTCCAGGTTTCCTGCCACAAGTGGGTACTAAAACTCCATCCTTAATTTGGGGGAGGTTCCAACTTTGAATGTGGGAATAAAGGCCAAACCTCCCGACCCCTTGAACTCCACACACGAAAAGGATCAGGTAACACACCACCCTTGGAATCTTGTAAGAGGGTTGACTCATCTACCCCTTCCATTCCCACATCCTTTTCTAAACACCTACCACCTCCTCAAAAATACAATTAAAAAAAATTCCAACCACCCCAAATTTAAAAAGATGGGGGGAAATTTCCTGGGAAACCAGCTTTCCCCCCCTCCAACTCAGGCCTTCCTACATCTCACCCTACTCCTAGCCAAGATCTGATCGGAGGTGGCGGCGGGGGGCGGGGGTGGGTAACTAAACTTTCCAGAACAGAAAAGAGCCAGGGAAGGAGGCAGGAGGGGATGAGTGAGCAGAGGAGGCGACAAGGCAGAATAGAGAAGAGAAAGCGAACCGGGGCAAAGTAAAGGTAAGTAGGTGCAGGAAGGGATGAAAGAGAGGTGGGCAGCACTCGGACGCCCAGACGGAGGGAACCGCCCCGGGATGAGGTTAGGATCCCAGGGCCAAAGAATAGGAGCCCCGCGAGGCGGGCGGGGTGCAGTCGGAAGCGGGCTGACTCCTGCCCCCGCCGCCGGCTGCTTCTGCTGAGAAGGGTTGGGGGGGAGAGCGGGTGGGTCCCCCCGCGCGACGGCCCCCGCAGGGCTCAAGGCTGCTCCGTCTCCCCCCCTCCCCCCCACCCTGCTTCCCGTCCCTGCGGCCGCTTTCTCCTCAGTCACTGCGGCCGTTTTCTCCTCAGCCGTCGCCTCCTCAGCCGCCGGTGCAGCCGCGGCCGAACTCACCTCCCCTAGCAAAGCCGGATAGAGCGGAGCCAGCGGCGGACACGCGCAACCAGTCGCCGAGGCCCCGCCCCCGCCTCACACTGACCGGCTGCCCTAGCCAATTCACGCCCACCTGTCTGCGTCCGCCTCCAATCCTGGGCCGGGAGCTTCAGACAGGCGCACTGTTCGGCCAGTGGCAACAAGGTGTGGGTCTCTTGGGGAAATCCCGCCCACAACCCAGGATGGGCAGATGGAGCGACCAATCAAAATGCAGAGTTTGCCCTGACCGACAAGGCTAAAAGCAAATTAAAAAACAAAGATCTCTGTGACATTTTCTTTCGCCTCTCTCCTCTTTTCTTTTTCTTCTTTTATTTTTTTTGGCAGAAGCAGGAAGCTGCGTGCTAATCCCGCCTGCAAAAGCTAGAAGAGAGGATGGAATGAAAGAACAAATCATGAGCCGGGGACCAAGAATAGAACAACCAATCTTTGCCTTGAAGATGAAGTGGACTAGGACTGGGGTTAAGATAGACACTTAATTTGACAAATAGAAAAAAAGACTGATCTCGGTCCCACCCTTCAGATCTCTCATAGGTCAGGATTGTGGAGAATTCGCTGTCATATCAAAGACGACCTCTCCAGGGGGCGGGGCCAAGCGAGTGGGTGTGGTCTAAGGGAAGGGGGCGGGACCTAGGCGAAGAGGGCGGAGTCCAAATCACCGCCTCTTTAGGAGTAAGGTATGGAGAAATAAGGGAAGCCAAAAGCGGTGTGCTATTTCAGAAACTCAGTATCCAAGGTTACTCAACGATACAGTTGAGAAGAAACTCAACAGAGGGAAAGTTCATAGTCTATGGCTGGTTTTCCATGGCTAATGCTGATCTTGGTAAAAAGAAGCATTATCTGCAGCATTCATAACTCTACTGTCACTGGACGATAAGGCCATCGGCAGGAGCGAAAACAAAATAATAAACTTAACCACAAAGATCGTAATTTTCTCCTATGTGTTCTAAGTCAATACGTCCTAGTTATTGAAATTTTATTAAAATAACATCCTTCTTTCACTTTCACATAACCTCATTTATCTGAACTTTTTTTAAAATACGAAATAAGCATACAGAACCTTATCCTTACTAAAACTGTGCCCTCAGAACCCTGGAGATCATTTCTTATTCCTTTTTTACCTGCCCACTTCTCCCCTCCTAATCAATCATCAAGCCTTAAACACTTTTAAACATTTCTAAACACCACCCCTCCCCACCACCCCTTTTTCCCCAGTCACCACACTATTAACCAAATTTATGCCACTAGCATCTTTAAAGCATCTCCCTGCCTACATATCAATCTTTTAAATATATAAGTATGACCATATTTCTCCCCTTGAAAACTGGTCACTAAGTCTAAATAGTCTGATGTGATCTGGTTCCCACCTCAGTGGCCTTATTTCTCACCTCCACCTTCTGTATTTCAGACACTGCGGGCTTCTTTCAGTGCCTCAAATGGTTTGTTGCTTCTAAGCCTTCGTGCATATCTTCTGCCCCAAACACTCTCATCCAACGTCCACTTCCCAAATTTATTATTAGGTCTTCACTTAAATTTCACCTTTTTTTTCTGGAAAGCTTTCCCTAACGCTGTTGTAGAGTATGTGTCTCTATTACATATCTCCATGGCACTGCCTCCCTCATGGTACTGAGGCGCTACATTTTGTTTACTGAGTTTGACCAAGGCAGAAAGCTTGCTACTCAATGTTGTATGCTTGGTTTCAAGGATAGTGTCTAAAGGATGATGACACTTAATACAAATTTACATGAGTTTTTGACGTAGGTAAGTGGGTACCAACCCAAGTTCTGCCATTTACTAAGTCTATGACTTAAGAAATGTAACCAACTCTTCTCTCAGTTGCCTCAACTGAAAATGAAGATAATATATGTGCCTTAACAAGTTGAGTTGAGAATTAAATGGGGTGATGTACTTAAAAGTTCTTAGCAAATAAATAAAAGTTCAATATATGTTAATTCTCTTTCCCTAGTCCCATCCTCCCATTAATATTTGGGATGCCCTTCCAATTTCCCAATATGGATCAGTCTCCTCCAAAGTTTGGTTTTCTAGAAGCTTCTTAGAAATGCAAAGTCCCAGGTTCCAACCCAGATCTACTGAATCAGAATCTTTGGAGGTGAGGGAGGATGGGGTGTGTGGAATCTGTTTAATAAGCTCTCCAGGTGATTCTTAAACACACTAAAGTTTGAAAAGTACTGACCTAGAGGAAAGGGACTGAGTTGTCTTAAACTTTGTTTACTTTTCAGCACTAGTATAGCACCGAGCACCTAGAAAGTGCTCGAAACATGTGAAATAAAGAAAAATATCCAATCCACCAGAAAATGAAACATAGTAAGAGCTATTCATTCCTGCCACAAACATTTATTGAGCACCAACCTATATTCAAGCATGGTTCTGGGTTTAAGAATGGGGAAAGGGAGATACATGAATTAACAGAGTCTCTGCCCATCAGGAGCTCCAAGTGTGATGTAAGAGTTTCCAAAAGGGTGTGTACACATTCCAGGTGGTACACAAAATGAGCCGTTAGGCTCCTGGAAGAAATTAGTACAACTTCTATTTCTGCTTATTTTTTATGTCATCTTTTAAAAATCTCTGTTTTACAGTGTTTTATAATGTACATAATATATGGAGAAGTGTACATGTATATGTAATTTATAAAGAAATAAAAATACACAAGTTGGGGATTTATGCTCAAAAAACTTATCAAAAATACTCGAAAATCACTGGTCTAGTGACCTTTTAATGTTTATGGTTTAGATCAGCTCTGATAGAAATATAATGGGAGCCATATATAAAGTATTAAATGTTCTAGTAGTCACATTAGACAAGTAAAAGAAACAGGTAGAATTATTTTAAATATATTTTATTTAACCTAATATATCTGAAATATCATTTTAAACATGTTATCAATGTAAAAAAATATTGTCATGTATGTATATTTTGATAATAAGTCTTCAGAATCTAGTGTATATTTTGCATTTACAGCACATTTCAACTGAATTAAATATTCAGTTTCCTCAGGCACACTAGCCACATTTCAGGTGCTCAGCAGCCTCGTGTGTTTAGTGACTACTATATTAAATAGCACAGATCCAGATCATGGGTTTGAATCTCTACTCTGTCCCTTACTAGCTATGTGATCTTAACCTGTTATAGTCTGAATTTCCTTCTCCATAAAATACAGGAGATCCCTGACTTCTCCAGTTGTGATGATTCAAATTGACGATCATGGAAATCATGTAGCCTGGGGCCTGCCTGGCCTCTCATCAGTGGCAGCAAGTGGGGAGGTTATTATTAGTATTACAATCCAAGGCAAAATGTCCTTGGTGTCAGATGAGAAATGCACTTTGGGCACTGCTCAGCTCATGTCCCCAACATTCCATCCATGCGGTGCTGGCCTGACAAACACCCAATTCCCCTTAAACACATCACCAGGCAGTACATTATCCGGCCCTCTCCATTCCGTTCCATTTTCAGGAACTGAGCATGATGAAGGAGAAGTCGGAAGTGAGTCAACAGGATAGCACTAGGAGCCTAAAAAAGCAAGCAGGACATCGGAATGCATAAGCAGAAATAGAATGTGGAGGAAGTGGGAGGTGACCTTCCCTTTCTTCCAAGAACTGGCTCCCCACACGACTTGTCATTGGAGACTTTGTAGAACTTGGGCCAGGCCTGGGAGGTTCAAGAACTACAAAGGGAACAGCTCACATTCAGTAGTCGTAGGTGCTCCACCAGTATGTACCGTGTGATAAATCATCACTACATTCCATTTTGCAAGTGAAGAAACAGACTCAGGGACACAGTGTGATTTATTGAACCACACGAGGCCCCACAGTGCACAGTCTTCCCACTGTTCCACACAGCTGGAGGGAATGGCTGGAGAAGGTGATACTACGGAGTACAGAGAAGAAGGGGCAGAAATTCTTCCGCTTTCCAGCCTGATGGTCAAAGGCTTCCCTCACTGGGTCCATATACCTTTTCAACATTTTTTATCCAAACCCTCCGTGGCATGCAGCTAGTAGCACGCACATACTTCCTCCATGCCCCGGCTGCTCCCTGCAGGCCTGGAATATCCTTCTACCTCTTCTTCTACCCAAGTTCTATTCACTTATTAAGAGTCTGCTGCTGTCTCAGATCTTTCATGAAACCTTTCTCTGATACAGGCCCTCCACGTGTCTCCCTTCCCTGAAGAATATAGATGTACAAAGTCGGCAGCATTTACTGGAAACATAATGCAGTGAAAAACTCTCTAGCTTTGTGATTTGGGGTACTTACCTCTCCTGAGCTTTGATTTCTTCACCTGTGAAATGGGAGTACTAATCCCTTTTTTTTGTTTTGTTTTGGTATCATTAATATACAATTCCATGAGCAACATTGTGGTTACTAGATTTCCCCCATTATCAAGTCCCCACCACATACCTGATTATAGTCACTGTCCATCAGTGTAGTAAGATGCTATACAGTCACTACTTGTCTTCTCTGTTTTATACTGCCTTCCCCGTGCCCCACCCTACATTATGTGTGCTAATCGTAATGCCCCTTATTACCCTTCTCCCTCCCTTCTCACCCTTCTTCCCCAGTCCCTTTCCCTTTCGTAACTGTTAGTCAATTCTTGGGCTCTGTGAGTCTGCTGCTGTTTTGTTCCTTCAGTTTTTGCTTTGTTCTTATACTCCACATATGAGCGAAATCATTTGATACTTGTCTTTCTTCGCCTGGCTTATTTCACTGAGCATAATGCCCTCTAGCTCCATCCATGTTGCTGCAAATGGTAGGATTTGTTTTATTCTTATGGCTGAATAATATTCCATTGTGTATATGTACCACATCTTCTTTATCCATTCATCTACTGATGGACACTTAGGTTGCTTCTATTTCTTGGCTATTGTAAATAGTGCTGCGATAAACACAGGGGTACATATGTCTTTTTCAAACAGGACTCCTGCATTCTTAGGGTCAATTCCTAGGAGTGGAATTCCTGGGTCAAATGGTATTTCTATTTTGAGTTTTTTGAGGAACCTCCATACTGCTTTCCACAATGGTTGAACTAGTTTACACATTCCCACCAGCAGTGTAGGAGGGTTCCCCTTTCTCCACATCCTCGCCAACATTTGTTGTTGTTTGTCTTTTGGATGGTGGCCATCCTAACTGGTGTGAGGTGATATCTCATTGTGGTTTTAATTTGCATTTCTCTGAAGATTAGCAATGTGGAGCATCTTTTCATGTGCCTGTTGACCATCTGAATTTCTTCTTTGGAGAACAGTCTGTTCACATTCTCTGCCCATTTTTTAATGGGATTATTTGCTTTTTGTTTGTTGAGGTGCGTGAGCTCTTTATGTATTTTGGATGTCAACCCCTTATCGGATATGTCATTTATGAATATATTCTCCCATACTGTAGGATGTCTTTTTGTTCTACTGATGGTGTCCTTTGTTGTGCAGAAGCTTTTTAGTTTGATATAGTCCTACATGTTCATTTTTGCTTTTGTTTCCCATGCCTGGGGAGATATGTTCATGAAGAAGTTGCTCATGTTTATGTCCAAGAGATTTTTGCCTATGTTTTCTTCTAAGACTTTTATGGTTTCATGACTTACATTCAGGTATTTGATCCATTTCGAGTTTACATTTGTGTATGGAGTTAGACAGTAATCCAGCTTCATTCTCTTAAATGTAGCTGTCCAGTTTTGCCAACACCAGCTGTTGAAGAGGCTGTCATTTCCCCATTGTATATCCATGGATCCTTTATCATATATTAATTGACCATATATGCTTTGGTTTATATCTGGGCTCTCTAGTCTGTTCCACTTGTCTGTGGGTCTGTTCTTGTGCCAGTACCAAATTGTCTTGATTACTGTGGCTTTGTAGTAGAGCTTGAAGTCAGGGAGCATAATTCCCCCAACTTTATTCTTCCTTCTCCGGATTGCTTTGGCTATTCAGGGTCTTTTGTGGTTCCATATGAATTTTAGAACTATTTGTTCCAGTTTGTTGAAGAATGCTGTTGGTATTTTGATAGGGATTGCATTGAATCTGTAGATTGCTTTAGGCAGGATGATCATTTTGACAATATTAATTCTTCCTACCCAAGAGCATGGGATGAATTTCTATTTATTAGGGTCCTCTTTAATTTCTCTTAAAAGTGTCTTGTTGTTTTCAGGGTATAGGTCTTTCACTTCGTTGGTTAGGTTAATTCCTAGGTATTTTATTCTTTTTGATGCAATTGTGAATGGAATTGTTTTCCTGATATCTCTTTCTGCTAGTTCATCATTAGTGTATAGGAATGCAACAGATTTCTGTGTATTAATTTTGTATCCTGCAACTTAACTGAATTCAGTTATTAGTTCTAGTAGTTTTGGAGTGGATTCTTTAGGGTTTTTTTTATGTTATTGGGATTTGTCCTTTATATTAGTGAAAGCATGACTGTATGCCCTTCAGTATTTCCTAAATGACCTCCTCTTTCAGAGAAGCTTTTCGATGTCCTGGGTCCTGAGGTTTTTTTTTTTCTTTCTTTCTTTTTATTAAGATGTTATTGATATACACTCTTATGAAGTTTTCACATGAAAAAACAATGTGGTTACTGCATTTACCCATATTATCAAGTCCCCACCCATACCCCAATGCCATCACTGTCCATCAGTGTAGTAAGATGCCACAGATTCACTATTTGCCTTCTCGGTGCTACACTGTCTTCCCCGTGACCCCCACACCATGTGTACTAAACATAATACCCCTCAGTCCCCTTCTTCCACCCTCCCCACCAGCCCTTATTTAGGGTTTTTTATGTACAGTATCATGTCATCTGCAAACAGTGGTGGTTTGGTTTCTTCGTTACCAATCTGGATGCCTTTTATTTCTTTGTGTTGTCTGATTGCCATGGCTAGGACCTCCAGAACTACGCTGAATAGAAGCAGGGAGAGTGGGCATCCTTGTCTTGCTCCTGATCTTAGAGGAAAAGCTTTCAGCTTCTTGCTGTTAAGTATGATATTGGCTGTGGGTTTGTCATATATGGCCTTTACTATGTTGAGGTACTTGCCCTCTATACCCATTTTGTTGAGAGTTTTTATCATGAATGGATGTTGAATTTTGTCAAATGCTTTTTCAGCATCTATGGAGATGATCGTGTGGTTTTGTCCTTCTTTTCATTGATGTGGTGGATGATGTTGATGGATTTTCAAATGTTGTGCCATCCTTGCATCCCTGGGATGAATCCCACTTGATCACATGGTGTATGATCCTCTTTGTAATACCTGTTTTGAGGTAGGAAGTAATATCTACTTTGAAGCGATACTGAGAAGATTAAATGAATTCATGTATTCATATAAAAAAACACCCAGCCCAGTGCCTGACACAGAGTAGCCACTCAGTACAGAGTGGGTACATTCCTTCCTATGTGTATGCATTATTTACTGATCAGGTTTTTTTTTTTCTCCTGGTGTCTCCATTTCCAGTGCTCTTCAGTTTGGGGAACTGGGTTGGAGGATGAGATGAGATACTTAGATCTTAATGAATTGTAAATTGCTGCTCCCTTTTCCCCTCTTTTATTTTCCTGTGTCCCTTCAGGCCCTCTAATCAGCTGTGTGACAGGACCTAAAGCTGTCAGTGCCCAAGTGAAAGCTGGAGGCTTGATAAAAGAGTGTGAGCAAGGCTGTAACCCTTTGAGCATTTGGTAGTACTGTGGACAAAGGGAGTGTCCACTATCAGCTACAGGAAGGCTTAGCAAGGGAAGTCAGACAGGACAGTGGAAGACGCAGTCTGGGGGGGCAATGCAATGTCAGGAGTCAACAGCAACTAAGATAGAGATGAGGCATGGTAACAAGCTGGGAACTGGGTAAGGCCGGACACATCCACGTTCATGTGTTCTCCAGGACTTCTGAAGCCCTGGGCCTTCTTTCCCCACAGCTAGGCTTCCACTCAACTCAACAAGAAGCTTAAGGTTCATGACAGTTCCCTTTGCACGTATCTGAGGGCTTTGGTCTCATCTTACCCCTCTTTGTCTATCAGTCCCTGGGTGGGATATTTGTGCCATCTCCAAACCCTAGGACCTACCTTGGCCCTGACCCATGTACTTGGCCAGGAGAGCCAGGCAATGTCCAACACTTTCCCCCTTCCCAGGTGAATCAGTGATGAACATATTTGTCTTAGTTTTTTTTAAATGTATAATAAAATCATTATGTTTAACATTTTAGGTGCCCTGTATTCTTTTGACTTCTTAAGTCAACAAATGAAAGTATAACTCACATACATTGGACATACAATAAAATATGATATTATGTTGCATAATACCATAAAGAAAATGTCCCACCAGTCCATTTTCAGCTTAGACTCCAAATATAGCAAGATACTTTTCACTTAAAGGGCAGTATTGAGACTTGCACAATCTCTTGGGAGGAGATACATGATAGGATCTCCTGAGCCTGATGGCAGCTGACCACTGTCTGGTACCCACCCAGTTTAGTATAGAGTGTGATCTGGGCATAAGGATCTCTTGAATCTTCCCAGTAGATTCTAAAGTGCAGCAAAGTTGGGAACCACTGGGCTAAGATGCCTTGTGATAAACACGCAGAAACATGAAACAGGTCACTTGATTGCCTTTCAGTGACAAATATAACCAAGAGTTAGATTGTAATACACACCTCCTCACATCAGTATATTTTCTTCTGCTAGGCAAGCTTCCATGGGAAACTGAGTCACCAGCAGAAGGTTGTTCCATGGGCAGGGTCTCAGAGCATGGGGTGGGTGGGAGTGGGATCGTGGAGGAGAGCCTGTTGGCACATCTGAAGAGTCAGGGCCATTGTGCCAGTGTAAATGCATGACTGGAAATTCCTGGTGAGGCTGGAAACACTGCTAAATTCCTGCTCTAGGATACCCCTCCAGGGATGTCATGACCCTTCTAGTAAAACCATCTTTATTCTGATTGGGTGGCAAGCACTTGATTTGCATAATTCTTCATCATTGTACCTTCAGCTGTGCTGACTGACCCTAGTGATTCTGGCTGAAGTGTGCCTAAACCTCCACAGGGGACGTGGGGGAGGGATGACGTTTTCTTCTATAGATGGTTGGCTGGGACCCACCTCGGGTTCCCACAGCTCCTTCTGCTTATTTCTGTCGTTGTACTTATCACACCTATTACAGATGTTTACTTGTCTGATGCTCTGGGAGCTCCCTAGGGCAAAGACTGTGTTCCTATTTTTTTTCTGCATCCCTGGTGCCCCGTGTTGGTTCTTAAGCTGAAATAAACTGAGCTCCTCCATCACATTATAAAGCGTTTTAAACTTACATTTCAAAACACAAGTAATTCACAAATAGATTCTTGTTTTAAATTTTCAAAATTTTTTATTCCCTTGATCATCCAGTCCTACTTTCCTCAGAGTAACCACTATTACCAGTTAAGTGTAAATCTGAATTAGACAGTTTTATGTGCATTTACACACACACACACACGTTTAGAAATATATGGGGCTTTTCTGTGTTTTTAAAATACATGTTATTATATTATATACATAGTTTGTATAACATGCTTTCTCATGTAATGTTTTTGGTGATCTTTCCATAATAATCTATTTATTGATCTTCTTCATTCTTTCAAAATGTTGAATTCCAAAGGAGACCCTGAGACAAGGATTCAACAAGTACTTTATGTGAGAAGTCATCCCAGAAAATACCGGTAGAGGAACAGGGAAATAAGACAGGAAGGAAAGGAGGCCAATAAAGGGTGTTTGATCAAGCAAGCCATCACTGTAGGTAACCAGAGGTCCAGTCCACTGGGGAGCTCTGCGAGCCAACATATGACACAAATGTAGAACCTTGTTACCTAAAGAGAACTGCAGTATTTACCCATCAGGTCCCATCTACCATTGGTTTAGGGCTGCTTCAGAGAGGCACCGATTCTTCAGTACTTTTGGATTGCCATGCACCTGGGCAGAGAGATCTCTGGTGGCCAGAGAAAATCTTCAATCAAGTAGATACAAGTGCTAGCAGTTTGAAGTCAACTGGCATGCATAGACATGGCAAGTCACAGATTGTGTGGGTGGAGCACTGACAGGGTCTACTACAGAATGGATGTGACTTTATTAAAACACTTCTCATTTAAGTTGCTTACATTTTTTAGCTTATACAAACAAACCTTCAATAAGTATTCCATTCATGCTCCTTATGCACATGTGCAAATATTTCTTTAGGATAGATACCTACAAGAGGGATCACCCATTACACAATGTTTCTCTCTAATTTTAATCTCCCAGGCTGGGGAATGTCTACTGTGATCCATTCTGAACTCCAGGCTGCCAGAATGCAGACATCCTCTTTTCCTTAGTCCCTTAATCTTGCCTTTTCAGGAATTCTTCCAAAATTGAAGACCCGAGAACATCTAATGACTTTCCTACTGTACTGAATGGGATTTCCATAGCCTCATTTTCTCTCCATAGTCTATCCCTATAACTTTACCCTTATCCTCTGCCTTAAAAACCTGCTGTTGCTGGTTTATTCAGATTGTAAGTAGTATTGTAGTAATAAAAAATCAGATTCTGGAGCAATAGGTTTCTTCTACTTGGTCATATATATTGCCTTTATTTACCTGCATAGGCAGGCTGTCGTTTACAAATAAAGAGCACCTGTTCACAGCTTCAGACTGTGTCTTTACAACCCCTTTACACAGTAGCCAGTTGAAGGACACAATTATAAAATTTTTGAATTCAAAAAAATTAATTCTAATTTTTATTTATACTTTTTAAGTCAACTTTATTAAACTGTAGTTTACATCCAATAAGTGTTTTAAATTCAATGAGTTTTGACAAACATACACTCATGTATCACTACCCCAATCAAAATAGAGATCATTTTTCTATCTCGTCCCTTTCCAGTCAATCCTTCCCACTCTTGATCCAAGGAATCACTTATTTGCTCCCCATCGGTATAGATTAGTTTTGCCTGTTCTAGAATTTCATAAAAATGGAATTATATGGTATGTTCCGTCATATAAGATTTCTTTCACTGAAAATGTTTTTGAGATTCACCCATGTTGTTGCTTGTATTGGTAAATCTTTTCTTTTTTATTACTGAATAGATTCCATTGTATAGATGGATCACAATTTGTTTATCCATTCACCAGCTGATGGACATTAGGGTTATTTATACCTCTGAGCAATTATAAACAAAGCTGTTAAAAATATGCATGTATAGGTTTTTCTGTGGACATATATTTTCATTTCTCTTGAGTAAAGTCCTAGAAATATGATTGCTGGATCATAATGTAAATGTATGTTTACTTTTATACAACCCAACCAAATTATTTTCCAAAGTGACTGTAACATTTTGCATTCTCACCCAAAATGTGTGAGGGTTCCAGTTGCTCAACCTCCCAGCACTTGGGATCTCTTATTGCTAATGATGGTAAACATATTTTCATGTTCTCACTAGTCACTTGTATAGCTTCTTTTGTGAAAAGTGCATTCAAATCTTTTGCCCACTTAAAAAGTTGGGTGTAGGTATGCTTTACATATTCTGTAGGTAAGTCCTTTGTTGGCTATTGTGAATATTTTCTCCCAGTCTATGGCTTGCTTTTTCAAATCTTCTTAGCAGTGTATTGAAGAGTAGTATTTTAAATTTTTGATGAAAGGCAATTTATCTATTTTTTCTTTTACTGCTAGTGTCGTAAAAAGAGATCTTTGCTTACCATAAGACCATAAGGTTTTTTTCTTATATTTTACTCTTTTACATTTAAATCTATGATTTACTTAGAGTTTATTTTTGTGTATGGTGTGATGTCAAGGGTTTTTTGTTATCTCTCTCCTTCCCAGTTTGGATATCCAGTTGTTCTAGCATTGTTTATTGAAAAGATTATC
This sequence comes from Phataginus tricuspis, assembly GCA_029783875.1. Lineage (NCBI taxonomy): Eukaryota > Metazoa > Chordata > Mammalia > Pholidota > Manidae > Phataginus > Phataginus tricuspis. The sequence continues at coordinate 3,802,964 of JAQQAC010006923.1, read as the reverse complement.
TTTTTCTATTGAATTTTCTTAACACCTTTGTTGAGAAATCATTTGATCAAATATCTGTAGGCCTATTTCTGGAAACTCTATTCTGTTCCATTGAACTATGTGCCCTTATGCCAATACCACATTGTTTTGATTAATATAGCTTTGCTGTATGTCTTGAAATCAGGTAATTTTAGTCCTCCAACTTTGTTCTTTTTTTTCAAAAATTGTTTTGCTTAGTCTAGGTCATTTGCACTTCCACATAGATTTTGAATCAGTTTGTCAAATTCTACCAAAAAAAAATGCTTCTGGGATTTTGATTTGTACTTCACTGAGTTCATAGATCAATTTGAAAAGAACTGACATCTTATCAATATTGAGTCTTCTAATTCATGAATACAGTATATCTTTCCAGTTATTTAGGTTTTCTTTAATTTAAGTGAGCAATGTTTTGTACTTTTCAGAGTACCACAGACCTTGAACATACTATATTAAGTTTATCTGGAAGTATTTCAAAATTTTTAATGTCATTGTAAGTGGTACTGGTTTTTAAATTTCATTTCCACTGACTCATTGCTGGTATTTGGAAATCAATTGGCTTGTTTATAGTGACTTTGTATCCTGTGGCCTTGCCAAATTCAGTTCTAGTAGTTTTTTTCTAGATTTTTGAGGCTTCTCTAATTTTATTACTCTATAAGCAAAAAAGTTTTATCTCTTACTTTCTAATATTTAGGACTTTTATTTCTTTTTCTTGCCTTATTGCATTGGTTAGGACTTCCAATGAACATTGAGTAGAAAAGATGAGAGCAAACACCGTCACCTTGTTCCCAATCTCAGGTAACAGTCTTCTATTGTTCAGTCTTTCAGCATTATGTATGATGCTCTTGGTAGGTTTTTCATAGATGCTCTTTGGCAAGTCCAAGAAGTTTACCTCTGGTTTTAACCTGCAAATATTTTTAGTTTCAACTGTTTATATTTCACCACGCTAAAAGATGTTGGGACTCGAGGCCTCGGTTCTGTTTTCTCTAGTAGTGTGATGTAGAGAGCATGGTTTTGGAGTCAAATAGATTTGAACTCTGCCACTTTCCAACTGTGTGACCTTATTCAAATGCTCTATCTTCCATTTCAATTTCCTCGCTTGTAAAATAAGGATAACTAATTGATTTTTAAAGTTTATTGTGAATATTTGATTCACTTGCATGTATCTGCCACATAGTAGGTACTCAAAATATATTACTACCCTCTCTCCATCCCTTACCTTCTCTTAGTAATATGTTTTTGACTTTATAATGACATTTATAATGTCTGCCCAAATTTCACAGTAGGGTTTTTTTTTAATAGGTATTGGTCATAGGAAGGTCAGGATCTCATCAGTGGGTGAGAATTCCATATGTTGCAGTAACATGACATCCAATCATGTGCTTTCCTCAGCTGACTGTGGGTGGATTCCATAATTATTTCCAGGCTAAGACTTCCTGGGATTAACATGTTGTCCCAACCACTACAAAACAAATGCACTGTTCCAAATGATACCTAATTATATCACGTTCACTGCTTTTAATAATATATCCAGAAAGAATGATTCACAAGTCTTGGCTCTAATTTAGATGTACAGAGAAACTTTATTGTTAGTCCATATACATGTGTTCTTAGGCCTGGAATTCTCCAACTCTGAGCTCAGCAGGAGTCAAGGACACTAGAGCAAAAAGTGCAAAAATGATGCTAAAACTCCCAGAGCAGTGATTCCAAATGCCAATCCCGGAGCAAGTGCCTGATGAAGTGTTTCACGCAGACCTCTTTAGAATAAGACATAAGAGGATGATTTGTACATTTTTCATAAAGCTAAATGTACTGTCTTTTATTCTGAGATTCTATTTCTCCTACCTTTTTGGTGTCCCTATGTTGTTTCATTATGGTGGTTATTGATTATCCTTATTTGGTAAAATTAATTAGCCAGTTTATCTTACTCTACTACATACCATCAATTTAAAAAGTAATTTTTAAAATTACTGGCCTGAGAAATAGCAGAGTATATCTTCCTGGAGAACTTCAGTATGCCTAGATTTGTGCAATGGTAACAGATTGCCTATTGTCATTATTATTTAGGGCAACTATGTCCCTCCTTGAAGTCACTTTAGAATCCTAGCCTCCATCCTCCAACCAGGGGGTGTCAGCCCAGTGACAGAACTGCAGAGGCTGGACACAGAGAGCCTGGGATGCTCTAGTGAACTGAGGTCACCTGACCTGAAAAAAGTATAACTGTCAATTTTGTGGCTCTAAACAGGGGGATGTATTGGACAAACGGAAAACAAAAATAGAGGTGGATAAACACCAAGAGAAAGGACCCACATGAACATGTTGAATATTGGGGGGAACCCAGGGTTTGTGTAAAGCCTGGTTTATGGCACAGGAACAGAATCATGAGTGAGAAGACGCTCAGCTCAGAAGAAGCTGAGACTTAACTTCATAAGCCTCCATTTCCATAGCCGCTAGGTGGAAATGATCACCCTGCCCTGTCTTTCTGGAGTGTTTGCTTGTGGATTGAATGATAATGGATAGGAGAGTGCTTTGCAAACTACAAAATACCGGAAAATTTTAAGAAAGGACTCTCTTACTTTGGTGAGAACTGAGAAGGCAATATTTCTAGACACACAACATAGCTCCAGGCAATCTCTTTACTGAGAAGAGATAATGGAAATGTACACGGCCTGTAGGCTAAATACTGTCAGAACATGTTATCACCAAATAAATCCGGACAATTGTATTTTTAATGCCATATTCCCAAACCTGGTAACTAGGCAGAGAGGTGAGATACCAGCTCTGGTGAGATGTTGGATGCAAAGTATGGTCCGAGGTCCACAAAAGGGCAGCCAGGGTCTGTGCCAGTGCTCGAGCCTCTGTATGCTGGGTAAAGTTCTCAGGCCATGTTTGGGCTGCAATGATATGCTGGTGTAAATTCAGAAGATGGTTCTTCTGAAGACCTATCCTAGCATGAGCAGAACTTTTAAACAACAATAAATAATTTTAAGCACCCTAAAGTTCATGCTGTCAGAATATATTCAGATCACAGTTTAATAATAACAGTTATCATTTATTAAGTGCAACCTATGCAGGGGGACTACTTTAAATATTTTAATATATTATCTCATCTAATCCACCCTATGGGTAAGGTACTATCTTTACCTGCATTTTTAAGATGAGGAAACTCATAGATGTACAGAGAACTCAGTACCTCACCCAAGGTCATGATTTTAGTAAGTGATGGAGACTGGATTTGGACAAGGCAGTCTCACCCAGGTTTAACCAATACTGCTCCTCTACTTTTATTAAACACAGCTCTATTCTAGGCACTGGACCAGTAAGCCACAGGGATTAATAAAACCAAATCTATGCCCTTGAAAAACATTCAGTCTAGTAGGGAAGAGGGAGGCACAGATAATTGTAACACAGTGCGTATTACTATAGACATGTCTATCTTTCTCATACTGATTTATCTTCCTCCAAAGCATCCCTTTTCACCAGCTAACAAACTACATATTTACTTGTTTATTTATTATCTGTCTCCCTCTACCAAAACTATAAACTCAACAAGGGCAGGGGTTTTGTTTTGTTCACCGCTATATCTCAGTATCGAAGAGAATGCCTGACATGTAAATATATTTAGAAGCTGCCTTCAAGGCACAAGAGTAGAAATTAAATAAAAATGAACAAGAAATGTCACAAAATATTCATGGTTCTTCCTCAGTGATCTGTGCTGACAAGATCTTTGTGAAATGGAGTGTGCTGAAAAGCTTCAGGGAGAAGAAAGGACATCAGCCAGAACTTTGGCAGCGAATTCCCCCTTAAATGTCATAGTTCTTTTACGCGGATGCACATATACACGCAAGTCCATCCCCCACCTCCCTTATCCCCTCCAGCCATATCAAGCAGGTTGTCTTTTTCCACGAATTGACGTACCTTTACACATTTTGTTCCCCTTTCTAGAAGACCCTCCTGCTGTGCCCCCTCCTACCCACAGCTCCCCTGTGCTTTACCACCTCAGTTTTATCCTTTGACACTCCTACCAACTGTCACTTCCTTATTGAGATGACCCACCTCTGCGCTCGCATCGCACCCTCTAAAGTCGTTCAGTACTAGAATCATGGCTTTATTTGTCTCTGGCCTTGTGCTAAAGGCTCCTTGAGAGCTGAGCGTATGTCTTATTTAGGCTGTATTTCAAGAACCAAACACTATGCCTGGCATGAAAATAACACCCATGACATGTTTTGGGATGGTTAACGGAATAATCAATCTCTCTCTCTCTCTCTCTCTCTCCACACACACACACACACACACACACTTCATTGCAGGGATTATGTCCTCTAATTCCAGTAGTCCTTTCACTAAGCTTGTGAAAGCGCTCCACATGGAAGTTGCTCAACACATTCTGAATAAAAACAACCATTAAAATATAAAGGATAATACCATGGAGGTACTTGTACCACTTGTAAAACATGTAACAAACCCATACAAAGCTACAAAGTAAATTAGGGTGCTAATTGTGTGAGAATAAACAGGCAAATCAATAAAACAGAATAGAAAGCCGTAACAAATAAAAGTGTGTTATTTCATGAAGGTGGCATTTTCCAATCAATTAGGAAATGAAGACTCATTTGGAAAATGCTGGGAGAAATTAGTTGGAGATTTTGGTGAAAAGAAAACTTAAATCCTTGTATCATACTATTTACTAAAATAAATAAATATGAATTTAATAATAACTCATATTATTGTTTACTATGAGCCAGACTTGACACCAAGCATGTCACAAGCATTAGCTAATTTGAGCATGATGACAGTTCTATGAGATTGGTGCTATTCATTTTATTTCTGTTTTCAAATGAGTAAACTCAGGCTCAGAGTTTAAGTTGATCAAATTCTCGCAGTCAGTCAGTGGCAAAAGCTGGTATTCAAACCCCAGGCCTGCTAACATCACAGCCCTTCTGCTTAACCACCACACTACAGTACCTTTCACCAAAGAACTGTAAACACTTGAACCACAGAAGAATTACCACTAAAAGATAATATTTGAGTGTCATGTTTCCTTAGCTCCTCTGGTCTGTGACAGCTTCTCAGATTTGTCTTATTCTTGATGACCTTGAAGCTTCTGAGGGACACTGGTAAGGTATTTTGTAGAATGTCCCTCAATTTGTGTTTGTCTGGTATTTTTCTCAGGGTTAAACTGGGGCTATGGGTTTTTGGCAGAAAGGCCATAGCAGTAAAGTGCCATTCACATAACATCATATCAAGGGCACATGCTGGCAAGATGACACATCGCTGTTGATGTTGACCTTGGGCATCTGGCTGAGGTAGTGTTTGCCAGATTTTTCCACTGTAACATTACTCTCCAGCTCCTCGTTTCCATACCATACTCTGAGAGCAAGCACCAAGCACAGCACATACTCAGGGTGGAAGGAGATAGCTTATGCTCTTTTGACATAGCTTCCTGCCTTCCTTAGCAAGGCACCTCTCCCCAGAACACCATCCACTTTTGGAAACTTCACTCTAAGACAGATCATGTGCATTGGCTACTGGAATTTTTTAAGAGGGTGCTAGTTAGAAGCCTTTACAAACTCCTATAGAGAGACTTGGTGAACTCCTGAGAATGATAGTGGGGGAGAGAGGCTGCCAAGGGACAGGTCTCCAGGGCTTGCTGATAACCCATTCTATTCCAGATCTAGTTCTCCCCAGATAAGCCCATATTTTCTATCTTGTGTTTCACCCGCACCAATACCTGTATAGTAGGGCCCAGTAAATGTTTATTGCCTGAGGGATTTTTTAACTTGAAGGAATGCATTTGCCCAATTACAAGATTCTCCAAGGCTTTATTTATGCTGGCACCCTTTAAAAAGACTGACATTGATAAATATTCACTTAAATAAATTAATGTACCCATCTCAACGGTTCCTTTTGTCTATATGGACAAACTCACATTCCAAAGCATGTGACCCTAAAACTGAAAAAAACAAAAAACAGCCAACCCAACTGTGCTTCAGGCTTTATGCTGATACATTTGTTGTTGAGGATTAGATGAGAAGATGTAAAGCATTATACACAGTACCTGGTGCATAGTTTGTACTCAATGAATATTAGCTTTTTTTGTTGTTGTTATTGAGGTCTTTTTTTTTTCTTATTTTTCTTGGCATTTGTTAAGTTTTGTCATTGTGCCAGCAATTGCATAGATGGAAAGGTAAAGAGTGAGTAAGGAGATGGGATGAAAGACATTTATTAAATTATAAATACAAGAACCTACTTCTTAAAAATATATAAAAAGTGCTGGAAATGCAGCAATACGTAAAGCATAAGAATGTGCATCTGAAAGTGGTGTTATAAACCAGGTATATAGGAAAGACCAGTTGGACCTGAGCTTGCATATTTATTTATTTATTTACTTAAAAATATTTAATGATAATCTACTAAGTGCCAAACATTGTTGTTAGGTGTTGGGAGTACAGCAGTTGATAATAAAGATTTGGTTCTTGCCCTTGTGGAGTTTACTGTCTACTATTTACCGTTGAGACAGCAGTTAATAATGAAGGACAAATGAATAAGTGAATACAAATTGTGATTAAATACTACCCATATCTAATAAGCAATTCAAAGTCAACTTATCCCAACTGAATTCTTTGTTTCCCTTCGCATCTTGTCCAGTGTTCTCCATCTCTGTAAATGGCACCACCCTTCACCAATTACTTAGGTCCAAAACCCTAAAGTGATCCTTGACTAAACTCTTTCTTATATTCCAGCCATTCCCATCTTTTGGCTTTACCTTCAAAATGTATCCTGAGTCCAATCTCTTCTCACCATTCCCAAGACTTCTCCATTGCCCAAGACACCATCATCTTTCACCAGGATTATCCAATACATCCTCCTGCTTCTACTCTTTCTTCTGTAAGATCTATTCTCCACACAGAATTAAGAATAGTGATCTTTGTTATGCCTTAAAATAGTCATAACAAAGATAAAATAGCATCCTTCTCACAGCCAAAATAATACCCAGAAATAAGTATACTTAAAAGGTGAAAGACTCATACTCCAAAACCTATAGAACACTTCTGAAAAAAGTTATTTAAGGAAGACTTAAATAAATGGAAAGACATCCCATGTTCATGGATTAGAGACTTAATATTGTTAGGATAGCAGTACAACCCAAAGTTATCTACACATTCAATGAAATTCCCCATCACAATTCTAATGACTTTTTTTTTTCAGAAATGGAAAAGCCAATCCTCAAGTTCAAGTGGAATTGAAAATGGCTCTGAATAGCTGACAATATTGAAAAAGAAGAAAAAAGTTGGAAAACTTACGTTTCCCAATTTAAAGTACAGTAATCAGTGTGGTGCTGACATAATGGTAGAATATAGACCAATAAAAAATAATTGAGAGACCAAAAATAAATCTATGCATGTATGTCCAGAACATTTTTTTGACAAGGCTGCCAAGTCCATCCAAAGGGGAAAGAATGATCTCTTCAACAAATGGTGCTGGGAAAATGAGATAACAACATGCAAAAAAAAAATGAAGTTGGATCCCTTCCTCACACCATGAACAAAAATTAATTCAAAATGGATATATGACCTACATTCATAAACTGAAGTCATAAAATCTCTTAGAAGAAAACAAGGGTAAATCTTTATGATCTTGGATTTGGCAATGGATTCTTAGATACAATGCTATAACCATTAGCAACAAAAAAAAAAGATAAAACTTCAACAAAATTAATAAATTTTGTGCATCAAAGGGCACTATTAAGAAAGTGAAAAGACAACCTATAGGATGGGTGAAAATATTCACAAATTACCTCTGATAAGGGTCTCTTGTGTCCACAATATATAGAGAACTTTTGTAATTCAACAACAGAAAGGCAATCCAATTTAAATATGAGCAAAAGACTTGAATAGACAGTTGTTCAAAGAAGATATACAAATTGCTAACAAGCACATGAAAAGATGCTTAAAATTATTATTCACTAGGGAAATGCGAATCAAAACCACAATGAGTTACCATTTTATACCTATTACGATGGTTATAATAAAAGAAGGCAGGTAATAACAAATGTTGACATGGGTGTGGAGAAATTGGAAACTTTTGCATTGCTGGTGGGAATATAAAATTGTGCAGCCACTGAGGAACAGTTTGGTAGCTCTTCAAAAATTTCCATGTAGAATTATATCATATGACCCAGCAATTTCACTCCTTAGTATATACCCAAATAAACTGAAAACTAGTACTCAAATAAATACATATACATGCATGTTCATATCAGCACTATTTTCAGTGGCCAAAAGGTGGAAAAAAACCAAATGTCCCTCAGTGGGTGAATGGATAAACGAATTGTGGTATATACATGCAATGTAATATTATTCAGCCATAAAAATGGATGAAGTACTGATATATGCTATGATGTTTGAAAACATTATTCTAAATAAAAGAAGCCAGACTTGCAAAAGATCATATATTGTGTAATTTCATTTATATAAAATATTCAGAATAAGTAAATACATAGAGATTGAATGAAACTTGGGTTGCCAGGGTCTGGGGGAAGGGAGAATAGGGAGCAGCCGCTCAATGGGGTCATGGTTTCCTTTTGGGGTGATAAAAATATTTTGGAAGGTAGAGAAGGTGGTTGCACAACATTGTGAATATACTATGTGCCACCTAATTGTTCACTTTAAAATGGTTCATTTTATGTTATGTGAACTTCACTTAAAACAAAAGAGTAGTCCTTTTATAAAAGAAGTCATTTTGTCACATTCCGTGGTTTTAGATGAGGTTGAAGAGTTAGTTTGTAACATATGAGGCAGGACCTTAGGATTAAGCTTCATGGGACACAAAATCATGATTAATAAAAAGCCATTTACCATGAAGGACCACTGTCTCAGGTACCTGAAATACAGACCAGCACTTTCTCTCCATGAAAGAAAGGAGATCAGAAAGCTGCTTGAAGGAACAAGAATTAGCCCTGGGGATAATAGATTGATGAATGCCTACCGACATCAGCCTTGGGTGGCCTGATTCATCTTTTAGTAATAGAGATGGTTTTGCCGTTGGTCTGTGATGCTCCAGGTCTGAGTGTTGAGGCTCCCTTGGGGAGGACACTACCAATTCTTGATTCAGCAGTTTTCTCTGTCTGTGTTCTCTTGACTGACCAACTTTTTCTTTCCCTCTGCACTCCCCAGCTTTTCAATTTTGACAAATTCTTTAGGCTTGTTAATATCTTCAGTTATGCAGAGGATCCACCCCTGTCTCCTTCAGGTGATTATGCATGTCTAATCCCATGCATTATCTTATTTAAGGTCCAAGCTCTCTCTCTCTCTC
>JAQQAC010006923.1:3626425-3793234 GCA_029783875.1 Phataginus tricuspis | reverse complement strand
GAGAGAGAGAGAGAGAGAGAGAGAGAGAGAGAAAGAGAGAGAGAATGGGCATCTCATCTACAAACTCCATCTAGCCACAATACACCCAAAGTAACCCAAGTGACTGGCATGTCTCAGTTCAATGATTCTCAATAAGGAATAGAAGTGAGGGTATTGTGGGAGTGGAAAGGGCAGTTAATCAGAATTCCCTAGGGAGCTTTTCTGAACTTTATATGATTGACTTCCTCCCTCATCTGCCAAGAGTGATGGACCAGAGGGTGGGATAAGTGGAGACGACAAGCATGAGTATTTTGGTTAAGATCCACAGGCAATTCTGAAAATCTTTTCTCTTTTCCCCATTCTTATAAGAAATCATATACATCAAGGGAGCCACTGATGGTGGCTGAAAGCTTGAGACACACACAGACACTTGCATCAAAGGAACTACGCCTTTAATCAGTGAATCTGGAGCCCAGTGGCTTTTGAAGCGAGAGAAGATCCCACAAGACTTTCTTCTTGGATACTTCTCCATCAGCTAGGTCTTTGTTACTATTTTTGTTTCAGAACCACCCACCTAGTTGAGGCTTTCTTTCTCAGGAAAGGCATTTACCCCCCAGAGTTCTCACCCACCAGAGAGTGAGAAAGAAGAGAACCAGTGGAAGTGGGAGTTGCAAAGCAAAGAGAATATGTGTCCCCTGATGACTGATTTCCCCAACACACACACACACTACTTTGCAACAGGAAAGACTGACGTAAGGGTTTTAGAAAGTGAAAGAAAGCTAATGAGTTCACAATCATTTTTGTGGTGGTAGAGGGTAAAGATGCAGGCTGAATCCCCTTTACGGATGATCAAATACCTCATTTCACTTGGAATCTGAGTTGGTGAAATAAGTAGAGTGAAATGCCAGCTTCAGATTGTTCCATTTGCAAAGGGTGGTGCCTGTCAGTGGAGGTGATCCTTTTCCATGGGAGATTTGGAATATATACAAGAAGAAAAGGAACCAGTATAACAGTTGGAATTGAGTCAGCCACTTGATTTTTTGGTTCTGGACAACAGTAAGATACATGAAATTTTAGTGAAATTTTAAGCCTATCTGCATGTCAGTGGGTTGTATAAGCACGATCTACTGGAACATGTTTGGTGATAGTAAGAACTGGCTCTTTTCCAGCCCTTCTCCCTCAATTTCTCTCCCTAAAACCAAAGGCCACACTAAGAGCTGCACCCTGACAGGTGGCCAAATCAACACAGCACGGGATGACTAAGTGCTTTAGAATTGCAGCTTCCAAATGGAACTGATTCCTTTGGCAGACATGGCCAGGTATGACAGCCTGCTCTCAAGAAGACCAAAAATCAGCAAGAGGTTATTTCCTACTGAATTTGGTTTGCAAATTGGCCAGATGTGGCTTACAGAAAGTTTTTTTTGGCCCACATGATATTTAAATTTTTTAATTTGGACCAACGTTTAGAAATTCTGATTTGGGGCCTTTTTCTTTTTAAATGAGAAACTCTGATAATACTTAGCCTGCATTTCTGCATGGCAAGTATTGACTGGAACTGAGAAGCAGCATCTCCTTTTAGACAGTTTTGCTATAGTCCCCACTACTCATGCAGTGCAGGGACGTGCTATTATACCCATTGGAGCTCAGACCTCTGTCAGTGTGCAGACAGCAGCCAGCGTGCCCCAGAACACTCAAAACCAAAAGGAGGAAGCATCAGCCTCCATCTGGAAAAGCCCAAAGAGAACCCCTGAGTGCAAGTCTCCTCAAGTTTTAGTGGGGCAACACATGGGAATTCTCTTGAGACAAATTAGAAGTCCTCCTGGAAGATACACCAGACTGTAGAGAATGTAACAGCTGCTCTGTGATAGTGCAGAAGAGGTTAGCATTAATCCCTGAGAAAATGGTTTTCTCTTACCTCCCATAAATTCGTTTCTAGGTTCGTTGGATATGCAGTGGTTCTCAACTGAAGTGACTGTGTTGGGGTTGAGAAAGTGTCCCTGGTATTGACACATGCCTTCTGATTGAGAAACACTGTCGTTATCAGTCTCTGAGTTCTGTGTGATTATTTCCATAGGGACTGTAGTTCCTCCTTCAGAATTGTACCTTGGCTCTGAACCCCTGAGAACTGTTTTATAACTAAATGCAAGAGGGGAGTCCTGAAGCTTATAAAGGTTTCCAAGTGGTTTCCAAATCTGTTTGCATCAGAATCCTCTATAAATCTTTTAAAAATTCAGATTTCTGGGCTCTATTCCATACCTGCTGTATTAGGATCTTTGAGAGTGGGGTCCACACGTTTTGCATTCTTAACATGCCTACCAGCTGATTCTGATATAGTCATCATAATACCAGCTTGTGCTTCTAAGATGAACTTTTGAGAGGCTTGGGATATGATATCCCCAAGCTTTTGGTAGTGTTTATGGGTCACCTTCTACATCTGGCAGAACAAGGGCATCAGACTTTGACAGCTTAACTGATTCTGGTGCATTTCATCCTGATATGGGAATACCCAATTCCCACTTGGAGTGCATAAATTCATTAAGTAAAGTTCTCCTAGGACGCCAAGATTGTCTCATACACTGTTTCTGCCTATAGCTTCACAGTGGGTACCCAGTTAGGGGTATCAGCACCAGGTGCATGGACAGCTCCTTCCCCAGGACTTATTACTCTAATTCCAAAGACTGGACTCTGCCCACGGTTCTGATCAGAATTTCCCTGTCTTTCTTGCTTTTCTTGCCACAGCTTTAAGCACTCAGGTTAAAGTCCACAGGTTTGACATTTAGTAATACAAGAAAGCACGTGATTCCCAAACAAACTGGATTAGACAACATATTTCAAAACTTGCCCAGATAAACAAACTTCCTAAACCTGTTATCACTGTCTTCATCTTTTTGGAAATGTTGCACAGTCATCCACTGAGTCTAATTCTGACATAAAGTTTCTATTTTGTAAACAATGTAACTTTTGAAAAATTTTTAATGGTCCCCTACTAGGTTGAAATTAATGTCATTTATAGTTGCATTCCCTCTGGCTTTGTTTTCCACATCTTAAGAAAATGCTTGTGTAGCTGCCTTACCTTTTCACAAATTATCACGGGATTAAGGGTACATTTTGGAGGGACTTGGTCTTCTAGGATTATATTGAGAATATATAGCTTAAGTAATTCTTTCTCTTCTCCCCCAGAGACAGGCATGGACTGTGGAAGAAAGAGAGTATTAACTATTGCCATAGGGAATTGTTTTGTTTGATTTAAGGGAACTGATGTGAACCATACATTAACAAGGAAAGTAGCTTCTTAAATGTTGACATATGAAGCCAAAGTGTCCAAAGCTACATGTTGTCTTCAAGCCTTCTTAAGTTGGGGTCTTCGATCTCTTCAACCGAGTCCTGGGCTGACATCAGCATGTGGTATAAGGGGAAGGGGAATGGAGCTGGCATTGACTGAGCACTTAACCGCCTCTGGTAGGTTCTTTACTTCCAATCATTCATTTTAATTTTAAGAGACAAGTATCAGTAATTTTCAACTGGGAACACAAAGACTCAGTAAGGTTAAACAAATTCACCAAGTGTTGCACAGCTAGTTAGTGGTGTGTCCCCTCCTTGAAGTTTAGCCTCCGTATGTGAAAGTGGTCTAAATTCCAAGCTTGTATCCTTTTACCAGGTTATTTTTACCTAGGGAAGAAGCCAAGACCTGGCGGAACTGTGCCTAATGGATGGAAAAGAAGGTGGCCCTGGGAAATCAAACTCAGGAGGCAGGCCAGAATCCGAAGGCAATATGTTAACTCCATTGCCTCTTTTCTGTCTGAGAAGGACATTTGGCAAAAATAATACTTTCTTCCACAACTAGAAACCCATCACTTATAGTTACTAACAAAATGTTTATTTTATCAGTAAGAACAACTCTGCCAGTAAATGAAGGTGATCTCAGTTCCGATATCCGTCCCCCTATAGAGAGTGCTGGGGCACTTAATATGTCCCAAATGAACTAGTTCCTCACATCATCCTACTTTTTCTCTTACCTTCTCTGTCTCAGCTATTTTGCTGAACCAAGCTCGAAATCTGAGATCCATCTTTACGCTTTCCTTACACCTGTTCTAATATTACCAAAAGCTACTGGTTAGTGTTTATCTTTGCAACTCTTCCATTTCTCTCAATTCTACTGCCCTGCCCTGGTTCAGGCCATCATCATCTCCTGCCTAGACTATTGAAGTAGCTTCCAAACTAGTTTCCTTGCCTCCAGTTTTGTCCCCCAGCCATCTGTCAAAGTAATCCAAAATGCAATGCTATGTTATTTCCCTACATTTAATGTAGTGAATATAGTGGTTAAGAGTGAGAGCTCTGGAGCCAGACTACTTGGGTTTGAATCCCAGCTCTGCCATTTACTGTGCATCCCTGTACAAGTTACTTAATTTTCTTATATTTAATTTCTGTATCTGTAAAATGGGGATGATAATAATGGCACCTACTTCAAAAATTGTTATTGAGGATTAAATAAAATAGTACCCGCTGTTGCCTTATTTCTCTGGCACAGTTTATAGCAAAACACTACATTGAAATGAAATTGTCAAATGAAAAGGCAATGAAAGAATTGTCTTTATTGTTCCCAATCTTTTCTTTCTATTTTTAAAAAAACTTTTTGTTATAGAAAAGTTTAAACATACACAGAAGAGAAAATGGTTTAATAGTCTCATATGCCCATCACCCAATTTCTAATAATTATCAACTTAAGGCCAATTTTTGTTTTATCTCCCACCCCTTCTCCTGGATTATTTTGCATCAAATTACAGACATATAATTTCATCTGTAGAGATTTCAATACGTACCTTGGAAAGATAGGAGATCTTTACCAAAACTCTCAAAACTATGTCATATCCAAAAAAATAACAGTGATTGGGGATCACTGTTAAAAGAAGTTGTAACCACATATCCAACCAGTGCTCAAATTTTCAATTATTTTAAATGTCATGCTTCCCCCTATTCTTTGTTTGAATTAAGATCTAAATAAGGGTCACTTGTAATTTTTTGATTTACCTTTAAATCTCTTTTGATCTGTAAGTTTCCCCTCCATCTCTTTTCATTTTTGCAATGTTTTCCTTGAAGAAACCAGCTATTTTTCCTGCACAGTTTCCTACAGTCCTAACCTACCTGGTCCTCCACCCCTTCCCAGCAATCACTGTCACCCTATGCTCCAGAGGAAGCTTTGGTACAGCCAAGGGGAAGGTCAGAGTCACCTGTGGTCCAAGTTGCAGCACAGAATACTGGGAACTGATGGTCTGTATTTGCCCTGCTAGTATCTCTGCTTCAGGAATAAACATTAAATAGCAAATAAAAAATACCATTGGCTGGTGGACTGCAGAGAGACTGCAGAGGAAGATAAACTTTTCTTGCTTATGAACAAGAGCCCCACATTTTCACACTGTCCTGAGCCATGCACAGCATGTAGCCAGCCCCGTAGTGCTCAGTAAATATTTGTGAAATGAATGAATAATATACATAAAGCTCTCAGAAATATCTGGTTTGTGGTAAGCCTTCAATAGAAGTTAGCTATTATCAGCTATTGCCTTATTAGTGACCATTTCTGCTTTAAGTTTAATACTCAAATTACAACCAACTTCATGTATTTTTCTCCCCACTTCATGATGTTTCTGGCATGTGTGTCTCTGTTTTTTGACTTCTCTGCTGGAAATTCCTTCTCTTTTCCTCTCTTCTACATTCACTTACATGGCTACCACTCAGTTCTATTTTCCCTTTGTCTAGGAAGTCTTCTCTGCTCCTCCTGAGTCAGATTCTCCCCTCTGTGCTTCCTGAACACTCTCTACTCTCTTCCTCTCTCAGGCTTCAGTCTTTCCAAGGTGGGTTTATGTCTGAGGGCCCTCCAAAGTCCCAGGACTTCATTTGGAGGGATTTGGAACGTGCCTGTGCCGCCAACCAGTTTAGGTACCTATTTTGCCAGGACAGAGCTCTCTTTCCAGCACCCTGGCCCCTGTGTTGAGTAGCTGCTCTTCATCTACCACATCCCTTATCTAGCGCTAAACTGATTGCTCTGTCTTGGTACCCAGAGTCCCAGTAGGACAGGGACCTGAATGAATACAACATGCTATTGGAATCCTGACACTCAGCTTAGTTGAGAAAATGGACAGTTCTATTTAGCATTGCATTTTCTTGAATCTAGCCTTATACATTTTATTTCTGTGCATACTGTTTAACATCTCTGAGCCTTAGCATCTTCATCTGTGAAATGGGGATAAGAGTGTCTATCTGGCATGGTTGTTGAAAAGTTTAAATAAAGAATGCTAGCCCTGATGAACATAGATGCAAAAATACTCAACAAAATATTAGCAAGCTGAATTCAAAAATACATCAAGAGGATCATACACCATGATCAAGTGGGATTCATCTCAGGGATGCAAGGATGGTACAACATTCGAAAATCCATCAACATCATCCACCACATCAACAAAAAGAAGAACAAAAACCACATGATCATCTCCAGAGATGCTGAAAAAACATTTGACAAAACTCAGCATCGATTCATGATAAAAGCTCTCAACAAAATGGGCATAGAGGGCAAGTACCTCAACATCATAAAGGCCATATATGACAAACCCACAGTTAACATCATACTTAACAGTGAGAAGCTGAAAGCTTTTCATCTAAGATTGGGAACAAGACAGGGATGCCCACTCTCTCCACTGTTATTCAACATAGTACTGGAGGTCCTAGCCCGGCAATCAGATAAAACAAAGAAATACAAGGCATCCAGATTGGTAAAGAAGAAGTCAAATTGTCACTATTTGCAGATGACATGATACTGTACATAAAAAACCCTTATGACTCCACTCCAAAACTACTAGAAGTAATATCTGAATTCAGCAAAGTTGCAGGATACAAAATTAACACCCAGATATCTGTTGCTTTCCTATACACTAACGATGAGCTAACAGAAAGAGAAATCAGGAAAAGAATTCCATTCACAATTGCATCAAAAAGAATAAAATACCTAGGAATAAACCTAACGAAGGAAGTGAAAGACCTGTACTCTGAAAACTACAAGACACTCCTAAGAGAAATTAAAGAGGACACTAACAAATGGAAATTTATCCCATGCTCTTGGCTTGGAAGAATAAATATTGTCAAAATGGCTATACTACCTAAAGCAATCTACAGATTCAACGCAATCCCTATCAAAATACCAACAGCTTTCTTCAATGAACTGGAACAAATAGTTCTAAAATTCTTATGGAACCACAAAAGACCCCGAATAGCCAAAGCAATCCTGAGAAAGAGGAATCAAACAGGGGGAATTATGCTCCCAGACTTCAAGCTCTACTACAAAGCTTCAGTAATCAAGACAATTTGGTATTGGCACAAGAACAGACCCACAGACCAGTGGAACAGAACAGAAAATTCAAACATTAACCCAAACATATACAGTCAATTAATATTTGATTAAGGAGCCTTGGATATACAGTGGGGAGATGACAGCCTCTTCAGCAGCTGGTGTTGGCAAAACTGGACAGCTACATGTAAGAGAATGAAACTGGACTACTGCCTAACTCCATTCACAAAAGTAAACTCAAAATGGATCAAAGACCTGAATGTAAGTCATGAAACCATAAACACTTAGAAAAACACATAGGCAAAAATCTCTTCGACATAAACATGAGCAACTTCTTCATGAACATATCTCCCCAGGCAAGGGAAACAAAAGCAAAAATGAACAAGTGGGACTATATCAAGCTGAAAACCTTCTGTACAGCAAAGGACACCATCAGTAGAACAAAAAGACACCATACAGTATGGGAGAATATATTCATAAATGATGTATCCGATAAGGGGTTGACATCCAAAATATATAAAGAACTCACGCACCTCAACAAACAAAAAGCAAATAATCCAATTAAGAAATGGGCAGAGGACGTGAATAGACACTTCTGCAAAGAAGAAATTCAGATGGCTAACAGGCACATGAAAAGATGCTCCACATCGCTAATCATCAGAGAAATGCAGATTAAAACCACAATGAGATATCACCTCACACCAGTGAGGATAGCCAACATCCAAAACACAAACAACAACAAATGTTGGTGAAGATGTGGAGAAAAGGGAACCCTCTTACACTGCTGGTGGGAATGCAAATTCGTTCAAACATTGTGGAAAGCAGTATGGAGGTTCCTCAAAAAACTCAAAATAGAAATACCATTTGACCCAGGAATCCCACTCCTAGGAATTTACCCTAAGAATGCAGCAGCCCAGTTTCAAAAAGACAGATGCACCCCTATGTTTATTGCAGCACTATTTACAATAGCCAAGAAATGGAAGCAACCTAAGTGTCCATCAGTAGATGAATGGATAAAGAAGATGTGGTACATATACACAATGGAATATTATTCAGCCATAAGAAGAAAACAAATCCTACCATTTGCAACAACATGGATGGAGCTAGAGGGTATTATGCTCAGTGAAATAAGCCAAGCCGAAAAAGACAAGTATCAAATGATTTCACTCATATGTGGAGCATAAGAGCAAAGAAAAAAAAACTGAAAGAAAAAAATAGCAGCAGACTCACAGAACCCAACTAACAGTTACCAAAAGGAAAGGGACTGGGGAGGATGGGTTGGAAGGGAGGGACAAGGGGGAAAAGGGGTATTAAGATTAGCAGACGTAATGTTGGGCGGCATGGGGAGGGCTGTACAACTCAGGGAAGGCAAGTAGTGATTCTATATCATCTCACTACGCTGATGGACAGTGACTGTAATGGGGTTGAGGGGGGACCTGATGAAGGGGGTAGTTTAATAACCATAATGTTGCACATGTAATTGTAGATTAATGATACCAAAATAAATAAAAATAAATAAACCCCTAAAAAAAATGCTAGCCCATATAGGAGTTTTGAAAACATCTCTCCCTCCTTCTGCCAGGCACACTATTAGCTAGGGGCATAGATCCTTCACACTGGCATAGATCTCCTGGTTTCCATGCTGCTGTGAACACTTTTAAGCTGCCCTAGCTCCAGCCTATATGTCACACTGTCAGTGTTAGTGACTATCTCCCCAGTAGGTCTGCCTGGCTTCAGAGAGGGAAAAAAAATCATTGTTTTGGTTCAAGTGTGATAAACAGTGATTGACAGGCCTGAAAAAGAAGCTGTTGAATAACAGGGAAAAAAAGCCTCTAATTATTCCCCTTAACCTGTCTGTTATCCCGTCTGTTCAATTCATTCTTTGACAACTGCCTTCACCTCCCTGCTTTAACTGTTTAGGAATAAATTATTTCGAAGAAATGTGTTTTCAAATAAATTTGTTAAAGGTACAATGTTGACATTTGGGAAGCTCTGTATCCTGAACCTGAGCCCCCCTGCACTCCACTGAAAGACTGGGAATCACTGGGGAGTCATCTATGATGGCAGCTAACAGGGATGGCCAGGTCCAAAGGGCAGCTTCTGCTCTTGGATCCTTCACGATTAGCTGGGTGACTTTCGGGCAATCCTTACTCTCCTGAGACACAGCTTCTTCCTCCGTACAATGGGCACACCTCTCCTACCTCTTGGTATAATGGATATAAAAGCACTTTGGAAAAGCAAAGAATGATTATTGTTATTACCTGGTGCTCAAAATACCGATCAATTCAATGAAAGAAGAAGACTGGCTGTCTTTGGGCTGGTTGCTCTAGTTCCTGCCCTGGGGACTCAGTCTCTGACTTGGCCTGTCAGCCAGGGTTCTCTGCATAAGTCTTCACATCTCTGTAGTGAGGAGAGCCAGGGAGCCCTTCAGGGACTTTCCTGGGTCTGGAGCCGGGGCAGGGGTTTGGTTGAGAGGAGGAAGGGAGGAAGAGGAAGGCTTCTGGAGGAGGGAGAAGGTGGGGGAATCCAGGATTTGACTGTGGGAGTTCATAACCGTATCATGGTTATTGTTACTCTGGCCACATCACTTGCTCATCCTCCCCACTGTTGCTGGGCCTGGGGGTTACCCTGATGGCCATTGTCAGCAGCATGCACAAGGGTCAATCCAGGGAGCAGGCGCTCTTGGTAGCGAACGTACTGTGCTCTGTGTGAAGTCCCCAGTGGGTGATGTTAAGGAGAGGGGCCTGAACCAGGAGCAGGACTCCTTACCTAACCATACAGTCTGCTTTTTGGAGTTGGGGTGATAGCTGAGCAGCAATCCTTAAAAAGGGTTTTCATCTGAGCATTAAACTAATAATATTAATAAAGAATACTTTGAGCACTACTATATGTCAGGCAGATGCCAATCAGGGAGGTTTTCTGCCCCTCAATATATAGATAAAATAGGCTGTTCTCCACCAGGCCAACTCTGTAGCCTGTGGAAGTCTGAACTCCTGCAGATTTTTGTGACTGAGAGATGTGTGCTCCGAGGCCCAAGTCTGTCTTCAGCTTTCTTTCTCTGCCCTCTGTGTGGCCTCTTTTTGCACCAGACCATTTTAGACATGCAATTCAGGGCACTTCTTGCATTTCCTTGGCTAAAACTTCTCACATAAGCATTCACATGGTTATAGTGGGGACGGAGAGAGACTCAAAGGGAGATAGCCATACACAGTGCAATTGCTGTTTCTCTTTCTTATCTCCCTTTTCCTTCTTTCGCCTCCCACTCCTCACCCCACTCCCTTCTCCCTTCCTTCCCTTCTGATCCTGGTTTGTTTTGAAACCTCCACAATTTTCCTCTCTCTCTATATGAGAAACAATTTCTAAATGCAATGTGGTATCCCGGGTTGAAACAAATGTATCACATAGATGTTAACCTGGGGGGAACTGGGTGAAGGGTATACAGGAATTCCCTGGATTATCTTTGCAATTTTTCTCTAAATCTAAAATAATTCCCAAATAGTTTATTTTTGAGAAAAGTACTGCCCCTTCTCCTTGCTGATGTCTCAGCACTACCTCTCATGGCCTCACCTTCTACCCTAAGCTCCTTAACAGGGGAGTTTTCCAGCAAAGAGATTGCTCTCCCTAATAGAATTTCTAATGGCAGCTGAGATAATAGAGCTTCCTCTGTCTGCCTTCAAGTGTACATTATCTTACTTAATCTGCACAATAACCCATGCATCCAGTATTATTACTCTAAATTTCCAGATTTGAAAATTAAGGCTCACGGTAGCTCAGTTCTAGCAGAGACAGAATTCAAATCCAGGTTTTTATCCTGAACCCATGCTCTTAACCACTGTATTAGCCTTCCTGCCTTTTCTCTTGGGAAGAGTTGTACTCTTAGATCAGCATTTAGCCTCTTTATTTCACCAATCAAGTTGTTACTCCGCCAAACATATCTTAAGTTAATCATTCATCCCAACCATCCATTGATTAATTTAACATTCATTGATCATACCATCCGATGTGCTGGCTGCATACTAGGTACTAGGGTTCCAGAAATAAGTAAGACATGATTCCTGCCTTCAAGGGGCTTCAGTCTGATAGAAGAGACAGGAAAACAACCTCAATATAATTAGGTAAGTCCAGCTATAGAAAGGTGGAAACAAGGGGCAATGATTGGGAGCTACGAAGGAAGAGGTCACCTGTATGTGGGGCTCCAAGAAAGGCTTTATGAAGGAAGGAAGGCTTAACTTGAATCTTCAAGGATGAATGAAGATTTTCCAAGAGGAATCAAAGGTAAGCATAGGACACTGCAGGCCAAGGTAACAGTATGGACAAAGGCATGGAGGTGTGAAGAACATCCAGGAGGTGTCAGCACTGTGGCCTGCTGGGCGCTCAGGGTGTCTGTGGGAAGGTCATGGGAGGTGAAGTTAGAGAAGCACAGGAACCAGATCATGGGGACCATGGGACTTTCCTAAGGATATTTGACTCTACCCTGTAGGTGACAATGGAGGAGCAAGGATAAGGAAGGGAGTGACATGGTTGCATTAACAGGTCTGGCAGTTGTGAAAGGAAAGATTAAAGGGGCAACTGTTCCCACGTTTGCCAGTACCTTGACTACTGACAATCATAGCCTCACACACGCCGGATGTAGGTAAGCCCAGAGTTGCTTGTGGTAATCCAGAAGCCCAACTGTAGCAGCAAAGGAAGAGGTCAATACAGTCACGGAAGCAGAGCTGAGTGATGGAGAGAATGGCAAAGTCCCTGAGGGACATTATTTGAGCCCCTGAACGCAGAGGTGCCTGAAGCCACCGCTAACCTCACCCCGTCTTCCTGAGTTCTATGTGTCAACCAGTCTCCTTCCTGGATTAAGCTAGTTGGAGCGGGTTTCTGTTCAAGTCAGCCAAACTCTTTGTGCTTCGCTTTTCTCCTCTGTAAAATGGGGCTGGTGATATGACCTACCTCACAGGACTCGAGTAAGAAACAGAAACAGACCTGGCTATATACACACAATGTATAGTACTGTGTCTGGCACATAGAAAGCACTCAATAAAGGTTAGTTGTTATTATAATAATTATCATCATCACTAAACTGCTGGGCTTGAACCCCAAACCATCAATCTGAGCCTCTACCCCCTGTTGCTAGCAGACGGACAGCGGTGCTTTGCGGCAGCTTGCTCTCCAAAGGCTCAGGATCTGGCAGTAGCTGGTAGAGCATTTTAATGGGGCTCAGTGTTTTCATTTCTGTCATGTTGTTGTACCTGCCCCCTGAGGCAGCTGAAGCAGAGAAATCCCCAAGAAGAAGAAATAAATAAAATAAGAAGCTGTGATTAACCCCCTCGTTTTTCTCCAAGTTCAAGCCGTTTCTCAGGGTATCTTTTGGTAAGCAAGCCAAGACTTGGAACCCAGTGGATCACATCACAGTTTGTGGCCCCTGGAGGTGACAGATGGGGTGGGTGGGGGTCAGCCGGCATTAGGGACAATATGGGGAGGCTTAGCAGCCAGCACCGGACAACAATACGTTCTGGAAGCAGTAGTTTTCAAATTCATATAACAGCACGGAGATCACCCATCAGTTAAAGCCACAGATATTCAGAAGCCAGCTTAGAAAGCTCTAAAGATTATTTTTAACTACACATATCAGACAGCCGGGCTGGCTCCTCTGGCGGCTCTGTCAATCTCCGCAAATCTGAGTGAGAGTCATGGAAGGTGACAGCAGCAGAAATGGTGGCCGGAACGGCATTCCTCTTGGGTGTGCAAAACTGAAGAAAAATCCTTAGACTAGGCAGACCCACTCTAACCTAGCAAATAAGAAGCCCCTTTCTGTTATTAGTGTTCATCCAGGCCTTCTATCTGCTTCAGCTGTTGACTGATGAAAGAATCTTTCGAGGTCCTAACCCGTTGTTTTTGTCTCTTACTTTCCGCCCTGTTCTTTCACTGGAATTTAAAGATGACCACCAGTATCTCTTCTTTGATCTGTAGTGGTCTCAAGGGTGGCCCTGCATCTCCAGTTAGTCCGCTTTGGATAACACCTACCTCGCTGGAACCTCATCATGCCTGGGTCTTTCCTGACCCTTTCACCACCTTCCTACCAAAGGGGCACTGGACAGTTTTCCTACTCTTCCTTCTTCCTCTCCTGCAGAAAGTCTGGTTCATGGGGCTGAGCTGAAAACCTGCCATCTACGTTTTAACAAGTTCCTTAGATGGTCTGGGGCAGGTGGTCTGTGGATTATGCATTCAGACGCACTGCTTCACAGCTTTCATGAACGTTCTCGTCCTTATCTCCGTTACTTGTAAAAGGAACCCTTTCTCTTTAGACACGGTCTTTTAGATCATACAGAGGAATTAGTTCAGCTTGCAGAGACTTGATAAATTTATTATTTTCCTGAAGCCAAGTGAGACCACATAAGAGCACGTGACGTGACATCTCAAGTTCATTGATAAAGAGACTTCACAGAGATATTATAGAGAAGAATTTGCCACTCTTATCTTTTCCACCTCTTCTCTGTTTAGTATCCTCTGCCCCATAAGACCCCCCTATCCCGCGAATAAAGAGTAAGAGAGAAGATAGATAGTGGTTGCCTTTCTGGCCCTTATATTCTTTTAGGTTCCTCACAATGGATAGCACCCCTAATCTTGCCCTTAATTCCAGGTGTTTTCACCACTTTAAGCCCACCATTATGGCTTGAAGACCCTCAGCTTACTCACATTCTATATACCAGATAAGACAACTGGGTTCTTGCAGGGGAATGTAAAGTACTTGAGATGAAGAAAGGCTAACTTGTAGTAGACTAAGCATGAGACGAAAGAGACAAGAGAGCCACCATGTAAACAACAGGTGATTCGTGGCCACCCCATCGTGAATAAGAAAGGTGAGATCTTGCTTCAGACCCAGAGGGAAGGGAGCATGTAGTTTCCTGCCTGTTAGCAGGCTTTACTCCATTTTTGTTCAATGATCAGCTCTCCATGCAGTTAAAATTCTGCAGTGTTAGGCCTCTGTGACTTATAACACTCAACTATCATGTTTGATCCTCACGAATTTTGGTCATAATTAGCTAATTAATTAATTAGGCAAATATTCATTAAGCCCTTACTGTGTGCCAAGTGCTCTGCTGGGTCTTTGATATGTACAGATGTGAGTACATCAGACGGGGTCCTTGTCTCCATGGAGCGTACAGTCTAGGGACTCAGTCCTCACAGGGAAACCAAGAATCAGAGAAGCCAAGCCACCTGCCTAGAGTTGCAAAGCAATTGGAAGCCAAGACCCCCATTCTTTTTACTCTAGAGAACTTGATTACTGAGATCATGATCTCTTATCTTGATATCTTGAGATACAAGTACAGGGACAAGGGCTTTGAATGGCTCTTCCTGCAGCCGACTCACCAGGTCCTGACTGCCCCCTCCATCAATGCTAACCACCCCCTACCCACTGCTTTCCTGAATTAGGGTCACCGATGCTTTCTATGTAAGTCCCAATTCCTTCAACCGTACAAACCAGTCCTTCTGGTCATGGGGTTCCTCCCTGTGCCGTCTCAGCCCACTGGCCAGTGGGCTCTGGAATTAGTCTTACTTCTGAAAACCTGGATATGGTGTGCTTGGGATAAACCATAGATTCCTGAATTCTCCGCAAGACAAGCTTCCCTCTTCTTTCTTTTTCCCTTCCCTTCCTTTTCTTTCTCTTCCCTTCTTTTCCTTTCCTTTCTCCTCCATCCTCTCACCCCCACCCCCACCATGCTGGCACTGTTCTGATGACCGGGCTTCTGTCAGGACAGACCTGCAGAGGACTCTAGCTCTCTGTGGGAACCCAAGCACTCCCCTAAATCCTGCTTATATGAGTGGGGTCCTAACACCCCAACGTAATTCTTGACAGGTCCTTTCCTGGGATGGGGAAAAGGGGTTCTAGAGCCTGGCCTGAGTTTTGCTGTGAAGAGACAGGTTATCTGAAGCCAGAGAGCCTACGCCTTCTTGGATTCCTCCTGCCACACGATCCACAGATTGGGAAGCCTTGGTGGCAAAGCACCGTAGGGGAGTGTGAGCCGATCATTTTGCATCCAGCTGTGTGGTTGTCCCAGGAGGCACTGAGGGGACAGCTTCCCCACCTTTGTCCCTGCCTGTTCATACTTCCGCCTGCTCCTCACCAGTCACATGGCGGTGGCCCCGCCTCACTATAAGGCGGAGCCTTCTTGAATGAGGTCCAGGATGAATTTTCCATGACCCATTCATGCTCTTTTGCCTTGTGATGGAGTACATGTGTGTTCCACAGAGATGCAGAGTGAGACCTTCTACCTTATGCCGGGGTCACTCCTGGAGCCACATTGCCTTGTGACCGTGGCCATTCCCAGCTGAGATACCTCAAGATGATGTTTGCACATCAGCCACAAGAAGAATTAGGAATTAAATGACCCAGTGTAGGTAAAGCTCTTTGCCTGGTGACAGAGACACAGGGAACAATGACTCAGCAATTCATTCAGCATTGGCCTTAAAGATCAAGTGGATCTAAGTTTGTGGGAGCACAGTTCGCGAGCCTGACTACATCTGGCCAGGAATGAAGTGAAAGAGCAAGGGATTCCAATAAACTGTTTTCTTTTCCATCTTCAATGTATTATTATATTTAGGATTTCTGTGGGACTTCCTGCTAGTCTAAGCAACCACTTATCCAGCCCTTCCAATGATGTCTCCCTTCTGCCTTTCACAGGCAGTTTGGGAAGATCCCTAAAATGAAACATATCTTCCTTTTGTCTAAAGCATCCCCCACCTTTCTCAAATCATAAGAGGCAGAGTCACTGCAAAGTGGGACCCAACAGACAAAAACAAGGGGTGTGCATGAACCATCATGGTAAAGAGAACAAGGTTCTGGAGGCAGGTGGTTTAGGCTTTATATCAGGCCCTTGCTGTTTACTGGCTTTGAGATCTTTACTAGCTACTAGCAGATTACTTCGTTTCTCTAAGCCTCAGTTTCTGCATCTTTCAGGGTGTCTGAACCAGCATTTAGAGTGGGTTAAACAAATGACAGGTGTCCACTCTTATACTGTTCTGTTGGTAGGCGACTCCAAAATCCAAGAAGGAGAGATGATAAAAGCTACTGTCTAGAGAAGAGGCTAAGTTTCAGGAAAAAAAGAACTAAGTTAATGTGCATGGTTATTTGGAGGGTGGTGATTGTAAATAAGCAGTCCCACTAATTCTGTCCAATACACCTCCAAGGTGCCCCCCAGTAATCTCTACCTCCTGTGTTCATGCCCCCATGTAACCCCTCCCCTTGAGTGACTAGTGACTCACTTCTAGCAAATAGGATTCAGCAGAAGTGAGGGAATGAGACTTTTGAGATTTGGTTATGAAAAGTCTTCACCTTGAGTGTGGTTTCTTTTGCTCTCTCTCGGATCACTTGTGCTGGGGGGCACAAGGTGCCATGTGTGAGCAGCCCTGTGGGCAGGCCCATGTGGCATGGTGAGGAACTAAGGTCCAACCACATGAGCAAGCTTGGAAGTGGGTCCTTCAGTTCTAGCTGAGATTTCAGATGAGACCACATCCCTGGCCAACAATTTGACTGCACCCTCATGAGAGAACCTGAACCAGAGGCACCCAGCTAAGCCCCACCATGATTCCTAACTCGGAGAATCTGTGGTTCTTATTTTAAACCACTAAATTTTGCGTGTAATTTGTGATACAGAGATAGTATGGCATCTTTGCTACCTGAGCTTTTAATTTAGTTGTCTTCTGCCTTGAGGCCTCTCCGAGGGCCCACCCAGCATGGCAATAATTAGAACTGGGAGACTGGAGTGTATGGAAGGCACTGGAGCTACAGGAGAATGCCTGGAGCAGCAGAAAGTAATTTCATGGTGATCTCATCCCATAGAATGGCTATGAAGGAACAGAGGCTGGAGAATAAAGCCTCTCTGTGGTGCAAGTCCAGCTGGGCTGGGCAGGGCAGGGCCTTAGTGCCAAGTCTGGGCTGAAAGTGTTAAAGGACTGTGGACTTCCCCTTGGCAAGGTGGGAGTTCCCAGAAGGCACAAGGGACAGGATGAAAAGTGAGAGGGAATTGAGGCAGTAGTGCAGAGATTAGAAGCACTGTTGTTAAGAGTCCAAAAAACCAGGCTCTGCTATTTTCTTTTTGTATGACCCTGAACAAGTCGTTTAACCTCTCTGAACCAAACATTTAAAAGAGAGATTATAATAATCCACTCTGAAGGGTTATTTTGAAGGTTAAATAGAATAATGTAGGTAAATTTTTTAGCAGAATAATACAGGTGAATAGTTGATGTCGTTGTTATTCCTGGATGGGTCCCAAACTGGGGGGTCCTGTCCAGACTGTTTCTGCTAGGGTCTGGGCAGGTGGAAGGCGCCAGCAGGGGCTTCCAATGCAGGACTGTTGAGAGCATTTTGATGAGCCTCTCCCATGAGTGCATGAATTAAAGAGCAGTGGAAATACCAAGATACCACCTCAAAAGGGAATCAGAAACATAAGAGAATTCATGCGAAAAAACCCTGTATTCTGCTGAACACGGGTAAGCCTTCAGATCTAGCTCGACCCTAATTTGACATAAAGAAGCTCTTATAGACAGCTTCTTCTAAGAAGTCAATGAAAAGGTTCTCATCTAGAAGCCTTGACTCATGATTCTGCAGAGAACTCATATGGGAACAAACCCAGGGGGGTGAATTCACACCTCACTGATGTCAGCAATTTTACACTGAAGAGGAGAAAGTATCAGTCTAACGAGTTGAAAATCAGATAATTTTAGAAGTGGTGCTTCAGAAATGATACCGAAGTGTTTGTAAGAAGAGGTTACAGAAAATCCATAATTATAAAAGATACACATGATTGATCACATTGGGGCGTAAAGATTTAGTTGAGTAATAAAAACACATATGACCACTTCCCAAGGCTTGCAAGGGTTGTGTTTCTGAGTCTGCTACATTTAGAAAGTTATATATGTGTTGAAATTGCATATGTGAATTTAATATAATTCTGAAGATGAAATATTATACACGAGGCCCTACAGAGTACATGACATGGTAAGATTGTCCATATATGATCAGGGCCCAAAGTGTTTGAAACCATGGTGTATAAAAGCAGAAAAAGATCGATTTACATTTGCAGCTCATTATTTTCTGTATCTAGATTTAGAGACCTTAATTCACCTTTGGGGAAGGCTGCTGCTTTAAGAAAAAATCTCAGAATAGCCCTTTAATTAACCAGATGTAAAACACTGTACTCACTCATGGTCCTTGAAGGAAATGGTGACATTATTGTTAAACTGTAGGTATGGACAAAGTACAACTCTATAAAGTTCACCAATGAACACTGACCAGGAGGTCATAGAAGCCCTTGGGATGCTCATTATCGGTACAAATTCTGAGCCCCTTCCTGGATATCAGATTCACTCTGGCCTGGGGAAAAGCTCTGAGGCCCATAAGGAGCCTGAATTTTTCTCAACTGATGCTGCGGTTTCAGGCCACAACCCCAATCCTGAGGGCCCTGAACCATAGAAAAGGCAGTTTAGCTAGTATGTGGTGGACTAGGGGCAGGTCTGTCTGATTCTCACTCTAATCTGAAAACCTCTGAGTAGAGGGGCTCTGGAATGTCCTACTGGATTAAAAGTACAGGAGCAGCATGGTGCTTCTAGAGAACAAGCCTCAGCCCACGGGTGGGCCATGGGCATCTGCCTTAGGAAGACCAGGGAATAAATTGTGCCAACCTGTGAGTACCTAGGTACAAGCCTGGCCCATGGAAGACGAGCCACTCAAGCTAGTGTCCTTGTCATCCCACTGCAGGCACCAGAAACCACTGACTAAACAGGGGCTGCCATCCCAGACCAGGAAAGAGAATTCCCATTCCCCAGTTCTCCTTCTCTTTCTACCAACAGAGTAAGTGCAAAGTGCCAGATGACGTGGTTTCTAGTTCTTTCTCCAGCCAATGACTTACTATAGTTCCAGTTACTTGTTTTGGCCTCGGCTTCCTCCCATTTTCTTATGCAATCAGCAGGGATTCTCCTCAAGCCAGTACAACTTAAACTTTTTGACATTTTGTTTTCATATTCTCAGAACCTAGGAAAGTTCGTTGACTGCATGAATGTATGGACCAATGACGTTCTGGTGTGAAAGACTCATAGGTACCTGCAGCTCTGCCCCCTTAGACATCTCCCTCTCTGGTCTTAGAAAGGTCCTTATTCTGCTTTTGATAGCATCAGCCTAGACAAAGGAGGCAACTTAGGCACAGATATCTTCTGTTTAAAGGAGGCCTATTGTGTGCAAACATAGTTATGGGAATAATAAATTATGATGATGGTGGTTCTTTTAAACAGACATCTGTGAGAAAAGATAAGCAAAAACTCACCACAAAAGTCTTACAATGATGGGCAGGGCCTGGGAAAGGCTAAGAATACAAACAATGAAGGGCTATCACAAAAGACAGAAAATTGTTTCTTTCAGTCATGAATATGCTTAAAAAAACCCCACTAACATTTGGCATGCTGTCTTTCTTTCCACATTTCTCTCTTGTCATGCATATGTACTTTTGAATCACACTATTTTTTATTCCACATAACATAAACATTTCCCTATGTTGTTATAAACTCCTTGCAAATATCAGTTGTAGTGGTTGACTAATACTCCATGTTATGGATGTACCACCATTTTTTAGCCTTTCCCCTATCATTGATTTTTTTCCCTATTATAACTAATTTTTTCCCTTTTATAACTAAGTAACTCTGCAAAGAAGATCTTTGTGCATTAAACTTATTTCAAATTAAAGACTATTTCCTAAAGATAGGTGGTCAAGGGTCTAATGCTAGATCTCAGAGAGGGAGACACTTGAGATTCTTGAGACTATATAATTACTAATTTGGGGGGATTTTATCGTTGTTCTTGAAAATCCAGGTTTTGGGTCCAGACAGGCTGAGTGCAAACCCTTGCCTGGGCCTTTAGCTGTGGGAACCTGGGCACCTTGGTTGACCTTTCCGCATCTCAGTTCCTTAGCTGTTAAGTTAGGGATGACTGCACTCTACACAGGGCCGTTGTGAAGACAAGCATACAGATACGTGCCGAGCTCAGGGCTTAGTGCAGAGCGTGCTCCATGCAGATTAGCTAGAACAACTTTGTCTTTGATTATCAACAACAGACGAACCTTGTCACTCATGCATATTGTCTGTTTATATTTCTTTGTGCTTGCGTGTACGTATGAATCAAGATATATTATTTTAGAGTGAAAAAATGAAACCCTAAGGGATTCTAAAAGGGCATATTTATCACGCAACCTGCTGGGCATATGGTTCAGCTAACCCCAAAGAAAAGCAGGTGTTAGGTCATATACTTCTACACAGCATCTCTCTTTTTTGCTACTTTTAAGAACTGTCATTTCCTGCCGTTTTCCTCTTTAAACGATTCCTTTAAGACTAACTACATTTTTAAGTATGATTTTTATTTTGTCTGGGGATCCTGTGGGAATCTGTCATCAACTGTGGAACAAATTTACAGGGAAACTGGATTTGGTTTCCAGAAATCTGTAGTACCCCCGACCTCTCTGGGAGCACATTTCTCCGCACAGTGAAAACTCCCAGCGCAAGAAGCCGCTGCTGCTCTGGGCCGCTTTTAGCCCTGCTGGAGCTCAGAGCAGCGTGAGCAGCCGGCAGCTCCCCCTCCCACTGACAGCGTCTATAAATCCATTTCCTGTCTTGTAATTATGTCTCATGTAGTAATTAGCCCCTTCATATCAATGGAGCCAGATTTCCATGTGTAAGGGAGTGAAGCCTGAGTGTCTGAGCGGAATAGAAATGCCGTGTTGGCCAGCGGGGAGGAGGGCTGCTCAGAGAGCTTCTTGGGGGCCGAGGGGACAGCGCTGTTCTCTTTGCCGAGTCCTACTGTGTGCCAGACGCTGTGCCGGGCCCTTTGATGCCCGGCTCTGCATACCCTCACACCGATCCTTCCTCTCCAGCACCTTGACCTTTGCTCCCCCGACAGAGTGCCGCTTCTGCACACTCCCCGGGGGGTAGCCGTCAGCGGCGCCTTGGTGTGCAGATGACCTGGCGAGGAAGGTGCCGAAGGAGGGGGTGGGAATTCCTTCCGCTCAAGGAGGAGCAGGAGCCGCTCAAGGTGAGCTCTGCGGAGCTCACTTTACCTGCTGGAATTGCACCGGGACCACCCGCCCTGCACAGCCCTGACGCAGGCAGGCACTGGGGGAGCCAGCATCAGGGTGGCCAGAGACCCCGGAAGCACAGAGGGTTCCGGGAGCCCAGAGCCCCACAGGGACCCAGCCCTGCAGCCCTCGGGAGGACAAGGCAGCAAAGCCTGCCTGGGCAGACCCAGGGCTGGGGACGTGGCTGGGCGCCGGCTCAGGGCCTGGAACAGAAACTGCCCTCCGGATCAAAGAGTTTGTGCCCCTTCCTCTCCTCCATCCTCCTCCTCTCCTGTCTTTTCCCTGTCACCTCTTACGCGGCTCCTTTCCATAATCAGGCAGTGTTTGGGGGGAAATCCATAATCCTTTGGCTGACAGAGAATTTGTGCCAGAGGGGGAGGGTGGACACAAATTGTCAGGAAGGCTAAGAAAAGAGTAGGAAGGACATTGGATTCACCTTGAACCTTTGAGCAAGCTACTTAGGTACAGCTAAGTCCCTTAGAGTCCTATCTCTAAAATGGGGATGCACACTTGCTGGACTGAGGAGTAAGGGAAATGTGCCCCCTTTGGGCTCAAGTATGGGCGGGTTTGTCAGTGACATGTCTGAGGAAACAGGTACAAATGCATATTTATATGTGTATGTACATATCCCCATCTCACATACACAATCAACTGAATATTGTATTCTTGCCTTAGTTTAAAACCACCACGTATAATAATTGATTACTACTTATTAACCATTTGCTCTGTGCCAGACCCTGTACATATTCTCTTATTTTATCATCAAAATCCTATGAAGCCCCACTTTACCAAAGAGAAAAATGAGATCCCACGTTAAGACAATCTCCCAAGGTCATGGACCTAGTAAATTTAGAGCTGGAACTTGAAAAATAGGCCTGAATTCTGAGTCTTTAGTTTCAATCATTATGCTGTTTCTAAGAATCTGGGCATTTCCATAACCAGACATTTCGGACTCAGAGGGAGGATATTTCTAAATGGCATTTCCTCCAGGCTGACTCCCACCTTCCAGTCCCACTGCGGCTCTGGTTCAAAGCGATCTAATGCTTGAAATGAGAAAGGCTTTGGAAGCATACTGTGACTTTTATCTCCGCAGAGACCTAGGAAGTTTCCCCAGCCCCCTTCCCAACATCAAGGCAAGGGAGAGCCTTAGCCAAAGCTTCCGGCTCAGGACAAGGGTGCCAGGGCTCTGACCGGGTGATGACCCTTCTGCACCCCAGAAGGTGGCTGCCTGGGCCCGGAGGCTGCCACCTCTCTCTCTCCATACTGTGCTGTGAAATCGCTGTACCCCCTCTGTCTTCTCTCTTACTTGTCTCTTCCTTCCTGACCTGGTGCCCTCTTTTTTTTCATTATATAGTATTCTAGAAGGGTTTGCTACAAGTCCAGTGCTTCTGTACAAGGCCGAGACTCTGTCTCCATCTTTGGTCACTTTTTGAACTGGCAACAGCTGTAGGATCAGAGTGAGAGCGTGGGCTCTAGAGCCATGGGTTCAAATCTTGTCTCTGCAACTTTGCCTCTGTAGGTCACTAGGCCTCTTGGGGTCTTTAGTATCCTTCCCCGCTTTTTTAAAAAAGGGGTTAATAATACCTATGTTGTAAGGCTATTGCTGGTATTAGATTCATGGATCCACAGAAAGGACTTGGGACAGTGCTGAGTGAATCAAGTGCCCTGTAGCTCTTTTGGCCCTGGGTCAGACATTGCAGTGTGCTTCACACATGTGGTTCTCATTTAGATCACACAACTACCCTGTGAAGTTTATGTCATTATTATCCCCATTTTATCATTGCAGATGAGGAAACTGAGGCTCGTGGGAGTTGGAGTTGCACAGCAAGGAAGTGAGTGAGCTAGGATTCCACCACGACCGCCTGACGTCAAGGCTTAAGCTCTTAACCCCCTCAGTGCACTATTCCTCAAAGACCTCCTCATACCCAAAGTCCAAAGTGTCTTCCCCACCTGTTTCTGGGGCTTTCTAAGGGAAACCCCTTAGACCCTTAGAAAGGGGCTTGAGGATGGCTGTAGCTGCCTCATGTCATGTGATTAGAGGTGGGGGCAGTGTGGTACTGGTGACCATGTAGTGAGCTGGGCCCTGTGACTGCCAGGGTCCCTTCCGGCACTGATGCTGGGATACTGCCCCCAAACTGACTTACAAGGAGTCTGGCCTTATCTGTCAGAGTCAAGATGTGATTTGAAGGATGTGAAGGGGTGAGAAAAGACAGGGTAAAAATAAACTTTTGCATTAATCCATTATCCAAATGATCGTCCTAAAGATAAGCTTGATCAAATATGAGCATTGCTGAGATCGATTTGCCTAAAATAAGAATCTCATTTGCATTTTTCTGATTTTCCCTTACTTCATTTAGCCACATTAAGGCAGCTGCAGCTCTCACCAAGGACAAACATTTGAAATAGATGGATATTGCCTACATGTATTTATGGGTATAGGAGCCTTCCCACCCACCTGTGTGTATCTTGTAATCTCTTTGACAGAGGAGAGGAGGACAGTTTAGGGAAGCTTTAAGGTGACAGCTCTGGCTTGCTAATGGAGGGTCAGCTTTTTCAACTTCCCTTGGATCATGTTTTTAACTTATAGAAAAAAAATATATCTATGAAGCCAAAGTCTATGCCTGGGTATGGTGGATTGGAGGAGATCCTCATAGTCTAGAGTTTGAGTTAGAAGATGTCATTTCACATATCTCTTTTCATTAACTATACACATCAACCCTTAGAGGTAGCTGGGGGGCAGGCATTTTTATTCCCATTGTATAGATGAAGAAACGAGGCCAAGAGAGGTTAAAGGGTAGGACTTAGATTATATGCTTTGTTAGTAGTGTCCAAGACCTCTTGACTCCCAACCTTGGGTCTCAAACCTCCTGATTTCCAGGCCAGGGTTCTCTACTGTTGGACCCAGATGTCTGTGAGCAGCTCAAAGAACCGCTTCTCTTGGAGAAGACCTGGTCCCGGTTATACAGACAAAAGAGCACCTTACATCCACTGACCTTCAGTGACCCTTCATGGGAGAGACAAGACCAGTGAAAATATCCAAGTGCTTATAATGAGCATTTGTACTGCTTCCTGGCAGAGCTGATCACAGTTAATAAAGACCCACGAGGCTGTAGCATCTAAGCTTCAGGGAGAGCCCAGTGACCCAATTCCTATCTTCAACCTGGGGACAAATCTTCTCTAGGGACAGCCCCTCTTCAGCTTGATTTGGTGAATCAATAATTAACTTTTGGAGTGGAAAGAGCATGTATTATGGAATCAAACAGTCCTAGCTTTTCAATACCAGCTAGTGTTCGTAAGGTTGCCCTGTGTGAAATTTAGTTTATTACATTTAACGTATTATTTCACTTAATCCCACCGTGTTATCATCCCCATTCTGTATATAGAAAAACAGGTTCATAGAGGCAGAGGCTAATAACTTACCCAAGCTAGACAGGCTTGTTCCCTGATTCCAAGTCTTATATATATTTTAAATTTTAACTTAAAAATAGGTAATGCATTCACAGGTGATCTCATTCAAAAGATAAAAAAACAAAACAAAATCTTCCTGTCCTGTCCTCCAGCCGGTGAGTCCACTTTTCTGGAGGCAGTTGATTTTAACCAGCTGCATATGTTTCCTCCCAGAGACTTGTTTATATGTACATATACAAAGAGGCAAACCTATTGTTTTTGCATTTTTGCATATAAAAAAGGTGCATATACTATGCTGATGGACAGTGACTGCAATGGGGTGTGTGTGGGGAGGACTTGATAATATGAGTGAATGTAATAACCACAATGTAGCTCATGTGAAACCTTTATAAGATTATATATCAATGATACCTTAATAAAAAAAAAGGTGCATAAATCCTTTTTTACTGAAGAGCTGTCGTTAAAGTTCTCTATATAAGACAACCGCATAGTACTGATTTTGGTAATATTAATGCAAAAGTAGTATTTTTGTGTAGACATGCTACATTCTTTCCATTTCCCTGCCTTTAATCCTGCTTCTCCCTCAATACAAGCTGTGTGAGTTGCGTCCTCACTCACACTCCTTGTCCAGCAAGTTCCTGGGCAGATGCAGTACAGATTCGGCTCCTCTCGAGAAGCGTGCCTCAACTAACTCCTCTCCCCACTTAATGTGATTCATTTCCTTCTTCATATTCTCACATTTCCCACACTTTAATTATTTTTTAAACTAATTGTATTCCCAAATAGCCTGAAAGGTCTCAGGAGAACATTTTTCCATTCAACCAATAATACATAGTGTTTTTATATATATTAAAATATATAAAATAAGATAAAATGATAAAATTATATATATATGTGTGTGTATTTTCGTGACGGTATGGTCTTCTTTTTATGTATATATATATATTTTTTTTATTAAGGTATTATTGATATACACTCTTATGAAGGTTTCGCATGAAAAAACAATGAGGTTACTACCTTTACCCATATTATCAAGTCCCCACCATACCCCAATGCAGTCACTGTCCATCAGTGTAGTAAGATGCCACAGACTCACTGTTTGCCTTCTTTGTGCTACACTGTCTTCCCCATGATCCCCCACACCATGTGTACTAAACATAATACCCCATAATCCCCTTCTCCTACCCACCCCATCCACCTTCCTACACCTCTCCCCTTTGGTAACCACTAGTTCCTTCTTGGAGTCTCTGAGTCTGCTGCTATTTTGTTCCTTCAGTTTTGCTACGTTGTTATACTCCACAAATGAGGGAAATCATTTGGCATTTGTCTTTCTCTGCCTGACTTATTTCACTGAGCATAATATCCTCCAGTTCCATCCATGTTGTTGCAAATGGCAGGATTTGTTTCCTTCTTATGGCTGAATAGTAATCCATTGTGTATATGTACATCTTCTTTATCCATTCATCTACTGATGGACACTTAGGTTGCTTCCATATCTTGGCTATTGTAAAAAGTGCTGCAATAAACATAGGGGTGCATATGTCTTTTTGAATCTGAGAAGTTGTATTCTTTGGGTAGATTCCAAGGAGTGGGATTCACGGGTCAAATGGTATTTCTATTTTTAGTTTTTTGAGGAACCTCCATATTGCTTTCTACAATGGTTGAACTACCTTACATTCTATATTCCGACCAGCAGTGTAGGAGGGTTCGAGGGTATGCTCTTCTTATGATATGTGGAAGCATATTAAATACACAATTCTGCTGCTTGTTTTCTAGAAACTTTTTTATTATAGAAAAATTTCACACATGTACAAAAGTGGAGAAAATAGTGTGAACCTCTGTGCAGCCATCAGCCCACTTCAACAGTTATCACACATGGCCAGTCTTATGTTTTATCTCTACCCCCAGCCCTCCCCTCTCTCCCTGATTATTTTAAAACAAATCCCAGACATCATATGATTTTATCTAGAAACACTTCAGCATATATTGCTAAAAGAAAATGCCTTTAAAAAAATAAGCACAGTATTCATCACATGTTAAAAAATATATCATAAACTATCCATCAGCATTCAGATTTCCCTGATACTCCCCCTCCCTTTTTTAATAAAATAGATGCTACTTTGTTCAAATCAAAATTCAAGCAAGGTCCACACCCTGTGTTTGGTTGATCCCTGGCTTATTATCACTTAACAATGCTCTCAGAGATCATTTCATACTGGAACATAAGAAATATTTCATTCTTTTTTCCACTGCAGAGTATTCTTTGTATGGATATATTATGTAGTTCATTTAACCAGTCTTCTGTTGGCAGACACTTAAGTCATTCCAAACCTTTGGCTTTTACAAACAATGCTGCATTGAATAACCTTGTAAGTATGTCACTTTGTACATGTGGGAGTGTGTTGGCAAGATAGATTGTTGGAAGTAGAATTTCTTGGCAGCAAAATTTCCCTGGAAGTGAAAGGATATGTGTATTTTTAATTTCAAAAATTATTGTTGGGTTGTCCTTCCTAGAGGTGTTATCCAAGCAATAGATACCTCCACCAGCCATGTGGGTAAGAAGCACTTTCCCTGTACCCTCCTCAGAAGCACTGTCCTCTGTCAGGCCTCTGTCCATATGAGTCCCTTCCCTGGAATGTCTTGTCTCACTCTGTCCATCTGGTGAACTCCTATTCTTTAAGGCTCAGCAAATCCCCTACGTAGGTTTTGGTTTAGTTCCCTCTCAGTGCTCCCAGAGACCCCTTTACATAGCATATGTCATAGTTCATCCTGGGTCCTCTCTGTTGACGCATCTCTCTCCTCCGCTGGTTAGTGAGGTCCTTGAGGATACAGGCTGAGACACACGGTATGGAGCCCACATAAACTGGTCAATAGATGTGCTGAAGGACTGAGAGGTTAAGACATAATCTTTGGGTTTTGTTCCAGTGGGAATTCAGGGACTTCAGCTGTTTCCTTGGTGAAGCAAACTCAGGGTCATGGGTGCATCCCTTACTTTTGTAACCTTCTGGCACCCGAGGATTAGAGCCCAGGAAAAAAAAACAGGCTCCGCACGGCCCAGCCCTAGAAGCCTGCAGCAGTTGGCATCGCGTCGCTGAGTCTGGGAGGTATGATTATCCTGGACTTGCAATTTGTTTATGGATTCTGACCTCTCAGATTGCTTTCTATTTAATCTGAGCTAGAAGACCTTGATTTTTGTTGTTTTAAAATCTGGTCTCTCTTCCTACTCCACAGATGAAACTGTCATCCTCCAAATTATTATTATCTGGATAGGCAGGAGCAGAATTAAGCCTTACAAAAGCAAGTTAGGCGGGGCAGGTGGGAGTAATCCCATGTGCCCAAGGTGGGGGAGGGTGCAGCAGATGGCTCCCCAGGCAAGCCTTGAAAGCCAGGATTAAAATGTAATTTTCAGCATGCTGAAAATGGGACTGCAGATTTGGGTCAATGCAATTAACCCTTTCCTGGCTGTAGGCTGGAGACTTGGAGCTAAGAGGAGGTGATGTTCTTGCCTAGGAAAGATGCTAGGTGAGAACCCCTTGGTTTCTTTTTTATGGACCTCATGGAGCACATTTTCTGGGCCTCCTCTTGAGAAGGGAGCTCAGGCCCTCAGAGTCAGCCTCCTCCTGGAGACAAGGCTCCTATGGTCCCTCTGGATGTGGACTTCATTAGAGGGTGTCTCTCCCAAGGCTGTGAGGCATTGGGCCTCCAGAGTCTGAGTTCTTATCAGACACTGAAAGTGGCTCCTCATCCTATTATCAAAGGTATCTCAGGTAGTGGTGCCCCGGAAGATGAAATGCTGGAGGTCCTGGCCATGGCAATCAGACAATACAAAGAAATAAAAGGCATCCAGAATGGTAAGGAAGAAGTTAAATTGTCACTGTTTGTAGATGACATGATATTGTACATAAAAAACCCTGAAGAATCCTCTCCAAAACTACTAGAACTAATAACTGAATTCAGCAAAGTTGCAGGATACAAAATCAATACACAGAAATCTGTTGCATTCCTATATACTAACGATAAACTAGCAGAAAGAGAAATCAGGAATACAATTCCATTCACTATTGCTTCAAAAAGAATAAAATACCTAGGGATAAACCTAACCAAGGAGGTGAAAGACCTATGTCCTGAAAACTACAAGACACTCATGAGAGAAATTAAAGAAGACACCAATAAATGGAAATACATCCTGTGCTCATGGATAGGAAGAATTAATATTATCACAATGGCCATCCTGCTGAAAGCAATCTATAGATTCAATGCAATCCCTATCAAAATACCAATGGCATTCTTCAGTGAACTAGAACAAATAGTTCTAAAATTCATATGGAACCACAAAAGACCCCAAATAGCCAAAGCAATCCTGAGAAGGAAGAATAAAGTGAGGGGGATTATACTCCCTGACTTCAAGCTCTACTGCAAAGCCACAGTAATCAAGACAATTTGGTACTGGCATAAGAACAGACCCATAGATCAATGGAACAGAATAGAGAGCCCAGATATAAACCCAAACATATATGGTCAATTAATATATGTTAAAGGAGCCATGGATATACAATGGGGAAATGACAGCCTCTTCAATAACTGGTGTTGGCAAAACTGGACAGCTACATGCAAGAGAATGAAACTGGATTATTGTCTAACCCCATACACAAAAGTAAACTCAAAATGGATCAAAGACCTGAATGTAAGTCATGAAACCATAAAACTCTTAGAAAAAAACATAGGCAAAAATCTCTTGAATATAAACATGAGCAACTTTTTCCTGAATGCATCTCCTTGGGCAAGGGAAACAAAATAAAAGATGAACAAATGGGACTACGTCAAGCTAAAAAGCCTCTGTACAGCAAAGGACACCATCAGCAGAACAAAAAATATATTTGTAAATGACATATCTGACAAGGGGTTAACACCCAAAATATATAAAGAACTCACACTCCTTAACACCCAAAAAGCAAATAACCCATTAAAAAATGGGCAGAGAACATGAACAGACACTTTTCCAAAGAGGAAATTCATATTGCTAACAGGCACATGAAAAGATGCTCCGCATTGCTAATTATCAGGGAAATGCAAATTAAAACCACAATGAGGTATCACCTCACACCAGTTAGGATGGCCAACACAGAAAAGACTAGGAACAGCAAATGCTGGAGAGGATACGGAGAAAGGGGAACCCTCCTACACTGCTGGTGGGAATGTAAGCTAGTTCAGCTATTGTGGAAAGCAATATGGAGGTTCCTCAAAAAAGTAAAAATAGAAATTCCATTTGACCCGGGAACTCCACTCCTAGGTATTTACCCAAAGAATGCAGGATCCCAGTTTCAAAAAGACATATGCACCCCTATATTTATTGCAGCACTATTTACAATAGCCAAGATACAGAAGCAACCTAAGTGTCCATCAGTAGATGAATGGATAGAGAAGATGTGGTACATATACACAATGGAATATTATTCAGCCATAAAAAGAAAACAAATCCTACCATTTGCAATAACATGGGTGGAGCTAGAGGCTGTTATGCTCAGTGAAATAAGCCAGGCGGTGAAAGACAAGTACCAAATGATTTCCCTCATTTGTGGAGCATAACAATGAAGCAAAACTGAAGGAACAAAACAGCAGCAGACTCACAGACTCCAAGAAGGGACTAATGGTTACCAAAGGGGAGGGCTGGGGAGGGAGGGAGAAGAGGATTGAGGGGTATTATGATTGGCACACATGGTGTGTGGGGGTCACAGGGAAGACAGTGTAGCACAGAGAAGACAAGTAGTGACTCTGTGATATCTTATTATGCTGATGGACAGTGACTACAATGGGGTGTGGGGGGGACTTGATAATATGGGTGAATGTAGTAACCACAATGTTTTTCATGTGAAAACTTCATAAGAGTGTATATATCAATGATACTTTAATAAAGAAAAAAGATGAAATGCTACCTTGCCAATTACTTTCCGTACTAGAGGTGTTATAGTCTTTCCCTGAACAGGATCTTTCAGTAACTGTTCCTGTTACCGCCCCACCTCCCAAAAGAATTGCTTTATCTCAAAAACCAATGCACTGAATTCTTTTCCCTCAGGAATGATGTTCTCCCCTCTGCCACACCCACACTTTTGAATTATAGAATTGCAATTAATGGGGTTTCCTTTTTCCCTTTGTTTGCCAGGAAGCTCAGAGCCAAATTCACAAACTATTCCATGGTCTCCATGAACACATTTTATTTTTCTACCTATTTTGTTATTCTATTCTAATTTACATATTCCCTTGATCTTGATTTTGTTTTTCTATTTCCATTGCATTATATTCCTGACTGTATATCCTGTATGCTGTATCAAATCCTATGTGCAACTAAGTAGAGTATAAATAATTAAATGCATAAATAATCACAGTTACATTTATTAATTCAACTTTTAAAAATAGCACCTGTTAGATGTTTAATACTGTAGTGGATGAGTGGCTGATGTGAATAGAATACACTGAAATATTTATCACCTGTTACATAACAGGTTCCATGCCTATGACCTTTATATCATCTATTTTAATTTATGTCCAACAATAATCTTATGACATAAATAATTAAATGAATTGGAATACATAAAGCACTCAGCCAAGTGCCTGGTACAGTAAGTACTAAATAAATGGTAGCTACTCTTCTTATCAGGTATCATCATTCTCATTTTAAAAGAAGA
Organism: Phataginus tricuspis; assembly: GCA_029783875.1. Classification (NCBI taxonomy): domain Eukaryota; kingdom Metazoa; phylum Chordata; class Mammalia; order Pholidota; family Manidae; genus Phataginus; species Phataginus tricuspis. Next base: position 3,761,720 of record JAQQAC010006923.1, on the reverse strand, counting down.
AATAATAGTTCGGAAAGGTTAAGAGTTTAATGAAATTAATGAACCAAAGGCCTGCCAGATGGTAGGTATAGCCGGCATTTGATGTCTTTTTGGCTATTCAGGATCCACTGCTCTTTATTTCTCTTTGGGAAACTCTACTCCCTACTGCACTGGTGTTCATGTGCTGTGGTAGGAGCGTGTGACTCCCTTCCAATCAGTGCTCTCAATTTACCTGACCACAGTCATTGGTTAAGGGGTACATGTGGCTCAGATTGGTCCAATCAAAGTGAATCCTAGGATTTGTGTGGGCATTACTGGGAAGAGACTTCTTCTTCCTGCTAGGCCTGGGCCTGACCATATGTATGGTTGGAGTTTGGGCAGCCATCTTCCTGTTCTAAGTGGAAAGTCCATTTGATAATGGAGTCAACAAAAGAATGTAGAGCCTAGAGAAGGAGAGTGAAAATGGGTCCTGAAAATATCATTCCCCTGGGACAAACCACACCTAAAGCCAATAACATCTACTCCAGGCTAGTTGGGTTGCTGAGCTAATAAATTATCTTTTTTGCCTAATCCTGTTTGAGCTGGGTTCAGTCACTTACAATTAAAAGATCTTAACTTATACAAGGCATTCAATATACTTTTGTTCCTTTTCTTTTTCCATTTAGTGAACTTGCCCAATGTCACAGCTAGTAAGTGACATCATCAATATTTAAACCCAGTTCTGGCCCCAGAGCCCATGTATATCATGTTCCCTGTCTGTAGGAACCTGCACTGTAGTTGGGGTGCCAGATGGAGACAAATGAAACAGGTGGTTGGTGAGCCAAGGCAGGGACAGCCTGGCCATTGTGTTAAAGCTGTGGGCAGAGAGCTTTGGAGCACCCTCACCCTGCACTCTCCCCCCCAGAATCTGTAAATGGCTGGAAGAAACACAAATGCTGATTCACACACATGCCAGCTGGCTGTGTGTGTGTTTCTGTGCAAGGAACCGATGCTTGCCCTCCTTATTTAAAGGAGAAATCTTGCCTAGAGCAGAGGCTGGATGAAACATTCAGAGACAGAGCCACAGTACTGGACTCCAGTTCACCACGCGACTTTTGGTTGAGTCATCTCCCTCCTGAGATGCGCTTTCTGCAAAATGAAGTTCGACAAATGAGGTCCAAATGAGATCTCGTAAGTCATAAAACCAGAAGGTTGCTTCTGGGTAGCCCTACCTGAGTACCTGCAGGACTGAGCCTCTCCTCTCTGGCCTATCTGGGAGTACTCGAGTGTGCTTGTGAATAAGTTCAGTCTTACACCATCTCCTCACTCTGGAAAGACCCTCCGCTCCCCAGCTCAAGGCCTTGTGTTGCCCAGAGTGTCCTCCGTGGCACTGCCTGCCCCTTAGCATGCTGCCCCACTGCCCTACACCTCTGATAAGGAAGGGAGGTCCCTTCCCTGGTCTTGTTCTCACAGAGAGACTATCCAGGGAGTTGCCTGCTATTTGTGTCATGGTAAATTTGCAGGAAAAGACAGCCCTGCTGTGAGCTACTGGGAGGCTGGGTGTGGCCCTGGTTCTACAAGTTGTATTAATTTCAGGGCATCTTGCTGCTTAGGGAAGTGCACCAAGCCATGCATAGAAAGCTGAAAGAACCAGTATCCCCACTCAAGGACAATTTCAACTAGGATGAAAGATACTATTGTTGCAGGCAGCACATGTAAAAGAAATAAGCCTGGTTAGACACAATTCTGCAAGGGAGCTGCTCACCCAGTTTTGCTCACTCTGGGCAACAGAATCATAACCTTAATAATCAGCTAGAGTCGGCCCCGTTCAGGATACAAAGAAAAAGATGGTGCTAGTAAGTGCCTAAAACTGGATCTCTAGACAAAAGACACGTTTATTATAAATTCCATATAATTTATGTTTATTATAAAATTTTAAACATTTTGTAGATAGAAAAGGCATGGAGCACATAATATACAAATGATAGAGTACATAATGCTTTACCATAAATTCCCTATAGCCAGTTGATACTCACAATACTTTTACTGGCCTTTGTTGAACTCCTGTGTCTGTAGCCAAACTATGGTTGCAATTCAACCATGACTTGAAAAAGTCAGCCTATGAATAAATGCAGTTCAGCAAGGAAGGTGCTCGTGTCACTAAGTGAATATCATGGGAATATTGGTTGATAGTTTCAGTTGTGTTAAGGAGTAAGACGAAATAGAACAAAGAGCCTATTGGGACTTCATTTGCTCATCAGTGACATAGAGACTTCTTTGCTGAATCAGGCAGTAGTTTTTGAATGCTGAAAGAATATTTCCTCAATTTTTTGTGCTAGTCACAATGTAAGTAACAGACACAACATGCGTTTAAATGAATATTTTCCCCATCATTTTCTTAAGGCTATATAATCAACAATTCCCATGGTGTAAATACTCCCACCATTGCTAAATTCAATCCACCAACGTTAAGTTACTGAATGTGGACTTGGGAAGTGGTGCAGAATAACACAACATTACATATAGTATTTTTTTTATAATTTATTTTGGTATCATTAATCTATAATTACATGTGCAATATTATGGTTATTAAACTACCCCCTTCATCAGGTCCCCCCCACCAACCCCATTACATACATATAGTATTTCTACCATACGGACACAATAGACATAAATAACCTCAAGAACATAGATGATAATAAAATGTAGTAAAATAATTAGAAAGTGATAAGTTTGGAATATTTATTACCTTTGTTTTAAATGTAATTTATTTCACTGTTAAGTACATGTAATTTCATTTTTAATAATGGCTGTATTTAATAACCAGCTTGCAAAATTCCTGAAATTTTAACAAGCTGGCTCCAGCACACCACTGCCAGGGATAGGAGCAGACCATACTCAGACCATAGGAGCAGATAGGTTCAAGCCACATTTGGGAAAGAGAATTAGATCAATTGCTCAGCTTACTAAGATCTGACAAACTTTTAAGGACAGTTCTTCCTTAGGTGACGTCATTAGCTGTGTGAGTGAGTAAGTGATTCTGGATGGCTGTAGATCCACTAAGCTTCTCAAAGTGTGGTCCCCGGACCAGCAGCCTCAGCAGAACCCCAAACATTTTTAGAAATGCAATTTGTAGGGGGCCTATTGCCAACTTCCTGCATCAGAACCTTTGCAAAACAAAACATCAGAACCTGCAAAAACACTGAAATCTGTTTCTGATGCATGTTCAGGGCGTTTCTGATGTACGCTCAGGTCTGATACTCTTTTCTAAGGACTATAGCTTGAATAGTACTGCTCTTTGATGTGTCCCACATTGTTCTGGCCCCTACCTGTGAGTAATGGTGTGGCAGCTGTTAAGTTCAGAACCCTTGTTATTTCGTACAGGTGTCCTGAAAGTGCAGAGGTTAGGAGAACAGTTCTCATCAATTGGTCTGTGCTGAGATTCACCTCCTTCCAATAGCTTTGGGCCAGGTGCTTCTCTAGCCTCTCTCACCCTGGGCTTGGTGCTTACATGATCTCAGTGGGATCAGTATTCTCCAGTACTGTGAACACCTGGTGTAAATTCGTTTTAGTCGGGAGAGGGGCTTCCTGCTTTGACTGGGAGCTCAATGTAGGTGCCCCATTTGTTCTGTCTGATGACACTGATTCTGACATAAAGATAAACATTCTTCCTTCCCTGTAAGTTTGCTGAAGTGACAGAAATCCTGGTTGGTTTAGAGGCTCAGCATCAAATTCCCTCAGCATCAAGGACCCAGGTTCTTTCCATTTCACTGCTATGCCAACCTCCATCCTAGTTCATCCTTAGGTTATTGGCAAGGTGGCTGCAGTGGTTCCAGCCATCACAGCCAGAGAGTTTGAAGTCCAGAGCCAGGCTTCCTACCGGAGCTTCATGGACAAACTCAGAGGCCATGAACCTGAATGGGAAAAATAATTTCATCACTGACTTCTAACTAAAATTTGGTATTTCTTTTCATTACAAATGTAGGCAACAAATAACAGTGGTAGTAGTGTATTGTGGCTTTGCCACCAATAGAAATCACATGGATTTTCACATAACATTAGAATTGTGAACAGATCGTGAATATCACTTATGCTTGATCTCATTTTGAATTTATTGTAGTTATTAGACCTCCCTCTAGATTTGGATATTGCATATGTTAGTATACTAGAGTATCACATATATATTTTCACAAATACGTTTTAATAACTGTGTTACATTGTAATTGTTCACATGTAATTTGTTTTACATATTTTAAAATATTATTCTAAGAAGTGGGTCCCACAGAATTCACCTGACTGCCAAAGGGATTCTGGTGCATGCACACATGTGTGCGCACATGCACAGACAGACACACACACACAAGTTAAGGATTCATGATATGGAGGAAGTGGAAGTGAGATCATCTCCTTCCATCCCTTATTTCTTTAAAAAAATCATCTCATTGGCCAGAACTTGGTCACATGACATTCTTGAGCCAATCATTGTGAAGAGAAATGGAATTACCCTTGGACCAATTAGGTCCTGCCTTGGTCAGGAGGCGTGGTCAGCTTTCCCTGCTGCACGGAGCTGCTTGGGAGAGATCGGATATCAGAACAAATTGGGGCTCTATCAGCTAGGGAAGAGGAACAGGAGAATGGGTGCGGGATAGGTAGCCTCTCAAGTGCTGTGGGACAGGAGTTGCTCAGGGAGCTGTGTCGCTTTCTCCACATATTAGAAGGATAAGAATAAGGTAAAAACAACAGCCTCTGTTTATGAACACTTGGGGAGAGAAGGGAGTAGGATGGACTTCTTACCTCCCTAGAAAGTTTTCCAGGGGAAGTGATGCATGAGTTAAGGCTTGGAGAATGGGTAGGCTCAGCCAGGAGAAAGATGAAAAATTGTTCCAGGATGTGGATATAGTATGCGCAAAGGCTTAGAGGCATGAAAGGGCATGGTGTGTTCTGGGAACTCCAATAGTTCAATATTTGGTAAGGGAGGCAGTGGCAAGAAAAGAAGCTGTAGAGGTGGTCTGGGCTGCCAACATGTAGGGCACTGGATATCAAGGTTAGGGTTAGGATTTTATCCTGGTGAACACAGGGAGTTTCTAAGTGGTTTAAAGCAGAGCAGTGACATGATCCTTTTTTTTTTTCTGAAAGATCATCTGGAGATAGTCTGGAGAACAGGTATAAGGGAGCAAGACTGGAAGCAGGAAGACCACGTAGGAGACTGTTGTTAGACCAGTGGTGAGATGGTGTCTGAACAAAGATGGTAGTTGGTGGGCTGGAGAAGAAAGAATGGCCTTGACGGAACTTAGGGGACTGGCTGGATATGGCATGGGGTAGTGGTGAGGGGAATGTCTACATTCCAGAGGACCCCCATGTTTGTGACTTGGGCTGGTAGGGGATGGTGGAATCATTCATTCACGGAATAGGAAATAAGAGGGGATGCAGGTGAGGGTGAAGAGAGGTCAGAGCAGATGATGAGATCACAGGTTCAGAATTGGATGGACTGTGATATAATTTGGGCTTCTTTTGGTCTTGGCATTCCCATTTCTTATATTTTCCTGGAAGCTCAGAACCTCCACAACTTTTCCATGAAGCTGGGTCTTAGCGCTCCAAGATCTCTGGGGAGAAATTTTAGACCTGATAGAAAAAGGATGACAACCAGTGACATAATTTTTGGTCCACTGCTCCAAAGACTCATTAAAACAATAAAACCACTAATTTTGTCTCCTGGTATATCAGGAAATGGAAGCTTTGCAGGAAAACCAAGTTGTATTATAATTACAGGCTTTTAAATATGTATCACTGGTGATATTTAGCACCAAACAATGAGGTGTTGAAGACTTCATTGTTTTTTGTCCTGTTCATAGAGTGTAATCAGATTCAGCAGAATTCGGGGACTTTTAAATAGATTTGGGAAGTGATTCTGAGCCAAGGTGCCTGCCATCTTTCAGAGTAAATTACCAGGGCAGTAAGTTGGAACTTCAGCCTGGGGAAATCGTTAATTGCTTTGCCCTCTAGTTACTGCTTCGGTCCTATCCCTGCTGTAGAGTGTAACATTCCGAGAGAGGGGCTAGGCCTTTCATGGCTGGGAGGACCCGTGGAGGTGGGAAAGGCAAGCAGTTGATGCCAAGGTTAATTGCCAATCAAGGAGAGATGTACCTTTATCAGGCAGCGCTGTCTAGCAAAACCCTTCCATCCATTTTGGCTTCCTGTGCTCTCGACCCCTTCCCTCCAATCATGGGTCCCCATCAGCGAAGCATGCATGCGCGGACTCCTTTAATAAAGCCCTGGGCCGGCCATTGTTTTAGCTGTGTGAATGCGCCAAGGGTCTTTATCATGGACATTATAAGTCCAGGTACTTTAAAAAGAGGATGCCTGGCTTGAAGAAGTACATTTCAAGGGGAAGTAGACGCCTGTATTGATTTCACACACCCCCATGCCCCACCTCCCCCTGTCCTGGGACTCTTGCTGTCCTTACTATTTGTCAATCTCTGGTCCTGGGCTTTGAGCTGGACAGAATGTAACAGCTCTGCCGGCCTTGTCCTTAGGCGCTGACAGGCAAGGCTGTAGCGTTCACATGACTCTGGCTGTCGGAGGCGGCGGCAGCTGCTACAGCTGCTGCGGGTGTTACCTGGTGGGTGGGGTGGTGGGGAGACAGGTGTGTTCTTTCGCACCCTGTAAGTTTGTGAAGGCGTTTGGTGCCTGGGAGCTGTTTGTGTCTTCGCCCTGCAAGCTGTTGGGTGCCTGTGCTCAAACAGAGGCAAGTTCCCCAGCACGCGGCCCTACTCTGGTGCGGCCTTGGGGAATGGTCCCTTGCCGCCGGGCTTGTCACCCAGGCCCTCTCCCCAACATGTCCTCTCTGGCAGGGAGCAGGAAGGCAGACTGCCAGGGCTGTTCTGACAGGGGTGGCACCAGCAGCCAGGGAGGCAGGACATGCCTAAAGACAAGGGATTGGGTCACAGGGGGTCAGCTGTGGGCTAGGCTGGCAGCTGGCTCCAGAGTCCAGGGGTCAGAGGGGTGGCCAGAGGGCCCCACTGGTAGCAGGAGTGTGAGCTCTGTTCCGTGGGCCCAGGCCACACGCTGCTGGTCTTGCCGGCTCTGCCAGCGGAGTGGGTGGTCATGTGCAGATGAGCCTGGCCTGCTTCAGGAGAGGGTGGAGACACCAAAACAGCATTTCCCGAGGTCTGCATCCCACTGACAACTGATTTTGTGGAACCTAAAATGGATGAATGGTTCTGGGATTATATAAATGGAAGAAATACAGTTAAATAAAGGGAAACATATCTCTTTACTGAAAAACTTCTCACATTTATAATTTGCTAAGGAGCGCAGCAAAACTTTAGACAGAGATTAGAGTATATAACATTCCCCAAACCTTTTTGACTATGGAACCCTCTTTCAGTGTAGCATCTCTTGGGGTAAAGGTTCCGTAGAACATACTTTGGGAAATACTGCCTGTGCTTTCCTTGCATACTGTGTTTTTGTGACCAGGCTGGCTGCTCACATCCTGGTACCAGGATGGTGGATTTTGAATCCAGCTATTGATAAAGCTACTCTAGGCATTTTACTTTGGTATTTATTGCAATACCAGTTAGTCAATGACTATGTCACAGGGAATCCTCTATGAACTGTGACTAATAGTAAAATAAGGCTGAGGCTCTTAGGCTTCTTTGCTCAGAACTGCATAAGTAACTTAAGGTAGAGAAGTAGGAGAAATAGCTAAGAGATGCTTGCCTATAGCAGTGGTGGGTGCTGGTGGTAAATAACCTCAGCCTTGAACAATAGAGAGGGCAGAACTAGTGTGACCATGAATCTGTGGGAGGGATAAAGGTAACTGTGGATAGAATGAAAGTTCCTGTGGCCAGGATTCTCACCTGGCCCTGCTTTGCTGGCTCACTGCACAGGGGTGAGCAATGCATCATTATCGACTCTATATAAGGAGCCTTGCCCGGTGCTCTGGGTGACACGGTGGCACGGCTGCAAGGCTGAAGGAGAGCCGAGCAGAGGCTGAAGTAGTGGCAGCGCAGAGGACAGAGGCCCAGAGGATGGCTGTGCAGGACGGCTGTGTGGGCAGAGAGGCCCAGAGCAGAGACTGGCTTGCTGCCTGCAGACTCGCTCCAAGTGAATGGGATTTTAGTGATTGACCTGCCGCCGTGGGAATAAAGTTGGGTGTAACCCTTTCACCCCAATAACATTTTACTGTCATTTTCTTTGGTCACATTGAATCCATAACGAACTTGCCGGGGGCTGAAACCCACTGGCAAGACAGTAACATTGCAGGAATGAGTGAAAGGGAGCAGTACGGTGTGGCAGTAACACACTGGGTTCTACAGTTGTCTAGATTGTGTTCAAGTCCTGGCTCAACTGTTCATTGGATGTGGAATCTAAGGCAACTTGCTTAACCATTCTGAGCCTCAGTTTCCACATCCATAAATGGGGTTAATAATAATACATACCTGCCAGGGCATTTGTGAGGATAAATGAGACAATGCCTGCCAATCATGTTGCACATGACCTGCTACAAATCGGGAGCTCAATGAGTGTCTTTTTTAAAAGTCATGATACTGGAACAAATATATGTCAGGTGAGAGAGGGACCAGGGAATGAACGTGCACTGCTATGCACAGAAAGCAGGTGGACAGAGGCAGGGAGAATGAGTGGATGGATGGAGTTACCTTGATGCATTCAAGATGGTTGAGTTGAAAGGAGAGTCGCATAATACAGAATTTGTTTGCTGCTTTTGCAACTTGGACCCACCTGGCTTCAGCTTGGCTTTGCTATCACCAATCAGTGTGTTGATGGGAGAAAACCACTAACAAGTGCAATAAACTCTAACCTGTGCCATTTAGAGTCTAGAATCTATTAACATGCCAGGTTGGCCCTGCAACTGAGCTAAGGGCTGGGGGGGAATCTCTGGGATCTCTGCCACTGGAAGCCTGGTATCAACTCATCAAAGGGAAAGAAAAGGTCGCTGGCGATTTGGATGCCTGGAACCTAGTGACCTGAGCAATGAGGTCACTAATTCACCCTCTGGCTGTAGAGTCCCATCTCATGAGGTGAGTCATATCCTAATGCTGGGGAGCTGGAGAGATAATGAGCAGCTGCTTCTCCTGCTCTCTGAGTGTGGTGCTGCCTCCAGACCAGGAACAGGCAATCTGAGGAAATGATCAGAGGATTCAAGGTGAGGCCTGAATGTGGAGAAGCAGTTTCTGCCACAGGAAGGGAAACTAGAGGTGCAGCTGGCTTGAGAGTTATTAAAGCCACACCCCACCAGTTTCAAAGAGCATTCTCCTTGGTGTGGGAAGGCTTCCTGGTCAGTCCCTGCCTGGTTTTCTGAGGGTTGACAGGTGAGGTGAGGGGAGGTCTCCAGAATGGCATGCTGCAGGCCCTGGAAAGAGTCCTTTCTGGGAGTGGAGAATGTGTACTCAGGTGGTGTTTAAATCAGAGTAGAAACAGCATCAATAGCCAATGTACTATGTAATGAGCTTTTCCACGTACTAACTCACTGAGTCCTCACAGTCCAATGGGGTGAGTTTTCTCATTTGCAGATGCAGAAACTGAGCCAAGGGCAGGCTGAGGTCATATTAGCATTGAGTACTTGCTAGAGGTCATATTAGCATTAAGTACTAAGATTCAAACCCAGGCAGGGTAGCTCCCGGGCTTTGGTGCCAAACCACTGAGATTTAGCTGAAATGGAAATCATGGGCTTGAGCAGAAATGGAATCCAGTGGTGAGCTAGGCAAGATGCCTGGGCAAGGAGTATGAGCTCCTCCTTTGGTGTGATCTGAGCCCTAAGAGGCAGGGCTGTGGCAGGCAGCTGGCCCAGGAATGAGCTCAGGCCAGAACTAAAATTTGAAGCTCGGTCATCTTGCAGATGGAAGTGAAGAACCAGAGGCAGCTCAGATACATTTTACTAAGTTCCTCATGACCTTTGCCAGTGTTTATTGCTCCAGCGCCATGTTTGATATTTGTGGGGTAGAGATGGGATTATCTCCTGGCCCTGTGGTGGTCTCAGAGCCTTCAGGGTCAAGAGGATTCTGATTCCTGGGAAGGAGGAAAAGAGTACTGCTTTAGAGCGGTGCAAGCTTGGCAGGGCACAAAATCCAGGTCCACACTGCTGTAACTGTTTGATTGGAGGAACGTCATTTAACTTCTCTGAGCCTCACTTTTCTCATTTGTAAAATAGGATAATATGCACCTCAGAGCATTATTATGAGAATTAAATGAGATGAATGCTCGGGCTGTGGTAGGTGCTCAGTCAGCATACGCTCCTCCGCATACTTACCTTCTCCTTCTCTCCTGGAAAAAGAGGATTCTCTAGGGTGAACCAAAAAGGAGCTAGAGAAGGCGGTGCAGCTACAAACCTGCTGCTCTTCTTGATTGCCTGAGGCAAAGGGGAAAGGTATCTGTGGTTCCAGCTGGGCTTGAGAGGGCAAGGGTGGAAGGAGAAGCCCACCAGCCCTGCGGGGCTGCTCCTCTGTGGTCGCAAGCACCATGGCGTTGCTCCTGCCCCAAGAACTGACACCAGGGACTGCACACGCAGGCAGGATGGAGCTGAGGTGGGCTTGAAGGGACAACTGGGATCGCAGGCAGGGAGCTGCAGCCTCGGGAGGGCTGAGACCAGAGGGGGCCGCCCTGAGGCCTTGACCAGCCAGGGAGGACCGGATGGGAACTCCCTCCGATCTGGCAGGTAGGCCAGCCTGTCTCCAGGAGACTAGCCACAGTGCCCTCCTGGGTTCAGCCCACAGCCACTCCCTCCCTTCTCTACCTGTTCCTGGGAAAAGCAAAGCAGGTGGGTTTCCATTTGGCTGCTCAGCCTGCCCTCTGAGCCACTGGGAAAGAAGGCTAGAGAGGGAAGGCAAGTGGAGTGACTCATTTATTCATTTACTCAACTAGTATTTATTGAGCACCTCTTTCCTCTACATGCAAGCCTCACTTCACAAACAGCATACTTGCTAGCAGGGTGACCTTAGTCAAGTCATTGAACTTCTCTGGCCATCAGTTTCTTTAACTATATAATAGGTAAGAAATCACCTACCTGGCATATGGCAGGCACTCAGTAAATACTGTTTCTCTCTCTTTCCCACCTTCTTTCCTGCTGAGGGAGGGGGAATCAGAGGCTGCCAGCACTCATTTGCATGTGATTTTGGATAAACGTGGGGTGTCTTTTAAGCTCAGGAGGCGGAAAAGCTGCAAGAGGCCCACTTTTGTCTTCATTTGCTCTGGTAACCAGGCCTGTTTCAGTTATGTATTGATGCAAAATGAACCATCTCCCGAAGTAGTCGCTTTAAACAATAATCATATTTTTCTTCCCTCCCGTGGTCTGTGGATTGACCAGGCTTAGCTGGGGGTTCTTTGTTTGTTTGTTTGTCGTTTGTTTTGTGTCACTGTGTTTTATTTTTATTTTTATTTTATTTTGGTATCATTAATGTAGAATTACATGAGTAACATTATGAATACTAGACTCCCCTCATTATCAGGTCCCCACCACATACTGGCCAGTTGCAGCCAGATGGTAGCTGGAGTCTTCTCAAAGCCTTCCTCGCTCACATGACCGGCATTAGCTAGGTTCTCAATGGGGACTTCCACCCAGACAGCTACACGTCACCTTTCCATGTGGTCTGGGCTTCCTCACAGCATGGCAGCTGGATTCCAAGAGTGAGAATTATGAGACTCAGGTGGAAGCAAAACAATGATTGCTTCTGCGGTTGACACAAGTCTACCTAGATTCAAATGGAAGAAACTTAGGTCACATATCTCCACGGGAGAATCAGCAATCTCACATTGTAGGAGTGGGTGGGATGGGTGATTTTGTTGCAGCCATCCTGGAAAATACCATCTGCACCCTACCCAACTAGGGAGAACTTCCAGAAGGAAGGCTTGTGGCTTGACTCCCAGGGGTGAAGTTGCTAGTGCACCGAGAAGCATGGGTCCCTTGAGAAAAGGCTTTGGGTACGGGGTGGGCACAGGGAGAGGGGTGTCAGTCACTGCCAAGGTAGCTCTGGAAACTCTGGGATTAGACTGAAATTCTCTTGAAATTCTGGATTAGATTCTCCCAGAGGGCAATGGGGCAGCAAAGTGGAGAACGGGAAGCGTCACCGAGCCTGGCATTATGAGAATTTGATAGGTTTAGGAAAGAGCATCTAGTCCTTCTTTGGTGATGTTCTGGTCTTCTTCCAGGAGACCTATTTAAGCTACTTGAGACGGGCCCTGGGAACTCAGGGTTCAGCCATCTCCCAGCACCCATGTTCTGCCCCCAAAGTGGATGGCCATTTCTAAGCGTCAGGAGGTGATAGGCTGGTCTTCTTTCTGACATGCCTGGGACAAACCCACCTTCTGCGTAAACAGAAATCATCGCACATGTCCACCATTCTGCCTATTCTTAAAATCTTAAATATGAGAGTGAGTTTGGAATTAGTCTTTAAAAAAATAATTCTCCAGGTGGAAACAGAGTGAAATCTGTGGAAATAAATATACATGCTCACTCCTGATGAAAAATAAAAGAGGGAGCTCTTCCTGCTCTGCTGTGGATGAGGCAGAGATTAATCTATTGAAATCAAATGTATAAATTATACACGAATGGGCCCTGGCTCAGGCATAAGTGTCTGATAGGGCGCTGATGGAAATGAAAATGAGGCTTGAAAGATCATTTCTGCTTTTGAATTAGCTCCAGTTTTGCTGATGCTCCTGGGCCTGCCTGGCAGAAATACCCCGACTTATCAAATTAGAAAACACCTCATCCCCAGACCTTTGGAACATGCACCTTTAAAGTAATTGCTAATGTTTTGGATGATATTTCTGTGCGTCACCAGGAATAATAAAAAGGCAATAAAAGCTTGAAGGCCCATATTTTGGTTGCCTGATGGCTCATGTAAATCAAACCCACCTCTTCAAAGAACAGACAGGAAGTTTTATGGTGTGGCTGTTGCTTGCCAAGGGAAAAGGGCTGGGCCTATGTCTGGGGACCAGTGTCACTTGCAGTCTAGCCATCGCTGTGTGTGACCTTCGTCTGCTACTCAGCCGCTCCGGGCTTATTGCTCTTCTATCCCTCTGTCCAGTCATAAACTCACCTATCTATTCAATTAACTTGGTGAACACCTACTACAGGCCAGATACTTTGCTAATACGTATCTCGTGCTCAATACATAAAATCAACACAAAGATGAATATAGCAAGTCCCTGTCTTCAAGAAGTTCTGGGTCAGAGAAACATAAACAGATAAATTGCAATATCATCCTGTTAGTGTTAAACCAAGGTGATTTGACCAGAGAGGGTTTGAAGATGGACAGGTTTTTTTTCTTTTTACAGTTTTAATATATACACATATTTGGTATCATTACTATAAAAACACACGGCAACATTGTGGTTACTAGATTCCCCCCATTATCAAGTCCCCCCAACATACACTGTCACTGTTACAGTTACTGTCCGTCACCATATAAGATGCTATAGAGTCACTACTTGAGATGGACAGGTTTATAAAGGAACAGAGATTGTTTCTTCTGACAAAGAGGATTACTCCCTACTAATGATCATCTGACTGGAGCTTTACAATGTGCCCTCAGAGCATCTTTAAGATGACCTCTGCTGAGAAAGTAGAAGAGGACATGAGCTCAGATCGCAAGAGGAGCTGTGTAGGTGAGCTAAAACAGAATCTGTGCATGTTGTAGGCGGATGAGTGAGATAGCAATGGTTGATGTTGCTCTGGACGGTCAGGGACCTTCTCGTAGTTCCAAGGCCTTGCAGGGCTTGGCTTGAAGAAAGTGCTATTTTTCTTTAACAAATGAATACACAGATCGTCCATTACCTGGCATTATTTCAGGATAGAACAAATCCTGCCCTGCTGGCACAACCAAGAGATACATTTACCTAACAACGCAGCAAGGGAAAAATGTGGCCCTTCCCTGCCTGTGATGTTATTTGTACCCATTTGAGCTGATGGCTCACTCGCTTTTTAAAACAACGTTATTCAGGGTATAATATACATACAGTAAAATGCATACATCTGAATTGAACAGCTCAGTGAATTTTTGCATATGTCCACACCCCTGTAACCACCAGCAGAGCAAGACACAGAACACTTCCTGATCCCCACAAGACTCCTCTGTGCCCTTTCCAGCCCTGCAGAGGAGACCATGTCTCTGACATCTCAGCCGACTCCTTCTGCAGACTCTATCTCCATATTTCCACCCTGTATGAAAAGAAAAAAATCAAAAGTGAATTCATCATCACTCTGGGAAAACAAATTAACAGGTTGATTGTTTTTCCTCCTGACATTAGAAAACAGACTTACTAAATGTCAGCTCAGGCAGGGGTTTTGCACACCCAGGTCAAGAGCGCCTCATCTTTTCAGGAAGTGGAGCTCCTCAACATCAGTTTATTTCACAGACCCCACATGAGAAGAGTTCTGCCTTTTTAGTGTTTTCTGATTGAGAGTAATGACCAGTGGTTACCAGGGGCCGGGGAGAGGGGCAAGAATGGGGTGTTAGTGTTTGATGGGTAGAGTTTCAATGTGGGAGGATGAAAACGTTCTGGAGGTGGATGGCGGTGATGGTTGCACAACCATGTGAATGTACTGAATGCCCCTGAGCTGTATGTACACTTTTAAGTGCTTAAGGTGGTAACTTTCATGCTATATATATATTTTCCCACAATTAAAAAGAAAAGATAAATTATCGTTAAGAAAGAAAACAATGACCAAAAGCTTCTAGGAATTCAGTGACTGCTTTAAGCAGAATTTTATTTTTATTAATAACCATCAATTCTACATGCGAGTGTTTTCTAAAGATTCCCAAACCTTAACAATGCCTGTAAGACGCCTTCCTCCTCCCAGTGTCTGAGACCCACTGACGAGACGGACCGTGCATTCCAACATGCCTTCAGCTGAAGGTGCAGAGGTTTAGAGAGTGGAGTGGCGCATCCAGGGTCACACTGTGGTTTGTAGCAGACAAGGTAAGAGCTCTGGGCTTGGGTCCCTCCAGCAGGTACTCTCTGCACCAGCTGAAGACCACATGTGCTCTTCTGAGCTTCTGTCTTGTGTTTCCTGCAAATAATTAACTAGATGTGATTGGCAGCTAAGGAGCTCCTGACTTGCCTGTCCCATCAAGGCAGGAAGTAGGATGCACAGCCAAGAATGGGGCCTCCTGGTTGCTTTGTAATTTGAACCTGAAGCTCAGTGCGGACGTTGGGGCTGGTACAGGCTCATTCTTATCATCAGGGCTGTGTTATGGCTCCTGTGAACAAGGACAGATGCATCTGGAGGCACAATGTTCAGCGCTGAAGGCTGGGAGTCCCATTTCGGAACAGAGGTGCTGTCAGAGACGAGAGGGAGTGCCTCGGCTATTTTGGCAAGAGCCGACAGTGAGGAGTTCTCTCTCACAGGCCGAGCGGAGCATTCTGCATTGTGGGCTGTCCTGCCTCCGCCTTTCCCTCTCCCAGGCTTGCCGGATGCTGTGTTCCCCAACCCCCTCCCTGACACTGCTAACGACATCCAATTAATTCAGCATAATTTGGTTCATTACAAGCCCTTAGATTGGTAACAGTGTTTTTTCAGAGTGCAGAGCTGTCTTCCTGGACTTTCTCAAAGGGACAAGGTTCTGAGTCTGGGAGAGGAAGGCAGAGTCCTGCCATATCTGCCTGGTTGGGTCCTAAGGAGCTAGTGGGTGCCCAAGACAGGCTGGGCTGGGCTCCCTCCAGCAGAGCACATCCTTTCCTTTGCCCCCACAACCCTGGTCAAAAATATGATGGCAATGGGGACGTGGCAAGGCACGCCAGCAGGAACATCAGGCCGCCCTCGGGGCCCGCTTGTGAGGCTGACGATGTCAGGTCTGGGCTGAGTGGGCCCGACTTGGTGACTGTGGGAGTTGCCGCAGGGGCCTGTGGAAAAGGAGGCCCTGACTGTGGCCGAGATCCGGTGAGGCTAAGCAGACAGCCCGCAGAGTCTGCTTAATGGACCTGGTCTTCAGTGGGGAGGAACTGATGAAGAGAGCCAGGACCTGCCCAAACGGGGTGCGGCCGCGGAAGGAGTGCCGGGCCCTGGGAGCGGGCTGGGGTTTCAGAACCAGGCAGGCCAGAACTGGACTCATGGCACTTACTTGAACCATGGTGTGACTGTGGGCTCCCTGATCTTTATTGTCGTTGGCCGAGAGCCAGATGATACCTCATTCACTGGACTGTGAGAACGAAATAGGGTGATAGGATGCCATGGTGTGATGGAGTAACAAATAGGATCTGTTTCATAGGCGTGTTGTGAGGCTTAAATACGCACTTAAAAGAGTTCTGGCACACAGTAGGTGCACAAGACATGTGAGCTGTTTTTAATGATGTGTGTAGAGTGCCCGGCACCCTCCCTGGAAGGAGCTTAATGCAGACCCTCCCTGATGACCTCAGTTCCTCATCTTCACATAGTGCTACTCGCAGCCTCCGAGGGTTTCTGTACGGCTATTCCCGAAAACATACCCTCCTCCCACCCCAGGAGGACACGATCCCCCGTGTCCTCCTGCAAGAAGGCAGGCTCCTAGACTTGAACATGTGAGCATTGGGGGCTTGTCTCTGCCCCTCACCCAGCCCCTGGCTTATGGGAGCCACTCAAGGAGGGCCTGCAGGGTGAGCCAGTGTGGGCTCCAGGCCATGTTAGCTGGATATGGGGCAGGACACGTGTCAGAATGAGCTAGAAGGCGCCAGTGTTGAGTGGGTGCCCTATGAGTGGGGAGCAGCCACGCGCATGCCCAGTAAGGCCGCCCGCCTGCCTCTTCCCAGACCCTGGAGTCTCTGGAAGCCGGGCCTGCAGCAGAGGAAAGGACTGGAGTGGTACAGACGGGAGAATTTACGCGACTGCCCTGACCCTCATCCCCCCACCCTCTGCCCGACTCCCGCCTTTGGTTAATAACCACCAAGCCTGCACCGTCAAAGTCTCCAGGGGAGCTGTTACGAATCCACAGTGCCCAGGCCTCACCCCAGGCCAATTAAATCAGAAATCTCCGGGGGTGGGACACAGGCGCGTATTTTCTTGTGAAGCCCTCGGGGGATTCCAGTGTGCCACCAAGGTTAAAAATATCGATTGTCTAGGGAAAGACACTATTTCAGAGTCTCAGGAACTGCAGGATTGAGGGCTGTGTCTCAGAAGCCCATCGACTCAGGTTTCCAGCGTTGCTGTCTTAGAGGGAAGATAATTACTGATACTTCCGAGGCATCACCAGCCGGGTGCTAAAGGGAATATGGCAATAACCCACAGCAAAAATCAGAATAACAACATTTATTAAGTGCCTATTATCTGCCAGGACTTAACACATTTGCTAATCTTCACAAAAATTCACAAAAGGTTTACCCCTGTTTTAGAGATAAAGGATGTAATAATGCTGTTAACACCTGCCCAAGTTCACCCTCACGCACCCAAAACTGCTTACTATGAACATCTGTAAGTTGGGAGTTTGTTTTTTTTTTTTTTAGTTAAGGGACCTGAAGATTTTTTTTTTTTTCTGGCCAAGGGAGCGTGCTGGGACCATTCACAGAATAAGCTGGGACTATCTTCAACGAGGGATGAATGGAGGGTTGGTGGATAAACACTTCACTTCTCAGCTGAGACAGGTCTGAGATGTATTCTACACCAGGGATCTCAAACTTTGCTGCATATTAGGTCACCTGAGGACTATGAAAACTTTTTTTTTATGCCCAGGCCACATCCCAGACTAATTAAATCCAGATCTCTGTGGGTGAGACCCAGGTATCTGTATTTTTTTAAAGCTCCCAGGTGATTACAAGGGTTAGCCAAGGGGACCTATATTCTACACTGTCTCCCAGAGTCGCCCAGCAGGACGGAGCCACAGCCTCCTGCTGTGGTGGCCCGCTTGAGCATGTACCCTGTTTGAGGTTCATTCCTTTCTCTGTCTCACTTCCTCACTGTTTCCTGGTACTTCCCGGGATCACCTCTCAATACACTGAATCCTGGTTTTAGGGTTTGGAGTCAAGGGAAGCTGAGGTCTGGAAAGATTAAGTGTCTTGCCAAAAATCTTACAGCCAAGACATGGCAGACCCATCATTTGAAGTCCTGCTCTCTGCAGGCTCTGTGGTGTGATGGAAGAAGCAGGCGTTCAGAAAACTATAATAGAAGACAAAAGGAAGTGAAAGATCAAATAGATCTTCAAACCAATGCCAGATGAACATTAAAAAAAAAAACAGCCCAGTGATTAAATGTGGCTGGGAGTCAGGAAAGGCTACACAGAGTCAGAATCATTTATGCTAAGCAAACGAGAGGGATTTCCTTCCGTGGAATGTGGGGCAAGGTTATCGCCAATGTTGGACCAGCAGACGCAGCAAGGCCTGGAAACAGGAGGGGGTACAGGTGACTTCTGGGGGCTGGGAGGGACAGCAAGCTGTCTTTGCCCTTCCACTGCACATTTGTGATGAGAAACTGTGCTCAAGTGGCCAGCCTGGTCTAAACAAGCAGTTCCGAACAGTGACCAATCAATACGGATAAAGGAGCTAAAAATGGTTAAAATCCAGCACGCCCAGGTTGGTGGCATGCCATCAATGGCTTCCCTGAAGCTCAGGGCCCAGGGCACAGCTCTCACCCTCCGCTCCCATCCCTCACTGCCCACAAGAGGCCCTTCCTCAGTGCCCAGGAAGCCCACCTGGCCGCTCGCATGTGCGTTCCAGGCCAGAGCTCTTCTGTTCAGTGTCCCTCTCATCCCACGCCTTAGAATGCCCTTTCCTTCTGCATTTTACTTCTATGCCCAGAGTCCGAGGTGGTCACACACACGCTGACATTTAAAGACCCAGCCAAGAAATCAATCAATATGGTCTGTCCTTCAGCAGCTCCAGAAGCTGTGTAGCTGAGCCGGGCTGCATCTGGCTCGCACCTTATTGATTTGTGATGGTGTCTGTGGGCTGCTGAAATTACATGTGGAACCTGCTTTGGGAAAAACAGGAGGCAGTGTAGCGGAGTGGTCAGGAGCCTGGGGAACCAGACTGCCCAAACTTGAACTGCAACCTCTCTCATTGCTGGCGATGTGACCTGGGCCACTTGCTCAACCTCTCTGAGACTCAGGAAAGGGAGTGGACTGGAGTATCTACACTATAGGACTGCGGGAATGATAGAATGAGTCAATAAAGGTGAAGCCCAGAGAATGAGGCCTACTACATAATGCTATATAAATGTTATGGTTATTGTCTTTGGACTGGGATAGAAACAGAACCGACCTCCCAAGACTGTTATGAGGATGAAATGAAATAACTCATGTATAATCCATTTAGCAAGTTGTAAACATTCAATAGATATTAGTTCTGCCCCACAACTTAAGGAGGCATGGTCTGGTGAATATAAGCCAAGGATAAAGTTCCCCTGAAATAATGATAATCGTTAGGAGCAAAAGAGGGTTTGATTTATGAATTCATAGACTATCCAGACTTTCATGCGCATGGTTCTCAGTTGGAGCGAGGTACGCCTACGTGAGGCTGACCAGGAGTCAGGCAGCGGGAAGCTGCTTTGCCCCAAGGAGTCTGTCCAGTCTGCAGTGAGTTGGGAGGCCATCTGGGCCTGGGGTCATGCGTCCCCATGTGACTCCCAGAGCCTGATTAGTGTTAGTGAACCATAGGAGGTAGAAATCCACCCCCAAGGAGCTCTGGGCTCCCGGTCTCAGATACAATGTCCTTTTTATATCTACTCTGTGTCTGGGCCAGGACCTGATCATATGCCTGGATTGAGGACAAAGGGGAGCAAGGGCCAGGAGTGGCAAGATTAAGCATTACCCAAGTCCCATAAACATGGCCGGAGACAGCCCTCAGGACTGGAATGCGTCAGAAGAAAAGAACTTAGAGAAATGCTGTGTCTGCAAGAGGGAAGGGGACAGCCAGAACTGGACGCCGGGCTGTGACTTTTACATACATCCATTCTGGGAGCACAGAGCAGAACTGATGTGTCTAAAGTCTGAAGTCACATGGCTAACAAATGGAGGTGCTAGGATTTGAACCTAAGTTTGTGAATTCCAAAGCCTGTTTTCCCCACTGATTGTACTAGTCAGTACCTTAATGGAGCAGACAGAAGACAAATCTGCCAGGGTTTACCAGGCACCCTGCAAGGGGACGGGTCACTGTGTTGCCGATACTCATTCAGGTCACTGGAGAGGAGAGCTCTGTTGGGTGGTCAAAGTTCCGGTGGCCATAGCTTTGTGGACAACGCCTCCAGTCTCCATTCCCTTGACTCTCGTTCTGTGCTTGTGTTCAGATCATAATGTATTTCTCAGGGATGTGTTAGCAGGAAGAGGCGTCCTGGACGCAGACGCATTCATTCCTCTTCCTGACAAGGTCCACTTCCCATCGTGACTGACAGGTTTGGGAGTGTGTGCTAATGGGGGAGAGGAAAGCGTGTGGATTTTAGGGTCAACCTGGCTCCCAACTCACTGGCCTGCAAGTTCCTTAATCGGTGTATGCTTCAGGTTCTTTCCTTATCGGTAAAATGGGGTTTAATAAGATTTCCCCCTCGAGAGCTGTTGTAAGAAATGCCTAATCCAGTACCTGGGGCACAGTAAGGGCTCAAAGAAGGGCAGATAGTTTTGAAACACATTAACATTCCGATTTGTCAATCAGTCTTTTGTGAGACGGACTCATAGCTATTGGGAAGCAACAGAGTCAAGGTGAGAATTCCTTCAGGTTCTAAGACCCTGAACTTGGAGAAGGCCCTGAGAGAAGCCAATGGGCAGGGTTAGGCTTGGCCTTGAGGACGTTTGGGTTTAGCAGGCCTCAGTGGTCGGAACCCCTGGGAGCCAAATCCCTGGCTGGGCAGGAGGTGGCCTGAAGGAGATGCACAGAGGAGTATCTGGGGAGAACTGAGGGTCAAGGGACTTATGAGGGCCCAGCTCTGAGAAGACTCCAGGAGGCCAATGAAACTGGAGGCAGGAGGCCTGGGTGCTCAGGAATGGCAGGGGAGCTACAGGCTGGGCCCGCCCATCCCCACCAGCCACCTGCAAGTTCATGGCTTCTGCGGAGTTTTGCCAAAACAGATTCCTGGGCTCATCCCTGAAAATTCTGATTGAGTGGACCTGGGGCCCATGGAATTGTATTTTTAAAACATGCTCTACCACAGAACAGTGTGTCTAATGCGCAGCTATTTATTTATTTATTTGCATAGGCTTAAAATATCTCTGAAAGGACACACAAAAATGTCTAGTAATTGCCTGTGGGGAAAACTGAAGGTCAGTAGTGAAAGGGAGACCTACCTTTCATTTCTATGCATCTATGGGATTGGAATTTTCCTTATCACGTATATGTATTAGAATAATTACATTAATTAATACAATTTAAAAATAATTTATTGAGGTTAAATTCACATAATGTAAAACTAACCATTTGGAAGTGAATCATTCAGTAACATTTAGTGCATTCACCATGCAGTGCAAAGAGCAGCTCTATCTAGTTCCAAAACATTTCTGTGATGCCAAAGTAAAACCCCTTACCATTAAGCAGTTTCTCCCCATCAGCCTCTTCCCCTAGTCCCTGGTAACCACCAATCCTTGTTCTGTCTCTATAGATTTGCCTATTCTGGATATTTCAGCTCGTTTTATATGATTTCATATAAGTAGAATCATACACTATGTTATCTTTTGCATTTGGCTTCTCTCGGTATGTTTTTGAGGTTCATCCATGTTGTAGCATAGATCAGCACTTCTTTCCTTTCTGTGGCTGCATAATATTCCATGTATGGATATACCACAATTTGTTTATTCATTCCTCTGGTGATGGACATTTGGGCTGTTTCCATCTTTTGGCCATTGAGAATAGTGCTGCTATGAACATGCATGTATATGTACTCGTTTGAGTATCTGTTTTCAGTGCTTTTAAGTATATACCTAAGCCTGGAATTGCTAGGTCACATAGTAATCTTATATTTAACTTTTTGAGGACCTCCCAAACTGTTTGCCAGAGCAGCTGAAACATTTTACATCCCAGGAAACACAGTTGTAAAGGCTCCAAAGGTGTGGGGTACAAAAGGAAAAAAGTAAGCTCTTAAACTTTTGTTTTCTAAATTGTAAAACTTATAAGCCATTTGTCTAAAATCTAAGCAGGCTCATGGTGCGCAGTGTGACCAGACCTTTTCCACAGTTGGCACAAAGAGTTGGGGCTAGCTGCCCTCCTTCCTTCTGCCCACCTCTCACTTGACCTGCCTGCACAGTCACTTGTAAATTATTGCTACTGCCTTTGAATGGAAGCTTTCAGTCGCATGGTTCTTCCTCTTACCGTTAAAGGTTGAAGGGCTGTCGATGGGCTAAACATTACAGTGGGCTAAGATAAAGCAGACTTTAGCTGCTGTTATCTGTGTTGTCTGACTGGCTGCACTTCTCAAGGAATGAATCCCTGAGTGTGGATGGTAAATGATGAGAACTTGGTGCATAAAGAAGGAGGCAGACAGTGCCCCGCCGATGCGTCTCGGGAGGCTTGGCTCCGTGCACCGTACTCAGTGCGCCCAAACTCAGGGCCATTCATGTACAGGGGAAACAACCAGAATTTCTCTCTTTCTCTCTTTTCTTCCTTCCTCCTTTCTTTCTTAAACATTTACGGAATGGAGCACCTGATCTGTGCCAGCCACCATTCTAGATATTTTTATATCAGTTATATTGTATAAGACTCCTAATAGGAAAATATTATTGTTCTTAGTTCAAACTGAGGAAATGGAGACTCAGAGAAATTAACAGATTTTCCTAAAGTTACACAGCTAGAAAGTAATGAACTGGGACTTGAAGTCCGGTTCCCTAGTGACCTAGATTATTTAGAATTCTTTTTCTCTTCCTCTTCTTTCCTGTCTCCCTTCTTTCTACATTTATTTCCAGCATGTTCTGTGTGCCAGGCACCCAAGGTAGACACGGAGGGTGTAGCGGTGAACAAGAGGGGCAGGTGCAAACTCCTTCCTGTTGCTCGTTTATTGAGTCCTGTGACCCCTGGGCATCACCCCAAACCTATTCAATTTCTTCCTAAATATTCTCTCTCGCAAATGAACAAATGTAGCAGATCAAAGAGCTGGGACATTGAAGATGAATTAAATCCAGGCCCTGGGTTCATGCCTCCTTCAATAGAGCCCCAAAAACTCATGCTTCAAAGATGTGATTAACAAATCTGATCATGCACTTCCCCTGCTCCAAAACCTCCCACGGTCCAAAGCCCTGCAGAGATTTCTGTGACATGAAAAATGGTAAAGACTCAAGTGGGGCACTCCATGTGAACTGAATCATGCAGAAAGGTTGGGGGGAGCATTTTAAGAAGTGCTTTTTTGTGTATAATATGAAAGTCATGGATGGCATGGCGGCTGGGCGTCAAGCCATGGAGGCATTTCTCCAACCTGAGAAGCAAGGTGAGGGCTTCAAGACCACCACTTCTTAGAGGATGCCCTTTAGACGTGCACGCGCCCAATTCATTTGTACACAGCACCTATCTTCACCTTTATCATCATTGCTTCAGGTTTTGCACATTCAGGTAAGTTTGTGCTTATGTTATGCAAGCAAACATATGCTGAGAGGTAGCAATGTTTATTTTAGTGGAAACATTTATTTTAATAGCTTTATACATCACACCAGGATTGCATTTTTAGCATCATTAAGGATCTGAAGGAGTCACTTAAATACTTAAGTTAGACGTTGTGCTGCAGTTTATGGGAGATATTATATACTATCAAAGGTCTCTTGTAATTTGAGCAGGGCAGAAAGCTGGTAAGCTTGAACCCACCTCGTGCTGCCTGACTCACCTAAGTATTTCAAAGTGAGGGGTTGTAGACAGTGACAGGGAGACTTTACCAGTGTCCTTGTATTCCTGCCAGTCTCCTCCTGTGGAATAGAGGTCAGGATTTGGAATCTAGAGACCTAAATTCTGGGGTCTATGCCATCCACTTGGGGGTACCTTGGGCAAATCACCTAAACTTCCTAGGTCCTTTTCCTCAGCTGTTAAAAAAAATAGGAATGATAATAACACCACCTTACCTTTGAAACAGCATAGCATTGAAAGGTTGTGGCTAGACCCAAGTGAGATAAAGGTATGCTTAGTAAACTATGGGCTTTTACAATTTCCCTTCCTCACTGAATGCTGCTGAGATGAACTGGAGCTTCTGAACAAGAGGTGTATTCATTTCCTGCAGTTGCCATAACAAAGTAACACAACTGGGAGGCTTAAAACAACAGAAATGTATTCACTCCTAGTTCTGGAGGCCAAAAGTCCAAAATCAATGTGTCCTCAGGGTTGATTCCTTCTGGATGTTCTCAGGGAGAATCTGTTCTGTGCCTCTCTCCAAGCATCACTCTAGTCACTACCTCTGTCTTCACATGGTGTCTCTTTGCTTTAACTCTCTCCCTTCTTTCTCTTAAAAGGACATGAGTTTTGGGATTTAGGGCCACCCAAATCCAGGGTGACCTTATCTGAGATCCTTACCTGAATCATATCAGCAAAGACTCCATTTCTAAGTAAGATCACATGCACAGGTGCCAAAGGTTAGGACTTGGACATACCTTTTTTGGGAGAAACACAATTCAATCCACTACAGGAGGGAAAGTTTAACTCCTTTTCAAGGATGGAGGCTAAAACTAATGGCAAGGATCAGATTGGTAAGGGTGAGAGGTAAGGGAGGAAGACCGTGCAGGGGTGGGGGGTAGCTTTTCTGTGGTATTATTTGTGAGGTGCATGAGCAGCACTAGGACCTCCAAAAAGCCAAACTGAACCGAACTCCACTTGTCTCATGGTGGAATAGGAATCTAGAATTTGATACCTTCTGGTATTAGTTGCTATACCAGAGGCATTGATAAGACCATGGACTCTGGATTCAGTCAGCCTGGGTGCAAATATTGGCTGTGTGTCTTTGGACAAATTACTTAATGGACATTCTTAATACCCAAATTAGGTTAGGTTCCCTCAAGCAGAGCTGGGGCCAGGATTCCGATGCATTTGATTTATTGAAACAATGCTGTCTTGCCAGTGGGTTTCAGCCCCAGGGAAATTCACTGTGGATTCAGTGAGACCCAGGAATGACAATGGAACGTTCTTGGGGTGAAAGGGTTTATTACCCAGCTTGTTCTCCTGGTGATAAGTCGAGCAGTCTGCAGGTCTGTAATCCTCCTTCATCTCTGCCTCCGCCCAGAGCACTGGGCAGAGCTCTTTGTATAGTGACTCAGTCAATAATAGCTTATTGCCTATGGGTGTAGACGCAGTAGCCAGCAGCAGGCCAGCTGAATCATCAAGTAGTTTAGGTTCCGGTGAGGATCCTGGCCATAGGAACCTTCACTTTATCCACGCACCTCCAGGATTCTCGCCTCACAATCTACATGCTCTCAATCTTCTGCAAAGGTCCCTGTGTGAGAAAACTGGAGCATTATAACCAGATTCCACAATAGCAACAGAGGATAAAAACAACATGAAGATAATAATAAAAATTAAGATACAACAAAATTTTGCTACAGGTAACAAAAATTATAATAATCCTCAAGGCTGAGGAGGTTATTTCAGCTATATTTAAAACCAGTTCTACTCAGATGAGTTTATGACACACACTTAGTAGTGGTACAGATAAGGAGGTCCATGCACTCCAGTGAGTAGCAGTTTTTTTGCCAGGGTATGTGCTCAATCCACAAAGACTTTAGGGGCAATAAGACACATGCTTTAATGACACCAACATAGGCACATCTTGTCCAACAGGTAGGATGCATGAAAGAGAGTGGTCCTGTGATAGGACTGTAGCAGGAAGGGGTCCCATCCAGGTTTAGTATAGCATACCTTTACCATCTCCCCATGGGGGTTACTGAGGGGTCTATAAACAGTGCTACTGGAGGTGCATGCACTGGCCATAATCATAAAACAAAACTCCCTGGTAAGATGCTCCTACCTTCTGGCCATTCAGGATATACTACTGTGAACTTTGGGGGCCACTCTGCTGTTACTCCAGGAATACACAGGAGGCCAGCTTCCAGGACTTGCCCCCAAGGTGCCAGGAGAGCCAGCCATCGTTGGTCCATGTGTTGAAAGGTCCAAGGCCATGTCCACTCAATGGAGTCTCCCGGGTTCAGTGCAGTTGGTGCTGGCAGCAAGATGTTATTCTGGTGGGCAAACCTCAACTTCAACTATTCTTCCTTGGTTTGTAGTTGCAGTTGTATAGGGGAGACAGCAATATGCATTAGCATGTCTGCAGAGCTTAGGGCTCGCTTTCAGGGTTTCTTGTTCAAATGCCATAGCACTGTCCATAAGCAGACTGGCCATCCCCGCAGACCATTGGTGTCTGACTTCAGTCCAGATGTTAATAAACCATTGTGCCTCTCTATCATGCCTGCCATGGTAGGATTGTACGGCACATGAAACTTTCATGTGATTCCCAACTGTTGCACCCGTTCTTGTAGTGCATGTCCAGTAAAATGTGTGCCTTGATCACTCTCAGCTACCTATGGTCGGCCATAGGCAGCAAAGAGACGCTCCAGGCCTCTTTTGGTCATCTGTTGGTCTGCACAATGTGTAGGAAAAGCAACCAGAAGTCCAGTAACTGTGTCTGCACAAGTCATGGCATACTGATATCCTTCTGACACGGGTAGAGGCCCAATATACTCTATCTGCCACCTGATGAGGGATATTGGCCCCTTAGATATTGTCCCATGTTGCTGTGGAATTCAGTGTAAGTCCCTTTTAGAGCATATGATGCATGCCTGTTGGGCTCTGCTGACCTCTTCAAAGGTCAAAGGCAAGCCCCACTGATGGGCTACAGCCCTTATTGTCTTTTGCCCCACATGCAACAAATGCTGATGTAACCATTGGGCTATATTAGAGGCAGGTTTTCCTCCTAGCCAATGTACATGGGCCAATTCATCTGCCCATCATTTCCTGGGGATGCCAGTAGCACATGACCTGTCACATGATATACTGTAACTGTTTTAGTCTGACTACAGACCCATAAGTCTTGCCATAATTCTTACCCCCAAAGGGGTCAGTGATCAACCAGCCAGTTGGCATAGTACTATGTCCATAGCCACAGGGTCAAGCCCTGATAGACAGCCCAGCTGTCAGTGCAGACAGCTGTTGGGGAGGGCTCCTGGCTGATCACAAGCCATACTGCCTGCAATTTTGCCCATTGACTGCTTTTCCCCTCGCCATCTTCCATCCATGTTGTCTCAGTCTTAGGATGAAAAGCTACAGCCCTCCATTTTGGGGGCTTCCCATGGCTGGAGCCATCTGTGTACCATGCATCTTCAGGTATAGGGGCTCTTCCTTCCCAATAAGGACTCTCTGCTACTAATGGTTCTAAAGTAAATTCTTCCTGCTTTTCACTAATATGTGTCACTGGCCCCAATAAGCGTTGAAGTTCTCCACTCAAGGGGCTACTAGGGAGGGCACTATGCTGCTGTAAGTATGCCTCCTACTTGGCCAATGTACGCATTTGTGCCACACCACTCCTTGGCTTTTGGGTCCAGTCTTGTACCCACCCCATGATGGGTGGTTATTACCTTTTTTTTTTTTTTTTTGGTTATTACCTTTATTGGGGCCATTCCAGTGATGGGTTCTATAGCCAGCAAGGCATGATACATGGCAGCCAATTGTTTTTTACTTTAAAGCACTATTTTAATTATTTTTATTTTTTTAATTTATTTTTTTTAAGTTATTTCCACATTTTATTTTATTTTTAAATTTTTTATTAAGGTATTATTGATATACACTCTTATGAAGGTTTCACATGAAAAAACAATGTGGTTACTACATTTACCCATATTATCAAGTCCCCACCCATATCCCAATGCAGTCACTGTCATTCAGTGTAGTAAGATGCCACAGATTCACTGTTTGCCTTCTCTGTGCTACACTGTCTTCCCCGTGACCCCCTCCACCATGTGTACTAAACATAATACCCCCAATCCTCTTCTCCCTCCCTCCCCTCCCTCCCTCCCACACCCCGTCCTTTGGTAACCGCTAGTTCCTTCTTGGAGTCTCTGAGTCTGCTGCTATTTTGTTCCTTCAGTTTTGCTTCATTGTTACACTCCACAAATGAGGGAAATCATCTGGCACTTGTCTTTCTCCACCTGGCTTATTTCACTGAGCATAATATCCTCCAGCTTGATCCATGTTGTTGCAAATGGCAGGATTTGTTTCTTTCTTATGGCTGAATAGTATTTCATTGTGTATATGTACCATGTCTTCCTTATCCATTCATCTACTGATGGACACTTAGGTTGCTTCCATATCTTGGCAGCCAATTGTTTTTCTATCAAAGTGTATCATACCTCTGCCCCTTTTCTGAATTGCAACCAGAATCCAGTAGGTTGGCGAGTTCATTCAAGCTGCTGCTGGAGACCCCAGCCATAACCCTCTTCAGTCACATGAACATCCAGCTCACAGGGCCTTGATGGGTCTATCACACTCAAGGCCTGCACAGCCCTGACTGCCCGTTTTGCTGTAGTAAAGGCAGATGCACATGTCTTATCCCAGTCCCACCTGATGCCCTTTCATACCAACCGGTATAAGGGCTTCAGAATTTGTGCCAAATGTAGGATAAACACTCTCCAATAGCCTAGAAGACCCAAAAATTCCTGTAACAATTCTATAGTTGTAGGGGTAGGAAAGGCCTGGACTTTATGACTGCTTCTGGTATAACTTTAGTCTTACCCAACCAGACAACCAACCCCCAAGAACTTGACTGACAAACCAGGTCCCTGAACCTTGGTACTGTTCACAGCCCATCCTTTCACCTGTAGATGTTGCAGCAGTCTAGGTGCTGCACCTTCTAGATCTGAAAGAGAATCAGATATAAGCATAGTTTCATCAATATAATGGTACAGCCACACCATTGGTGGTTTCTCCCATGCTGCCAAGTCCTGGGCTACAGGTGGGGCTGTGGAGGTATCCCTGTGGAAGGACAGTGAAAGTCCATTGCCATCTTTCCCATGTGAAGGCAAACTGTTCCTGACTTTCTTGCTCAATATCAATGGAAAAGAAGGCATTAGCAAGATCTACCACATAATGGTATGTTCCTAGTTCATGACTGAGGGTATCCATCAGGTCTGCAATAGAGAGGATGGCAGCATGCATAGGGGGAATGACTTTGTTCAATTCTCTGTAATCCACAGTCATAAGCCAGGAGCCATCTGGCTTTTTTACTGGCCACACTGGGGAATTGAAAGGGGTGGGCTTTATAACACTCACCTTCTCCAGTTCATGGAGGGTTTCTCCAATTTCTTTATGCTCTCCAGACAATTTGTATTGTTTGGCATTAGTCACCCACTGAGGCACAGGCAAAGCTATGAGCGGGTGCTTAGCATGTCCCGTCAGAACTGCCTTCACCACAGGTATTCTCAGTCTGAACTCACCTGCAGTGGTCTGCAACTAAAGACCCTGCAAGATATCAACCCCCAACGTATATTTTGGGATAGGAGAGATATACACAGTATATTCCTTTGGGGGTAGATGCCCTATTGCCAAAGGGATTTGGGCTTGTTTCACTCTGATAGCCTTATCCCTGTATCCATCTATAATAGTGAGGGTCCCGGGAAACCACTCAGGGTTTCCATAATTCAGTGAACATTCAGCCCCTGTGTCCACCAGAGCCAGGACACATTGTATGTTCACTGGGGATCAATGGATAGCTTTTTCAATATGTGGCCTCTGGTCCCTCCATGGTCCCTCAGGGCAGGTACCTTGACCTTCCCCTCAATCAAACCATGTTCCCCAATCATCTTCCTGTGTGGGTTCAAGTGAGGTTGGCTTACCCTCCAGCAGGAAGTCTTGCAAACACACAGGCCAGACTTATGGTTCTGTCTCTGGCCTCTGCTCTTTATTCTTAATGGCTGGAACTGCTGCTCGTTTCAGTTGTTGCCACAGCTCCAGTAAGATTCTATCTGACTTCCCATCTAATTTCCTTATGTCTGCTCCTGTCCATATTAAATCAATGCACATCTGGGTCCTCGTAACCTTCATGGGCCCTTTAAATTCTTCCTTTGAGTAGAAGACCTTATCGCTTTCCATGATCTCATTGCTTCAGCCTCTCCTAAGTTGGCTACTGTACATGTAGTCTTGCTTATGGGCGGCCCTAAGTGTGGGGCAAGAATGGCCACTAGAGACACAAAGAGGGATGTGGGAGTCATTTGAAGCACAACATTTCTCATCCCTGCAGTAAAAGGCTCCTCATCTGGGCCATACTTCTCTGGACTATAGATGGCATTTTTTATGCCTAGCTCCTATAAGAGTTGTTGAGCTCAGCATATGTCTGTAATCTAGCAGGGAAGGATGGTAAATCACCCTGACTGGGCCCCACTGCATGAAGTGCAGCCATAGCCAATCGAGGAGGGAGTGATTTCCTGGGGTCTGATGTGCATTTTGTAATCGCTGCCTCAAGGCAGGATGAACTGTCAGGGAAGCTAGCTTTCCCATCTCTGATCCAGACAGAATAATTCCATCCACCCCTAACTCCCACAGACGCAGGAGCCAAGCTCATATTGACTCTGAGCGCTTCTCCCGAAACCAGAAGCCCAAATCACCAGCTCAGCCTGAGTATGGGGCAGAGCATAGAGTGCTCCATGACCTGGCGGGGTGCTGCACCTCTCCCAGAGGAACCCTCAGTTGCTGTGTCTTTATTTTCTTTACAACCACTGGGAGTGCTTTCAATAGGAGAGGGGTTGGTGCCTCCAGCACCACCCCTTCATCATTCCCAGCTCCCCCATTTCAGGGGCTGATGGCACCTTTCTCTCCACTCCCCCGAGTGCCTCCTCTGCTACATCCTTTACCTTTTCTACAGTGTCTCGCAGCAATGCTAGCTCAGTCTTCAATATCTCTCTTAACTTCACCTCAATACCTTGCAGCTGGCATTCTTGTGCTGCCTCTTCCTGTGCTTCCCTCAGGAGTACATCCTTCTCCTCCATGGCCTTTGCCTCCTTCAGAGCACCTGGCAGTGCTGCTGTCTCATTCTGTAAGGAATCTTTTACCTCCTTCACTGGACCTTGCAACTCACATTCTCGTACTGCCTCTTCTGGTTTTTGCAGGGGTCCATCCTTTTCCTTCATGGCCTTTACCTCTTGCACAGTACCTCATAGTGACGCCATTTCAGTAATCAACAAATTTTTTACCTCCTCAGTGGCACCTCGCAGCCAATGTTCTTGTGCTGCCTCCTCTCATATCAATGCCATTTCAGTCTTCAATTAATCCAGAGCAGTTCACAGCTTATGGTCTGTGTTGCCATTTCTTGTATCTCTTTCAGGAGCATGTTCTTCTCATCTGTAGACTTTTTTAATACTGTGAGAAGCAGCCAACCCACAGTCCCTGCTGCCTCCTGGGCACTCTGTTTCTCAAAAGACCTACTTACTATACCAAGGGCCACCTCTACTGCCTTAGGTATCACCTCCACCTGCCTCCAGTCCAGGTGTGGGGCCCCACTCTCTAAGAGGCAAGCCACCTCAGACCACATACCCACTGGGGGACAATCAACTGTCTCCCCATTCATAGGGGCAGCCCACTGAAGCACCCCTCCCATAAGGGCAGCCTGTTCTTTTCCTCGGTCAACAATGAATCCTGCCGATGTCACCAATTGTCTTGCCAGTGGGTTTTGGCCCCAGGCAAGTTCACTATGGATTCAGTCAGACCAAGGAATGACAATGGAATGTTCTTAGGGTAGAAGGGTTTATTACCTGGCTTGTTCTCCTAGCAATAGGTTGAGCACTAGAATTATGTCTGTATCCAACAGTCTGCAGGTCTATAATCCTCCTTTGTCTCTACCTCTCCCCAGAGCACTGGGCAGAGGTCTTATATAGTGACTCAGTCAATAATAGCTTAATGGCTAGGGTGTGGAAGCAGTAGCATAGCAGCAAGCCAGTTACATCATCAAGTAGCTTAGATTCAGGTGAGGATCCTGGCCATAGGAACCTTCACTTTTTCCACAGGCAGGCTTCACAAACATTAACCTATTTAAAACTTCATAGTAATCCTATGAAATAGTTACTATTATTAGCTCCATGTGGGGAAAATGGATATGGCCAAGATCCTCACCTGAACCTAAACTACTTGATGATGTAATTGGCCTACTGCAAGGCTACTGCTTCCACAGCCATTAGCAATGAACTATTATTGACTGAGTCACTATATAAAGAGCTCTGCCCAGTACTCTGGCTGGAGGCAGAGATGAAGGTGGATTATGGACCTGCAGACTGGTGGATGCAGATGTGATTTTAGTGCTCAACCTACTGCCATAAGAATAAAGCTGGGTAAGAATGCTTTTACCCCAAGAATGTTCCGTTGTCATTTCTCGGTCTCAGTTGAACCCATAAAGAACTTGCCTGGGGCTGAACCCCCCAGGCAAGACACTCCATTTTATAGGTGGTGAAATTAAAGTTTTCAAAGTTAAATGTAGTGGACACTGTTAGCCCCTTTTCCTGGTAGATGCTCCCTCCCCTAACTGCTATGCTTTTTGGCTGCTAATGCCTCACAGCTACTCGCCTCTCCAG
This sequence comes from Phataginus tricuspis, assembly GCA_029783875.1. NCBI lineage: Eukaryota > Metazoa > Chordata > Mammalia > Pholidota > Manidae > Phataginus > Phataginus tricuspis. The sequence goes on along the minus strand of JAQQAC010006923.1, from coordinate 3,729,348 downwards.
AGAATAGCCTTTGGCTGAATGGGAGTATCTCATCTACTGAAGTTACTGGGGTACCTACTGAGGCAGCTTTCAGTCAATGACAAATTGCTGTGGGATGGGACCTGGCCTGCCGCTAGGCTACTGTTTCCACACCTGTAGGCAATAAGCTATTATTGACTGAGTCACTATGAAAAGAGCTCTGCCCAGTGCTCTGGGCGGAGGCAGAGATGAAGGAGGATTACAGACCTGCAGAATGCTGGATGCAGATGCAATTCTAGTGCTCGATTTATCACCAGGAGAACAAGCCTGGTAATAAAGCCTTTTATCCCAGGAATGTTCCATTGTCATTCCTTGGTCTCACTGAATCCATAGTGAACTTTCCCAGGGCTGAAACCCATTGGCAAGGCAGGGAAGCTGCAGTGCCCTTTATGACCTGGTTCTTAGAAGTCACACACCATCACTTCTGCTATATTCTGTCGGTTAGAAGTGAGTCACTAAGTCCAACCTATACTTGAGGAGAAGGAAATCAAGTTCCATCTCTAGAAGGGAGGAGTATAAATAATTTGTGGCATTTTTAAGTCCACCACAATTAGCTATTTATTCATTTCTATAGCAAGCTTAGAAACGAATGGTGCCTCCCAAGGGAAATTTGTGTTTGACAAATGAACGTACAAGTGGGCAATGAAGGAATCTCAAATGATGGGTCATCTGATCTTTTATATAAAGCAGCTGTCTTTGAAAAGGAGCGGCTTCCAGGGCCTGTTGAATAACATCACACCTTCCATTTGCACACCTGCGGGCCACCCTTGCCCCAGGAAATTCTACTCCTTGGTCTACCAGTGGAGCCCAGGAATCTGTACTTAGAAGCTCAACAGGTGAATGAGTCATGCAGCCAAGTTTGGGACTCCTTGTGTAGGCAATGTTTTCTGTTCTTACACACACACACACACACACACACACACACACACACGCGCGCGCGCGCATGGCTCTTGATTCTGTTTTTCTTGCCCTTTCAGCTTCCTGGTTTCACCCACCAAATTCAGTTCCTTTAGGCTGCGTTTCTTGTTTGTAGGACCTTGGTTTTCTATGTGGTTTTTAGATTCGTTTTCTTTCTTGCCACCAGTTCCAAGGACCCCCCAGCTCCTGGCTGGGCCAGCCCCTGCCCACCACCCCTTGAGAGGCCACGGGGATTCGGGCTTAACCAGCCTTCCTGTCCACTCTCTCCACATACTCACAATTTCATTCTCTGCTACTGGATCCATTGACGAGTCTTTATCACCAGACCAAAAAGAGGGTGGGAAACATAATTCCGATAATTCAGACAAGTGAAACTGATGATTTTTTTGTTGTCCTCCTGAATGATCTAGGTATTTGTCTTAATTCTCAGCTTCACTTTGCCTCTGGAGACCTGGCCTCTTTGTTCTGTGACTCTAGTTAAAATTTGGTCCCAGTGATAAATATTTCTGATGTAATTGTTTCCTCTGCCCATGTTCCACAGGGGATATTTTCAAAGAAGAGGATCTGTAGGTAAATGAGAATTAACTTCAATCCTGGGCAATGTTAGAATCCAAATAAAGCTGTCATGGCAGGACCCCCCCCCATCTCCATTTCACTTTCTGGAAGGGCCCCCTCTGTTTCATCCCTTCCCAACCCCAGGCTCACACAGCAGCAAGAAGCAAATTACCATTTATTAAACTCTAATTACCTTTTCTGTTTTCCAGTACCATTCTCTGTGAATGTGTTCGGCACACAGCCTGTACTCTGCTGCCGTTCAATTAGCAATAAGTCTTGTTAGCATACCATCCATATTTATAGAGACGGTTGAGTGATGTTACAGTGACATGGTGCAAAGTCTAATGCCCTTAATAGAAGGTTAGGGACATGTCCTTATCCTGGAGTGCTCTAGGCACATGGCAGATATGGTGGATTTGGGGGCCCTCAACAAAGACTTAGGTATTTTGAGACAGTTTCAAGCCTTCTGTGGGAGCCTATGAGAGTTCAAGCAGAGACATCTCACCTTGCCAGAAAAGCCCATGCTTTTTTTATTTGATTGTCACAGAGCCTGGGAGGCTGATAGGAAATGACAGTATCCTGTTCTGTTGTTCACAAAACACCAGTTCATAAAATGCAGTGCAGGTCCTGTTGGAGCTGGCTGGGTCTGTACCCCTCCTCCAGACGCAGGATGTCCAGGCTGGGCATCTGCTTGAGCAAAAAAGGTTTTTCATAAGATTGTTCTGTAGTTGCTTCTACACAAGGTAACCCCCAAGTGGTTGTCAGGAGAGAAATAGGTGACAGGCCAAGTCCTGTGTCTTATCAGTAGGGGAAGGTTAGCCATGCACCTAGTTAGCTAGGGTTCATGAATGAAAGAGGCCCAAAGGATCTGGCTCAAGAAACCCAGGTCTGTACAAAGTCCCTCCACACCCTTTTCAATAATACTGAGCATCTCTCCCTCGAAATCCAAAGCAGACTCTTTTGCTCCTGATTTCATGCAGACGCCCAGTCACCATCTTCTACCCAAATGCTGTCCACAGAGACACAAAGTGACCTGTCCACTCTATAGGGTCCCACTTCTTCTGCCCTAATTTCACCTCACTTGCCAGGTGGTCCTTCCCAACTGAGGGAGCTGCGTGTTTCACTGGCTGCCCATCCACCCTCCATGCTCTCCTGAAGTCCGGTAGCCTCTGGGGCAGTTCCCTGATGAGGCCCAGGTCCTAACCTGATCTCCTACTTCTTACCTTACTAGATTTAGAATCTGGGAGGTGGAAAGGACAAAAGGAAGGACATGGCCCAACATTTTCATTTGCCGAAAGGTCTGAGGCATTGAGGCAGGGGCAGGAGTGGGGCGGGGCCTTGCTGCGAATAATCCTTGCCCCTCTTCCGCAGACACCTGGCGTCCCTTCACCTATTGTTCAGCCAGGGCAGCCAGCTCCCCACAATGTAATCACCCTTGGCTCGTTAACAAGCTGTGCTCGTTTGCATATCTAAATATCCTTGTACATGGAAAACAGAGACGATCACATCTTCCCCTAATGTATATACAGGAAAGTCAGATCACACACCCCTTCCTCTGTCCCTCATGTTCACCTGTTGGCCGGTTGTTGTTTTTAAATAAGCTCAGTCTTTCCTTGCAGACAGAGCATAGATAAACTTGACCTTTTATAGGCTCCGTCCTTCTTTTTCATTCGGAAAAGCTGTGATTCTTCCCTATTTTCACCTCTCTTATTTCCATCTCTTCTTCTCTGGCTGCACCCTGGAAGAACACCCCACCCCCTCTTTAAAAAAAGGAAAACAAAACACCAAAGCCCTCTACATCCATCAGCTTTATGCAAATGCACAAACACACCCACCCTCATTCAGCCTGCTCAGAAACAGGAACTGTCTATCTATAGATCAGCCTGATTACAGTTCATTTTTATACTGCTTGAGAAGCGAGGAAAGTCACAGGCTGGGGTAAAGCAGGCCTAAATCGTCATACAGATGATCATGACACATGTAGATCATTTTCTTCCAGAAGTGCCTTGATGGGCCCCGGGGATCCTCTTGACAGATTTCTAGTAAGTTTGTAGGAAAGGGTGTTGCTCTAACAATGCCTTCTTGGGCAGTGCCACTAAATCATGGTGGCGGGGGGACACTCATCTCTGCCTAGCTGCCAGCTTCCTGGGAAAACAGCTCCAAAACAATGGACCCAAAGGCAGGGGGACCGTCCGTGACAGATGGAGTGGCTGAGGGAGAAAGTCTGGACAGTAGTGGGGCTTGTACCCAGCTTCGCTGCTCGCTCTTCATTCTGCAGGCATTTATTGGCTCCCTGGCAGGTGCACAATCCTCCAGTAGTTCTACACATATTTATTTAACAGATGCTCTTAAGTGCTTGCTACGTGCCAGCCACTGTTCTAACTGCTTTACAGATACTAATCATGTAATCCTCATAACATTCCCATGAGGCAGGTCACTTCACAGATGAGGAAACTGAAGCACAGAGAGGTTAAGTGACTTACCCGAGGTCACACAGTGCATAAGCATGGTGCCAGGGTTGTGCAGAATCATGGAAGGTGATGAGGAAATCAGCCTCTTCAAAACCAGAAGTTCATATCACATATGGTTAGGACTCAACCGACAAATATGATCCTTACTGTTTTATTCCTCTGACCCCCAGCATGACCACTTTACAGACCTTCAGTATCACATTCCCCTGCTTCTTCAGAATACCCTTGACTCCCCTTGTTTTCAAACATGTATTTGACCTGTTTGCAAATATAAGTTACCAATTTTCTCTTTTGGCCTTTGGTTTTTGTCAGCCCTGGGCCTCTCTCCCTTGTGGACCACAGAGCAGTTCCTGGAAGGCTGTATGTGTAAGGGTAGGTCTTTGGGATACCCAGGTACATTAGAAAGCCTGCTTTTAAATACATGTGTTAAGAAGCTGGCGTGATGGTGCCCAAGCCCTGGCTAGCAAGCATTCTCCTCCTTCCCCGCTGTATTGCAGGCCTTAAAAACAGCAAAGTCCTGTTTTAAAATTTAGTCTGTAGGATTTTTTTTTCTTCCACTTTGTGGAGGCAGGAGTCACTGTGGGTGAGTCCTATCCTAGGAAAGTCCCTTCCAGGTCTTGTATGTTCCCAGACTGGTAAGGACATTGGTCATTCTAGGCTGTTTGCAAAGATCTAAATGAAGGCTGTTATTTGACAAACAAAGCCCAAACCTTTCGATGGTGGAGCAATAAGAAAACTAATTGCCTACTGTCTAGCCTGCATAATAGGAGCCTTGGAATTCTCCTCTGACAGGTGAGCTATTATCGATCCTCCAGCCTCTCTGTCTGGGGGTAAAAATGCAGTCCTCTTCCCAAGTAATAATCTCTTCTTGCTCTGCTCCTACTGCCCCTCAAGAGGTCCACACTCTGGTTGCTTCCTTTCCCATTGTGAGGAGAATCCCTGGCCAGTAGCGTCCCTGGGCCAGTAGCATCTTGTCCCGCTCCCTCACTTGAACTCCATATTCCTGCTGTAAGACTTCAGCTGGTCAGCGGTGTTTCCTGCTGATACCACCAGAAGATGTGTAGCTGCTGACACCCTCCAGAATCAGTGTGGACTCTGCCAGTGCCCAGTGTTGAGAGCTGTTGTATCTCTGCCAAGGGTGCTGTTTCCTGCCGCAGCCAGACCCATTTCGGAGTCATCACTGGTGTGGCCTACGCTTCTAGAACCCAGGCTGGGTATCTTAGACAAGAGCTTCTGTTGGCTTCCTTCAAAAGTCATTTAGGGCCCCTTGGATTCGGGACTCACTTGATCTCCATCCAAAGGGTCAGGACCTTCCAGGTAATCAACTGAAGGACAACCTCAGGGACAGATACTTGGCTGTGCCCACGTCCTCCATCTGTCTCTTTGTCCTTGAGTCAAACTGGGTTGCCTTAATTCTCTGTAGTAGACTCAACTCTTGTTAGCTAGGTGACTTTCAGTAAGCAGCCTAACCATTCTAGGTCTAATTTCCTCATCTGTAAAGTGGGAATAATACTCATCTCATTGGGTGGTTGTGAAAATTAAATGAGGTCAATATTCCATGTGCCAGGCATGGAGTAAATATTCAATAGACACTTGTTATTCTTAGGAAGCTCTTCAGCCCTTAACTAGTTTTCTGAGCCCGTCTGATTCCTAGATTATTTTATTCTTTTTTCCATTTTTGTTTTCATTTATTGACCACTTTCCATGTGCCAGGCACAGTACTGAGTACCTGTCCTTCATTGTCTCGTTTCTTTTTTCACAACAGCCCCCTGAGGTAGATACCATTGAAAACCTTGGTGTAAGGTTGACTAAATGGAGGCCCACGGGGATGACGAGGACTTTCCCAAGGCCATCCATCTGGTAAGTGGTGGAGTCAAGGTTTGAACGCAGAACAACACACTCTAAGGCTATGACCTTAAATGCTCTGCCACATTGTCATGTAGGATGAACCTGTCTGAGCCTCCAGCCAGTCCCTTGTTGCGGGGTTTTTTGATCTTTTTGGTTTTATTTTTTTACTATTATTACCGAAGAGAATTCTGTAATGTTATAGTAAGTTAGCCAGGAAATCCCCAAAGCTGGAGTCACAGCTCTGTAGCCGTGTGCTGTGTTCTGCCTGCTTGTCCAGATAGGCTGGCCTGAGAGTGCCTTTCTCACTTCCCGGTTCAGGCCGGGAGAATGTTCCGGACGGGTTGTTCTCTTTGCTTAGTTTTCACAAAACTGGCAGGCTAAGGGACAGACACTTCACATCTCTCTCCTTACAAATGTTTTTAAAAAATATATGTAGACAGATATTTTGTTTATTAATTTGTCATGCTTCCCTTTAGAATTGTTGAAAACCTTTTTGTTTTGATATAGTTTCAAACTTACATAAATGTTGCAAGAAGAGCATAAGGAGTTCTCGCAAACCTTTCCTTGAGTTCACCAATTATTCATATATTGCCCCATTTGCTTTCTCTCTTTCTGCATGTTTTTCTAAACTATTACAAAGCAACTTAGAGAAAGTGTGTCCCGTTTGCTCCTAAATACTTCAGTGTCTCTTAAGAAAAATCATTTAACCATAGTTGTTATCAAAATCAAGAAATTTTGCATTGATGTGAGAATATTATCTGACAGTTCATACTCCGTTGTTTTCCGGTTACTATAATAATGTTCTTTATAGATATTTTTCCAAGTCTATATATAATCCAACTCAGGATTATTTGCCACTTTAAATTATCATGTCTCTTTAATCTGGAACAGTTCCTCCGTCTTTCTTTGTTTTTTTTACCTTGCCATTTTTAAAGATTAAAAGGCCAGTTATGTGGTGTAATGTACCAAAAATTGTGTTTGATTGGGGTTTTCTCACAATTATATTTGGGTTATACATTTTTGGCAGAAACATCACTGAGGTGATACCGTGTCCTTCTTAGTGCATCGTATCGGTGGGCACGTGGTGTTGGTTTGTTCCAGTATTGGTGATATTAGCTTTGGTTATTTGGTTTCCTTACCATAAAGTTACCGTTTCCCCATTGTAATGACTAAATAATTGTGATCGTCTTTTTTAGTTTTAGCTTTTTTCTTCTTTGCCAAAAGATCCATACTAGCTCTGCTATTAGGCCAAAATCTGGTATTAGAACTGAGCTTGTTCAACAAGAAAATCCCAGTCTCCTCCTCGGTCTATTGTCCTCTTTCTCCTCTTTTTTTTTTTTCTTTTGAATTAAGGTTTAAGTTACCTACACCTTATGTGTTATACATTCTAAGGGTACAACTTGATGCATTCTTCTACATGTATATGCCCACATAATCATCCCCCAGATCAAGATACAGGACATTTCCAGCTCCCTAGTGGGTCTTGCCTTTTTATTCTAGATGTAAGGAGAAGCCATTGGGAAGTTTTGAGCAAAGCAGTGTTATGCTCTGACTGATATTATCAAAGCCACTCAGGTTGCTATGTGGAGTCAACACGGAAGGATAGGGAGGTAGGCTGGGAGGTGTCTTACATTGGGTTCACCCAGAAACACAGCCTGAGTTAAACATTTAAGTGCAAAGAATTTATTTGGGAGGGTATCCCCAAAAATGCCAGCAGAGATGTAGGGAAGTAGTATGGGTAAGGGAAAGTAGTTAATACAGGTTGCATTAAATGAGTTGCCACTGTGGAAAACTGGAACTTAATTCTCCTGAGGAACTCTGGGGGCCAGTGTAGAACGTGTCCCTTCAAGTTAGCTTGAAGAAGTTGGGGTATTTAGACGAAGTGCCCTGAGGGCAGCTGCTGGAGTGGCTAGCAGAGGTATTAATTCTCCAGCCCATCCTGCTGCTTGGAGAGCAGGGTCCCACCAACAGAGAACGCCCACCGCAGGCAAAGAGATAGAGCTGTGAAGGTGTGAGCTGCAGAGGCAAGGCCCTGAGAGTCAGGGAGCACTGGGTAGTGGTAGGCGGAGGTGTAATGCAGAGACCTGGGCACATGGTACAAGCAGTGTTCAGCCGAAGGCATCTTGCCTGGCGGCATGTGGGAAGCTAGTGGTGTGGAAGTGTGTGGCTTCTACTATAAGGACAGTGGAGGTTCCAACAGGGGACCCTGCAGAAAGGAACCTGGAGAGAGGAAACTAGGGCCTCGTGGTTGTCCTAACATTTAATTAAATGGTGACCACTTGAGAATCCCTCTGGACTCCTGCAAATGACTGGAAGTAGGATAGGAATGTCTTTGCAGGGGCCTTTTGGCTCTGAAGGAGATGACAGTGATGCGAACCACAGAGACATGTTCTGTGACCGTGCACATGCCCCATTTCTTTGCTATCCCCAGGCCCAGGAAACGCAGTTGCATTTTGATTGTTTCTATGATGCCTGGATCTCATGCTCAGACCACCACTTCCCTGCATTCAGTTTGGAATTCTGAATGTTGACTCCAGATTTCCTTCCCAACCTCTGACCTCAGCTCAGGTATCTGGACTCAGAGTACCATCCCTGCCCCTGCACATACCTCTTTCTTTGTCATCTGACCTGGTCGTGACCTTCTGCTGACACATTGCCTCCTCTTGCCAGCCTGGCATAACTCCCAGAAAGACTGCCCTTGGCTTGTCCTATTTCATTTCTCTCCCTAATTTGACACTGACGCTGACAGATAAAGACAAGAGAGAAGCCAAACCCCAGGGCATAACCAGTATCATTCAAGCTCTACCAGATTAATCCTTAGGGTTCAGGGTCATGCTGGCCTGGAACATGACTCTCTACCACTTGGTTCCGGAAGTGGAGATAAGCTTTTGGAACTGACTTGGAGGGGAGCCATTTGCCCAACCAGACAATCTCAATATCTAGACCTGGGGCTCCCAAGTCCAGTTTCTGGGGAGAATAGAAAAACCTTGCAGGCTAGGAGGACCAGGAAGAGAGAGAGAAAATGTGACCCTCTACAAAGGTAAGATGTCAGCATTTCACGGTTGTGCCCAAGCATGGGCCCATGGTCTGTGTGAGGTCGTTCTTATTCTAAGAGGGAAGTCGTTCCTGGGAATGTCTTTCTATGTGTTTACTGTCCCACACCTGCCACGTGGAACTGCCTTCTGCCCAAGTAAAAGCGGTCACAGTTAGGAGCTCCTTGGCCCTTGATTTTAAATATCTTTATCATGGCACTCAATTTTACCAAATGTTAAATTTCCAATACATTTACTGAAAAGCAAAAAAACAACTACTTTGAGAGAGGATTCTAGCCGACTGAAATTGGTGGGAGATCTGTTTGAATGCCCTTAATGGCCATAGTGGAAGTTGAATCTGGGGGTCCCTTTGAGGCCTTGTGGACACACGGGGACTTGACCACAGTTGGGCAACTCAAGGCTCGCTGGCCGCCTGCCCTTCCTGGTAATGAGAGGCCTTGGGAGAAGCGCCCACAGTCTTAGAGGCCCCTTTTAGTCCCATCTCTTTTCTAACAAGCCTTTATCTAAATGAAAATGAGATATCAATTTTTTGATTAGGATACTGTATAGTCATCTATTCCAGGAAAACTCCAATGAACAAGTGATTTTATTTTTTACTCAATATTTCTTTGTTTGGAAGTTTGTTTGTGGCGTGGAGCTCCTGGTGGGAGCAGGCAGAAGGAGCGATCCTGTAGATGTGCGAGGACCTCTGCCAAGCTTTCTTAGATGGGAAGGTGCTGGCGTTTTGTCATCATGAGTAGGGGGTGGCAGAGGAGGGGAAGTGTGGTTGGGGTGTGATATTCTACCCACAAATATTTTTCTAGAACATGTCGACAGCTAAATCTGGCTGTGTTTGTGGGGCCGGGTAGTGTTTCATGTAAAGCAACAAAGGTAATCTGAGCGGCTTAGGTCACATGCATGCCCTTGTCTGTAGCTGGACACAGAGAGGGGAGCTGAGCTTATACAGGTAGGGGTGCCAGGAATTACCACTCACAGGAAACTAGGGAAGCTTTATTTCCCAAAAGAACACTGGGGTACTATGAAGATGGGGAATGGATGCTTGACAGCCAAAATGATAAATGACCATTGTGGCAGCAAAGGGTTCTTAGACTGAATCTTTTCTTGTAAAATATTTCAGGACAGGCCTGTCACGGGTCTCCAGAAATGGCTCTTGGGTTTGTGGGGGTGATAAGAAGGAGATCTCAGTTTTAGTTTAAGATTTTTGCACTTTAGGAAAAGCTCTTTGTATAAAGTTTCCATATAAAACATAAATAGTAATAATAATAAAGCCAGTAATCTCCACTGGACACTTTCTGTGTGCTGGGTACTGTTCTGAGTGCATGATCGCCAGATGCTCGGCTCGTCTTGGCAACGACTGTGTGAGGTAGGGACAATCATTATCACCATTCTACATGCAGGAAAGCTGGGGGACCCGGAGGGGAAGTAACCTGCCCACATGGCTCATGAATGGCAAGCTATACACAAGCACATCTTTTCACCATTCTAATCCTAGCCTATTAAGTAGGATAGGAGACATCAGAGAATCACAGGCAAGCCTTCCTCCTAGCTGGGGCGCTGACAAGGTCTGATGCTTGCTTGATAAAGACTCTGCCTAGATGTCTGATCTGAGATGTTCAGTTCCATTTTCTTAATGGCTGTCAGTCAGTTCCCCACTATTTCCCTTGAGGCTGGACCCAGCAGGGGTGTCACCAGTACTTAGGAGTAGCATTAAGAACAAAGCCTGATGGGGCCGTTTGTTTTTCTCCAGTGAGACGGCCCATCCCTCAACACAGTCAGGAATGAGCTCAGACGTCTCGGTCCTGAATGGATTGCTTCCTGAATCCCTGGGCTTCCCCGGGGCATCCAGTAGTGCCAGAGCACAGAGGGATGTGAGTTTGAGCGATGCCTGCTCTCACTTCCGGTTCCAGGGACCTGACTCTTGGCCCAGCAGTGTCCAGAGGAAATATGACACCAGCCACATACACCATTTAAAACTGTGTTTTTAAGAAGGTGAAATTAATTTTAAAAATACATTTTATTTAACATGATAATCCAAGGTATTATCATGTCAACATGTATATAAGTTTACAGTATAAAAGTTTATTACTGAGGTATTTTACATTCTTTTTCTCATATTACGTTCTTGAAATCCCATGTGTTTTTGCACTGAGCACACCACTCACTTTGGATTAGCCACATTTCGATTGCTCAGAAGCCCTGTGTGGCTCGTGGCTGCTGGATGGGGTAGCACGACTTTAGACCGTAACTCTTTCAATAACTTGTGTTGCTCAAATACGAGCACCTGCAAGGAGCCTCCATTGTCTGAGACCTCATGGAATTTACATTCTGGAGAGGATATTGTACAGTAAAGAAGTAAACATGCAAATAAGATAATTACAGGCTGTGACAAACAGCTACTCAGAGTGACTTGGGAGGACACTTGAGCATGGCGGGCAGAGGGGACATATGAGTTGGAACCTGAAGGACAGAAGGAACCAGCCGTGTGAAGAGGAGGCGGAGGCTTCCAGGCAGAGGACAAGGGCAGTGCAAAGGTCCTGAGGCTGGAAAGCCCTTAGCATGGGCAATGCCAAAAGGATGGCTGCGTGTTTGGCAGCAAATGGCCAAAGGGCTGAGGAGGTAGGGACCAGAGTGCCTGCTCAGCATTATGGATTGTGTCCTAAATGTGCAGAGAAACCACGGACCTGTTTTAAACAGGGGAGTGGCAGGATCTGTTTTAAAAAGATGGCTCAGGAAGGTAACAGGGTAAGTTGGGCCAATAGAGAACCACTTTCCCCTTTTCCCCTACAAACACAAAGAAATGTCTTCATTTAAAAAAAACAAGACTGAATTATGTATCTGAGTGTGATAGGAAGAAAGACAAATAATAAGGGTCAGAGAATAAGAGGGAAGTTAAAGACAGAACAGGACGATCCCAGTGGACTCTGGCTGCTTGAGGTGGGAGTAAGGTCAGGAGAAGGTTCCAGAATACAAATGGGATATGGGATATGGGGATAATGGATATGGGATAGAGTTTCATGTGTATGCAGGACAGGGGACAAGGCTTGGCTCCACTTGAAAAAGAGACTTAGAATTGAAACCCCTTCATAAATGCAGGACCTTGAAAGGGATCTCCCATCCCACAGTGAAATGGCCTAAAATACCTTCCCTAACCAACTCAGGGAGGAAACAAGAAATCTTGTTTTGGGGGAAAAAATAATCTGGAAGAAATTAGAACCTCAATCCCGTACCAGGTAGAACAAAAAAATTACACTGAGTGGTGTGGGATTTGGCAAATTGGTCCCAGACCAATGGCAGGACGTGGAGAGGCAGACCACTTACAAGGCTCCAGTAGTATTCTCAGAGCTTCTTGAAATGTAATATGCAAACGAACCACCTGGGGACCTTATTAAAATGCAGATTCTTATTCCCTAGGCCACTGGTGGGACCTGAGGCTCTGCATGTGTGGTGCCGCTGAGGGTGCCCCCCAGACCATTGTGTGAGTAGCGCAGCTCCAGGCAGGTGGTGGCGGCTTGGCCCAGGGTGGTGGGATGGAGAGAAGACGATGGATGCAAGAGAGGCTGGGGAGAGAATCACAGGACTTACTGAATGTGGAGTGAGGGTGAAGGAGAATCAAGGGCAGTTCCTGAGTTTCTGGCTTTGGTGACCGGGTGTTGGTGAGGCCATTTAATGACATAGGGAAGACCAGGGTGGGAACAGGCGTTTTTTTGGGCAGGGGAAAGGACCCCGTGTGGGGAAGGGATCAAAAACTCAGTGCCAGGCAATTGCAAATACTATGCCCTGTCTCCTTCCTCTGCAAAGGAAATGCCCCTAGGAGGCATCCAGGACCTCCATTCCCAGCTTGGGTTGCTGACGACAATCTTTGCTTTGTACGTCCACTCTGCCAAGCAGTAAAGCCTTAATAAATAGTCAACTTTGTAAATGAGGTCCAGCAATGACCAGCAAACTCCCCATGGGCCCCTCACACGCTCAGCACACACCTGCCCGGGTTAGCAGTAGTGGTGATTGACACTTAAAGCAGTTGCATTTAGGCGCTATCTACAGGCAGCCCCCAGACTCCTCGGCATGTGGTCAGTGTGAATGAGCAGAGTGCTCAGTGTAATGTGGTTCCTAATAATAATATAACAGATGCAGAGTTAAGGATTTGGGGGACACATATTTATCTTAGAAAGGAAAAGAAATTATCTTCCTGCCAGGCACTCTGCCAGACACTGCTACAAACATTATCTTATTCAGTAGCTACAACAATGTTTCCAGATAGGTTTTGTTATTCTTATTTTCGTAGATGAGAACAGTGAAGCTCAGAGTAAGTTGCTCAAGGTCCCACGCAGCCATCTGGGCCTTGAACCTCTGTCCACCTAAATCCAAAGCACACTTTTTTTCCCCCCTCTGAGCTCCCAATTCCAGGCTCTGTGCCTTGTGCTGAGCATGATGCACAGAACTTCAGAAAACATCCTTCCAGCCCTTGAGGAGTCTAATTGGAATGAGGAGATAAGTCAATCATGCAAACATACTTGACACATGGTCTTGCATTGCCAATCAGGTGCCTGTGTCACTGGAGATAGTCCTTCAGAGTCATGGGAAGGGGGGCTCAGGCTGAATCTCCCAGAGAAGGTGGGACTTTAAACCATGCATGCAAGACTGGTGAGGACCTAGAGAGAGAGGAGAACTTGCCAAGCAGCAATCCCAAGTGGTGGGACTAAGGCAAGCCAGGCAAGGAGGCAGCCTCAGCTTAATAGGTTTCCTTCCACTCGTTTCCACCTCGAAAATCCGACCTGGTTTCCCCAGGCCCAGGTTAAATGCCCGACCCCTTTAGGCTGAAATAGGTGTCCATTTCCTGTTCACTTATGATATACCCTGTGATAATACCACTGCTATTTCTACATTAAATGATTGTTTTCTGTGTTTCCTTCTTGAGGTCAGGGTCTTGCGCTTTATTTATTTTTGAATTCCTACAGACAAAGCAGTGCCTAACACATAATAAAATAAACATGATTTTTACTTTAAAATAAAAATTCTTTTCCTGTATAATTGAATATCTTTCGTTATGATTTTCCTCCCCTCTGTACCTCTCTGTTATTTGGTTCGTACGACTCTGTATTGATTGCTATACAAGTCACTGTGATTTAAACAAGACAGTGTTTTGCTTCCATGTGAAAAGTAAGAGTAGAAGCAGCCCAAACTGATGGGGCACCTTCATGGTGTGGAGTATCCAGGATCCTGCTAGTTAGTAGCTTTGTTACCCCTAGTATGTCGCCTTCATTTGCATGGTTGAAGGGGGCTCACCTCCGTATCTGTGTTCTACCCAGCGGAAATGGGCAGGGAGGAGAAGGATGGCAGGTTGCTTTCTTTTTTTAAAGATGCAACATGGAAGTAGCACACATCATGAGCAGTCACATCCCATGCGCAGGAGCTAGTCACGTGGCCAGATCTAGCAACAGGTGAGACTGGGAAAGGTAGTTTTTATGTGGACTACCGTCTAAGGCTAAAATTTCCACTAGCAGAGACAGTAGATAGGGGAGTGTGGGGAGGGCAGGGGTAAGTAGCAGCACTTGCCACACTTCGTTTTTCCTAAACTGCTTTATTATAGATGTCTGTAAGATATGCTTGACCTAGTTTCTCCTTCCAAGGTACATTTACTACTGAATTACTTGCAATTGCCGTGTCCTGTGTGGTCATCTTATCTGTCCTCTGAGAGCATGAGTTCTTTCACCTGCATCTTGCACAACCTTCCTCTTAGAGCATGCCCTGTACCTAGATGCTCAGTCAATAGCGCTGAGTGAATACATGGGTGAAGAAGACAAGAGCTTTTTCATTATGCCATGACCTCGTCTCTGTGGAGCGGGGCTTATCAGTTACATTGAACCAAGAGCACAAAGACATCATCAGCATTGTCCCTGTCGATTTCTCACAAAATGTAGGCGCAGCGAGGGACACAAGACATCCTTGTCCCTGCCCTTGAGCCACGGAAGAGCCAGATCGGGGACTGGGTGACTTTGCTCCCGGGACACAAGTCACCATGTCAACTGCACCGCCACCATCTTTTCCCCCTCTCCTGTGGCTCTCCTTCATAAGGAGGATCCACTCTCCCCTTCATAATTCCAGAAACAGTCCCTTTAAGTTAGAATGCAAATGTCTGGGGCAGAGAGTAGAGAGACTAGTCATGAGGACCAACATTGTCTTAAGACCCCTGACACTCTCCTCCCTGTACATTTTGTTCATCTGGTCTGGGTGTAGAGGTGGAAATCACTCATTCATCTTATGAAACTGGGTTACTTTTTGACAATACCAGGGCCAGCTGGCCCCTGAGAGGCCTGTTACCATGGCAGTCAGGTCACCTTGTGATTCCCCACTTGATCAGAGCTTATTACATCTAGACCCTCATGTTGAGGGCGACAGCACCCAGGAGATCAGAAACTCAGAGAGCTCCCCTATTTTCTGGCTTGTCACATTTTCTCCAGCCTCCTAGACCAAGACAGGGTTTCCAGCTCCTTTCACATTCCTGCCTGGCATTCTCTCGCTCTTGGCTTTCCTGGGGCAGGGCTGCCCCTCCCTCTCCCAATCCTGGAAGGGCCCTGGCCTCTATGACAGCAAATCCACTGCACCACTTAGGTTTAATTAGAGCACAATGACAGATGATTAGTTTACACATCAAAGCACTGAAACAACTCAACAAATTGGCCCCATCCCAAAGCCCAGCCCAGGAGCTGGCCTTGAACTCAGAGGCTCTCCCCGCAGGCCCTGGAGAGCTGGCGAGGAAAGCTCCGGTGCACCACGCAGCGGCCAGAGGAAGAGTTCTGTTTCTCAAGTGAAGAAATGGCTTTCAGCTGTTTCCCAGCCAAGCTGTGCCCTGGGCCTCTCTCGCCTCGGCTTTCCACCTCCAAGCCCTCCCTTGGCTGGGCTTAAAGGTCCTGGGTAGTCGACTCTCAGTTATTTGGGGACTGAATATCAATCCATGAGTTACCCAGGACCTTTGCTAATTCCCTTTATTACCCTATTACCCTCCAGTGGAATTTTGTTCATTAGGACACCTACCAAGGAATGAGAAAGTGAGTAAACTAATTTTCAAACCAGGCCACTTGACTACCAGCTAATGATTTTTTTGTTGAGGTTTGATGGAGGGGGGAAAGAGACAGAAACTCTAGACTGCAACAAAGTAAATGAATTATTTGTGGGTCTCCATCATGCACACTCTCCCCATTCCCTGTGGGAGCCCAAGAGCCAGGGAAACACAAGAGAGCACTTGACATGAGACTGCCTTTGCCTTTTATTACATATTTCAGATCCCTTACTGTCCTGAGGCCCCAGAGAGGCTGGCGATATGTTGGGAGACATAGCAGTTTGCTTCTTCTGGCTCAAAAGACCAGTCTGTTCATGCGAACAATCACTTAATTCAGTGAGAAACAAAAACATAAAACCCTGAAAGTCCACTCAGTAGTTGATCCCTGTTGACCCTCGTAACTTGGTCTACACACATACTCATTCAACAATTGCCATGTTCTGCTTCAAGGCCATGCCATCAAGTCCGTGGCAGAGTGGACATCGAATCTCGGTCTTCCTTCATAGCCTTTGTCCCTCAGTACTATGTGGTTTCTCTAATTGTTGAAAGAAAACAGGGCTGTTGGTTACATACAAATCTCCCTGAGCACAAAGGTTCACGCCTCTCTCTCTCTGAACAATTAGTGGAGACACAGGGCATGGTGGGATTCTATTTTCCTGGTTGTGGGCCGTACGGGTGAGCGGGCAACGGCCTCACAGCTGTGAGGTGGGCAGCCAGATGAATGCTGGCTGCCTCTAGCACAGGACGGTGGGCGGGCGCTGAACTGGGCTCAGACTGCTGTAAGCAAAGCACTTCGGGAGGAGGATGACACTGCATTGTTAGCATAAACCAGGAGCTTATTGATCTGGCTGATTAGAAAACCTTCCAAGGCATTGGGGTAATTAGCACAATTTACAGAGTAGCAGTTATCAGCTTCATTGCTTAATTAACAATGTAAATATCCTTCTAAATGACATTTTATAATCATGATCAGACCCTGCAGCATTTGCCCTGTTCACTGCTAATTCCTTCCCAGATGTACGGATAGTCGCCTTTTTTTCCATGTCTCACATCACATTCGATAAAGCAGTGGTACACGCCCCGCATCACCTCTTTTGTATCTTACGAGGGCTCTGCTCTGCCTTCCTCTTTCCAGCCTGAAATATACAGTCTGACAATTGAATTGCCAATTAAAAGTACTTAATTAGACGTGAAAGGGGAGTTCTGTCATGTTCTGGATTCTGAACTATTTTTTATTTATGTGCTTAGCAGGATAAGTCATCTTAAATTAGGATCACATTTTTTCCTCTGAGGAGCATGTGAGAAATGAGGCTATTAGAAGGAGAGGTTTAACACAATATTTGTGTATACTAGTCATGGGTGCAGAGATTCAGCCGAAACGCATATGTTGCTTTGGCAAGCAGGGTTACTCTTCATATTTATTTTATTGCCTTATCATTTCTTGTTGAATTCATGTTTGCAATAGAATATTTGGCCCGCCTAATCAAACATATGTGCAGAGAACTTGACGGTTTTATTTATTTTTTTAACTTTAAATTCATCTATTTTTTGAGTATGAGGGCTGTACTAAAAGATTATTATTCCTTGTCCAAGTTCCAAATGGCAAACATCCAAATTCAAATCTTTATGAAGCCCTGGGGGTGGAAAGTTCAGACGCTGGTAACCCTCAGTGGAGAGAATGCCCTGAAAGCTGTCTGCTCCTGGAGGCCTGATGATTTCAGTTGGTGGATTATTCATTTCTGATCTTTTTACTCCCACCAAATGCATGGTGGTCAATGCAGTTACACCTCTTCAAGGTGTGCAGGAAGGGAATTTAGCACAAACCGTGCCTATGACATTGGTAAAATGGTAGGGAAGGCAAAAATGAATGTTGGGGGAGTTTGCTCTGGGTTTTCATTAACCATCTTGCCCTTGTTCCCCATTATCATTGATTTGTGTGATAAGTGCCAATTATATGTGTCATAAGTATACTCCTTTTTACTGAAGACAAGAGATCTTATGTGTGATGCTAATTTTGTAATGAGCCAATGCATTCTTCAAGGAGTTTATAGTCTAGAGGGGAATAAAACATGTGCATAAATAATTGAAATGCAAAGTAGGAAACTAGTGTGTCTTCAGACAGTGCAGAAAGAATCATGGCCAAAAAAGAGGGTGGAGAAATAAATGAGAGTTGAGTGATGCAGGAGGGCCTGCTTGAAGGTTGGGGAAAATTGGCATAAAGGCAAACTGTGAGTATTGGGTGTGGTTTCCAGATGAGGGAACAGCAGGAAGAAAACACAAAGGTGGGACAGCATGAAATTTAAATGAGTAACAGGAAGATGTTCAGCACGGTTATTATTAGGAAGAAGGAAAAAGAAAGCATTACAGATAATGCTGCAAAGATCGGACAGGACCTAGAATCTAAGGCTGGAACATCTGCTCCACTTTCTGTAGACCAGGGATTGGCATTTTTTTTTTTTTTTTGTAAAGGGCCAGAGAGTAAATATTTTCAGTGTTGTGGGACATACCGCTGTCACAACTCCTCAACTCTGCCATTATAGCATAAAAGCGACTGCAGACAACATATAAATGAGTCGGCAGTTCCTACGAAGCTTTATTTATGGACACTGAAATATAATTTTTCGTGTAATATTCATGTGTCACAAAATATTTTTTTGATTTTACTTACCGCCCTGTGCTATTGGGGTAAGTAACCATCTCCTAACATGAGTGCTTCTTTACCTTTGGCCATATCCATATAACCACAGAGAGCCAAGCACTTGGCTGATGAGCCTGGAGGCAGAGGGGCAGAGAGCCGCTAAGCCGGGGCATCCAGTGACTGTGATGGTGCACGAGGCCATCAGCAGCTGCGGTCCCATCACTGCTGTGGGCCTGGGACCAAGCTTCACCACACAGCACTAGGGCAACATCGGGCCGTGTGCTCCTGAAGGGCTTGACAGTATTTGGTTGTTAAGAAGAGATACCTGGGTCAAGGGTTTTGGCAATCCGTGTGTGGTAAATGTGGTATACAGGTGGTCCCCTACTTTTACAAACCCCCACTTTGGTGCACTTTACCCTGACATTGCAAACCACCTTCCCTGTGCTTTCCATTCATCAGCAGGCTAACAGTAATTTCCATGCAGCTCCCGGGTGAAGTTCCATAGCTCCCAGCAGGTGATTTTCCTCCTCCCCACTCCCCATGCCCCTCTGTGTACCAACCTGTCCTCCAGTACTGAGACTGGAGTTTAGACTGGAGGTCCTACGGGAAGGCTCGTAGCCCCCGCCAGCTCTCCTTCTTGCCCACATCTCTGAGAGTGAAGGCAAGGCTCAGGGAGTCTGGAAGGAATGCTGAACTAGCTTTTTCCTTTGGGAGCTAGATCAAAGCAGTTGTCTATCTTACTTCCATGTCACCTGACATAACAAAGGGCTTTTTAAAAACAGGAAATAAATTTTTTTTCTGATTTGGAATTACATGTTTATGCTTGAATAGAATTGATCTCATTTATCTCTCTTCCCTTTCATCTTCTCTGCCCTCTCTTCTTTTACCTAGAAAAGTCTTAAAAAAATTTTTTTTCCTAACAAAAGCTAGCATTGAACAATAATGGCAAGGCAAAGGTTAATTAGGTGACTAATTTAATTTTACAACACTGAAGCTGACCCAAAGGCTGAGGAGCAGCCCAGGAGGCTAAGGACAGAAAGGAGCTGTTTCTTGTGGCAACATGGAAGCCACGGAAAACCTTGTTAAGAGCAGTTCTGGTGGCATGAAGGTGGACACCAACTGTATACCTCAAAGGGTGAACAGGTGAACAAGAGTGGAAGTGAGACAGGCTGTGTAGACAATTCTAATGATGGCTTCTTGTCATTTAGATCTCAGTTTGAGTGTCACCTCTTTGGAGTGATCTAAAGTAGCCATCTGGTGACTATCACATGACCATATTTTATTTCTCTGCAAAGCACTTGCTTATGACGTGATCATGTTTTCTTTCTTTCTTTGTTGTTCTCTGCCACTAGGACACCACACACGCATGATTATAATATTTTTTCCCCTATATCCCCAGAGCCTAAAAGCCTATAGACCTTGTAGATGTTCTATAAACATTTGTTGGATGAATGGATAAAAGTTTGGCTATGATGGAGAGTGGAGAAATAGCCCAGTGCTTCTTGAACTTTAGCGTCCCTAGGTACCACTGGGGATCTTGTTCAAATGCACGTTCTGACTCTGCAGGTCTGGGGTGGGAGAATCTGCATTTTTAACAAACTCCCAAGGGAGGCTAGTGCTGCTGGTTCATGAATCATCTTTGAGTCGCCAGGCCCCTAGCACTTTGGTTTGCTGCTTAGAATAAACAGGTGGAGAAGGAGAGATTAAGGAAGCCGGAGAGCTGTGAGAGCAAAGATTTTAGGAAGGCAGAGGGGATGGAATCCAGCAGAGGGATTGGTTTTGCAAAGGCAGAAAGAAGCTTTCCTGGTGCAACAGCAAAGAAGAAGAAGGGGTGAGAAAAGGAGGAAGTTCTCAACTGACGGTGTCCCACTTTTCAGTGGCATCATCTGTTGGGAGCGAGGGTGGCGGCGAGCTGTGGGAGAAATAGTCATTTTCTTCCCAGGCGGCATCCAGTATGCCTTTGCGTTTGGATCATAAATTTAAAGTGAAACCCATCAGCTCTGTTGTATCATTTTCTCAACATTAACTATGCAGGTTGGAGAAGGAAGATGGGAGGTTTCCCCAGAGTGAGCGTGACAGCAGGCGAGAGGAACCGGGGAGGTCAGGGTATTGGTGAGGGGGAGTGATTTTAATGGTGCACCACAGGAAGTGAGGCAGAGACACTGCTACTCAGCCCCTGCTCTCCTGGGCTCCAGTGGGGAAGACAATATGCGTGTATGTATGTATTACATGTAAATGTAACCCACAGGACTGTCACTGCCTCGCCCATAGTTCCTTGAGCCCTACTATTGCATACACTTGGCTGACTTCCGCCTGAGAGCGTGGCAGGCCAGAAATAGTACCAGGGGTTTAGCGCCTGGAGAGCATCATTCAACCAGTAACTAGTGGGAATTGGTGTATATATATCCCAGTTGCCAGGCTCCTCATGTGGGATAACAGAGGTGGTGTTCCTCATTGATTCCCCAGCTGGAGGAAGCTCGGTTACCCATGGTGGTGACTTGCTGGGCAAGATTCTGCTTTATGGATCGCCTTCCCTTCCCTGTCTCTCTTCCCTTCCTGGGTGTTTTTTAGGATCATCTTCCAAGTAAATCACCTGCTCTCAAATCTTGTTTCAGAGCCTTCTGCTGGGGGAATCCAAACTAAGGTAAATATAAACTGTCACGCCCGTCATGGAGAAAGATAGGGGCTACTATTTGGGGAGAGGGTTATCTGCTATAGGTCAAGTAGGAGTGGGGTGTCAGAAAGAGACCTGTGAGCTGGGATCGAAAGCAGGAGCAGGGTGAAAGGAACACGGTGCATTTGAGGGTCAGAAAGCCACGGTGGCTGTAGCAGGGGGCTGGGAACATGGAGTGAAGCCTAAGAGGCCAGACTGCAGGGTCTTGTAGGGTGCAGTAAGGAGTCTGGCAGTCCTATCCAGAGAACACTGAAGGGCCATTGAAGGGGCTGAAGCGGACAGTGACATGATCAGAGCTGCCCCCAACCAAAAGTGGAGAAGGACAGGAGAGTGGGTGTGGGAGAGAGGAGTTCAGAGGCCTCTGCTGTGACCCGGGGCTTTGCACAGAGTTCTGCGCATGGAGGAGTTTCAACAAATGTTTGCCGAAGTGGAAGGCAATTACTGACCACCTAGCTGATTGACTAGAACACTCTATTTCCTGGCCGAAATGAGTAATGGTTTCCCTTCACTGATGATGTCTTTTTTTTCTTGGGTTGCTTCACTTCACTTTCTCTTTGGGAGAGCATCAGAAGGATAACTCTCTCCTACCTTTTCTCATTTTCCAACTCCCCTCCCTTTTTTCTCTCTTTTCTCTCCCACCTTCCCCTCTGCACCCTTCTGTCTCTCCTCTTCCTCCAAATAATCCAATTTAATAAAGCTGATTATTTCATAGTCTCCATTTCTATTAACTATGGCATTTAATTCTCATCTGTGACCATCTTATTTATATTCTGACTCATATTCAGAGTTGACATACCTCTGATCATCAGTGCGGTCTCATGTTTGGCCATTGTACTAGATTACTACAGAACACACCAAGGAATACCGATTGATACATACGAAGCAGCAAGTGTAGATTTACAGAGGTGCAGAAGGTAACGCAAGACAGAGGTCCAGGAAGGCTAAAACCCAGGCAGGAAATTACTCTCCAAGTGTACGTTGTAAATAGTCACAATTGTACCCTTTTCCCTCTTGTACGCCTTTTTATAAAAATCTTGAAATCCTTGTTCATCCCCTTCTTCGACCCAGCAATTAAAGAAAAAAGACACTAGATGTCTGAGATTTCACATAACCTTTGTAACCAATATTTTCGTTGTCTTAAACAAATCTTCAGGAGCTGGTGAGGGTTATGTTTTGCAACACCCTAGAGTGGAGACGATCTGTTCCTTGGGTTTTCCATTTTTGCCCTGGTGTCCCCCTTTGGCGCATTCACCAGACACCCCCTGCCCCTCACCCTGTGTTCTGGCAGGATTTGAGACATGCAAATTACAAACTGGTAAATAGCAACTTTGCATATTTTGAAGAGAAGAGAACAACGTGGTACCACTCATTCTGCTCCCAGGGAAATCTGAGATAATGGGAGGGAAAACAAGGGCAGACCAAGGGTCCTAAGTGTTTTCTTCAAAGTGTTTATTATGCTTGTTAAATCTATTGTGCAGTGATGAATTAATTTGAATTATTTACATGGTCAACCTTTGAGACAATAACCTGATTTAAATAGAGGAAGCAAATGTATCATTTCTCTTTGAAATCTAAAAACAGGTTTAAGCTAAAGAAGCATCAGGTCTTTTATCTTTTTCTACAAATATTGGTTACAAACCTGCAGTTGTCAGTTCAAGTGACATAATGTCAGAAATCAAGAGAAAGTGGTGATGTATTTTCTTAGGAAAGTCAATAAACTACCCTGTGAGAACATGTCCTCTGGATAGCAAACTCTTGGGTGACAAATGTCTCATGTAGAAAGTCTTTCAGTTCTATTTATCTGTAAATATCCTGCACTGTCTGACAGGAGTGTGTTCGTCTGCTCAAATTTCAGTGTAAAAGAAAGTGACCTAGTAAGAATGGTTGGGTTTTCTTTAGATTACGGGCCTGGTGTCATTTTAGTGAATGTTTGGACTGTTAACAATTTATTAATCTTACTATTGAAGCTGTAAGAACCTAAGTTTGCTGTCACGTTCAAAGTATTATAATCCAATTATTAAAATATCTAGGTTTCCATTATGAGTTGAAAAAAAATTGGATATTGTTATCCAAGCCTATCCTACTTTGGGTTATTTTTTCCCTTGGTATTTAGATATTTATAAGGAATTTTTGGGAAAGGCGAAATTCTGTGTGTTGTCAAGACGGAAGAGGCACAAGTGATCCTGAAGGTGGAGTCTTTCCGAGGTAAAGTGAACAGCTTGCATCTTGAATATTTTATGAGATCTAGGTATTAGAACAATGTTTCTGATGCAGGAACACAGTGGTCTAGGAACAAAAGGGAGATGGGGCCGAAAAAACGGACTGTAAATATTTTTCAAAATATTAACTAGTCCAAGGCTGAAAACAGGAATGCGTGGTGATACTGCAGATCGTTCTAATGAGGGCTTTAAAGCTTAACGTTCTATTGATTGGATTTGCACTAATGAGGTCCCCCTGATTATGCGTATTTAAATAAGAGAACTGATTTATGAGGCTATAGTCATCTCTTTCAAATATACTTGGCCCAAGTCTACATATTGAAAACAAATCGAAGGGCTGAGGCAATTATCTGAATATTTCAAGGGAGGAGCCCCCCACCTGATTTGGAGGAAGGCTAGTACCTTAGATGTACAGGAAAAACAGGACAGAAAAAACTCTAAAGGGAATTAGGAAAAAACAAGAGAGAAAGCCTAAAAAAAAACACTTCTGCTAAGAAATATCCTCTGATTCTTTTATCCTAAAAGGAGAATATAGATTCCCAGGTGCCACCAGGAAGCAACACTGACCCTAAAAAAGAAGAAAGAAAAAGAAAAAAAGGAAAAATAATAAAAAGTTGTTCTGTTAAATCAGTTACACATGGAGTGTCTGTGTAAGGCAATCAGACTTTTCATTACAAATAGGTTTAAAAAGCCCTAGAGAAGAGAGACATGAACAGAAGCAATATTATCCACTAACAACCTAACTCCCTTTTAGACATCAGCTGAAAGGCAATGAGCAGCAGCATTGAACAGGGGGTTTGTCTTAAGATAAAGACTCATCTTTATTTCTCTCAGGATATAAAACTTGTATTTAAATCAATTCAGAGAAGCACTTTAGTTTTAAACATTAGAGAACGGGGAGAGCCTATTTAATAAGACAGCATTATTTCATTTTCAAAGAATGATACTGGCTGTAGCTCTGAGTTTAAATTCTGTATTCTTTCCTAAATTATAATTATAGATGGGTCTGAAAGGAAGCATGCCTATTACCGTCATATTTATTCTTTTGACAGGTGTTATGGGACTGTAATTTGATGAAATGACTCAAAAC
Organism: Phataginus tricuspis; assembly: GCA_029783875.1. Taxonomy (NCBI): domain Eukaryota; kingdom Metazoa; phylum Chordata; class Mammalia; order Pholidota; family Manidae; genus Phataginus; species Phataginus tricuspis. The sequence continues at coordinate 3,704,807 of JAQQAC010006923.1, read as the reverse complement.
GCAAGACTCCCATCCAAATATAATTCCTGTCATCAACCCGAGTGGTTTAAGAAAGTCCTGCGGCAAGCCTTTTTACAAATTGTGAACACCTCTACTATTTTAGCAGCAGTCCACAGTCAGGAATGCGAGGAAGAGTCTTCCTTCAAGGCTTATAGCCGGGATGGCAAAAGCCAGAAGGAAGAGTGGGTGGCTGAGGTAACGAAGGGGACAGCTTTTTTTTTCAACTGGGTGGGGTCGGATCAGGAAAAGGGCTCCCAGCAGGACGCCACTTGGGTTCCCTTAAAACAGACCCCAGTCCAGCATGCGGCCGACAGAGGGCGCTAGGCACACAGTGGCTAGGCGGGGGCGGGGCTGCTCCGGTCCGGGGCGCAGGCGCACTCGCCGCGTCGGCCGCGTCCGGGGCTGACGTTCCCCAGCCGGGCTGGTGAGCCGCGCGGCGCCGGCGGAGGGTGGGGGAGCGGGCAGGCGCGCGGGGCCTGGGGCTGCGCGGGGCCCAGCGGGCGGCGGGGCGGCTGGGCAAGTGAGGCCTCGGGCGGCCTCGGCCTTGCTTGGCCTGTGGGAGACCTGGCGAGGACTCGCGTCGGCCCCGTTCCCTCCCCGCCGGCCCTCGTGGGCCCGAGAGCCGGGTGTCCTGTGGCAGGGGCCGCCGGGGCGGCTTGGAGGTCCCGGGACGCGGGGAGAGCTGTGGGGGCCGCAGGGAGCTCAGGGATCTCCAGGCGCCGCTGCAAAGCCGGGCCCGCTAGCGAAAGGTTCGTTGTCTGGCACACACCTCTGCTGTCAGCCTCAGTTTACCCATTTTTATAAGCCAACGTGTTCCTCCTCGTGCATCTGCCCTGAGCGCCCTATGCGTCCGCTTACCTGGAGTAACCTTCACCGTTTGATTTCTGCTTCTGTGTAACAGACGAGTCACGTGGTGGCCAAAACCCTTTAGCCCTTGGGACTATTTAGTTTTTACATAGCATACAATTTACCCTTTAGCACAATTGCATGCCTTTCTGTATATTTACAAAGTTTCGCATCCATCACCATAATCAGTTTTAGAAAATTTTCATGATCCCCAAAAGAAACCCTCTTTAAGCGACACCCCCGCGACAGTCCCACAATCCCCCCACTCTTTGGCAACTACTCATCTACTTTGTCGCTAAGGATTTGCCTATTCTGTAAATAATATTTGGTCCTTTGTGACTTCTTTCACTTAGTAATGTTTTCAGCGTTCACCCATGTTGTAGCATGGATCAGTAGTTCATTTCTTATTACAAAATAATATTCCATGGTATGACTGTACCTCGTTTTATCTATCCACTCATCAGCCGGTGGACCTTAGGACTACTCTTGACTCCTGACCACCCACTAGGCCCTTCTGGATCTGAGCCGCCTTCCCGGACAGCATCCTCTGTGCTCTTGCCCTCCCTCCGCTGCTCCCTGGGCGCCTGTGAGCCTGGCAGCCCCTTCCTCCTAAGCTTAGGCCCTCCTGCAGGTTGCAGGCTGCTCTGCCTTCACCATCCCTGTACCTTCACATTCACCCAACCAAATCCTACCCATACTTCAGACCTCAGATTTAACATCCCTTCTCAAGAAACCTTCTTTGACCCTTGACTGAGTGAGAGACCCCGTAAGCCAGTTTCTCAGGGACCTGAATTCCACTTTGTAGTATTTATTTATAATTCGATAGGTTTTTATCATCACCTGTTACTGTGTAAGTTCTGTGGGGTCAGTGGCTACCTTGTTTGTTTCCCTAACTCCATGGGACCTGGCACCTTGGTGGTGCTCAATGACTATTTCAGCACCCGTACCCACACACGTGCCTGCTATATGGCAGGCACTCTACTATCTTAGGGATGGAGCCATGAATAAAAATTTTAAAACCCCCTGCTGTTACGGAGCTTACATTCCAGTGGGGGAATATAAACAGAAACAAATAATATGTCAGGTGGTGAAGTGCTGTAAGGAAAAACAGAAGGGATTATAGAGAGGTCAGGGGAGGCCTCTTAAGTGAGACCTGGACACACCAGGTGGTGAGCCATGTAGGTGCCGGGATGTGTGGTTGGGTGAGGGCCGGCGCGGGGGCCGGAGGGAGAGGAACGTGAGAGGAACGGGATAGACAGGAGCTTTCAGTTCGAGGGTCCTCTGAGAAGAGCCGTGAGTGTGTATACACAGACCTTGGTTTGGAAAGGCCAAGACCTGGGTACAGAGCCCAGCTGTGGCTCTCACCGAGTCCTGTGTGACCTTGAGCCTCAGTTTTCTCCCACTGTAAAGTGGGAGTAATAGGGTTGTACATTAAACAGCCCCTGGGAAGTACCCAGCCCAGTGTGTGACACCTCGTAGCTGTACATTAGTTCCTTTCTTTTGCCCTGAAACCGTAGTGGTGTCTTGTGGCCTGTGTGTGTGGTGGGTTGTTAGCACAAAGCAGCTAACATCACAGTGATTCAGTTCAGGCTGCTGGTGGCTCTGCTCTGAGACCAGCATGTCTGCCTTTGTGTGATTTTTCCAGTCTGCTTTGGCTGGGAGAGCTCACTTTCAACTGGTAGGGGTCCTGGGTGGCTCGGGCTGACAAATAGGGTGATTAGGGTGGCTCCTTCGAGACAGCTGGTGTGGTAGGAAGAATGGATTCAGAGCCAAAGGACCTGAGTTTGCGACCTGGCTCTGCCACCTGTGGCTTTGTGACTTGAGGACAGTCCCTTTCCTCCTAGCTTTAGTTTCCTCTCTGGTAAACGGGGACCACTCAACACATATTTATTGAGCTTTTGACATGTTCTGGGCACTGTCAACTGTGGAGTGGTGACTAATACCATATGGTCCCTGTCCTCCAGAAGCTTACACTAAGCAAGGATACAGCCGGCAGAACACCCAATAAAGGGTAAGATGTTCAGTCACCTTGTATGCGCCAGTCCCCTTGCCAGGCACTTTAGTTATGGTAGCTTGTTGATCTTTACAAAGCCCCCATGAGGTAGGTGTTTTGCTCTCCAGGTTACAGAGGATGCAGCAGAAGTAGAGGGAAGTCAAACTAAGTTGCCCAGGATCACAGTTAGTCAGTGGCAGAGGCAGGCACCGAAACCAGGGTGGCGTGTCATTAACACTTGCTCCATACCCTTCCATGGCACACTGTTATATAAATGATGCCAGTGCAGTGTGAAAATCCTGTCACAGAGGTATGGATGGCAAAGAGGTGACACCGGCGCTGGACCTTTAAGGATAAAGAGGAATTCTTAAAGCCGGTGGAGAATTCAGTGTAGGGGGAGGAGGACTGGAAGAGCACAGCGTGTTTCAGAGATGCTGTTAGTAGTATTCAGTCAGCACTTAGTTTGTGCCAGGCACAGTGCTGAGTGGTTTAGGAACATCATTTCATCCTCACAGTGATTCTTTGTAGGGAATATTATTAGTTGTTCCACTAACAGATGTTCAACAGACTCAGAGGTGGAAGTTAAGAAACTTGCCCAGGGTCCCACAACTGGCAAGTGATGGAACCAGGATTTGAACACAGACTGTCTGCTCCTAAAGCCCATGAACTTGACCTCTGAGTTCAGTATTTGGCTAAAATGCAGAAGCATGGGAGGTTGGCAGGATGAGTTTCATGAGAGATGTTGGAAACAGTTTCGGAAGGTCAAGGGTAAAGAACACTTCACAGAGGTTTTGGAGAAGGGGAGTGGCACAGTGTGTTTTTTAGGACATGTGGGGGCACTGTGGAGGTTGGATTGGAAGGAGAGAGACCTGTTAGGTGGTACTTGGATCATGGGCCAGGCATTGTTACAGAGCCGGGAACCGAGGGTGCGCAGGTGCCCGAGGCGGTGGAGGAGGGGGGCCTGGGAGTAGGGGGAGGCGGGAGGGGCATGGGGGGACGGGTCTTGCAAGCCTAAACCACGTCGGAGAGGCACTGGAGGAGCAAGGATTGCTGCCCCGTTTCTTGCTTGGGACAACGTGCATGTGCAAGCTGGAGCCCGAGAGTTGGGGGGAGCAGAACCACTCCGCTCCTATAGCTCCACTCCCCATCCGTAGGAATAATTGCATATTTAAACAATGGCCTGTGCAGGCTTAATTTAGCTTGTATCAGTGCTCAATAGGGCATAATTTCTGCTTATTTTCTGTAGTCCCATTCTTTCCTTCCTTCCTCCCTGCCTCCCTCCTTCCTTTCCTTTCTCCTAATATATGACTTTGTCACACTTATTTTTAGATGCCCTGCATCAGGGCCCAGGTTAGGGAAGGAGACAGTGGGGTTAAATGCGGCCAAAGGCTGTTTCTCAATATCGGTGCCCCTTGGCTCCACAGAAGTTCCCTTTATGGCTTTACTTTCACTCCTTGCCTTTTTCTGTGATTTTCTCTTTTGGGTCTCCTAAGAACTTGTTAGCGTTTCCTTTGTCGTGCCGGTTCTTTGTGCAATTGACATCATCTTTGTGACTTTTTCTCATCTTGGGACACATATCTAGGGGGTAGCTGTAGACGATGTCCTTGAGTTTCTGAAAATCATGGAGCAAGGTTTTACGGGCAGAGTTGAAAAATGAGTGCTGGATGATAGTACAGTCCAGGGTTTTCATGAATCTTAAACCTGGTCCCGCCCTGGGGAGGGTTCTCTGTGGGGTCCTTAGCCCTGGTCTAGGCAGCATTTTGTGGATGGCTCAGAAGTGGACATAGTAGGTGGTGGTAGAACTAGGTAACGGCATGGGATTTGGAATCAAACAGGCTTGGTTTGGTGCCTGACTTTCCCGTGCAGTAGCTGTGTGGCCTCTGGCAAGTCACTTGATGTCTCAGAGCCTCAGTTACCTCATCTATAAAATGGGGCTATTGATATATACCCCATAGATTGTTGTGAGGCTCCATGAGATAGCACGTGTAAAGCTCTTAACACCTCCCTGGCACGTACTAATCACTCCCTGTGTGGTAGGGAGTAAGACATGCCATCAGCTTTGCAGAAGGCTTAAAGTAGGACGGCTAGGTAACAAGTCAGGTTGTTCATCTCTGTGGTCCTGGGCTGAGTTCAGAGCCACACGCATGCTAGATGCTCTGAATGGCATTGCATAGGTTACTGACACAGCATGCTGGGGTTAATCTCTCTCCCTGTCTCTCCATACCCTGTTTGTACCTGGTATATGATTGTTTCTGTGCTTGTTGTGCTGCATTGGGTTGAGCTGGGTAACCGACAAGATCAGTTATCCCAGAGATTGTGGGAGATTGTGACTCTGAACTGAACTAATGAAACACAAGATGGGAAAACAGATTTAAGATTGTTCATGGAAAAAAGGTTCCTTTGAGCTGAATGCCAGGGCCACGTGAGAGCATGTGCAGAGTGCAGTCTGAGCTGCATTGCCTGACTTCCCAGGTGAAGGAGGTGAGGATTTCACCTTCCAGTGCTTATGAACCACTGAGAACACAGAAAACTGGGTTTCCCACTGGACAGTCTAAGAGTGAGCTCAGTAATGAGGGGTCCAGGGGAGGGTGAGTGGGATGGAGAAGCACTGGGAGATGAGCACAGCTGCAGGATGGTCACCTCGGGAAAGAAATGGCTGAGGGGCTGGGGTGCTTGCCTGGAAAATCGAAGATTGGACTTGGAGGTAGGCTAGGGAGACTTTAGCCTCAAAGGGAAGGGCGATTTTACAGAGCAGATTTTAGCTCAGAGCTAAGAGAGCTGTGTGACAGCTCAAGCTGAATGAAAAGGGAGTGCTCAGACTTGGGAGGTCATGAGCTGCCTGCCACGAGGGAGCATGTTAAAGCAGTAAAGCTGGGTGACGCCCTGCCAGGGATGTGGAGAAGGGGTTTCTTTTACACTGGATGGAAGAAGGTCACTTTCAGCTCTTTGGTTTCTAGTCCTGAAAGACAGCCTACTGTCTGTTTTTTATCATTCAGTGAACACCTTCTACAAAGACCCTGTGTTTTTATAACTCTGTAATTCATTAAAGGCTGCATGATGAATGACCAGGACTTGGTTCTGATTCAGGGAAAAGCTAAATAAATTTCACTTGATCTTTGGTTTGATTTCAAAGAAAAGAAGATGTATTTTTTCTCTTTGATGTATGCAGAGCTAACTGGAATCGATGAAATCCACAATCTCTCCATCTCTGTTTGCACCAGAGGCTTCCTTTAGCCCTTTTTATTTTGGATAGAAACATTAAAAGGGCATCATAACATATTGTGTTCCCTTTGCTGCTTTTCCAGGGGTGGAGATGGGCCAGGGAGAGGAAGTTCATGTTTAGTGCGCTGCCATGCAACAGCCATGTGTCCGCTCTTAGTTAATCCTCCCATCAGTCTTGCAATGATTAGGGGCCCATGTGTTTTCCCTATTCCTCTCAGTCTTCAAGGTACAGGAAAGTGGGCCAAAAGTTGCTGGGGAAAGAGGGGATTCAGTTGGCCTTTGTCGAGTGACCACTGTGTGTCGGGCACTATGGGAGTAAAAAAGCGCCAGAGGAGCAGAGCCACGAAGAGGGTAGTGTGTGGAGGACTTGGCTGCAGATGGGGCAGAGTGGCCTTGACTGGGGAAAGCTTTGAAAACCCACTGTCATCATCACATACATGCTGATGACCCTAGAGCTTGTTCTGTGGGTGCCATTAAAGGGCGTTGAGCAAGGGACTCAAAGATGAGATTTTTGTTTTGAGAGGCTTATTCTGGCTGAGCTTAGGGAGGCAGTGAAGAGGGGACATGTCAGAAAGGTGCTGGAATTAATCCAGGAGAGAGGATCTGCGAGCTTAACAGAGCCTTGGAAAAGGAGGGGCCCCCTTTCCTTCAAGAACTCCAGGGAGGGGGAGCACTGGGGTTAGAGCCAAAGGCTGCATCCACTGTGCCACTCCCACCCCCTAGTCGTGTATTCATGGTTATGTCAAGGCACTTTTGAGCCTCAGTTTCCACACCTGCACAATGGGGATGATAATGCCTTTTTTTGTCAGAGGGTTGTTGTAAAAATGTCTAGCACTGTGCTTAGCGCAGTTGACTTTTAAGCAAGGGTGAATTTCTTGGTGGATGGGATTTGAGGATATTTTGTCTGGCTTCTCCAGACTGAGTGAGGCAGAAGGCGTAGGTTGCCTGCGGGAGTTCCTGCATGTGAGCTGCAGGGAGGCCGAGGAGACTGGAAAAGGCTTGGCGTAGATGGGTGGGAAAGGGAGGCTGTTGCTGCCAGAGGTGATGGCCAGGAGTACCCGGGGCATCAAGGACCCTGCAGAGGGCAGAGGTCATCACTTTCGAGTGGGCAGGAGTGCAGGACTGTCTCAGCCACAGCCTCGGGACTTTCTCATACACAGGCTGAGGTCCCAGGGCCTGAAGGCAGGGAGAAGGCTGAGCTGTTGCTTTCTCAAGTTTGGGGATTGATCAGATTTTGAGGTGATCGGTCAGCAAGCATTTATGGATGAGTCCACTGTGTGCTGAGCACTGTGCTAGGCATCGGGAGAGCAGAGATGGAGGAATCTGACAGAGCCCGTGGCCGCATGGGAGTTTGGTGGGGAAATGGAGAGGCAACACCCAGAGCACGGGGCAGTTCCTGCTGAGCTAGCAGATACAGGAGGCTGTGGGCAAACAGATGAGGGAGGGAGTCCAGTTCTGTGTGTAGGTGAAAAGGGACAGGAAGACTCGACCAAGAACTTTACTGAAAGGATGTTAGGAGCTCACAGACTCAAGGAAGAAGGCTGGAGTATTGGGCAGGAATCTAGACATTTCTGGAAGGCCAGGTGGCAGAACCTTCAAGGACAGTTCAGAGCAGAAACAGGTCGATCAGAACACATGACTGCTGGGCTGCATGTACTCATTTTCAGGCTCTTTGTAACCCCGCCAAGAGCCCAGTCCCAGAGGTGGGGAATACTCAGTTGGCCTGGCTTGCGTCTAATGCTCTCCTTGTGCCGGGAGAGTTAGAGCCACTGATGACGGTCTCAGCAGGCCAAAATCAATGGGAAGAAGTCATCCCTTAAAAAGAAATTGTGGGGTGTCGGGGGGGGTGCTGTTGGGAAGAACCACAAGTGTCCACTACAGGATGAGAAGTCCATTGGGCGGATGGTTCGCGTAGCCCAGGCAGCAACCACCACAGGCTCTGGAGCCAGACTTCCTGGGGGATCTGGCTTATGCACTCATAACTTTGTGACCTTTCTAACTTTGTTTTGCCTGTTTCTTTATCAGTAAAAGGAGAGCATACTGTAGAGTTATTGTGAGGATTGAAATGAGTTAATTTATGTGCATTATTTAGAATAATGCCTATTATATGTAAGTATTCAATAAGGCAGCTGCAGTAATAATTGTAAGTGATTATTATTGTTAAAGGAACTATAGGTCGTGTGTCCATGCACCTGGCAGGTGGAGGGGTGATGAGGGATGAATCCGGGCAGGTAAGAAGGCTTTAGGAATTGGTGTCAGCCTGAAGAATTTAAGACTATACTAGGTGATGAGAAAAGTGTGGAAGCATTCTTCTAAAAAAAACTTTTTTTTACGAAAATTTTCAAAATATATAGAAGTTGAAAACAGTATGATATCCACCCTTACACCTGCTATCTAAACACAATCTTAGCATTTTACCATATTTGTTTTAGCTTTCTCTGTCTTTTCTCTTTCTGTGTTGTCTTTTGCTGAACCATTTGAAAAGAAGTTGTAGATGTGAGACACATCACCTCTAACTACTTCCATTTGCATCTCCTAAAACTAAGGACAATCTCTCATATAACCACAATATTGTTATTATACCTAAGAAAATTAAAAATGAATAATAATTCACAATATTATGTCTTGTCCAGCTGTGGGAAGATTTTAAATTGGGAGTTAGATAAAGCATTGTGACTGCCATATGGAGGATGGCTGGAAGGAGGCCGAGGACAGGTAAATATCTTTCCAGTAATCCAGTGAAGAGATGATGAAGCCTGAATAAGAGTAATGTGGGGTGATGGGGGCTGGTTGAGGTATCCACAGGTCTCTGACTGAGCATGGTGGTAGGGGTGCTGGGTCACTGAGGGCTTCTGGGAGGAGACGCCAGACCTCAGAGCTGAGCACTGAAGGATCAGGAGATATGCACAAAGCAGGTAGAGGTATTGTAGGCAGGAGTAGGAGGATTCATTCAGCGCATGGATGTTAAACGTCTGTCATGGTTAATTTTATAAGTCAACTTAGCTTGGCTGTGGGGTGTCCAGGTATTTGGCCAAATATTATTCTGGGTGTGCCTTTGAGAGTGTTTTTGGATGAGGTTAACATTTAAGTCAGGAGGCTGAGTACAGCAGATTGCCCTCCCTAATGTGGGTGGGCCTCATCTAAGCACTTGAAGGCCTGAATAGAACAATAGACTGACTCTCCCCCAAGTATAGAGAATTCTGCTTCTTTGGCCTAGCTAGGACATTGGCTCCTCCTGGTTTACAGCAGCTTCCCACCTTCAGACTCAAACTGGGACCTTGGCTCTGCAGATTTTGAACTTGCCAGTCTCAGTAACCATGTGAGTCAGTTCCTTATAATCATATCCTATTGTTTCTGTCTCTCTGGAGAACCCTAACTAGACACCAAGAATTCTGTTGTGGTGCTGAGACCGTGGCAGGTGAACATGACATGACACAGGCTTGTACTCATGGAATGTGCTGCTCAGAACTGTTTGCCTGCACTTGGCAGTGAGTGGTGGGAGAGGTGATGAGGGGACAGTAGTGCCCAGATCAGGAGGAGGTCTTGGAGAGCATGGAAAAGAATATGAATTTTATTCTGTAGGCCACTGTTTTCCAAAGTGAAGTACAACGTTTGTGATTTTTATCATAGCCACATTTAACTTCATTCTTATTTGCTTGATGCATTTTGAACAGTTTTATGCCCGGTCACTTTTTAAATGGCTTCAGCCATAAAAGCTGTGAAATTATGGGATTATTTTTTTCATTATACAGGAAAATAAATATAAAGTCATTACAATAAAAAGACGTTGGTCCATATACTGCTTAAAATAACTTCATATTTGTTCCATACTTTGGGGAAAGTTGTCATGAGTGAAAGGGTGTAGGGGTGCATATTAGGAGTTTTAGGCAGGAACATGATGTGCTGGAATTCTTGTTTTGCAAAGACTCAGTGTGGCTTTTGAGAAGAGAATAGATGGAAGACTGGGAGACCTGCTGGGAACTCTTGCAGTTGTCCACATGAGCTGTGGCAAGCGTCTGAACCAAGGATGTGCAGTGGGACTAGGAGGGGACAGATTTGAGGGGGCATTCAGAGGTGGAATTTGATAGGACTTAGAGACCAGTGGCATGGGGAGTGAAGGAGGGGGAGGAGTGTGGTTGGCTCTGCGATGGTTTTCATTTGGTGGCCTGGGAAGATGGAGGTGCCTCCACAGAGGCAGGGAGCCCAGGTGGAGAGGCTGCAGCCAAGTCCAAAAGTGGATTATGCAAAGCGAGTATCCTCAGGGCCACAGGGTTTGACTACAGTTTTAGCAATGCTGCTGTGAGGTTCATTGCCCCTTAAATAATAGCAAACCCACATTTTAAATTAAATTAAAACATTTTTAGTTTGACTCTCCTGAGTGGACCCACACATGCTTTCTCTGCTGGTTATTACTGAGAATGACTAAGTATTATAATTGAGCTGAAAATAATCTCCCTCCCATACTTGCTGGGCTGGTTTCTAAGTATTGCTTGGGTTTTAAAGTAATGAAACAAAGCTGTGCTCTTTCCAAATGTTAATTTTAAAGGCTGCAGATGGTAACCATCTGTTACACGACTAGCATTTTACAACATTTGATTAGCACTTTATATAGTCTGGGGAAGCCTGCCAGTGAAGTCTGCCCATCAGGTTGAGGACTTGGGTGGAGTGTCCTCTCTGGTGGCCTCTTCAGGTCTTTGCTCCCAGTTGTGCGGAGTTCCCCTCTGTTTGTTGGGCTGACGTGTGGCTAGTCGGACTGGGAGGTGGATTACTCATGGCATGAGGACCTTGGGGGTCCTGCCCTGTCTGCGCTTTTCCTTAGAGCTGGGACCATCAATCGGTGCTCATGTTGGAAGTAGGATTGGGGAGGTCACGACCTGGGACACTTTTGGTTCCAAGTGACGAAACAACAGACCCAAGCTGCTTTGGCAAAGGGGCTTAATTGGCTCCAATCCTTGAAAAGTCTAGGGGTGGGGCTGCCTTCAGGTGGATGGTTTTAGGGGTTAAATGAATTCTTCAGACTTGGTTTTGCTCAGGGTCTCAGCTCTGCCTTGTGCTGTGTGGCTTCGGTCTCTGGCTTCAGGAGGAGGCAAGACGGCTTCCCGGAGAGGAGTAAGTGCTCTTAGCAACTAGTCTAAAGAGCGATGTTGCTGCGGTCCCAGTCACTCCAGGGGCGTTGGCATTCGCTCTGATTGGACCAGCTTCAGTCATGTGTCCAGCTGTGAGCCAATCCCTGCCACTAGGCGGATGCAGGGCTCTGATTGGTCAGGTCTGGAGTGGCGCCCCACCGAGACTTGTAGGCAGGGTCCTGGGTCACCAGTCACACATCTGGGGTTATCAGCAGAAGGGAGGATGGGTGGTGGGGTGACAACCACCTGCCCACTGCATGGTCAGTGCGAGAGCCCCGAGTACCAGGAGGAATTGGTAAACTTAGCTGTGGAGACAGATGTGTTGCTAACAGGAAGATAATAGGCTGGAAATGGAAGAAAGGAGTTCCGAAACCGGCTGTTTTATAAGCTTCCTTTCTTAGTTGAAGGACCTCCGATAGATTTAATATTCAGGTTCTCTTTTTTTGATAGGAAAGGGGTTGTCTTTCTTCTTTTTATGTTACTTTAAAACTAAGACCAGTCACTTAATGTTGGCTTTTTAGCTCCTTCCTTTGAAATATAGTAAGCCCTCACTGAGAGGGCCAATCTGTACAGAGGAGATAACAGCTTCCATTCAGGCCAGATCAGCAAACAGGGCACGAGCTCTGGGGCCTGGCAGTAGGTGAATCCCCAGCAGTGTGGGAAGCACTGTCACAGCTCCACAGACCAGGCACTGGAGAAGGGACAGCCAGGAAAGGCTTCCTGGAGGGAGGCGCTGAACTGGAGCTGGAAGGGTGAACGTGAGTTCCTCACATGGCGGAGATGGGGAAGGGAGCTTGATGCTAAGAGGGTGTCTGTGCAAAGGCCCTGAGAGGCGATGCACTTGCTGGTTTGGGGGATCCGGGAGAGCTTTCTGTGACTGACTGTGGGATGACACTCGTCCAGACCTCATTCTGGCATCGGTATGGGGGAGACTGGAGAGAGACAGGCTGGAGGTCGGCAAGATGCTGTTGAGTAGTCCAGGCAGAAGCCTAGGAGATGTCTTGTTAAAATGCACATTCTGTCTCCTAGGTCTGGGGTGAGACTGCATTTCTGACAAGCTCTTGGGGGATGTCGATGCTGCTGGCTTAGGACCACACTTGGAGTAGCAAGGCTCAGACCTCTGGGCATTCTCCCGCCTGTTGCCTGTAGTCAGCTGGTTTCTCAGTGATTGCAATGCAGGGGTCTTCCTGCCTGTCTCTCTTACTCAGCCTGTCAGTAACACCTCCTCACCTACCCCTTGAGGTTGGTCTCCAGAAAGAAGATGCCAGGATGATACTGTGCATCTCGCCTTTGGCCAGCTGTGGGCTGAGATTCCCCACAGGACTGAATGCCTGGCCTGAGCTCAGGGTCTGGGATCTATGGGGGTGTGGTATGGCCTGGCCTCTGTTTTGTATCAAGACTGCCTCACAGAGCAGTGGAACCTTGGGGCCAGATCCAAGTACTGGCTTGATGGCTTAGAAATGATGCTCTGTGTTTTGCAGGGACAGAGGGGCTTACGGATGGCCCCACTACCAGGGGCGGAGCGGGTCCAGAGGCCGCTGCAGCTCTACCGATACCTGCTGCGCTGTTGCCAGCAGCTGCCCACCAAGGGCATCCAGGAGCATTACAAGCATGCTGTCAGGCAGGTGGGAGCAGGGTGGGGGGCCAGGGGCAGGGGCAGGGATGATCTTTTCAGGTGGCAGGGGTGGGGGAGGGGAGTGCTCAGTTTGGTAAAAGCCACTGGAAACCAATGCTGGACAGCCCAGCCCCTCTTCTGCGTTCTATTCAGGGAAACAGCGCACCAGCTCTGTGCCTGGACTTGAATAAAGCAGCTAGCTGAATAATTAAAATAGAGTGTGTGATAGAACGTCACTGCGACAGGCATTCCTGCCAGTAATGCACAACCTGAATCTGATCATGAGAAACCATCAGGGAAACCCAAACCGAGGGGCATCTACCACACAAGTGGAGGGTACTCCTCAAGCCTGTCAGCATCACGAAACATAAAGACAGACAGAGGAACTGCTTGGTAAAGAGGGCTGAAGATATGTGACAACTGAATGTAATGAGTCACCCCAGCTTGGATCCTGCATCAGAAAAAAGAGTTATTAAAAAGACATTATTGGTATAATTCATGAAATTGGAATATGGGCTGGAGGTTAGATAATAGTATTATATCAATGTCAGATTCTCTGAATTTGATTACTGGTTATGTAAGAGAATGCCCTTGTTAGAACACATTGAAGTGTTCAGGGGTTGAGGGCATAATGTCTGCAACTTTGAAGTGCTTTCAAAAAATCTAATACAAATACACATAAAGAGAGAACTATAAATTTGGCAAAATATTAACAACTGGTGATTTTGGTATTTATATTACACTTGTAGCTTTTCTGTCGATTAGAAATTATTTCCAAATAAAAAACGACTACAAATGTAACGTGAAAAGCAAAAAAAAAAAAAAAAAAAAGGTAGAAACAGAGAGTGGCTGTGGAAATACAGAGAAGGAAGCAGTTTGTCTGAGGGAGTCAGGACTTCCCTGAGGAGAGCATTTGAATGTTTCTAAAGAAAGATAGGGGGAAGGAGGTACCAGTTCTTTTGAAGGGTCCTGGGGCCACACCTATGAACTTGAGTCTCACATTCCTTTTCAAGGATGAACATCTGGTCGGAAGCAAACAGCAGCCCTGCGTTGCTCTGCACTGGGCCTGGCTCTCCAAAGCCACCCTCTCCACCGCCCCTCTCTGCTTGGCTGTCCAGCGGGGGCCAGGAGAAGCCCTCCTGCTCCTGTTGTGAAGCCATGCAGAGATCTCACCCTGGTAAAAGCAGTTTCCTGGGAGGAGCAAATGAGACAGAGAGTTGGAAGTTTCCCTTGGGCCACGCTGCCCATTATCGTTCGCCCAGCTTCATGTGGGTGACCTGAGAGCCATTTTGCAGCCGCCCTTCTGGCAGGAATATAGGCTGTACACTCGAAGAGACCAGGATTGAAATGCTGCCACATTGCTTAGTAGCAGGTTAGGGTTTCGGAGCCTGTTTCCTCATCTCCAAGCGGGGGGAGTCATCTTAACTGTCCGCTGAGAGCAATGCTGAGTGTAAAGTGCCTGTGGGGTGCTTTGAAGATGCTGGTCCTATGAAGTTTACTTCGTCATCTTTTTTTATGCTTAAACTTCCAGAGTTTCAGGGTTCATTCAGATGAAGACAATCCTGAGAGAATCCAGCAGATTATCAAAAGAGCCATTGAAGATGCCGACTGGATCATGACCAAAGTAAGTTTGGTTCTCCGCGCCACCTGCCCGCTGGGGTGTTGAAGGCCATAATCTCTATAACCACCAGGGGTCGCCCCTGCCTCAAAGTTGAGAATGATCAGTACCACGTCTCAGGCAGGTTCTCCCCTCCACCAGAAACCCAAAGTTGATGGCAGATGCCTCTCTGGTTGCATTTGTTTTCTGCAAGGTTGGGCACGGTTTCTTTCAATCCCTCCAGGCAAATTTCTGCCTAATAATAAGTCGATAAGCTGAGATGGGGCAGCAGGAAGAGGGAAGATACCAGTCTCCCTGGAAGCAGTAGTGCCAAAGCTGGCAGGAGCTTTGTGATGTCTGAGAGAAGAAAGCTGGCTTGGGGGTGGTGTGCTCCCTCGCCTGGGGTATTCCCACCGAGGCAGGGTTCTGGAGGAAACGTTCAAGGATCTGTTTTAGTGGAGGAGGGAGGGAGTCAGGAATCTGGACTAATTTGCTGGTCCTTGTACTTTGGTATTAGAACAACCTAGACAGCGAGAGCATGCCCTACCTCCCTGTCCTAAATCAGAGTCCCCAGATGTGGGGTCGGTATTTGTTTTTTAAACTCAGTGACTGGACTAGATATCTTCTGAGGGTCCTCCTCTAGCTGAGACTGATTTTTCTCTGAACAAGACTCAACTTAAAGGGAAGTATGGACATGCCACACTTTCCAGTTCTAATGTCCCAGGGTTTTTCTTACGCTCCCTCTGCAACCCCATCGGCTTCCTTTTCGTTAAAGAAGAAAAGGGGTTCAGCTGACAGCTAGAGATAGGACGCCTCCTGCTGGCTAAGGTTCTCTGGATTTCCTGGGTCCAACTCCCTCCGTTGGCTTCTTACCCACCTCTAATGAATCTCTCTGTTTTACAGTATAAAACCAAAACTGAGACTCCAGGGCCTAAAGAGTGAAGCCGTTGAAGCTGAGAGGCCTCGCTTCTCTGGGAACTCAGCAGCAGCAGCAGTTTGGGTTACCCATTGTCCTCGTTGGCGGGAGATCATGGGTAGAGGAGCTGGCAATTGCTCAGACAGCTCTTCTCGCCATGTGTGTGTCCCCAGGGTCCTTTATCTTTGCTTTTCCACCCGGTGATGATGTGAGGTTTGGGGAGAATGGTTTTTCACTTTGTTCTGAAAGTGATTCATTTATTCTGGACGTCATTCTTTGAGCTCTAGAGTGGGCGGCCCCTTAGACGGCGGTCTGTACAGAGGATGGCATGGGTTTTAGAAACAGACGTCTGGATTTGAGTCCCTGCTTAGCGGCCTGCAAGGGTGTGAAGCTGAAGAGCTTAGTGAAAGATGTGACGTGGTGGTGTGTCCCTCCGAGGAAGCCGTCTCCGCCGCTCCCTCCTCTGCTCCTGTGTGCTGTGCGCATCTCCCGCACGCTCCAAGTCAGGTAGCTGTTTGTGGGCCTGTCCTACCCCTGCTTGTCGCCCCAGGCCCCTGAGCCCGCTCATCACACCCTGCCCAGCAGCCTGCCAGGCAGCCGCTCTTCCTGATGCCATCCGTCCCCAAAGCCCTGGGCCTTGCCGCCATGGAGTTTCTAATGTCCCTGGAGGGGTGAAACGCAGGCTTCATGACAAAAGGGGGAATGCCGAAGCAGCTACAGCAGACGCCGGCCTGTTGCAGCATCTGCGAACCTGCCACCTGTCTTGTCTGGCCCTTCCCTGCCTTGCCACCCTCTTGGAAGAAAGAAAGGATGGAGGGAAGGGGAAAGCAAGCACTCATGTGGGTTTCGGTGAACCCGAACTCACTGGAGAAAGACGGCCCTGAGTCGCATCCCTGCCGCACACCAGCTCCTCTTGGTTGCTCGCCTACTTCAGCCTCGGCTTCTGTCCGGCGGAGTAGGGACTGTAGGTACCTCGCAGGGCTGTGGCGAGATGTCCTGAGCTCTCGTGCATGCCGAGTGCACCACCCACATCCTGGCCTGGTTGCTGGCTGCTTGGCTGTTGCCAGTTACCACTCTTAGGGCACCTGCTTTGCAGGTGGGGAGGTGGAAGTGCAGAGAAGCTGAGTCCCTTTTTAAGGTCACAAAGCTGCTAAACCAGGTCTGTCTGAATCTATCAAACATCACAGATTTGGGAGGGAAGAGAGCGAGGGAGGGAGGCAGGCAGAAGAAAAGAAGAAAGGAAGGAGAGAGAGTGGCAGGGAGGGTGGGGGAAGCGGGCCTGAGGGCGGAGCAGCCAAAGACGGAGAGGGAAGACACACCTGAGTGTCCCCCAAGGACATGTGTTTGTGATCTTGAGTTTCTGTGACTTACAGTGACTCAGCTACATCTATATGCGCTCAAATGATCATCAGATAAGGAAGCAAATATATCAATTTGTGAAAGCTCCAGTGTCTTCTTGAGGCTCATTCATTCCCCAGACGCATGTTCCTGTCACCCTAGGTGTTGGGGACTCAGAAACAGGAGGCAGACATAAGGCTGCCCGGAAGGGATGGTTCTTCCAAGGGGGTGATCGGTCAGTCACTGGGCCCACTGCTAGACAACAGTTGGCGAGGGCAAGGTGGGGCATGACGAGGGGGTTCAGGCCAGTCCCACAGTGAACCACGCTCCCTCCCACCGCTGCCGTTCAGGCTGTCTGAATCAGGAGCCCCGGCCTCGGTCAGCCCAGCCGGAGTGTGTCTTGTTCACAGGAGTGGCGGTGGTTGTGCCCCAGGCCTTTCGCCAGCAGGAGAGGTACTAGCCAAGGCTGCCCAGGGAGAGAGTTAGTGTCCCTCCCCCTTGACTGGCTGCTGGGGGTGGTCCCATGACCTTCAGGTCACTGGTTGTGCTTCAGCCAGTCGTGCTGACTCACCAGCTGGCAGACAGTGGGTGCCCGGCTCCCGGGAGCTCTGGCCCCTGCGCAAGCCGACAAGGGGGCTGTGTTGGCTGCTCGCCACCTGCCCGTGCATCATGGTAGTGAGCGTGGTCGTCTGAGGGCACACACTTGGGAAGTGCGGATGTAGCTAACGAGGTAGGGGTGGCAGGATAAACACAGCAAGGCTCAGAGGCAGACGGGGGTGCAAGCGGGGGATACTCTGAAGCTTGGGAGAGTCTCTCCTGCCCTCAGAGTCAAAACCACTTTCCTAATAATAAGAAGTATGTCTTTTCCATTCTCTGGACATTGGTACTGATGGTGCAAATACAAGAATGGTGAAGCTGCTGGTACTAAGCATGAATTAAGATAGGGATTCCCACCTCCAGGTTACTTAGGAATGTCTTTGATGAAGCAGCAAAAATCATTAATTTTATTAAGTCTCAACCCTTGAGTACACCAGAAAGGTAGTCTGTGTGGTGAAGTGGAAAGCAGGCATCGCGTGTTCTGCATATGTAAGTATGACAGGTGTTGTCTGTAGGAAAAGCACTTATGCCCAGTATTTGAGACATGAGCTGAGTTACCTTCTTTATTCTTAGAACACCATTTTTTGTTGAAACAATGACTGACATACCGGTCGCTCATATTTCATTATTTGGCCGACATCTTGAAAATAAATGAAGTGAGACTGTACTTCAGAGAAAACAACTGACAGGACTTCTTGCAAATGACAAAAATTGAGCCTTCTGTCACTGGCCAATGGGTTTTAATGTAACAGTATATAAAAAGTTCATTGATACGTCTTCAGTTTCCATGTTACAGCTGATTTTTAAGGAACTTGACCACTTGTTCAGTTTTGGTGTGGTATCAAGAAGAATATCTGAAAAAGTTATAAAAAAAATACCTCCATATTCCAAATAATATGCATAGGAGCTACATTTATTGAGTGCTAGCTGTGCACCAGGCTCTAGCTAAGCAAGTTACTTGTGGTATTTTGCTGGATTCTCACAACTACTCTGGGACACAGCTATTGCTTTTATCTCCGTGATACAAAGAGAAAACTGAGGCTTAGTGAGTTAAGTAATTTTCCCAAAGTCCAATAGCTATTAGCCCATCTACTAACAATTTCACACCTCTTTTTTGGGGTTGTGGTGGCCAAAGATGAGCTATGAAGATCCTCGAGGCTTTCTAGGAAGCGTGGAGAAAAGTTGAAACACATGGTTGGCCCTGGACTGAGATGCTGAAGCAAGGAAGGGCCCAAAGCTGCCTGGGGAGAAGCTTGTCTTTCAGTGTTCCTCTTACCTGGGGCTGGGTAAGAGTTACCTGGTGGCTCAGAACAGCAATGATTTATTATTTCTCATTGTTCTGTCGGTCAGGACTTCAGGCAGGGCCCTGCTGGGTGGTTCTTCAGTTCCGTGTAGTGACAGCCGCATTCAGATGGTGGCTGTGCTAAGCCGGAAGGTTCAGGAAGGCTGCGCTCACATGTCTGCCACCATGGTCTTCCTCTGTGTGGCCCTCTCTCTCTCTCTCCCCACATGGTCTGTCATTCAGAAGTTGAGTACAAATTTCTTTGCACTGTGGTAGCTGGCTTCCTCTGAGACCAGGAAAGCCTTACCTTTTTCACGTCCCCTTAAAGACTAGGACTGGAGTGGTTCTTCTGCCTCATTCTGTTGGGCAGAACAAGTCCCAGGGCTAGCCCAGATCCAAGGAGAGAGGATAGACTCCGCATCTTGGTGGAAGAAGCACCACACACACAATGAGGAGGCATTGAAGGTGGCCACCTTTGGTGGACCACCCACCACACCCAATGAGCTGGGAACTTAAATTTGGGGAGAGAGAAACAAGATGTTTTAAGTTTGTCTTCAGGCACTGGCTGAAGGAGGGACAATTTTGGCAAGGCGCAACACTAAAAATGCTGTCCCTACTCAACTCCAAGGAAAGCTATTCTCATCAGTCTTAGAGTCCGAGACTGAGAGAAAGTAAAAATCAAAGAAAAGGCTTAATAATAAGGGTGCAATATGACATCACAGGAGCAAGGCCACCTTGTTCGGGATTCTGATAAAGGAATTATAACTCTGGTCAGAAGACAGAACAAGTGTTGGCAAGATGCGGAGAAGAGGAAACCCTTCTGCACTGTTAGTGCAGCCACTATAGAAAACAGGTTCCTTAGAATTAAAAATAGACCAACTATGTGACCTAGCAATCCCACTTCTGGTATGCATGAAAAGAAACTGAAATCAGGATTTGAAGAGATACCTGCATTCCCATGTTCACAGCAGCATTTTTCACAATAGTCAAGATATGGAAACAACCTGAGTGTCTGTCAGTGGATAAATAAGGAAGATGTGGAATACACATACAGTGGAATGTTACTCAGCCATGAGAAAGAAGGAAATCTGCCACTTGTGAAAGCATGGAAGGACCTTGAGGGCATTATGATGCTAAATGAAATCAGACAGAAAAGGTCAAAAGAGATAACAAATACTGTATGTTATCACTTACCTGAGGAATCTAAAGAAGCTAAATTCATAGAAATAGAGTGGTGGTTACCAGGGGCTGGGGGGTGGGGGAAGAGGGGACATGTTGGACAAAGGGTATAAACTTCCAATTATAACTTTACTATGTTCTGGGGCCTAAATAATATATGGCACAGTGATTATAGCTAATAATACTGTAGTGTATACTTGAAAGTTGCTAAGAGAGAACATCTTACAGGTTTTCAAAAAAGGGTAATTTTGTGAGGTGATGTAGGTGTTAGCTAATGCTATGAAGGTAATCATATTGCAGTATAAGTGTATTGAGTCAACTCATTGTACACACACAAAGTCATATGTCAGTATATATCAATAAATCTGTAAAAGAACAATCTGCCGGTGAGGAGAGTGCCATCTTTGAGCAAGAGCCATAGAATCCTGTCAGGAGGAAACACGTAGCCGTAGGAGTGAATGGGCTGACATTAGTGAAATCAAGGGGAGCAATGTGTACCCATCAGTGAAGAACCCCAGGGACATGGCTGGCCGTCTTCATTGGGAGCAGGAGCCCAGCGTCAGGAGCTGAGGCCAAGGCCACCTGGCGGAGGCATGGAGAGGCTTACGAGCTGCCCCAGAGGACCCGTGGCGTGGCTCTCTGAGTGACCGGGTGGCAGCGCAGAGCCCTGCTGGGGCAGGAGGAACGTGTGCAGCCGGACACCTGTGACGGCCGCCTGTGGCCCTCCCTCAATTATTGTGCCCCGAAGGCCAAAAGCAATGCCCTGTGTGGTGAGCACACAGTAAGGGTTGAATAGAGAGAATCTCCAAGGTGGTTTTTTAGGACCTGTGACTTTGAGACCTGACTTGCCTGCCAGCCTTTGGGACCAGACGGGAACTGGATGTCAGGTGTCATCGGTGCATCAATACAAGAGGCATTGGAGGGCTCGGCTCTCCTACACCAGCCTCACTATTATTCCCCTTCTTCTCATTATTCTGCCATCTCCTTTGATTAGGAAACCTCTTAGAAGGTACAAAGGTGTCCAGCAGCTCAGAGAGCCTTACATTGTGGGGTTTGAATATGTGATACTCAATTTTTCATTTTCCCATCGCTATTATAATGAATTTACCCTGATGTGGCCCTTGCTGAGAAGAAGCTGGCTATATGAGGCCCAACCACATCCCCTGCAACTTGACAATGGCCCTGCAAGACCCTTCTGATCCAGGTCTCCTGTCTTGGGGACCCTCCCTCCTCCCACTCTGCTCCAGCCACATCATGTCACCTGTCCACATGGGCCCAGTGCCTCGGGCTCCAGTTGCAGCCTTTGCTCATGCTGTTCCCTTCCCTTGGGTCCTCATGCCTCTCTCAAGGCTCCTTTACAAAGCCTTTCTTGACCTCTATGCACAGGTAACCCTGTTCTCAGGAATTCTACCATCTCTAGAACATATCTTGCAGTTACTCAATATTCATTCTTTCTACCTATGTTTAGTGGGCACTTGATAGGGAGCTAGGTGCTTGGTATATGTTATCTTGAATTCTGGCAGCAACCATGTGAGGAGGCATTGTTTCCATTTACTGATGAGAACATGGGGGCTCGAAGAAGTGAAGGACTCATCCAGGCTCTCACAGACACTAATGGTAGAGCCAGGATTGACAGTGGGTCTTCAGAGCTCAGTCAAGTTTTGCTGGCTCAAATTAGATTACTCAGCCAGCTGGTGGCTGCTACAGGTGGCCGCGGCTCTGCATTCTCGCTAGTCCTGTTAGGAGGGGCTTGCCTTAACAGCCTGGTGGGACAGGGAACAGCTACGCGGTGGTCTGAAGCTGCACTTGGACAACAATCGTCCTGTGTTTTATGGACTGGTGTCCATATAAGGGGGCTTTAGAGGGGTTTGATGGAGATGACGGGGGACGGAAACCCACATATCCCCACACCCACTGTGCATGGAGTCAAGGAAAATTAGGGGCTAGAGGGCTAAATCGGAAGCTGAAGGCAGAAATACAATTAGTAGGAAGGAAATGACGTGTCTGTTATCAGGCTGATCGGTCACCCCACCCCGTCATCCACCCTGAGTCAGGCCCAAGAGGGCACTTCCCGGAGAGTAGACGAAGCCATCCATTCACTAGAGGAGTCTCCCATCCAAAAGGAATGTGGGAAAGAAAAAATTGGGGAGTATTAACAATAAACAGCCAGTAGAGAAGCTCTCACTCAACAGCATTCCCACGCTCTTGAGAAGGGAGCAGCAAGTATTATCTTCTTTTTTTCTAAGAACAGGAAAAAAAAATTAACTGGAAGAGCAAGAAACAATCGCTGTTATTTTTTTTATTAAGGTATCATTGATATACAATCTTACGAAAGTTTCCCATGAGCAACATTGTGGTTTCAACATTAACCATATTATCAAGCCCCCCAAACCCCATTGCAGTCACTGTCTATCAGCATAAGATGCTATAGAGTCACTACTTGTCTTCTCTGTGTTGTACTGCCTTCCCCGTGACCCCCCTATATTGTGATTGCTAATTAGAGTGTCCCTTAATCCCCTTCTCCCTCCCTCCACATCCGCCCTCCCCAACCCCTCCCCTTTGGTAACCACTAGTCCCTTCTTGGAGTCTGTGAGTCTGCTGCTGTTTTGTTCCTTCAGTTTTGCTTTGTTCTTATACTCCACAGATGAGTGAAATCATTTGATACTTGTCTTTCTCCACCTGGCTTATTTCACTGAGCATAATACCCTCTAGCTCCATCCATGTTGTTGCAAATGGTAGGATTTGTTTTCTTTTTATGGCTGAATAATATTCCATTGTGTATATATACCACATCTTTATCCATTAATCTACTGATGGACACTTAGGTTGCTTCCGTATCTTGGCTATTGTAAATAGTGCTGCAATAAACATAGGGGTGCATCTATCTTTGTGAATCAGGGATCTCATTTTCTTTGGGTAAATTCCTAGGAGTGGAATTCCCAGGTCAAATGGTATTTCTATTTTGAGTTTTTTGAGGAACCTCCATACTGCTTTCCACAATGGTTGAACTAATTTGCATTCCCACCAGCAGTGTAGGAAGAAGGGTTCCCCTCTCTCCACATCCTTGCCAGCATTTGTTGTTCTTCTCTTTTGGATGTTGGCCATCCTCACTGGTGTGAGGTGATATCTCATTGTGGTTTTAATTGGGGAGTGCATTTGCCTGGTGAACAATCGCTGTTATTAACAACAATAAAATCATGACAACTGAATGTAAAATTTTAACTTTTTCAAAGGCCTTATTTAGTTCTCACCTCCATTAAGTGAGATATCAGGAGAGACTCTTACCCTTAATCCACAACGGGAAAGAAGCTCTCAGTGATGAAAACTAGTAGGAAGCTCATGACCCAGGATCTTAGGAGGCAAACCCTCTCCACACACTGAAATTACAAGCACTGAAATTACTCAATGAGCTGTCATGGGCAGAGCGAGAGATTGGGAAGGTCCTTGGTGACTGGAACCTTGGGCCCCAGGAGACAGAAACCATCAGTGAGAAAGCAGGTGAGCTGTTTATCCCCTCATTTCCTTGTTGGCTGCTTCAGATTTGTTTGGATTGGCAAAGACATTCTCAACAGTCCTCAGATGATATCACCAAAGTGCCGGGTGATATCCTTGTGCACAGCACAAAGTTGACCAGTCAGGGAGGAGTAACTTGTTGACATTTGATCCCTGCTACCTGTGACCCTCAGCTTTTCCTTCCAGCTTTAATTAATACCTTTTTTCAGGTTAGCAGTAGTTAGAGATGCTGTTACACAAAGAAGCATTGACTCTATTATATGTTTCTCTAATCTTCATCCTCTTATTATTGATTGGATTCTAGGAGCTGGTTTTAATTAGGTCATGGCAAACAGAGTAAATAAATAATAGCATGTCAAGCTTTAAGGTTATTGCTTTCACTGGCATCAATGCCATCACCATTTTTCACTCCATCTTGACTCAGTTCAATGCCATTCAGTATGTTTTTGAGTTCCTACTCATTCTAAGCATCATGTTAGTCATTGAGGATATAGCAGTGCATCTTTAGACATGGCCTCCATTCTCATGAGGCTTGCAGTCTAGTGGGAAGGCAGACATTAGAGAAGTAATTGCATGCCCTTAGCATAATTGCCAAAGGATGCTATAGGATAGTGGAGTGGGAAGACCGCAAACTAATTTTGATGAATGGGGTGGGGAACGGACACAGGGAAGGTCTTGCAGAGGAAGTAAGATTCAAGCTGAGAATTGAAGGATGAATTTTTATTTGGGTGGGGGTTTGTGGGAGATGAAGGGGACAGGAAATAGCATTTCAATGGAACATACAGCAAGACAAAGGTCTAGAGAGCTTGGCATTTTTGTGCACTTAAGGGAAATTCTGGTTTTTCCAAGCACAAGGAGGGAAGTGTTAGATGACCTGGGAGAGCCCAGAGTTAGGCTGTGGGTTTGGTACTTTGTACCAAGGGGTTGGGAAAGCTGGATTAAGTGTTTGGGATATGTTATTCTAAGCAGGTAGTAGATGATGACGGGAATAAAGATGATAACAGTAACAGCAAACACTTATACTGTGCTTGCTATGAGCCAGTCATTGTTCTTAGCATCTTACAAAAATATTAACATAGAGACCCATTACAATCCACCCCTGTTTTCTGGTACCAGGAGGCGAGATCAAGCCAAAGTCTCTGAGGGAAAGCCAAGAGCCAGGTGCTGGGGAGGCCAGACAATGGAAACCCCTGTCAAGGGGTTTGGAGCCAAGTTCTCAGGGGCTGGTAGAGATGTACCAGAGGAGGGCAGGCACACACAGTTTTGGGATTTCTCAGCTCAGCTTAAATGGCAGAAAGTGCATCACACCCAGAACCTGGTATGCCAGGCTGGTCCATCTCCTGCCTCTGGTGTGAACCCCAGAAAGTAATGTGAGTGGCCTAGATGGTCCTGTATAGGCATGTGGACATGGAATGGGAATGCTGGGCCAAGACCAGGATGAGTAGGGATATGTCTATGTCATGATCAAAGTCTGAGTTTTAACTAGTACCAGCAGTGACTGGCTGGTCATCAGTCCGTTGACAGTGTGGGTGACGTCTACTACATGTACCTCTCGGTAGTGTGGGGTGGGGAGGGAGTTCAGGGGTAGGTAACTGTCATACCATGTGTGGTATAATGAAAAGCACCCTGGCCCCTCGTCTGAAAGGTTGGCCTCTACTGCTAGTTTTGCTGTCTTCTAGCCATGTGAGCTGGTGCAAACCACTTGCCTTGCTCAAGTCTCCGTTTTCTCTTCTATCGAATGGGTTTTATGAAATTGTTGTGAGAATAAAGTGAAATCGTATGTGTGACAGCCCCTTACAAATGGTAACACATTACTTTATCAGAGGTGACTGGACGCTGAAGAAACTGGCTGTGATCCAAGCCAACATGAAGCTGGCGTGTCCAGAATGCCATCCTCATAGTTTGGTGTAATTTGGGAAATGCGGTTGGCAGTTAATCCATGTGTGCTAATGGGGTGTTCTTGTCCCAGTAGAGGGGCCCACAGAATGCAAATGAGGGTCTGATGTTTGCATGCAGTGGACTCCCAGCAGGGTCCTGTGGCTGTGTGGCAGGCTCACAGCTGAGTGGACGACCAGGACACTTGCTGCTTCTGGGTCCCACTGTCCTTTCCCTCTTTCTCTCATAACATACCCACCTGACTTTGCAGCAATCAGCTATTCTCCCCCCAGATGATTATGACTAAGACCCAGACTATGTAGAATTATAAGAGGGATAGGGCCACATGGCCTGGAATAGTCAGAGAAAGCCTGAAGTAGACCCAGGAACTTGAGCAAAGCCTTGAAGGATAAACAGAATTGGTACAGTCGGGGAGGGAAAGGCATTTCAGATGGAGGGATCAGTAAGAGCAAAGGCTCAGAGGCATAAATAACTATGGGCCTACGATGAGACTCAGACTATATGTCAGGGTGTTTGCGGGAGATGGTGAGAGATAATCAACAGTCAAATTAACCACAATCCCGTGAGTCTGGATTACATGTCTGGCACCTTGCCAACCAATCTATTGCTAGCCTCTCTTTTCTTGGCTACCCATTTTATGATCCAATAGTCATCACATCATTGTCAAAAAGTTCATTCTTATGTCTAACCCATGTCCACACTGCAAATGTGAGGTTGTTTTCCCTGAGTTTTGCCTTCAGAAGAGGCACAATACACAGTTTATAAGAAGTCCCAGCATGGAAAATATGCTGGTCTTACCTCCAAATGTCCCCGTGGAAAGCTTCTGACACCTACAATGGCCCAAGTCATGTGAGCGGCTGGATCCTGCCTCCAGGCAGGGGCTTCACTGCTCTGGGGCTCCTGGGTATTTCCTCTTTGGCTTCCTGACTGGTGAGATGACTTGGGGGTCCCACTCAACTCACGTGAAAAGAAAGAAAAAAGAAAGAATGTATTGCCTTTGTCTTTGGAATCGAAATAATTTAGAGATGCCAAATAGTATATTGAGATGCAACATTTAAAAGAAAAATAGCCCAGGTTTTTCAAGGTAGTTTATTTCTGACTTTAAAAGTGGGTACTTCTGATTATATAAAAACTGTTCCCAAAGCAAGATAATGGGCTTTGGCATCAGAGAGACCTGGGCTCGTATCCTGACCTAGGCACTTGCTAGTTGTGATTTTTAACTTAGTCAAGTTATACTTTTCTGACCCTCAGTTTACCCATCTGTGGAATGGGGTAGGGCAGGGGCAGTAATGCTGTCTCCAAAGGTTGCAGTAGTAATGGTCGCATTATGGCACAAGTGGTGACCATGAGTTGAAGATCTCCCCCCCGACACCCGCTGCCCCCCACCTTTTCTCATTCTTTTCTGTTGCTCCTTTTGTTTATTTGTCCCCTCCCTGATCCAAGACTGAGGCCTGCCAGAGAGACTCCAGGGCAGGGCTCACAGTGGCTTTCCTTCCTTAGCACCGGAGCCTGCCTCCTGCCCAGACAAACAGGGAGCGCCTTGTGGTGGGCCACTGGTCCTCATTCATCCGCCGTCAGCTACCCTTGTTACTGGAATTTAATCCAGACTCACGGACCAAGTCTTCAGGTTGTTGCAGTTGGGGGGCGCAAGGCACTCTGGCCTTACCCTCTTTGGGCTGTTTTTCCCAATATTGCAAATACTTTCAAATGCTTCTTTTTGTGCAGGGAAGCACCGAGTATCAGACTCTTTAATAAGAGTTGCCTGTTACTAAACGGGGAAGGTGATTGCATCTCTGGAGGCCAGTTGCCACTTCAGGGACCCGTGGTGCAGCTTTTCAGCAAGGAGCGTAATTAAACAAGTTCGGGGAAGTCCCTGAACGGACGTGTCTCTGTGGGCCATGAGATAAGCCCGGTTTCGGGGTGAAAGAGGGAGGCCCTCTGCTGGGAACAATGTCTATTGAATGTAATACATAGTTTCATCCCACCTCCCTTTCCGAAGGCTCCAAGGCTCTTCTGTGGGCGGGTTCCCTTTGGGCAGCTGTGCCAGGAGCTAGGGAGTGGGGCAGGGGCCAGGACTCCGTAAATCCTTTCCCTCTAAATAGCAGAGGGGAATACTGGCTGGAAGTCATTGGTTTAACAATTTAATTTTCCAATTCGTTTGTTCATTTAATCAGTGAGTAGTTATTATGTAAATTTATTTAGTTACAGAATAGGTGTACATACATGGGTCAAAATTCAGAAGGTACAATGTAAGTCTCCTTCCAAACCCCTCCCCAACCCCAGGTTCTCTCTCAGAGGCAAGCAGCATTTTCAGTTTCTTATATCTCTTCCAGGTATCTCATATATATATATACATATCTTTCAGAGATATACTATGCAGAGAAAAGCTATACAGGGTTTTTTGGTATGTTTATTTACTCACATAAATGTTAATCATTTATAAACTGTTCTGAACCTTGATTTTTTTTAACTTAATATATCTTGGAATTCTTTTTTTTAAAATGCATGGAAGTCTTCATTATATTCTCTTTTCGTGGTTCATTTTAGTCCACTGTGTGGAGACATCACAATTTTTTCAGTTAACTCCTATTGAGAGACGTCTGGTTTGTTTCCATTCTTATGCTATTGTAAATAACACTGCAGCGAATAACCTTGTGCAAATGTCATTTCGTGCATGAGTAAGTCTATCCGTAGGATAAATTCCTAGAAGGGAATTGCTGGGTGAAAAGGTGTAATTCATTTCGTTTAAGTTTGCAATTTTGAATAATGTGGAGCTGCTCTACACAGAAGTTAGATCGATTTATACTCCCACCAGCAACGTGTAAGAATGTTTTCAACATGGTGTGTATTATTGAGTGTTTATTATATTCCATGTACATTGGGTGCTTATAAAGGTAGAACCAACCTTCAAAGGCTTCCCTTTGCTCTTAAAGTAAGGAGCAGCCACCCACTGGCCTGCACCGCCCTGCATAACCCCCAACTTCATTGCCTTCCGCCCTCCTTGCACTGACTCACCCTCAGGCACACAGCCTTTCTTTAGCTCCTCAAACATGCCAAGCTCCTTACCCCACAGGGTCTTTGTACATGAAGTGCCAGTTGCTCAGAAGGCCCTTTCTCCCCTCTCCTCTCCTAGTTAACCACTTCTAATCCTTAGCTCTTAGCTCAGTCACCGTTGCCTCTTGGGGACTGTTCCCACACCTCCATGGCTAATTCCCTGTGACTAGGTCTCAAGCTCCCCAGCACTGTGTACTTCTCCTTTGAGGCCAGAAGCTATTCTCCATTTCATACATGAGACTATTTAGTGAATGTCAGTCTTGCCTGCTGCTCTGCGAGCTCCATCAAGATAGCACTGTGCCTGGTGCCTAGCAGGCACTCAGTAAATAGTTCTTGTTTGTAAAAATTCAAAGATAGGATTCTTACCCTAGTAGTGCCATATTTCTTCAGTAGCAAACTGCTTTCAATATCTAAGAAATGAAATCAAAACAAATTACTTAAATATCAGGTAGAATTTTTTTCTATTAAAGTATCACTGATACACAGTCTTATGAAGGTTTCACATGAACAACATTGTGGTTTCAACAGGTAGGTATTTTTAAGATTAAAATTTATATGTTAAAACACTTGCACTCAATTTATCCTACTGTCCTATTTAGGAGGTTATAAGAATTCCAGGATAATTTAAGGTTGAAAAAAAAAAGAATTGACAGTGAAAATATTCTTTCATCTTGAGACCACAGGCAAAAAACAAAACCACGAAGATCATGGTTTTCCTAAATAAACCCTATCCTTCGTGTAGGGCCATGCACCTCACTTCAAAATATTGTAATTCATTTCGTTTAAGTTATTTCAGGCCAACAGGGCAATTAAATGAAAATTCTTCTTTTCAGCAATAAATAGAAACACTAATCTCCTGAATACCTAACCACTAAAAATTATCCCAAAATGTGTATTTAATATTTACATATATGTAATATAAGCATATATATTATATAAAATTAATTATCTTTTCTTGAAGATATCAATGAAGGAGTTTATCTCTACCTTATAATCTGTAATCTTATCATCTATTTTATATTATTATTAACATTTTATTCAATCCAATGTAATAATTCAATATAATATTGGTGATTCTATTTTCACAAGGGTGAGTCAAAAAATGTGCAGTGATATGAGGTCCCAGTGAAGAAAATTGTCTTTACTGAAAGAATTCAGTGTGTGAATTTGGTGTCCTGAGAATCTGGCAGGGTTCATAAAATTGCCCATATTTCCAAGTGTAAAATGACAAAAGTCTTGTGTTCTATTTGTAATGATTATTTTCAGCAAAAGCACTGTACTGCCTGACATCTGCATTTGAGTGAAGTGTCCAGTGAATAACGTTGTGATCATGCCAAGTTACTGGCTACTCAACTTTTCTCCACTGCTACATTGCAGCTGGGGAGAACAATGAAATGGAGCACGGTTCTCAAACTTGAGAGCCATCACCTGGGAGCCTCCTGGAAATCCAGATTGCTGAGCCCAGACAACACTTTGAAAATGATTGCAGGAAATCACAGAAATAATAATTGCATAATACTTTATCTCCCTTATTGCCTTGATTGATAAGTTAAGGGAAGGGAAATAGCATTCATTGAATATCTACAATTATGCAAGTCATCTCATTTTATTTAATTCTCACAACACCTTCAAATTTTTATTACCTAATTAATCAATGAGTTAATGACCAAATCAAAACAGAAATCAAAGAATATATGGAAACTAATGACAACAATAACACAAAGCCACAACTTCTGTGGGATGCAGCAAAGGCAGTTCTAAGAGGAAAGTATATTGCAACCCAGGCCTATTTAAAGAAGGAAGAACATTCCCAAATGAACAGTCTAAAGACACAATTACTGAAATTGGAAAAAGAAGAACAAATGAGGCCCAAAGTCACCAGAAGGAGGGACATAATAAAGATCAGAGAAGAAATAAATAAAATTGAGAAGAATAAAACAATAGAAAAAAATCAATGAAACCAAGAGCTGGTTCTTTGAAAAAATACACAAAATAGATAAACCCCTAGCCAGACTCATTAAGAGAAAAAGAGAATCTACACACATAAACAGAATCAGAAATGAGAAAGAAAAAATAACGACGGACCCCACAGAAATACAAAGAATTATAAGAGAATATTATGAGCATCTATATGCTAACAAGCTGCAAAACATAGAAGAAACGGACAACTTCTTAGAAAAATACAACCTTCCAAGACTGACCAAGCAAGAAACAGAAAAACTAAACAGAGCAATCACCAGCAACGAAATTGAATTGGTAATCAAAAAACTACCCAAGAACAAAACCCCGGACCTGATGGATTCACCTCTGAATTCTACCAGACATATAGAGAAGAAATAACACTCATTCTCCTTAAAGTTTTTCAAAAAATAGAAGAGGAGGGAATACTTCCAAACTCATTCTATGAAGCCAACATCACTCTAATACCAAAACCAGGCACAGACCTCACCAAAAAAGAAAATTACAGACCAATATCCCTGATGAACGTAGATGCAAAAATACTCAACAAAATATTACCAAACCGAATTCAAAAATACATCAAAAGGATCATACACCATGATCAAGTGGGATTCATCCCAGGGATGCAAGGATGGTACAACATTCGAAAATCCATCAACATCATCCACCACATCAACAAAAAGAAGAACAAAAACCACATGATCATCTCCATAGATGCTGAAAAAGCATTTGACAAAATTCACCATCCATTCATGATTAAAACCCTCAACAAAATGGGTATACATGGCAAGTACCTCAACATCATAAAGGCCATATATGACAAACCCACAGCTAACATCATACTTAACTGCGGGGAAGCTGAAAGCTTTTCCTCTAAGATTGGGAACAAGACAGGGATGCCCACTCTCTCCACTGTTATTCAACATAGTACTGGAGGTCCTAGCCACGGCAATCAGACAAAACAAAGACATACAAGGCATCCAGATCGGTAAAGAAGAAGTCAAATTGTCACTATTTGCAGATGACATGATATTGTACATAAAAAACCCTAAAGACTCCACTCCAATACTACTAGAACTAATATCTGAATTCAGCAAAGTTGCACGATACAAAATTAACACACACAAATCTGTTGCTTTCCTATACACAAACAATGAACTAACAGAAAGAGAAATCAGAAAAACAATTCCATTCACAATTGCATCAAAAAGAATAAAATACCTAGGAATAAACCTAACGAAGGAAGTGAAAGACCTGTACTCTGAAAACTACAAGACACTCCTAAGAGAAATTAAAGAGGACACTAACAAATGGAAATTCATCCCATGCTCTTGGCTAGGAAGAATAAATATTGTCAAAATGGCTATACTACCTAAAGCAATCTACAGATTCAACACAATCCCTATCAAACTACCAACAGCTTTCTTCAATGAACTGGAACAAATAATTCTAAAATCCATATGGAGCCACAAAAGACCCTGAATAGCCAAAGCAATCCTGAGAAGGAGGAATCAAACAGGGAGAATTACGCTCCCTGACTTCAAGCTCTACTACAAAGCCACAGTAATCAAGACAATTTGGTACTGGCACAAAAACAGACCCACAGACCAGTGGAGCAGAATAGAAAATCCAAACATTAACCCAAACATATACAGTCAATTAATAGTTGATAAAGGAGCCCTGGATATACAATGGGAGATGACAGCCTCTTCAGCAGCTGGTGTTGGAAAAACTGGACAGCTACATGTAAGAGAATGAAACTGGACTACTGTCTAGCCCCAAACACAAAGGTAAACTCAAGGTGGATCAAAGACCTGAATGTAAGTCATGAAACGATAAAACTCTTAGAAAAAAAACATAGGCAAAAATCTCTTGGACATAAACATGAGCGACTTCTTTATGAACATATCTCCCCAGGCAAGGGAAACAAAAGCAAAAATGAACAAGTGGGACTATATCAAGCTGAAAAGCTTTTGTACAGCAAAGGACACCATCAGTAGAACAAAAAGACATCCTACAGTATGGGAGAATATATTCATAAATGATATCTGATAAGGGTTTGACATCCAAAATATATAAAGAACTCACACACCTCAACAAACAAAAAGCAAATAATACAATTAAGAATTGGGCCAAGGGCATGAATAGACACTTCTGCAAAGAAGAAATTCAGATGGCCAACAGGCACATGAAAAGATGCTCCACATCGCTGATCATCAGAAAAATGCAGATTAAAACCACAATGAGATATCACCTCACACCAGTGAGTATGGCCAACATCCAAAACACAAACAACAACAAATGTTGGCGAGGATGTGGAGAAAAGGGAACCCTCCTACACTGCTGGTGGGAATGCAGATTCGTTCAAACATTGTGGAAAGCAGTATGGAGGTTCCTCAAAAAACTCAAAATAGAAATACCATTTGACCCAGGAATCCCACTCCTAGGAATTGACCCTAAGAATGCAGGAGCCCAGTTTCAACAAGGCAGATGCACCCATATGTTTATTGCAGCACTATTTACAATAGCCAAGAAATGGAAGCAACCTAAGTGTCCATCAGTAGATGAATGGATAAAGAAGAGGTGGTACATATACACAATGGAATATTATTCAGCCATAAGAAGAAAACAAATCCTACCATTTGCAACAACATGGATGGAGTTAGAGGGTATTATGC
Organism: Phataginus tricuspis; assembly: GCA_029783875.1. Taxonomy (NCBI): domain Eukaryota; kingdom Metazoa; phylum Chordata; class Mammalia; order Pholidota; family Manidae; genus Phataginus; species Phataginus tricuspis. Next base: position 3,671,996 of record JAQQAC010006923.1, on the reverse strand, counting down.
TCATTGAAATAAGCCAAGCCGAAAAAGACAAGTATCAAATGATTTCACTCATATGTGGAGTATAAGAACAAAGAAAAAGAGAAAAACTGAAGGAACAAAACAGCAGCAGACTCACAGAACCCAAGAACGGAGTAATAGTTACCAAAGGAAAAGGGACTGGGGTAGATGGGTGGGAAGGGAGGGACAAGAGGGTAAAAGGGGCATTACGATTAGCAGACGTAATGTTGGGGGGGCATGCGGAGGGCTGTACAGCTCAGAGAAGACAAGTAGTGACTCTATAGCATCTCACTACGCTGATGGACAGTGACTGTAATGGGGTTGGTGGGGGGGACCTGATGAAGGGGGTAGTTTAATAACCATAATGTTGCACATGTGAGTGTAGATTAATGATACCAAAATAAATTTAAGTAAACAAAAAAATTATTATTACGTAACTTTATGGATGAGGAAATTGGATCTCAAAAAAAAAAAAAAATTAAATGACTTGCCCAGAGCTTTACAATAAGGTGGGTTGTCTGTGATTCAAATACACGTTTGTTCCAACTCCAAAATCTATATTCTATTTGTTACGCCTTGCTGCCTACCCACAGTGTTCAGCCACAGTAACTGCATAAGCTTAGGAGTTTAATTTTATTCTAGTTCTCCATACATGACAGTTTGTCTTCTATTTTAACTGTCTTTCTGTATTTTTTCCGGGCATCTGATATACAGCCAGGGTTCAGTCCATTGGTCTACAGCAGATTGTGTTGGCTAATTCTGCTTCATATTTCTCATCCGTAAAATGGGGAATCATCTTACCCATCTTGGCTGATTGTGGTGGCATTATAAATACCTGTAAACCACTGGGCAATGTGCCCAGCAAACATTAGGTGCACTACACTTGATAGTTGCTATCGTTACTCAATACCTTCTTGCCCGTGTCCCTCGCCGCTGTCACTAACTTCAGAACGAAGCAGTGATGTGTTCTTCTTCTCCATACTGCTTCCCACAATGGTTGAACTGCTCCGACCATGTTTGAATTTCTTATCAATGTATCTCCCGTTGGCACCTATTATTTTGCTGGGTGTTGTGAATGTTAAATGAGATAACATGTATGATGCATGGCAGTCAGTGAGTCAACAAGCAAGTACTTCTTGTGCATCTATTCTGGGACAGGTATAGGTTGTAGACATGAAGCAGGATCCCTGCCCTAGAGGATATATAGCTAACAGTTATTCTTGTTGCTTCTTTCTGGGAGTGGCAGAGACTAGATCTCTAACACTTCCGTGAAACGGTGGCTGCTTCTCCAATACTATGCTTTGCTTCTGAGCTATTTTGGTTCGTCTGTTTGTTTTCATTATATGTCCAAGTAACCAGTGGGTTGTCTGGGACCTTGGAATCCTAATTCGGAGCTCCCATCAGCTACCTGTTTGCTTTCATTGCAGTGGACTTGCTGGGAGCAGTAACGTTCCGCCTTCTGTCTCCATATTGACAGTGTTGCAGGTCTGGGTGTGGTTGCTGCTACGACTCCCAAGACAGCAGCAAAACCTGGAGTTAAGAGCTTGCTTCTCCTTCCATCATCTTCCGTGTCCCGGAACCTGAATTTCCTTGCTTGGCACAGCGCCTGAGAGCTCAAGGAATTAGTGGTGCGCTTGTCAAGGGCACCAAGTGCCGCTGCTAAATCCGGGGCTCGGTTCTCGGTCCCCATCTTAGCTGACCCATCGGCAGCATTTGGCAGAGTCAGTCCCTCCCCTCCCTTCTCCATCATTTTCTTCACTTGGCTTGGAGGACACCACACTTGCCTGCCTTTTAGTCTCCTCTTTGCCTTGAAGGGGGTTTCCACATCTGGCCTCCTCTTCCACGCACTCCTGACCTGAGTTGCTCAGGCCCAAACCGTGGAGTCACCCTTGACTCCTCTCTTCCTCTCACTCCACATCTAATCCATCAGCAGATCTTGCCAGCTCTGCTTTCACAAAGTATCGAGAACCTGACAACTTCTTATCACCACTGTTGTCACCATCTTGGTCCCAGCCACGTCATCTCTTACCTGGATTATTTTAATAGCTTCCAAACTGATCTCCCCGCTTTGGTCCTCGACCCCCTCTAGTAATTCGTTCTTGACCACTGTTGTTACGTTGATCCTTTCAAAGCGTCAAGTCGGATCGGCCCCTTCTCTGCTCGGAGCCCTCCAGTGGCAGCTTGTGTTTCTCAGAGAAAAGCCAACGTTCTGAAAATGGCCCACAAGCCCTCCGTGACCTCGCACACCATCTCCTAGAGGGTGCTGCCCCCTCCCCCTCTGTCCCCACTGCACTGTTCTTCCCTCCTGCTCTTTCTGTGGCACTGCCAGGCGTGTCCCACACAGGGCCTTTGCTCCGCTGTTCCCTCTGTGGGCCTGGGCCTTCCCCTGTCCTTTCCTCCCTCGGGCAGCTGTATGCTTTGCTCCCTCACCTCCTTCAAGGTCTTGCTCAGTTGTCACCCACTCAACGAAAACTCCCCTGACCACCCTATTTGAAACCGCAACCCTTGACACTTCCTGCCCTCTTGCCTGTTGTGTGTCCCTCTGTGGACTTGCCACCTCCTAATAGACCATGTGGCTCCTTATCTGTTTCGTTTTCACCTGAGTCAACCACTCCTGGGTAAGCCGTAGGAAGGCAGGGAAGCCCAGTGTTCTGCCCCAGGTGCCTACCACAGTCCCTGGCACACAGTGAGTTCTTAAATATTTGTCAAATGCATGACGAGCTGACAGTTAGCAAGTTCTTGCTATGTGCCTGTCAGGCACTGTGCTGACTCTATAATTTCATCCTCTGGCAATGCTCTGAGGTAGACACTATTCTTACTTTATAGTTTAGAAAATGAAAGCTTAGGCTAAGTAACATACCCAAGATCACATGGTTAGAAAGTGGCTGGGGTAGGTTTGAACCCACCAAGTCTGCCGGCAGAGCCTGTGTGCCTAACATGTTGGCCAGAGTGCATTTAAGCCTCAGTTTGGCGTCTGCCTCCAAGAGGGCTTCCTGGCCCCAGTGCAGGCTGGGCTGGGCTGGGTGACTGTCCCGCACAGCTGGTGCTCACACCATCCTGCTCATAGCACTTTCCTATTGTTATAGGACTTCAGTTCATATGTCTGCCTCTCCCTTGAGACTATGAGTCCTGCTAAAACAGCACGTTGTTCACATTTATTTTCCCAGCCTGATGCAGAGTAGGGGCCCAATGGACATGGTACAGGATGCTGGGGCTGCTTGCGTCTTCCAGACACCACAGACAGTGGCTGCTGGCTGCTGTGCAGGGGCTCCAGGACCAGCAGCCACATCTGTCTTGCACAGGGGTGGGGAGTGGGACCGCCCCAGTACTTGTCTGCCTTCATCCAGGCATGTATAGACACCAGCCAGTTTTTGTTGACTTGAAAGACACAGCTAATCCCTTAAGGAATTGACTCAAACCCTTCAGGCCACACAGGAGGATTTTTTTTTAATTCCTCAAGGAGAAGCATTTGGAAGGAAAGCATTTTGGCAAAGCTTTCTGTTTGAGCAGAAACCTACTCTGTCTTGGTGACATGCTTTCGCACCCTTATTAGGATTGTACCGGCAGAAGATGCTTCTGGGTACTGAGGCTGTGGATGCCACGGCACCTGCAGGATCAGGACGGCAATGCTGCTTACAGTATGGCCACACAGCTGTATAAGAATTTGGGATAAGTCAGGATCATTCCCTGAGTACTGGTACTTTTGTTACCTCTCAGACATAAATGTAAATGTAGTTCCTTGTAAATTGTTTTTTATGTTAAGAGCAGAGCTCCTAAATCTAGGATTGGATTGGATGGATAAGATTCCAGGTAACTGAGGGTTGTGATCGAATGAATTGCAATTGGTTGATTTTGCCAATAACAGGTGATTTTGACAACTTTGTGAACTGTGTCCCATGTTTACTCATCCTCTGAACCAGAAACAGGTGCACCTCATTGAAGTCAGCCTTGAGCTCAATTCAAATATTATAGATGTTCTGTTGCTTTCTTAGTTGACAATTGTTTTCATAAGTGGACCTTTCTTAATTCTCAGGGCTTGGGAATCTTTTGTTCTACTGAATTTTTTTTTTTTTTTTTAGGGCTGCTACTTGTAGCAAGGTTTGGTTGAAAGATAAGAACATGGATGTGTGTAGCTGTGTCAAACATTTTGCCAAGAGCAGAAAAGATTGTTTTGAGCTATTGCACCTGCCTGCCTCCCTAGGCTGCGATGCAAAACACAATCCTTTCAAAGGAGTGTTGGAAGTGACTGTCCCTCAGCCTCACCAATCAATTCAAATCAACTCCAAGAAAACAGATTCAGATCAGTAACCTAAACCCCACCCAGAGCCAATTCTTTGTGAACAATAGCTTTAACCAAGCCCCACTAAACATTAGGTACTTCATTCTATTTTAAGTAGCATGGGCACTTAACCCCAAAGTCAGGATTAACTAATTAATTAATTTTATTCTACCACTTTATTTAAAAAATGACATGAAGCGTTTATGATTTTAAATACAGGGAAAATGAAGAATTTTATAAGAGAGACTGGAAGCTGGTTAGGGCAAAGTAGGAAATATTCTATTGGGAATCTGGATAAAATAGTTTGAGCATGAAATTTAACTCTGAGCCTCCTAGCACCCAAGGCAAAAATAGAAATGGTAGGCCATATGAGTTTTATCATCATCATCTGAAGAAGGAAAGGGAGCAGGAGAAGGGAAGCAGCAGAAACTACATTTGGTTTTGTTTGAAGGAGCAAGCATTCATCGGGCATTACATCACTGGAAAAGTAGATTTTGTAGAGCCTCAAGTAAAGGACTTGAGGCAACTTATTCAAAGAATCTTCACCTGTGCTTTTGCAGAAGCAAAAATGGGCTAAGTCCTACTATGAAATGGAAGCAAATATCAGTGATGTTCCTTCCAGTAAGAGCAGTGTGCTAATAATTCACTCCTGCAGTAATGCCCGATCCCATCTCACCTTTATTTTAACTTTGGTTCAGGGATGTGAGGTGCTTGCTCATAATGAGTTGTCTTTCAGAAGGACAGATTTTAGAGACACAGCCAATACAGGTAATAGAAACCCAGCTTGGGCAAACCATCAGAAAACCCCCACACTTTCTTTTTACACTGATTGCTCAATACTGTGTTTACTCCCCTGTGATGATGTCAAGAGAGAAAATGAAATAACCAGGAGAGTCTTGGCCAAATGAGACACTAAGAACAGCACTGACTTCATGGACTGAGCGGGAGCTTCAGGTATTGGAAATTCCCAGTGTGCACATTTTGGCATTTCCACCTAGAGTGTGGGCTTCCTGGGATGGTGGAAGAAAGCCAGACATGGCATCTGTTTAAGAGTGGTCCCTGTCCAAGGGCAAATACCCTTGTCCAGGGCTTTCTCTCCTAAACCAGCAGACAAGCTGGCCTAGTTCCAGTGTTTGACTTTGTATACAAAGGCAGCTTTTCTAATACACATTTCCAGGAGATTCAGGTAGCTTGTTTTCTTGCCCTCTCTCATCTAGTTCTTTTGCAACCCGCTGCAAAGATCTGCGTTGCAAGCCCAAGTGTTTAGCGCCATAGTGACCCCTGTCATTCCTGTAGGCCATTCCCAGAGGGTCTTCCATCTTCTCTGGAATAACCAACAGGCTTCACAGGGAGTAGGTAGAGAATGAAGTGCAGACATTCAGTCTTCCAGCCCTCTTAATGAGAAAGTTTCCACTTGGAGGGCAGCTCAGTGAGGGACGCTTTGCAGCTGTTTGCCCTTTGGATGGCACAGGGTCCATCCAGGGTGCCAGGTGATTGGCATAGATGATGGGTAACGGTCTTTCCCCAGGACAGTGTGCTGTTTTATGACCAACAAAAAGCATGAGCTGGGTTTGGGAAGCAAGGGACCGGGGCTGTCCCCCTACTGAAGGAACATTAAGCCAACGTGAAGTCAAAGGACTGGAAGAGAGCCCCCAACCTCCCCAGTTTATTAAACTGGTGCATTCTGAGGCACCTGGTTCAGTTCTGAGCATGGCAGCCATGGGGTTTTCCCCTTCTACATGAGAAGTGATTCAGCTCTTGGCCTAATTTCCTTTCTTGGTTCTTGGCTCTAAGTCTTGACCTTGCTCTAGAAAAAACATTTCTCAGAAATGGACATCACTAAGTTGGGCCACTTATAAGGGAGCCAGATGTCCATGCAGAAACTCTCTAGTCTCCCTCAGAGAGCCAGGAAGTAACATTAGTAAAAATATTAATAATAACAACCATGTCTTATTTAGCACTTTCTATGTACCTGCTTCTGTTCTAAGCACTTCCCATACATTTACTTATTTGATGGTCATGAAAGCCCTATAAGGTGCATGGTGTTGTTATCCTGATTTACAAATAAGGAACGTTGGGACAGAAAAGTTTAATAAGTTGCTCAAGGTCATACAGTGGTAGAAACATGTCTGCTGAACACAAGATATTAAGAAAATGTCATTGGAAAGGGTGGCTTGAGGTACCGGCTTGGGTGGTCGGGAGCCAGCCTAGTGAGGCCCTGATGCTCTTGAATATTCTTTGGGCCCAGGAGACCGTTGGGAATATGCTGAGAACATATACCCTCTCTCCAGAAAAATGTTCCAATATAGAAAAATCATCACAGAAAAAATTCCAATATAACTGCTTTACTTGAGGAATTGCAACTCACCGACTGTTTCACAAGGAACAGTACCATTTTTCTTATATTTGCTGGGGTGCTCATCGACCCCCTTTTCTTCAGGTCTGTCCCCATAATTCTTTAGTCATTTGTATTTATAAAAGCAGTCTCATTTTGTACACTCTAAATATATACAATTTTATTTGCCAATTATATCTCAGTAATGCCAGGGGAATAAAAAACACAGTCTTGTGTAAGTTATTAAGTCTTAATGTTAACAATGAATGCAAGTTCCGTCCACTTAAAAAAATCCAATCTTTTATTAAATTCCAAGCTTCCCTCTTCCTTCCAGGCCACCATGAGACTCCTTTGCTTCTGAGAGGTGTGCGTGTGTGTGTGTGTGTGTGTGCGTGTGTGTGTGTGTGTGAAGGATATCTGCCCTCACTCAACCCCTCCATTGCCCTTAGTTACTCTCTTACTGATGTTTGGACTGGTTCAGGTCAGAGGAGTCACCTGCCAAGCGCTCTGCTGCAAGAGACTCAATGTCAACATCAATGTCAAGTGACATATTGCAGGGGACATGTAGAGAATTTAAAAGTCACTCAAAGACAGACAGAAATCAGTCTGTGTTTATCATCATTATGCATGGATAATACTAAACAATGTCAGTGATAAAATACTTCCTACCTAAGCAGACCTCACCCCCTCGGTATGCCATGAGGTGACTTTCCCAGGCCTTGACAGCCCATTAAGACCTGGTGTCTTCAGGCCAGAAGTACCTGTGCTCAGTGCTGTTTGCCTCCTTGTCCACAGCAGACCTGTAGCCTTCCAGCTCATCTTACTCTCTATGGCCTCAACTCTGGTGCCTGCAGGCCCTGGCTGCTGGCAGGAATCTGGGGCTGGGGGCTTTCTTGGCCATACCACTCCACTAGTCTTAGGAAAGACTAGGAGATGCAGAAATCCATATAACATCATTTAAATTGTTCAAGTTAACTTTTTATTTTGAGGTTGTTATAGATTCACAGGCAGTTGTACGAAATAATACAGAAAGGCCCCGTGTACCCTTTTTGTTTCACTCCATGGTAATATCTTACAAAAGTATGGTATACTATCTCAATCGGATATTGGCATTGATACAGTCCATGTCATATGGACATTTAAATCACCACAATGATCCCTTATGAGAATGTCATTTTCTGATGTCACCTACAATGGATTCTGTGCTATATTTTAAAGAAATATCTGCCAACTTGATATATTAAAAAGTGTCACATTGCAAGTTTTTATTGTGATGATACACAAAACATAAAATGGACCATTTTAATGATTTTTAAGTCCACAGTTCAGTGACATTAAGTACATTCATGTTGTTGTGCAACCATCACAAGTGTATATCCATTTCTAGAATTTTTCATTATCCCAAATCGAAGCTTTATGCTCACTAACTGTAACTCTTCGTTCCCCTCTGCCTCTACCTTCTGATAATCACTATTCCACTTTTTGTCTCTACAAATTTTTTAATTTAAATTTTGTTTTAAAAATTATAAAACATACATTACAAAATCTATATGTTAACCATTATTAAGTGTACAGTTCGGTACACATACATTGTTGTGCCCTCATCACTACCATCTGTCTCCAGAACTTTTCATTTTCCCCAACTGAAATTCTGTGCCGATTAAAAAATAACTCCCCATACCCGGCTCCTCCTGGTCCCCCCATTCTACTACATGTCTCTGTGAATGTAACTACTCTAGGTATCTCATATAAATGAAATCACACAATATTTGTCCTTTTGGTACTGCCTTATTTCACTTAGCCTAATGTCTTCAAGGTTCATCCACACTGTAGTATGTGTCAGAATTTCCTTCTTTTTAAAGTTCGAGTAACATTCCATTGTAAGTATGTGCCACAGCTTGCTTATCCCTTCCTCTGCCAATAGATACTTGTGAATAACGCTGCTGTGAACATGGGTGTATGATATCTCTTCAAGACCCTGCTTTCAATTCTTTTGGGTATATACCCAAAAATAGAATTGCTGGGTCATATGATAATTCTATTGTTTATTTTTTTGAGGAACTGCCATACTCTTTTATGGCAGAAAAGAGTAAAATGGCCGCACCATTTTACAGTCCCACCAGTAATATACAAAGGTTCTAATTTCTCCACGTGCTCATCAACTCTTGTTATTTTATTTTTTATAATAGCTGTAATTCTAATGGGTATGAAGTGCTAGTTATCTCATCGTGGTTTTGATTTGCATTTCTCCAGTGGTTAGTGATACTGGGCATCTTTTCTTGTGCTTATTGGCCACTGTATAACTTTGGAGAAATGTACATTCAAGTCCTTTACCCATTGTTTAATTGGGTCGTATGTTCTCTTGTTGTTGAGTTACAGGGTATATATATATATATAGGTGATACTAATCTCTTATGATTGGTCAGGTAAGATTAGGAGGTGTAGTGACCATGTAACATATATATATATTTATATATATATATGTATTCCATAAAGATCAGATGTAGGATTTGTAAATATTTTCTCCCCATTGTATGGGTTCCCTTTCACTTTCCCGATAGTATCCTTGGATGCACAAAAGTTTTTAATTTTGATGAATTCCAATTTATCTATAGTTTCTTGACTCTCTTGTGCTTTTGCTGTCATATCCAAGAAATCATTGCCAGATGCAACGCCATGAAGCTTTCCCCCTTTTGTTTTCTTCTAAACATTTTATAGTTTTAACTCTTACATTTAGGTCTTTGATCCATTTTTAGTTGACTTTTTAAAATATGGTGTAAGATAAGGTCCAAACTTCGTCATTGTCTTTTTTTTTTTTTTTGCATGGACATAACCAGTTTTACCAACACCACTTGTTAAAGAGACTGTCCTTTCCCCACTGAATTATCTTGGATTCCTTGTACAAAACCATTTGACTCTACGTGCCTCCCTGGGACGCCTTGATTCTCATATCCCCCAATCCCTTTTCTATACAATAGAACTTTAAATACCATAGACAGACATCGCGGCCCATAAGGGTCCTTAGATACACCAACCATCCTTTGATAGAATTCTTCCATCTCACCCACAGTGCCTAGGAGGTATGTAGGGGATAGAATTGATGAATTCATAAATTAGTAAATATGACATGGTATGAATCTTCCTCATGACCTTGGTCATCCTTCTTTGGACATGCCCCAGTGTCCCAATGTCCTTAAATATGTGGTTTCCTGAACAGGACACAAGGTTCTGCACGAGGATGAGCCACCTGCAGGCCAGAGCTGTCACCTCCCATTTGCAGGACACTCTGCTTTTCATCACATGGCTGGGAGTTGGGTAAGTTTTTTGGCCGATGTGTCTGTCTCACTGTTGACTCATACTGGGCTTATGATCAGCAAAAACAACCAATGATATGTTAAAAGAATGTTTATTGCCATTTCCGCCACTTGATTATAAACCAGAGAGACTTCGGGAAAATGTAGAAAGGTAAAAAGAAAAGAAATCAGTCACTAATCTATTTAGTGTTCAGTCTACCTTCTTGTCTGTTTGTGTGTGTTTAACCTTTTTAAAATAAAATTCAGTATTACACAATATTGTATTTTGTGTCATTGCATATTCCTCAAATCCTCCCTTCATAATGAGGCTATGTAAGATCATAATGGCTGCATAAAATTTATTTAGTGTGAATTTTACCTCAATATGCTATTGTATGATTTACTGAGCCATTTTGCTGTTGTTGGCCATTTCAGTTGCTCTCACGATCTGTTATAAACAATGCCATGATGAACATCTTGGTGTATTTTTAATCTCTCTGAATCTAAGTTGGAATTCACAATTTCTCCATCAGATTTCACTGCCTCCCAACATTCAACTTGTTTTTGGTTGCTTTTACTTGACTTTTTCATCTTTATCTAAGTGTAACCTCAATTTTCTCTCCTAATGTTAGACAGTTTTCGCAGGTTTGAGTCAATATAAACAGGCGCTACATCTTCACCTGAGTCTTTATTAGAATGTTGAAGGGGGCAAGGCCATGCACAGAGCCGTGCAGCTTACCACTGCAGAGAACTTTGTCTCTGTTGATATGAGCTACTTCAGGGGAGGGGAAGTTACATTTTATTACTGTTACATTCTTGACATTTTAGAAACTGACATTAAGAGAGGTTCTATCACACACACTCAAGTCTGGAGCCAAAGGCCACTTTAGTCATATGCCACGTTTAGCTTTATAGTTAGTCTTAATAAATCTTCATATCTGGTAATATTAGTTTCCAACTCTCTTCCTCCTTCTTCATGATTGTCTTGGCCAGAGGTCAGCAAACTATGGCCCACAGGGCAAATTTGGCCCACTGCTTGTTTTTATAAATAAATTTTTATTGGAACACAGCCCTACCCATTGGTCTCCGTATAGTTAATGGTCTCTTTATGCTACAAATGCAGAACTGAGTAGTTGTGACAAAGACTAAATGGCCTGTAAGTCTAAAATATTTCCCATCTACCCCTTTACAGAAAAATATCCCCTAACATTAGTCTTGGTCCTTTGTATATCTGTGTCTTAAAAATCCTGCTGAGATTTTAACTGAGACGGCATTGAATTTTTAGGTCACTTCCCTCTTGCAATACTGAGTCTTCTAAAGCATGAATATGGTATCTCTCTCCAGTTACTTACATCTTAATTTCTCTCAGCAATGTTTCATGGTTTTAGTGGCAATCTTGTGCATCTCTTAATAGATTTATCCCTAGGTATTTGATGTTTTTGATACTATTGTAGATAGTACTTTAAATTTTTTATTTTAAAATAATTTCAGACCTAAAGGAATGTTGCAGAGTTCATACAAAGAATTTAACGTACCCTTCATCCAGATTCCTTAAATGTTAACATTTTATTACATTTTCTTTGTCATCCTCCCTCCTCTTTCATTCACATACACACAGACACATATATAAATGTATACACACATTATTGGTAACGTGGTATTTTTTTAATCTTCTTTTTTAATGTTGCTAATATATAGAATTAAAATCAATGTTTTATATTGACCATGTAGCTAGTGACTTTGCTAAATTCACTTCTTAATTCCAGCAACAGATTCTCTGGCTTTTCTGCACACGCAGTCATGCCATCTGCCAAAAACAAAAGCTTTATGGCTTCCAATTTTCTTTTATTTCTTTTTCTTGGCTTATTGTATTGGTTAGGATCTCTGGTAAAGTGTTGAATATAAATGGTGATAGTGGATATTTTTGTCTCGTTCTCAAACTCAGAAGAAAAGTGTTCAATACTTTCCACTAAATTGGATGTTAGCAGTAAGTATTTTGTTGATAGTATAGTAAAGGACATCAACCCATATGCCCATCAAATAAATTTACACAGCAATGAAAAGGAATGACTTTCTGCTACATCAACAATACAGTGAATCTCATAGATACAACAATGAACTAAGAAAACCAGAGAGTTCATCCTGTATCGGTCCACTTACATGAAGTTCAAGAACAGGCAAACTGATTAGAATAGTGGTTCCTGAAGCAGAGTATTGACAAGAAAAGAGCATGAACAAGCCTTTAGGGGAGATGGAAATATTATGTCTTGATCTGAGTGGTGGGCACATAGGTATATAATGTACAAATTCACTGAGCAGTATACATACAACAAATGCACTTTAATAAAAATTTTAAAGTTAAGTTCTGCTAAAATAGAAAATTCAAGACTCTATGTGTTTTATATGGAACTATAGAGGGTTTCCATTAGCAGCAGCTGTTATCAGCTGGCCTACGCTCCTCCAGCTTATCTCAGAAGCTCTTGTGAGAGGTTTTGTCTATGATAGTGCTTCTCCAACTTTTTTATTTTGCCTATGCCCTGTACTGTTTATCTCTGTACTGACTGTTTATTCCAATTTTTAAAATATCTCTACAAGCCAAGGAGATTTGGTGGAAACTCCTTCTGGAAATTCTGATAGCTGCCTGCCCACACAGCTTGAGAATCCTTGGTCCCGTAATGTGATAATCTTTTTGAAAAAGGAAATAGATGATCTCCAAATGACTTGTTCTTGGTGAATTCGCGTTGGTTGCTAGAGGTCAGTGAACTAATCTATCCAATCCTAAGTGTAGAATTTTTCCAGGGTTGGGCATTAAGCTTCCTGGGGGTGATAATTACTAACTGCTCTAATGATAACACAAACTTTGGTAAAACCCTTTACTTACTTTGGTAAATTCCTTTTTTCGTTTGACCCAGTTTGGTTATCTGCCATTTGCAACTGAAAACACTGTACCTGATTAAAAAAGGGAACTAACCCTGAGAAGTTATCATGTGGCAAGCACTTTACAGATACTGAAATTTAAAACTTAATACAGCCAAATGAAGTAGAGGCTACTCTGTCAACTTATAGATGAAGAAACTGAGGTTCTGAGAGGTTATAGAGGAGGATAGGGGCTCCCCTGGCCGGGAAGTCAGGACCTGAGTTCAGACGTCAGCCTTACCTCAGTGCCCATGTTTCCCATGTTCTTTCCAGCTCATCTCCCTCTTGGCCACCATACTCAAATGTGTTACACTTTCTGATTTGAAGACATTCTCTTTGATGGAGACTGGCATGAAAATAGGTGTTGAATAGTTCTGCTTTCTTCGAATCATGCCTTTCCTATAATGTAGTATAGCATCTTTAGAGCTATTTTCTATGGAATCCCAATGTTTCTCTAGATGTTAAGAGGGGGGGAGGGGGCAAGCTTGTTTAATGGTCAGATACGCCATATTAGAGTCACAGGTATATTGGCATTTTAAAGGCACTGATAAGTCCTGCAGTAAATAACCTCCTTCATTTCACTTAACCCAACACTTCCCCAAACCTAGCATTTTCCATATTTATTGGTCACAAAACCCTGTTTTGGAGGAATATTTATTAAAATTTTGGTGAGACACTGAGTTTTAATTGGAACAGAGTTTGGGAAATGCTGATGTCATGGACCAACCCCGAGGCTTGGTATCAGAGACTTCATTATCTAACCCTTACAAAGTTTATCTAAACTTTGGTTTATATTTCCAATATAGGAGGCCCATAATCTCTTCCGCTTTGCAGAGTACTATTGGAATCCAGATAAGATACAAGAACCTAATAGTTATCTTCTGCTGTGTTTGTTCTGTGCCAGAGATTGCTTAACACTAAATGCATTAATTAATTAGATTCCCACTATTCCCTATGTGGTTGATTCTGTCATTGTACATGGGAGAAATGATGCTCTTGGGGGTCGCACAGGCTCTAAGTGGGAAAGCCAGGATTTGGTCTCATAGCCTGGGCCTGGAGCCACAACCGCTGCCCCTGGCCTCTCAGCTCTTATGCACTGATGGTGGCCAGGAGGCCCTTTGACAGCTCTCAGCGTCTCTTCTAAGAGTCTGCCCATTCTGCACTGAGCCCTCCTGCCTGGGAGTTCTCTAACTCCTGCACCGAGCTGGAGGCGCTGCTGGGAACTCCACACTGGCCCACCATGGCATTTCTACCCAGGGTGTAGGCATGACTTTAAGACAATGTATTCTTACCACAGCCTGGGGATGAAGCAGTGGAAGAGGGAGCCCCAGGGACCGGTGAGCAGACTGGCTTGCTCTCTGTGGATGTCATGGTGTGGCCAGTGGAACCCTCTAGGGCCCATGCCGCCCTCTTGCTCTGGAACAGCTCTGAACTGGCTTTTCAAGAACCAATACCCCACTAATAATACCCTGTTCCCTCCTTCCTTCCCTTCCTCTCTTCCTTTCTTTTGAAACAATTTTTATAGATAAAATGTATGCAGGGTAAAGAAAGAAATCCAACAGTACTAAAGAATATAGAATAAAACCTAAGTCTCACTCCTAACCTTGATTCTCTCCCACACCTACTTTCCCCTCCCAGAGGCACCACTGTGTCAGTTTCCTGTATTCCTTCCTGAAATATTTAATGCATAGAAGCATTTATAGATATATCACTCCTCTGTTAGTTTTTCGTTAGACATATAATCTTGTTACATCTTGCTTTTTACCCTTAAAAATCTACGTTGAAGGTCATTACACAACAATGCTTGAAGACTGGTCCTGTGGAGGCCTCCATCAGTTCGTTCAATGTGATCTATTTAATGTAGCCTCTTCTGGCCATATCATCTGGCTTATTCGATCTTGCCCATGAGAGTCAGGCAGGGGGACACACAGGGGTCTATGTACACACCTGCACAGACCCCTACCTGAATGTGGAGGGAGCCAGCTTTAAGCCTGGACCTTATTATTTTCATTTGTTTATTTGTAAATTGAAGTATCATTGACTACAATCTTATATTAGTTTCAAGTGTGCAACACCATGGCCAACAGTTACCCATATTATTAAATCCTCACCCCTCACTAGTACAGCTATTATCTGTCAACATATAAACCTGGACCTTACAAAGGAAACCAGAAGGTCTGATGAGAATGACAGCCCCCAAGGGCTGGAAGGAGGGCGGTATACACTTCCCCGTATGGTTATCAGATCTGGACTTGACCGTAAACTCTGTGGAGAGCTCCTTTTCTCATCCTGAAACGCTGGGCTCAGCACTTTAATACACCTTGGAGATGTGGTGGATGGTGGTGGCCATGTCACAGCATATTAATAAGAAATGGGTACTTTATGACATTTTGGTGGAGAGATGGGAAAGAGGCAGCACACACCACACGGCCAAGCTTCACAAAGGTCCCCAAACCCTCTCCAGCGCTCAGCGCCTCTTCTCCTGATGACCTCACCTGCCCCCGCACCCCCACCCCGTCTGCTGCATCTTCCCCTCAGCGCTCTCCCTCCCCCCTGTCTTGTCTGCAGCAGCTGAGCGCACTTGCCTTCTCCCTTGTGCATCCTCTCCCCCCGTATCTCACGCTGCACAGCAGCATTTCTCAGCGTGGCCTCTGCTGCTTCTGCATCAGTTTCGCCTGCAGGGCTTGCTGACAGTGCCAGCCAGGACCTGGAAGAGCTTGCGACTGGGGGAGGAGGGATCAGGAACTGGCTTTGCCAACGACGCCCAGGTGATTGATTCATGCGCGTACTAAAGTTTGAGAACCAGATGCGGAAGGTTGCCTTTGGCACCATCAGTTGGATCCAAATATTTGAAGCCAGACTGATGGGATCAGGCGGTACTAAGCGCTGTGGCCTGTAGGTAAAAATGCCACCATCTTGGCATACTCCTTTCAGCAAGGAGCCAGGCCCTGGCTGCACCGATACCGAGTCCTGTCTCTGGGCTGAAGGGGGAACTCCCCAAACTGTGCTTTTGCACATGGCAGACATTGCTTGGAGGCCGGCACTTTCTTTTCCTTCTAAAAATTGAGGTAGATGTTACATGCAGTAAAGTGCACAAAATCTTGACTGTGTGGTTTGGTGGATTTTTGCATAATTACACATCTGTGGAGCTATGGTCCCCATCGAGAAGCAGAGCACGGGCTTTCCCGCGCCCCCATCCTTATACGCCCCTGCGCAGAGATCACCACCATTTTGACCTCCATCGACATAGATTAATTTTACATGTTTTCTAATCTTACCTAATGGCATCACACAGGGTGCACTCTTTTTTGTTTGGCTTCTGTTGCTCATCATCTTCTCTGTGAGATTCATCCATATTTTTGTGTGTATTAGAGATTCAGTGTTTTTTATTGCTGTGGGTAAGGTGTCAGCAAACTGATTCCGTAAATGGCCTGACACAAATATTTTCGGCTATGTGGACCATACTGTCTTTGCCACAACTACAGGCGTAGCTCGGCAATATTGTGGGTTTGACTCCATACCACTACGGTAAAATGAATACTGCAATAAAGCAAGTCAACTGAATTTTTTGGTTCCCCAGTGTACATGGAAGTTATTGTTGCACACTTCTCTAGTCTGTAAGTGTGCAATAGCATCAGGTCAAAAAAAATATACATCGTTTAATTTTCAAATTCTTTATTGCTAAAAAAATGCTGACCATCATCTGAGCTTTTACTGAGTTGTAATCTCTTTGCTGGTGGAGGGTCTTGCCTCGATGCTGATGGCTGCTGACCGATCAGGGCCGCGGTTGCTGAAGGCTGAGGTGGCTGTGGCAATTTCTTAAAATAAGACAGCGATGAAGTTGGCCCCATTGATTGACTCTTCCTTTCAGTTTCCTTCAAGAACTTTTCCTTTGCATTCTTGACTTAGCTCACTGGTGCAAGAAGCCCAGCTGTCAGCCTAGCTCAGCTTTCAACATCCCTTCTTCTCTGAGCTTAATCATTTCTAGCTTTGATTTATATTGATAGACGAGTGACTCTTCCTTTCACTTGTGCACTCAGGGACCACTGTAGGGTTAGCAGTTGGCCTAATTTCAATATTGTGGCGTCTCAGGTGACAGGGAGGCCCAAGGAGAGGGAGAGAGATGGGGACGGCCGCTTGGTGGAGCGGTAAGAACACACACAACACTGATCAGTGAAGTTCTCCCATCTTATTTGGGTGTGGTTCCTGGCACCCCAATTACAATAGGAGCTTCAAAGAGCATTGATCATGAATCACCATACAAATAATAGTAATAAATAAAAAAGTTTGAAATATTGCAAGAATTACCAAAATGCAACAGAGACACGAGGTAAGCAAAGCTGTGGGGGAAATGGTGTCGATAGACTTGCTCGGTGCAGAGTTGCCACAAAGCTTTGATTTGTAAAAATCGGAATATCTGCAAAGCACAGTGAAGCAAAGTGCAATAAAACGAGGTGTGCCTGTAGTCCGCTCCGCGCCTCAGGCCCCAGTGCAGCCACGGGCAATACACACCAAGCAGGCTGCAGGCTCTCCTGCGGGGCAGGGCTTGCTGAGCCTTGCCTGCTGTTGATAAAATTTCATTATCTGAAAAATCCACGATGTATTTAGTTATCCACTCTCCTGTTATGGGCATGCGGCTTGTCCACTTTCAGACACAACAGTGAGTGCTGCTGTGTGTCTGGGTGAACACACACATCATTCCATGGCATGGAAGGAGCGGACTCGTCAGGTCGTAGAACAGGCATACATGCAGCTTTAGTCCCACACTGCCCAACAGCATTCCAGCGTGGCTGCATCAATTCACGCCCACCAGGAAAGTTCCTTCCTGTCCGCAGTGACACTTAGCACCGCCACTTTTTTAAGTTCCAGCCAGTTGGGTAGGCGAGTCTTGGTGTCTCCCTGTGGATTGTAATTTGCATTCCGTAATGCTAATGACGTTGGGCACCCTTTCAAATGCTTATTGGCCACTTGGATACTCTTTTGTGAAGTACAAATTGTCTACTGTTTCTAAAAATTGAATGGGTTGTCTTTTTCTTGTTGATATATAGAAATCTGGTATATATTTTAGATACAAATCCTTGGTTTGATGTAAGTATGGCAAGTATCTTCTTTCAGTCTGTGGCTTGCCCTTTTTCTTTCTTAATAATGGCTTTTGGTGAACAGAAGTTTTTTATTTCAATGAGGTCTGATTTATCAACTTTTTCTTTTATGGTTGGTGCTTTTTGTACTCTGCTGAAGAAATCTCTGCTTGCCCCAAGGTCATATGTTTTCTTCTAGAAGCTTTATTGTTTTACCTTTCACATCTAGGTCTGTGATTTACTTTGAATTTATTTTTGTGTTTAATGTGGGTCGAAGTTCATTATATTCCATATGGAAATCTGATTGTTCCAGTACCAATTAGTGAAAAGGCCATTCTTTTCACTCATGATAAGAGGTTTGCATTCAATGTCAAGGTCTAGTCTTTAAAAGGGATCTGGACACCTGTAGTGTGTTCAGAGCCGAGGGGGCCTCCACACTACCACCAGGAGGGAGAGGAAGGGGCAGGGGGCCTAGATGCTCTGGGCTGGAACAGTAGGGAGTCATCAGCTCTAAGGTGAATGTGGCATACAGGGAAAGGGGGCTGCTTCTCTCAATCTCCATAACACACAGGCCAAGATTTTCCAGATGTCGCTGGGAAAACAAGATTTCCAAGAAACTACCCTGGGAAAAGAAGAACCCAGCTTTGCATTTTTAAATATTGTCATTACTCTTCCTATCGCCCAGGCCAGATTTTTGCTTCCGGAGGAAAACGGGCTTTAAACCCCTAAAGACTAAGCCAGTCCCGGCAGTAACAGTAACCAGGGAAAGTCCTGAATATTTTGAGACCCAAAACTGTTTATTTCTGTAAGTGAAAGAGAAAGGGTGTCCCAAGTTCAGGTTCTGCAGACATCAGACTGTGCATTAATATTTTCCAGACGGATGACTACTGTCCAGAGCTCTCCTGGACGGCTCCCCAGGGCCTCCTCTCTGGCTACAGGGGCTCCGGAAGCCACCCTGCCGATTGCAAGGGACAAGAAAGCCGCCTTTGTGTGCACAGCTCTGATACTCTGAGGATGGGGCAGGAGGGGGCTTGTTAACTCTCATCATTCCCAGAGCGTGTGGCATTTGGACTTGGCTGTGGGCATGAAGCCAGGGAGTAGACGTGGGAGTGAGGGCCTTGGCCCCTGAGTTGATGCTGGACGAGTATTTCATTCCCTGACTCATGGATTATTCCTGAGTACCTGGAGTCAGCAGTGGCCGCTGCAGGGGGATAAGGCACCTTCAGATCGGTGGGCCCCACCAACCCCGGATTATCCTTCAAGTCCACTCTCCTTGGAAGGTGATAGTGATTGACATGAACAAATCATTTATTCTCTGCCATATTAATTGGCGCATCACCCGACAAATATTTATGGAAGCAGACTGTTTGGTAGGCACGAGGTATACCTCGATGGACAAACAGACAAAAATTCTCACTCTCATGGGATGGTCAGTGTAGTGGGGAGAAATAGAAAGTGAACAAATTAATAAGTAAATGATATAGGATGTGAAGTGAAGGTCTGGAGGAGATACGCAGGGCAGGATAAGGGGGGTCGGGAGGGTCAGGGGAGGGGAAGGGCTGTAATTTTAAATAGGGGTGGCAGGGTTGGCCTCAATGAGGAAGTGACATATGAACAAAGCCTCCAAGGAGGAGAGGAAGTGAGTCTTGAGATTGTCTGGAGGAAAAGTGGTCCATGTAAGGTTTTGCTTACCGCCAGATTCAGCAAATTCTAAATCCAAAGCTTCCTCCCTCTCCCTGCCTCACACACACAGAAGTGAATGCCCACCATATACCGACACTCGGACCCGCCCCATCGCTCTCTCACTGAGAAACAAAGGTCAGGTGTGCTCAGGTGCTGCTGGCTCTCCCGGCCTCTTGCAACAGGCCTTGCATATCCTCGGAGGTGCCCCCATATGGCAGGACAGATGGGAGTAGTGATGGATGGTCTCACTAATATTAGAACCTCACCGATGCCCCTGGAATGAAATTAAATTGTAATGTGTTCACTCCAACTATTTTTATTTCATTCCAACTAACCGCTATCTTTCTGAGGCCTTTGACGGGCATTTTAATTAAATCATGAAAAGCCTTTTGTCTCCTGAGAAGGAGATTGAGCCCCCTCGCCCTCCGCCTTCTCCCCTGAGGATGCGCCCTGTTCCCAGTAGGGTGCTGGGATGGCAGGACCCAGGTCTGGACAATGTCTCCAGCCAAAAGCCCACTCCTAGGTTCAGAAGGAGTCTTCCCAGTAGAGACAGCGGCAATCAGTCATGGGTGGAGCAGTTCCTGGATGCCAGGCACTTGATAAACAATGTTGAAACATCATGTCCCCAACTCTTGTGTCTACGTGTCTATCTGTGCCTCTGGTAAGCAGCTGTGAACCTTTCCAAGGTGACACTTCAGTTTTATGGCTTCCCTGACATGACTGGCCAGAGCTGTCTGTTGCCCTGCTCTGAATGTCCTTGCCTGGGGGTTGGTCATTCACCCATTTATTCATGCATTTCTTTCATTCTGCACTCATTCATTCATTTCCGCTTTCACATCCCATAGGCATTTCAACCTTAACATATTCAACTTTGAATTCCTGATCTAGTCCCACCCCTCAATCAGTTCCTCCTTCTGGCTTAGTAAGCGGCATCTCTGCCCCTCAGTTACAGCAGCCAGAAACCTGGGAATCACCGCTGACACCTCCCTCATCCTCCATGTCCCTCCATCAGCAAGTCCTGCTGGTTCCATCTCCAATGTTTCAGTGCTACTTCTGCCACCCACTTCCTGGGTGACCTTGAGTAAGCTGGTTAACCTCTCTGTGCCCTTTCCCAAAGTAACATGGAAATAATATCACTACCTCAGAGACTGCTGTGGGGGATAGGATTTAATC
This sequence comes from Phataginus tricuspis, assembly GCA_029783875.1. NCBI lineage: Eukaryota > Metazoa > Chordata > Mammalia > Pholidota > Manidae > Phataginus > Phataginus tricuspis. The sequence continues at coordinate 3,651,242 of JAQQAC010006923.1, read as the reverse complement.
ACATAAAGAACAGTGTCTGGCTATTAGTAAGAATTAAATATATGTTAGCTGACAGAGATATTGGTGTTGGTTGTGCCCCCATCCTGTAGCCAGATGGCAGTTCATAATATTATTATGCTTTTAATATTACACATTTTAATATGAATGCATGAGATATTATATTAAAAATACAACGAAGGAAAAGGAAAAAAGCTCTTTTTAACCAAAAAAAAGATGCAGTAAAAGAATAATGATATGGAAAGTATTCATTCACATATATTATTGTTAAGCAAAAGCAAAAACATGTTATAAAACAGTATTCATGGCAAGATCTTATTTTTGTAAAGAAGTTTATGTGTGTATGTGCATGTGTATGACTAGAAGAAATAGTTCAAATGTTAACAGTGAAACTACTACAGGTGTAGGATTACATAGTTTTTTGTTTTTACTGAAGTATTGTTGATATACAATCTTATATTGATTTCAAGTATGCAACACAGTGGTTCAACAGTTATCCATATTATTAAATCCTCACCCCCAGCAGTGCAGTTGCTATCTGTCCACATAGAAATGTGTTACAGAATCATTGACTATATTCCCCAGGCTGTACTACTGTCCCCGTGACCAACTTATATTATGATTGAGAATTTTTGTGCCCCTTTTTCCCCCTCCCCATCCCCAACTACCTACTCCAGCCCCTCCTCCATGGGAACCACCAGTCACTTCTCAGTGTCTATGAGTCTACTGCTATTTTGTTTATTTTGTTTTCTTTTGTTTTTATATTCCACAAGTAAGTGAAATCATATGGTATTTGTCTTTATCCACCTGGCTTATTTCATTGAGCATAATACCCTCTAGATCCATCCATGTTGTTGCAAATGGCAGGATTTCTTTCTTTTAATGGCTCAATAATATTCCATGGTGTATATGTACCACGTCTTTATCCATTCATCTACTGATGGACACTTAGGTTGCTTCCATTTCTTGGCTATTGTAAATAGTGCTGCAGTAAACATGGGGTGCATCTATCTTTTTGAATGAGGAATTTTGTTTCCTTTGGGTAAATTCCTAGAAGTGGAATTACTGGGTCATATGATATTTCTATTTTTAGTTCTTTTAGGAACCTCCATACTGCTTTCCACAGTGACTGCACCAATTTACATTCCCACCAACAATGTAGGAGGGTCACACAGGATTTAATTACTTTTTGTTGCTCTGTATTTTTTGATAATAAATTATATATAATTCTTATAGTAAACAAATTCTTAAGTAAACCAAAATAAAAGTAAGTAATTGCCAATATCCTTTGGTAGCTCCCTTACCTATATGAAGAGGGGTCCATGCTCCTTGGCTAGCAACCAAGAGCTTTGTGGTCTGGTTCCTTCTACGATTCAGTCGCTCCTTCTCTCCCTCCCCCTGCCCCAAAATGCTCCTTTTCAGCAGTACTGACCTGCTTAGAAGTCCCAGCCTGAGCCTGCTTCTCCTGACCTTCATGCTTTTGTAAATGCTATTTATTCCCTTTGTCTAGAACTCCCTTTCTCCCTTAGCTCAGTGATTTTGTTCTTCAAAACCAGGCTCAGTGATCCATAAAAAACAAAATTTGTAAGAGGTACTTGATCAAAATTTAGCACATTTCCTTTGCAAGAGGCAATTTAAAGAAACTGAGAAGACTGGGAGAAAATATTTGCCAATCACATATTGAACAAAGGATTTACACCCAGAGCATATTAAGGAATTCACAAATCTCAACAGGAGGAAAACAAATGACAAAAAAATTACAATAGACTTGAACAGACTTCATTAGAGAAGGTGTGCAGGTGGCAAATAAATGCATGAAAAGATACTCAATCATTAGTCAATAGGGGAATGCAAAACCACAATAAGATACTGCTTTGCAGCTATTATAATGGCTTAACAAAAACCTGACAATACCAAGTGCTGCCAGCATGTGGAGCTAGTGGGACTCCTACACTGGTAGTGGAAATGTGAAAGGGCACAGCCATTCTGGGCAACTGTTTGGAGGTTTCTTGTACACTTACCACACGACCCAGCCATCCCACTCCTAGGTATTGAACCTAGAGAAATGAAACTTACTTCACACAAAAACCTGTACACAAATGTTTATAGCAGCTTTCCTCATAATTGTAAAAAACTGGAACCCACCCAACTGTCTTTCAGCAGGTGAAAAGCCTGAAGCTCGTCCATATGGTATATTACTCTTCATCAACGAAACAGAAGCAACTGTGGATACCCAACAACATGGGTGATTCTCAAAGGCATTATGCTGGAGGAAAGAAATCAGTCTCAGAATGTTACACACTCTATGGTTCCATCTACATGACAGTTTAGAAAGGGCAAACTTCAGGGATGGAGAACATATCCATGATTACCAGGGGTTAGGTTTGGGGGTAGGGTGTGACTGCCAAGGGGCAGCACGAGACAGATTTTCAGAGGTGATGGGGCTGTCCTGTAGCCTGAGGATGGTGGTGGCTACAGGAATCTACACGAGTGTTCAAACACATAGACCTGTGCGCCAAAAGAAAAAGGTCAATGCTATTAGAAAACAAAACAAAACCTTGTTGAGGAATGCCCCGAGAATCCTTCCCTGTCCCCCTGACACTGGGATTCATCGCTCTGAATTACCATAGGAAAAGCATATTTAGAGACACTGCAGATCTAGTGTGTGGGAGAGGGAGTGAGACTGAGAAGCCCACTGAAGGTTTCAGCAGGTCAGGTGGTAAACACTGTGTGACTTTGTGCAGGTGTTTGAACTCTCCAACTCCAAGGTGAGAAGACCCATCTCCATGTTCCCCATGAGACAGACAGGTGCACTGAGCAGTCATAAAACAGGCCGTTCACTGAGGTCATGATGAGGCTGTGAAAGGTGGATTGTCTTTTCAACAGGAATTTCAGCAAAGCTTTCCTCACCCTCAGAACCCCATTAACTGCGGTGTCAGGGTACTTTCCAGAGTTACACTGTATTATAGACTTGCTGCTTTCCTTCCTCAATCTCTGGTAAACCGTTTGCTTTTATTTTTTCCATGAAATAGGAGACTTCCTCAATAAAGCAATAGTACCCATGTTAGACGCCTGCTAGGGAGCCACAAAAATGCAGTCCCCCCCACACAGTTTCCTTCGGGAATAGCAAGAGTTCATCGCAGAACTCTGGGTGATAAGGGAGCTGGGGAGCTGGGCTGCTTGGCTGGGAGCCACAGGGCAGGGAGTTTGGGGCCCTGAACGCATGCTGTGCTGCCTGCCCCCCAGCAGCAGCAGTCGGCCCTCCGCTACCCACTCGAGGTGCTGCTCATCCGTGGCGCTTCTGCCCGCTGGCTCCCCTCCTCTGTCTTCTCTTTGAGGGTCTTTTGGACATCTACCCTGCTACGGACCACTGCTCCTCGGTCTGTCTCCAGTTCAAGCCATGGGAGGCAGAGGGTGAACCAGGCTGCCTCCCAGGCCCCTGGCTGCCCCGGGGCGCTGCGCTCAACCTTGTCTGGCCAACTGAGAGGGGTCGCAAGATACACCGCAGGGAGACCAAGGCCCAGGAGAGCCCTCTGAAGAGGCCAAGTCAGGGCAGATGTCCTGACACTTCTAGAACGCATCTCTCCAGACAGTTGAGTATTAATGACAAAACAGTAACGGAATTACAGACAAAACAAAGGCCTTGGAACAAAGTTGCCATCACAAAGCTGCCCGCATTTCTGTGCATTTTCCTCCACATCTCCCCACCCGCTACATGCTTTGGTTTTCCATCCTGGTGAAACTGGGGGCATATATACCCCCACCACACACGCACCTTTCCCTTCTGGATCAGGGTCCATGAGATCATCCTGCGACTTAAACAGCAGCACTGGGAGGTGCATGTCCCCACTGTCGCCACGTTATGTGGGACCGGGGAACCAGCTCACCTGGTCACTCCGAGAAGCCAAGAATCTCCTAGAAGTGGACCTGGCTTGAGAGCACTTATGGCCTCTCTGAGTGGTGGTGACGGCCTCTGCCAGCATCCTCCACAAGCCGCACACTGAATTCTGATGCGTGCCGCAGGGCTTGTACAGTCACAGGCAATAAGCGTGGCTGCCACCACCCAGGTTGTTTCAGCAATTTATTTTAATCTTTTTTTTCTTTTCTCACCTTTAAAGTACTCCACCCAACAAATTACTTAAGTGACATAGAAATATATAAGGTGACATATCCAACAGAGATATGTCACCTTCTATTGGTCTAGAACAGTAAATAGGCACCATTGCTCGTTGGTCATAAAAAGGAATGAATCCCTGAGACATGTTATAACGTGAATAAACCTTGAAAACATTCGGCTAAGTGAAATAAGCCACATATTGCATGAATCCATCTATATAAAATGTCTAAAGTAGGCAAATCCACAGAGACAAAAGGCAGATTTTGTGATTGTCTAGGGCCTGAGGAGGAGGAAAAGGGGAGTGATTGCTAACCAGTATGGGGTTTCTTTTTGGGGTAAAGGAAATGTTTTGGAATTAGGTAGTGATGGTTGTAGAGTATTGTACAACTTGTGAATATACTAAAAACCACTGAATTGTACAATTTAAAAGGATAAATTTTAGGGTATGTGAATGTGTCTTAATAAAAAATTTTATTGAGTGACTGCTATGTGCCAGGCATGGTGCTGGCGCTACAGAGACGTGTGAGATATGGCCTTGGCCTTGGGGAGGTTGTGTCTGGTAAAGGAGACAGATGAGTGAGCCCATAATTAAAACAGTGGGATCGGTGTTGAAATGGAAGGGTGCCCCAGGGAGCTTGGAGACGGAGGGTCTAGAAATGATAATACCAGGAAGTAGACTAGCCTCTGAAGGGGATTCGAGTTAGCCCAAGGAAGGTGGGGGTGGGGAGCTGTCTGGAAGGATATGCCAGGCAGCAAGAATTGTGCATGAAAAGGTGTGGCTTGCTGTAGGGGCTCCTGAATGGGGCCGAGATCACTGAGGTAGGGGCCAGGGTGAGGCAGGAGAGGGGCAGGTCTGGATGCTGAAATCAAGGTTCCTTCCTACAGTAAAGCAGGCGCCTCCTTGGAAACAAAGCATTCCTTCCAACTGGGGACAGCCAGCCTCCTCTGGGAGCAGTCCTCCAGGTCCTGATTTATACACACGGCAAACAAACTACCTGCTGCCCCTTCCCACCCCGACTCCCACATGGAAACTACAGTGAAGGGTAAAGAAGAAAATAACTATCGCCCATACTCACCCCTTTCTTAATATTTCAGTATTTTTTTCTTCAAAATACTTTTTCTATGCCTTTATTTCACACAGTGGGGATCCTTTGTGCTATAAGCTGATGTCTTTCTATTGGTTTCATAAACAGTATTCTTTGTCATAAAAACTTCTTAATATACTCCATTTCTTTGACTATCCAATGGTCCACCATAAAGCTGGACCCTAAGCTGGACCAGCAGGCCTTTCCCAAATGGTAATCATGCAGTTTGCTTCTGACTCTTACATGATGCCCTGAGCATCTCTGGGCCCCCAGTGGCCATGGTGGAGTCACCGCTGCTAGTTACTGCGGCCTTCTGCTTTTTGGTGGACACTCTGTCTGGTTGGGAAGGGGTCCCTCCCAAGAGCACCAGAAACGAGACATGCATGAGGTAGGGAGACTCAGAAAGCCCAGATCTCAGAACTAAAAGGTCTCCAGAAAACCTTAATTGAGAAAACAGAGGCCCAGAGGGCTCATGTGGCCCAGCCGAAGATGCACAACTGTTTAAGGAAGGATCCGAGAGGGTGTGCTTGGCCGGTAGGAAGGCATTCGGAAACTTCTCGGGTCAGCTTCCAAATCCTCGGAGGCTGAAGCTGGGGAGAGTGTAACCAAACGCTTCTCCTCCCTCTCCATTTAGCCTCCCCCTAGCCCCCTGGCAGCAGTGCAGCCTGTACCCCGCCCACAGCCTCATTCCTGTGCACCCTGCGAATTCCAGCCGCCGGCACCGGCATCTCGGGGCCTGAGGGCTCTCCCACAGCCAGGGAAGGCCCAGGCGGGCCTTGGGAAGGCGACCCCGTTCCCGGAGCAGCCTCAAGCAGCGATGATGCTCTGGCATTGCTGGGCAAACAGGCGGCACCCTGGCCCCTCGGGTGGGACGACTCTGAGGCCTGGGGGCCACACTGCCTTCTGAGATCCCCGTGGAGTTGAACTCCAGTCGTCTGTTGTTGTGGCTGGCTTACTGGCATACCCCTGATGGCTGCCTGCTCTTCTCCATTCCCCTGCTGATGACCTCTGCTGTCCCGAATACACTACTTTCACCTGAATCCTTGACCCCTGAAGTACACACCTCAGGACTTGCCCAAACGCCGCTCCATGTATTAATCCTTGACCCAGGAAGCAGCACAGAAGGGCAGAGAAGGGAAGATGTTCTGAGGGGTGTCGACAAGAAATCGGGCCCTTGAAGAAAATCCCTGGTAGGAACGCCCCCGCAAGCTGGCCAGGTCCTCTCCCACTGTGCCGGCCTTGCAGCCAAGTGCCAGGCTGGCACCAGCCTGCAGGACTCAGCAAGCAAAGCCGTCCATCTCCTGGTCCACCCTAGGTCTGTCTACACCAGGTGAGCACCTGGGCATTTCCAGCAAAAGTCCCTCAGCTTCTGTCATCTACAAGTCATTCAAGGTGGTACAAACCCAGGGAGACTCCGGGTAGCGAGCGGCTGGAATCTGTGTGACTCACGCCCTCCAGTGGTCAGTCAGTAAATGACGTGCTGCTCAGGGGCTGGGCCTGTTTGAGATCTAATGCCTTAGGGGATCAGAATTTAGAAAAGAATTCTTAGAAAGACTCTTCCCAGCGCATTCCTTTGACAGGGAGGGGAGTGAAGCCGAGATCAGAAATGTGCCTTGCCATGCCCCCCACCCCTCCACACACATACCCCCTCACCTGCCCTCTGGACTTCCCTTGCAGTTATATTCCACCTGCAGAATTTTTGTCATAGCTGCATACTATCTATACTATTACTGTTTAAATATTTTTCCTTAAATTAACTCTTCTTTAAATTACATTCCTAAAATAAATTTTTTATCATTGTTCACACCTGGGAAAACCAGTAAATTATCATGGACAATAATCACATCAACAAATACTTCTACTGTTAAAATAAAAAATTTTATTCCAGGTACCACCCCAAATATCCTCTGCATTGCCTTAGGTACATTGATCATGCTTTGGGAAACCTGTCATTTGACCTAACAGAGACCCAGGTTCACCCAGATATGGACCTTGCCCTTCACATCATCAGTAAGGTCATGTACTGAACCCCTACTGTGTGCAGATTGCTGAGGTTATAAGGTGCTCAAGGGAGAGACCAGATATATAAGCAGCCATGTCACCATCCACAAGGCGTGTGTGCTGTGCAGATGTTGCCAGGGCGCCTGGGGGAGGAGGGGAAGTCTAGGTGAGTGCAAGGGAGGTTGGGGGCCCTTTGGACAGAATGAAGGGGAGAGCTAAGACAATTGCCTTGGAAGTGAGATACTCTTGGCCTCAGTTTCCCTATCTGCTAGGAAAGGAACTACAAGCATGTATTGAGTGCCTGGCACTTTGAAGACAGTATCTCATTTCATCCTCAGAAAACTCTACAAAGAGGCTCTTTCTAGTCTCTTTTTGCAGCTAAAGGAGTACCTGAGGTTGGGGGTGGGCTTAAGGGACTTGGCCAAGTTCACCTGGCTGAGCTGGGGTTGGGACACAGCCCAGTCTGGCTCCCAGCCGCACGTGTGCAGGGCAATGAAGGTAAGCCATCGCTCGGCAATCCGCCATCACAGGCCCGCTGGAGGCTGTCCCCTGCCCGGTCCAGGCGGCGCTGGGCGGCCGCTCCAAACCCTCCGGGCCACACCAAGGGCAGGCGGCACGACCTCCCTGCCAGCCCTGTAGCTCACCAAGGCAACAGCACAGCAATGCTTTGCTCCTTTCTTTATTCCTACAGGAAGCCAGGTGCCAGGGGTGCTGAGCAGGAACTTCCTGGAAGAGAGTGGGAATTCCCTGGGTCCGAGAGCTATGGCACCCCCACCACGGAGAACAGACGTCAGCACCCTCATTTAGAAGCAGTGGAGTGTGAGGCATTTCCTCTGACCTGAGACCTTCTCCTCTGTCCACCACCCCTTCATTTAATTTTACTAAGCCTCAATTTTCCCATCTATAAAATGGAGCTAATAATAACACTTTCCTGACAGTGGGGATTAAATGGTTGATACATATATGTGCCTTGCTTTGTAAGTGTTCCCTCTGATCGTTGTTCTTGTAGAAAATGCTTTGAAGCTGCTGATTCCCAAGGGCCAACTGTTGCTGCACCATTTCCACAACCTGGCATAGGGCAGAGCAACTTTATTTGATGGAAAGTCAGTCCCAGGATGACAAGGCTGAGAAATTCCCTTGGCACGGTGCCTGGGACGTGCTGGCAATGAAGGGAGGTGGGCAGCCTCAGACCTTCCATCTCTGCCCTCTCGGGGACCCCCTGTCCACTGCCGGCCCTTCAAGGTGCTCTTTGACGTCTCCTTGGCACCCTTCATCTGCCACATACATCATCAGAAGAGGCCCAGGTATGCAGCCTGTTTGGGTGAGCAGCTGTGTAAGTCCAGAAAGCCACGGGCTGCAGAGAATTAAATCCATGACGATGCCCTGGACCCTGCAGACTGGAGCTCTGGGGTGGACCTCAGGGCCCGCTGTTTGTCCCAGTTCAGAGACTGCCTGCTGGGTGACCCTGGTGGTTCTCTTAACCTCTTTGTGCACCATGACCCTCGCTGCTTTATCTCCTTCCACCTCGCTGTCCTCCGATCACGGGAGCATTGGGGCGATGGTGACGCTGACGTACCACGTGGTGAATATACGAAAGGCCACTGACGTGTGCTCTTTAAAATAGTTAATATGGTGAGTTTTTCCCTATGGTGAATTTTATGCCAATAAAAATAAATAAATGGATATAATACAACAGAGAAAGAAAATTGGGAACTTAAGAGCAAATGTTTGTGGTGGAGCGCTGGCCGTGTGAGAAAGGGTATTTTGAAAGACAGGTCATGTCACCTCCTTGTTTTTGTCAGAAGGTAAATTGTTATTTTCTGACCCATCACAGGGGCCAAAAATTCTGCCTGGCTGTCTTTTTGCTCCATAGCTCGAAGCATTTTCTTGTATCTCACTCAGCCACTTTATATTGGCCGTGGTTCGTGGAGTGGAAAGGTGGCCTTGGAGGCAAGAGGTGACTTTTCTGAGGTCACACAGCGGCTCGGTAATGGGGTTGTGACTAGAGCCGAGGGCCTTTCAGGCTTATTGCAGCCAGGTCCTCAAAGCCTGGTGCTTGGGTTGGACAGTAGCTGACCCAAACCCTGCCAAGGGCCGAGGGCACCAAGGCTGGCAGGCGCTGAGTCAGCATAGGGCCTGCGTGATCCGGCGCTGAGTCAGCATAGGGCCTGCGTGGTCCGGCAGCCCTGAAGCTCAGGCTGGTGACGTGAGCAGAATTCAAGGGAACAGGGAAAGAAAGCAAATCATCCCTCAGCTCCTGCCCCGTGCCAGGCACTCCCAAGGCCCCTTGATTGGCACCACTCATCAGTCATTCAGCTAAGGCTTCCGAGTGCCTACTCTGTGCCAGCCAGGAGGCTCGGGGATGGTGGGCGGGGAGGACAGCAATGGCTCCTGCCCCTAAGGGCCCATGATTTAGGAGGGATAGTCAGGAGATCTGGATTTCCTGCAAGGCTCTGCCACATTTTCACCTGAGACTCCAGGTGCCTCAGTTTCCACACCTGTCCAGAGGGTGAGGAATCCGAGAAGGCAAGGACGCCCAGGCAGCTGGGTGGTTATAAGCACACACACCTCGGGGGTCATGTAGAGGGAGGTCCCTTGCTGAGGCAAGCTGACAAGATAATGAGGACATGGAGATACTCTCCAGGGACTGCATTTGGGAGAGGTCGTCCTCATTGTGGGTGGGAGTATCTACGAGCAAGGCCATCAGCCTCAGGTGAAGGGCAACACACACACGTCCTGGGATGGCACTGCCCATGTACTCAGAGCCCAGCTGTCACATGTTTAATGGAGCAAATACTGGAATACTTGCATTTTCTGAAGCAAAACTAACCAGATGCTCTAATGCCAAGTAGATAGGATTCTAGAGAATTCCATTGAATGGCAAGTAATAGTATCCCTCTCATAGGGTTGTTAGAGGAATACAAGATGTTAATACCTGTACTTGCTGCAGATACAGCCAGAATATGTGGAAGCACTTCCAGGGAATAGGGGTTAGAGTGAAGCAAACTCCTAAACATCCCTCAAAACCCTGCCCTGGTGTCCTCTCCCCTGTGAACCTTCCCTGAGCAACTCAGATTCAGCACATCAGCCCTGCCATCCATCCATCACTGTATTTATCTCTCTGTGCTGTTTCCATCCATTCTTTTCTCTAAACTTTGCACTCTCTGAGCCCAGGAACCCTGAGTCTTTCCTCAGGCAGTGCTGGTTTTCTTGAACTGAACTGGCTAAAGCATAAAAGAATGGCTTTGATATGTTAAAACTCATTATGATCTATTCCTAATCTTCATTCATTTGTTCATTCACTCAACAAAGATCTTTGAGCACCTATTCGTGTCTTTTTTGGACTCAGTGTGTCTATCGTAGACAAATTCAATCTATTATTATATATACATATTATTATAATGCTGCATTTAATTTGGGAAAGACAGGAAGGAGATGAATGGATGGTGACAACCATGTGTCAGGATAGTGAGATCAAGGCCGGTATTTTTCCTCTGCAGTTTTGACTCTTCCCTAATGTAGTTGCTACTTTACTTTTATAATGGAACAGTTCCTACCACATAGGAATACTGTCTGTGAAGCATTACAATACATGGAATTATGAGAAATTATAATTTTCCATGTAAGAATTTACATCATTTCTAAGAAAGGAAATTTCTCCCTGTAGAAGATAACTCTACCTGCCGTTCCACCGCAGCGTCCTCAGAGCCGCAGGATGACACATTAGTGGCACCAGCACTGGAGGTGTCCATGCCAATGGCTTTCCTTCCCTTGCCAAAATCTCAGGCTGCACATTTCAGGGGCCTGTTGGGAGCACTGGCGTGACCCAGCATCACTGGTTTTCTGTAACCCGGGCATTTTCCAGTGTGTTCCATGCTGTCAATATTCCCCCATTTCCTGAACTCGAGCCGCAAACTGGAAAACCGAGAGACTGGATGGGAATTAAGCAGAGAGCTCCCTGCTGAGGAAAAAAAACCCCACCCAGACGCTGAAAGTGAGGCGACTGTGGCTTAGCTAAGGAAAACCTGGCCCCGGGACAGCTTCTCTATCAGACCCCTCACCCTGCTGACGAGCTGACTCCTTGGGCTTGCGACCAGAAATACGTGGGTTTACTGAGGACGTACTACACCGAGTGATGTAACAACAGGATCAGGTCACCCACAGACCAGGAGTGGTCATGAATTAGCTAACTGTACACCCAGCCGGGGACACTCCCTTTGGAAACAAAAAAAGAGACCTTTATGCAAAAACGGCTCCCTGATGGCATGGGGTGGGTATAAATACTTCTTAGCTGCTAGTGTGATCATAACTTCGCAGTGAGTTCAAGACTGAGGTTCCCTGGCCCCAGATAACTCAGCATCACTGCTCTGAAACCTCTCAACCACTCTTGGTAGGAGTACTGGGCAGTTAGACTCGGCTCCGAGGGTGTCCAGCTGCGTGCTTGTCTGTCCCTTGTGGAGGCAGGGAAGTCAGCACTCAGGTGAGTTCTCTTCATTTCTGGGGAAGCTGCTGTTTTGGGAGGGTTTTGCTCCTTCCTTTTTGGGAAAGCTCAGAAAACCGGGGGAATTTTCTGCCTAGAACGAGAAACTGGTGGGAAGTCTGAGCGATGCCCACACAAGGGGTAGCCATTCAGACAGGACATCTTGTTCAGATTTTTTTTTTTTCTGCAAAATTTGCTGTGGTTGCTACATTTCAAGGAAACACTTGGAAATTTTTTTGGACAATTCAGACTGGAGAGTAGAGAGTAATCTGCTAAGAATTGTTTTTTACATAGATTATCCTACCCAGTCCTTACAGCATGCACCTCTACCCTCCCAAACAAATTCTGTTAAGATGGATATTATTAAACCCATTTTATGGATGAAGAAATGCATCTCAGTTAAATGTCTTGATCGAGGTCATGTAACTAGTAGAGCCAGAATTTGAACTCAGGTTTGGAGGACTCTAAGATTCTTCCATGGGCCACACCACCATGCTGGCTCCAGTCCAAATGTTTCTATGCTGGAGGCAAGCCCAGACTAGGCAGGCACCTCCGCTTAGGCCTTCTTTTTTGGTCTTTTTAAAGCGATAAGGAAATAATCTCAGATGTTGAGAGTTGAGTGCATTTTTTTCATAAACACTACCTCCCCCCAACACCCATATACTAAAGAAGGAGCAGGTGGTAGTATTTTACAATTGCAAAATCTTAGAGGCAGCTACAACTTGAGTGCTGGCACCAGCGACAGGTGTAACATGACAGTTGCTAATTAGAACAGCTGAAAACAGTTTTGTAGGGCCAGGCAAAGGCATCCATGTTTCAATAACCAGGGCTTCTGTGAGGTCCTTAGAAGGAACTTTAACATTGCTCAACCTCTCCTACTGACCGATAACAATAACAATGATAACACAACAGATGCTATCTACTGAGCATGTTGCCTCGGGACATCAGTGAAGCTTGCCTGGTCAGGCCGGCCGGCAAGTCTCATTAAAGAGGCTCACAGGGTATGTGCTTTGTCCTTGTGGGGCTATGGGACTAGGGTTTTCCCTTCAGATTTTTATATGGCTTTGTAGAATTAAAGTCTATGTCCATAGGCTCCCCAAATCCAATCCCACAATGGGAGCAGAAGTTTCAAAGCAGTGATGAAGTGGCTATTCACAAGTCATGCTGGCTTCTGTACTGATTCTTTAGTAACCTAGCCGTACAGAGAAGTCCTGAGTATGTGAACTCTTCCTCAATCTTCTGTCACCATCTCCTTCCTTAGCTCCACAGTGAAGAACCTCTGAGTTTAAATCCAGATAAGTGACCTGCTTTGCAAAGCCACAGAGATGGCCTGTCCCTGGAAGTTCCTGTTCAAGGCCAAATCCTGCCAGTATGACTTGACTGAGAAAACGGACATCAACAACAACATGGGGAAGGCCATCCAGGCTCCCTCCAGGTAAGCTTTCCCTGGCTGCCACCTCCTGCCCGCCTCCTCTGGGCCTCCATCCCCTGCTCTGCCGACTTAGAATGCCTGTCTGCTTCTGGCTTCGCGCCAGAGGTCTGACCTCTCCAGTTATTTCTTGCATGTAACAAGATTCTTGTTGGGATTTGATGCAGCCAGTTATTGACATTATGTAAGAAGGAGGGGACCTGGCACAGTCCTGGCCCTCAAGGCGCTCGGAGTCTCTGGGGGAAGAATATGGGAGCGGAATACGGAATGAACAGCTGAGCAGAGAGTGAGAGGCAGTAGAGCCCAGTGGTTAGAATTGGCGTGGCATCTTGGCGGGCATCTTTTCTGATTCGTCTGTGCATATTACTCACTGGTTGTTAGGTATTTTGAATGTCAACCTGGTGAAGAATACCAGGATATTAGACTACCTCCAGACCCTGTGCTGTCCCTCACCTAGGACAAGTTAACCTCTGGTCCTCAGGTGCGGTATGAGGGCACCAACGGGCCCCACCTCATGGCATATCGAGGCTGGAATGGGAGTGTGTGTAGCGCACTTAGCAGTGTGCCCACACACAGCAGGCATCCCGTAAATGTTACGGTTTTTTGGAGTTTACTGAGCGCCCACTCAGAGCCAGGCACATGGCAACAGTCAACTGAACTCCAGGGCTGCTCTGTGAAGTACCAGTTATTGTCTCGTTTTATAAATGAGCAAATAGAAGCTCTAAGAGGGGAGCGACTTTCCCCAAGTCAAATGACTGATAATGACAGAGTTGGAATTTGAACCCCCTGCCTGTAGGAGAAGCAGAACTGAGAGAATTAGTCAGTCAACCAACTAGTGAGAGGACAGGCTTCCAGAACATGCTAGAAGAGTTCATAGCTTTGACCTAAAGGTTGAGGCTTGTTCAAATGGAAAGACAAGTCCATCTGCAGTAACATGAAAGTACGAATCAAACCAAAGCCCCAGTGTACACAGGGCTGTCCCAAGGGGCCAGAGGAGCCTTTCCCATGGACTGCAGCGGGAGGGCGCCCTCTGGAGGTGGGCAGCATGGCAACGCTGAGCATACCTGACAGGCTACAGAAAAGCGGCCAGATTAAGAATGTGGGCTTGGGGGTAAGCAGGTGGCTTTGCACTTACAGCCCTGTGATCTCTGGCAACTCCCCTAGCCTCTGACCCTCAATTTCCTCTTTTGTAAGAAGGGGGTAGTAATGCCTATTCCTTGGGGATGTGGTAAGAATTAAACGAGTTTTCACATGTAAATAACTTAGCCCTATTCCTGGCAGAGAGTACGTGCTCAGTAAGTAGCATCTGTTACAGTGGCCATTACTGTTATTGCTGTTGGCTGCTAGGATGAAGTTGAGCAACGTCACTGAGTCCCCTCTAAGGGCTTCACATAAGTGAGGTGCTCTCAGCGGACTTGGAAGAGTGAGTGGAATGTGGGGAGGTGAAGAGAAGCAGCGAAGGCATTCCAGGAAGAGGACAGGCAAAGACTCAGACAGACAGCAGGGCAGCCTGACCTGCTAGGTCTGGGATAGGAGAGGCAGGGCCAGAGCACAGAGGGCCTGGCTGCAGGGTACGAGTTGTGGACTTGCTGTGCTTGGCTACAGGGAGCCATTGCAGATTCTTGAGCAAGACAGTGCAGGTGTGGTGTGTGGATTGAACTGGAGGAAAGAATGTTTGCAACCAGGCAGTCTGGGCTGTGGTGGCCGAGGCGGTCAAGAGACCAAGAGATGAGACTACAGCTTTGGATAGCCTCTAGATATCCCCCTGGCACCTCACGCTCACGGTGAAGCTTCAACTCCCCTCCATGATCTCAGGAGGGCCTGAGCTCCAGGGGTCTGCTTCGATTCGGCTTGATGGCCAAGTCACGTGTCCCACCATTCTCTTCACCTCGTGGCTGCAGCTCCTGCTGGTTGGCCTCCCCAGCTACAGCCCCCACACTCACTCTGACCTCTCTCACTCTACGCTGACTTCTAGCAAGTCATGCTCCTGCTCTGGGGTCTTCAGTGGCTCCCCATTGCCAATCCCACAGTGAGGCTTGACTGTAGGGTTCTATGTGATTGCCCTTTCCAGAAAGAGGGCCCATCCCACTTGCCCAGCCCAGCCTTCCTGAGTTTCCCAGTGCCTCTAAATAGCACATTCCCCCCTCAGTTCATTTAGACCCAACCTACTCCCCAACTTCCAAGATCGTTCTGAATCCCCCTCCTCCCTTATCCTTTACTGTGTGGCCTATAACCTTGCTTTCTAATTGCACTGACGGTTATTCCTGACTTGTGTTTTTGGACCATTCGGGAGACCTGAGCTGTAGGATGCTCTGAGGCAAACCAGCTGACTTGATCCATCTTTTTAAGCTGGGGAGAGCTGGTGGAAGTGCT
This sequence comes from Phataginus tricuspis, assembly GCA_029783875.1. Classification (NCBI taxonomy): domain Eukaryota; kingdom Metazoa; phylum Chordata; class Mammalia; order Pholidota; family Manidae; genus Phataginus; species Phataginus tricuspis. The sequence continues at coordinate 3,635,760 of JAQQAC010006923.1, read as the reverse complement.
CAAATCAGAAATAACCAATATCAAAGAAGATGAGAGAAAATATCGCACATTAATTAACCCTCCCAACAATCCATGGGGAAGGAACGCTATCCTACTGTAGTGATGAGGACACTGCTAAAAGTGGTTAAGTAATTTTTAAGACCTCACAGTTAGCAAATGATTAAGCCAGGAGCTAAACCAGAAGCCTGGCTCATGGTGATACACCAGGCTGCCGCTTCTTTGGTCCTGGGCATGTTCCAGTCCATTAACAATTATTTGCTGAGGGTTACTCACCTGGCACTCTGCTGGGAGTGCTGTGGACATGTCAGGGAAACCCTTCTGTTTTTCAGTTAAATAAACAATAAATTGAGTAATTTATTAATTGCATATACAGTAGCTAAAAATAGCAGATACCATTTACACAGTTCTTATTTCTGTGTCAGTAACTGGGCAGGAAATATTATTACCCTTATTTAACAAGGTTGAGTGACTTACTCAAAGTCAACATCTGGAAAGTGGTGGAGCTGAGGTTTGAACCAAGTTCAGACTCATAACGTCTGTATCATACGGGCTTTCCCCAGGGCCTACCACCTGCTGGGCTGAGAGAGGGACAAAGAAAAGAGGTCCAGTTCTTGCTGTCAGGGAGGGAAGGGGGAAACGATGACTGCCTCGCTGGTTTGTCGGGGAGCGCATGAAGAAAGGGACACCAAAGAGCCTATCAGTCAGGGGCGTGGGGGGACAGGCGGACAGGTTCAGGAGAATGTGGGCACACCAGGGTCTCTTCTGGGCTTACCGCAGGGGCCCTGGCCTGGCCATGGTGTGGGGAGGAATGGGGTGGGAAAAGGCTTTCAGGAGTCGAAAGGCACAGCTGGACCATGACTGTACAGGGAGGGGGTGGAGAGGATGTCACTGGAAGAGGAAACAGCACAGAGGGGATTTTATCCTGAAAGCTATGGGAGCCAATTAATATATTTTGATTTTAAAAAGTAATTCTCCAGTGCATTCAGGTGTAAGACCAATGTGACTGATGATTCTATATTTTATGTAAACAAATGATTAGGAAGTGTGTGCATGTGTGCATGTGTTTTAGAGACAATGGCAAGTGTGGGAACGTCCAGGTAAGGATATATGGAATTCTGAGCAGTCAAGCTTAGTGTTGCTAGCTGGGATGCAGATGGTTCAGAACAAGTGTGCACCCTCTGTCCTTCCACTTTAATTTGGGTGTGGGATTAAATAGGCTGGAGTATGTCCAGGAGGTGCTCTGAGGTGGGGGGCTGCTGTCCTGTCCCTGTCTGCACCCTAGGAGTTACCCTGCTTCCAGTGTAGAAGCAGCTTGCAAATGGGACAATGTCAGGGCCTTGCACCTCCCAGGTAGCGAGGACCAGAAGTCTTGGAAAGGACCCCAGGGGGCTTCTGGTCCAACGCCCCCCCCCACTTCCCTCATGCCACCACCCCCTCGAAGACCCCACTAGAAGTCACCCCCAGCCCTGCGCTTTCTTTGTCTTCCTTCGTGGAGTCACAGAATTGAAAAAAAGAAATAACACTTCCTGGGGCGGCCCTGTGAGGTGAGAGCGCTTGAACTCTGGAGCTGGCGCTGCTGTGCGGCCCTGGACAAGATCATTAACCTCTCTGCACCCCGCCGCTCGGGCGTCCGTCTCAGTAGGGTGGGGATAACAATACAGACTTGCCTTCTAGACTGTGTTTAGTAAGGGGCAGATGAAACAACGGAAAGGAAAGTTTGCTTTGTAAAGTGTAAAGCACTGTCCAGCGGCGAAATAAGCCCGAGGCCAGCTTTACAGGCGCAGAGACGGCCCGGTAGCATCCAAGAGGCTGTCTTCCCTGCAGACGCCGCTGGGGGCCACGGGGTTGAGGGCCGATGGGGCATGCGGGCCCGGGATGGTTCCGAGGAAGGCGGCGGGAGGCGGCCTTCGTGGGGCAGCATTCTGCCCGGGGCCAAACCCCGGGTGAAGCCGAGCCTGGGGTGCTCCTCCGGCTCGCTCCGCCCCGGGGCGGGGGCCGCGGGGCCCGGCGGCGATAAAGAGGCCGGCGCGGCGCGGGGCTGCGCGCCCTGGGAGCTGCGCGCCGGGGCCATGCGCGAGGGGCTGGGCGCGGCGTGCGAGGCCGCCCGGCCCCGGCTCTGCCGGCTCCTGCGCAGGATCCTCCGGCTGCAGCCCTCCTCCGGCCTCCGCCGAGCCAGGTACTCCCGCCGGGCCGGGTCCGCCCTGGGAGGGAGGCGCGCGGCCCCGCGCCGGGACGGCTCGAATCCGGGCACGGCACTGCCTGGCTCTGAGCCTCAGTTCTCCGTGAAAATACGAGGGTCAGAATGTTCGCTCTGTCGGAGGCCGCTGAAAATGGAAGTGTCTCCCTCTTTCAGAACGCACGGAAGGTTGCAGTTCAGTAGTCCCAGCGGACTCAGAGGCCCACGGGCACCCACGAGAGGCGTCTCTGGGCTGGAGTAGGAACTGCGAGTGCTTCAGCATTCGGGAGTTTTCCAGGTGTTTTAGCATTGGGGCTGCTACACCCTTTCGCACAGATATGATTAGGAGCCCAGAGAGGTGCTGGTTTTACAAACAAGACCCATTTCCCAGCGCGCACCCCTCCCATACACACACACGCCCCACATTGGTGTCTGGAATGGTGGGCAGGTGGGGAGGCAAGGAAACCGCAGGGAAATCAGGACCCCACCCTAACTCCCAAGCAGCTCTGCCCTCAGCTGTCCCCAGTCACTCAAGGGTTTGTAGACAGTTCTGGGTCTAAGTAAGCACCGCATTCCTTCTGATGGCAGTTCCTTAAGGGTCCTCTGCTCTTATGAAGATCCAAACAGGACCGAGTTGCGGGTCCAACTGTGTGAGTGTCTGGATAGACGCTGTCATATTTGGCCATTAAGTACGCAGATCCTTAATATGCTCACCTGCCTTCTGGTCACCCTGTTTCCCAGAAGCTAGCCCAGAGAAATCTGAGGGAGAAAGGGGAGTGACTGTACATAGCTTTGTTTATTCATTTTTCAAAAAAAAGTCCAATTATGAAGGAATTCATGGTCACTGTAAAGTTTAGAAATGCAAAAAATATACAGAAAAATTCAAATTGCTCATCCTCTCATCACTTAATGCCAGTCACTGTTAATATTTACTTGCATTTCCCCCAGGTGTTTTTCTCTGCTTGGGCACACACACACACACACACACACACACAGCATCAGGCCCTGTATACAGCTTGAGGCATTATTTACAATGGAAACTGGACATAACCTAAATATCCAGTCGTAGGCAATGGGGTCAGGCCAACTATGGCCCATCTGTACAGTGGATCTTTTGGTAGCATTTTAATATTTGGGGGCAATAGTTATGTTAAATGTACAAGGACATTGATTCTTAATCTCAAAGTTATTGTGGACCAGTAAACTTCTCAAATCCTCCAAGTCTATGGCACAAAGAGGTAAGAGGAAGCAAAAACAAGCAGGGTGGGAGTTGGGGTGAGGGGTAATGGCAAAAGATTGAGAAGAGCAGTGAGGCGATGCCTCCCCGAGACCCCAGCCGCAAAACATCTTCTAGTGTAAGCACCCCATGATGACTACTCAGCCTATTTTAAATGCCCAGATTACCCTGTATTGGCTTGTTTTCTGGTGGGCCACCCCAGTTCCGAGCAGAGGGGTGATGACAGCAGGTCATATGAAGGGCCTTCTCCAGGGCTGCTGAATCACTTGATTCTGGTAGAAGTTGATTTGTGATACATATGTACATTCTCTGAAGGGGACATTCTGTAGTTATAAATCATATAATGTTCCGATATAATGTATGTAGTTAATTGTATAATATAAATATACAATCATTACTTTTTCCAAGAGTAAAAGCCATACATGTCCATTTGTCATATTCCAACATCACTGATATGCATAAAGTGGAAAGTGAGAGAACTTTGTAACACTCACTAATCTCCTTTCTCCTTAGATGTGTGTGCACATGCATGCACACCCCAGAGAATACTGCAAAGAGCGTGTACTACATCAAGCTTTCATACTGAGCTGCCCCTGTGGTGTGATTCACCCCAGGAGGCATGCGTGCTCCCCCGTGGTGTGATTCGCCCCGGGAGCCATGCGTGCTCCCCCGTGGTGTGATTTGCCCCGGGAGCCATGCGTGCTCTCCTGTGGCAGAGGGGAGTCATGTGTATTCCGTTCTCCGTAGCCGGAAGGGCCAACCTGAAATCCCAAACCAGAACCAGTGGTTTCTGAGCGATTTCAGAGAGATAGGGGCTTTCCTTCTTCAAGGATAGGCGACATTCTTTTAAATCTGTTGTTCTGAAATAAACACAACCAGTATGTTTTTTAAAAGAGTCCTTCTCTTCCAAAAATACTTACTGAGATATTCATGAATGACGTGGCATCTCAGATTTGCTTAAAATGACGGTGGGGGCTGGGAGAGCAGAGTCGAAACAAGATTGGCTCTGGGTCGATAATTGGTGAATTGGGGTTGAATCTGGGTGAGGGACCCATGGGGCATAGGAGAAGTGTTCTCCCTACTCATGTATGCTTAATATTTTGCATAATAAAAATTAAAAATGAATAAATAAACCAAGGTAAACCAAGTACTTTAAATAAAAAAGCTTAAGTCCTCCAAAAACAAGTGGGTGGTGGGCAGGGTTGAAGGAGGCCTTGTTCTGCCCACCCAGCCCTGTGCCACGTTTGTGCTGGGCTTTCAAGGGGGTGCCTTCCCAGAGCTGCGTGGAATGCCGTCTGGCTGCTGGCTTTGACTCAGCTCCCCTTACGTCTTTTGGCTTTGTAGGCGGACAGCAAGAGAAGAGAAGGAGAGAGGGTAGTGATGGTGGGGAGCTTGGGCCCGCCCGCCTGCCTCCCCCACCACGTGCACACATCCTCCACGACTGGAAGCCACGAAATTTACTCCCACCTCTGGGCCTCAGTTCCCCCATCTGACAAACAGGGGCTCGGCAGAGGGGACTCCAAGATCCCTCTCTGCCCGCAGATACTCTGTCTCATGATAGCTGTTTCCTTTTGCAGTCCGGTGACACAGGATGACCCCAAGTGCCACAGCCTCAGCAAGCCCCGGAATGAGTGCCCCCGGTGCCTCTCAGGGACCACAGAGGTCAGTGCATCCCTTGGGTGTGGGAAGCCCCTTCCTCCCCCAGGCAGATGCAGGCCGAGCAGCCCGGTGGAAGCTGAGGTGCGGGGTCACCCCAGGGCACACTGTGGGCACCGGTGCGTGAGCAGGGTGACCTGTGGTGATGAGGAGGGGTGCCTGCAAGGCACGGGCACCTGGATGTTCCCTGTGTGGGCTGGCGGGCCTGGAGCCAGGGTAGGACATGCCAGAATAATCCTGGGCTCAGCAGCTGAGCCTTGGACCCAGCCTCTATCCCACACATTCCACCTTCTGTAAATGCTTTGGACCTCCGCGTTCTGGAGAACTGGGAAGAGAAATGAGAGGGAGGTGAGAGAGAAGATGGTTTCATATTATTGAATGCCTTTGTGGGAGGCAGCGGTACATACACGCCTCCTTGTCCCGATCTCTGCTCTCTGCAGTGCTGACTGTGGCAGAAGTCTCCCTCACATCTGACCTAGTCTCTCCTGTGGCTGTTTCTCGGAGGAAGTATTTGGCAGGGCCTTTGGTGAGGAGAGAAGCCTGGCCAGTGGCCCAGGCACCTGGAGCTCTTAGCAGGCACTGGCCCAGGTGGCCAGGCTGCTGGGAAGGCAGGAGGCACATGGGCTGACCCCCTGACCTGTGTGCCAGCCCACAGCCCCCCCGCTCACAAAAAGCCAAATCAGGGGCCAGGGTGCTGGGGTTGGAGGCATTTGGAAATCCCTGCTTTTCCCTCCCTCTCAGGCATCTCCAGAATCCCTGGTCAAGCTGGACGTGCCCCCATCGACTGGCCCACAGCATGTGAGGATCAAAAACTGGGACAATGGGATGACTTTCCAAGACACTCTTTACCACAAGGCCAAAAGGGTAAGAAGTCTGGGGCTTTAGGGAGAACCACCTTTGTCCCAGGCTGGGGAAGCCGTAGTGGATCACACAGATGTCCCCCTGGGCAAGCTGAGCAGTCATTTGCTTGGGCAAAGAGTTCTGGGACACAGACTCGTGTTCCTCACAAATAACAATAGGAGGTAAATGATGCCAACTCCCTGTTAACCCCCTTATAATGGATAATCCAGAAGGTGAGATAAATGATAACAGAAACAAATTCGCCCTTTCTTAGACTGATTTCAGCATAGAATCAGGGAGAGTTTTCTCACAGAACTGCCCAAACCGGACTGAACTACATTAGAAGGTGGTGAGCTCCCTGTCACTAGAAGGACTCTTTCTTATTTGCTAAGTTTCTTATTCTAACTACAGAATGCATTTTAAGAGTGTAAAGTGGGAGCGAATAGAAAATTTCAAGACCACGAAAGCGGAATGATTTCCTACACCTTCCAGAAATGACCACAGTTAAAACTGGGGTGTACTTCTTGCCAGTATTTCTTTTGTACTGTCCTCTGACTTTGAGGTTTGCATCCTCTCATTTCAAATCATTTTGGCTGAACACCTCTTTAAATGAGAAGGTAGTAGAGATGTTCCCACAATCGAGCTGCTGCCTTTACTCTAGGTCTGGGGAGAGCTTAGCAGATGAGTTCACTTTTCCTGGGGTTCAGCTAGCAGAGGAAAGGAGATCTGGGTTGGGAGCAATCCTGGTTGACCCCAAAGAGAAGACGCCCCGGGGGTGGAGTGGGCCAGCAGGGAGCTGGAAGAGCCAGAGTGGAGGGAGGGTACAGGACAGCTGGCCCCGGAGGAGGATGGCCTTCAGCACATTGCCAAGGGGCCAAGCAGTCCCCCTTTCTCTTTCCAGGATATCCACTGCAAGACCAAGTCTTGCCTGGGAGCCATCATGACCCCCAGAAGCATGACCAGAGGACCCAGGGATAAGCCTACCCCTCCAGAGGAGCTTCTACCTCAAGCTATCGAATTTGTCAACCAGTATTACAGCTCCTTCAAAGAGTAAGAGTTACTTCCTGCGGGGTCGCGCCTCCCCCTTCCCCTAAGCTATCCTGTCTCCAGCCATTTCCTTCTGACCCCAGACCCTCTTCCTTCCCAGATTTCCAGTGGATCCAGGGCTTAAGCATAGTCATGGAATGGAGGAGACCCTGGAGCGGGTTTTGTAATCATAAGACAAAGAGGCGTAGCACTAGCGGTTGAAAGTATGGGTCAGGAGTGTAACTGTTTGAGTTTGAATCCTGGCTCCACCAGCAGCCAGTCCTGCATCCTCAGGAAGTCTGTTTATCCTCTCTGCACTTCAGTCCCTCGTGTGTAAAAGGAGGGCGATGATAGAACCCGGCTCATGAGATTGTTGTGAGCATTAAATAAGTCCTGACACAAGGTGACCTTGATTATGAATTGATTTGCACCCTTTTATTACGAAATGTTGGTGATGCAAAGGGACCTTTAAGACCACGTAGCCAAGCCCTCCTACTACTGTACACAGGGAGCCCAGTGACATAGCTGAGGTCACGCAGTCCTGGCTAGAATCCAGGCCTCCTGACTTGGGCAGGGCAGCCCATGTTCTTTGCACTGAACTCTGTGGAATTCTATATTCTTGGGTTTCATAAAATATATGACTATTAATTTAGGCCCATTTATAACTTTAAAATAAAAATACACCGAGGGATTGCAAGATAGAATGGCTGAGGGAATGCGTCTGCTGGGGAGGAGAGAGAGAGTTTTATGGTCTAGACCACGCGGCACTTCACTGCAGGAGGTGATGCACAGAGGTGCACCCGGGACGCCCACGGCAGAGAGGGTGGCTTCTGGAGTTACCACATTCCTTCTACGAGGACCCTGCAGTGCCTGAGCTGGAGGAGGCGGGAGTCTATGAGAGAGACCCTTATCTTCCAGAGCCAGGGATCCTCAACTCTGGCTGTGCAAAAGCCATCAATGCCAGGGGACCCAGGGCCAAGGGCCTCAGGATCTCAGGGAGTGGGGGGCGGCCAGGCTTCTATGTGCTTGCAAAGCTCCGCGGGTGATTCTCATGTGCAGCCAGCCTGCGAACCCTGTTAGGAGGCTGCCTGCGCCTTCACAGCAGGGCTTTGTGACTGCAAGGTTCAGGGTCCTTTGGCTCTCAGCTCTGTCGTCGACTAATAAGCCCCTTTGGGTGCACAGATTTTCGTGATGGGCTTCAGTGGGCCCCTGTATTGACGCTAACATTTATGGAGTGGCGGGTACGTTCTGGGCCCTGCCTAAGTGCCTTCCCCGTGATGCTCACCACCCCTGTCTGAGACTGGTCCTGTTATTTTACCCTCCTCATTTTACCCACAAGGAAACTGAGACCCTGGACGAGAGGTAATGTGCTCAGAGCCACACGTCTGGGAGTCCAAGAGCTGAGATTTGAGCCCAGGAGGTTTGGCACCAGCGCCCCTGCTTTGAGCCTTGGTGTCCTAGCGTCCAGCTCTTTGACCATGAAGGTTCTGCCTCCATGCCGGACCTGAGAGGTCCTGCTGGTGTTCGGGAGGCAGTTGGGTGGGTGTCAGTCTGGCAAAGCAGCTCCAAGCGGCTGTCAGACCCATTTGCTTCTCACAGAGGGAATTTCCATTCCTCGCAGTCCCAGTCCATACCTGGGATGCGCCGGAGGTCCTGGAGGGTGTGAACGCCGGTCCACCCCCACAACTACACTAGCAGCCGAAGTCACAGACAGCCGGGCTGGTTCAGCTACTTGCGAATGAAGGATTGCATAGCTGGAAATTGTAATTTGCTGAACGTTCTATTCAAATCCAGTTCACTGTTGCCAAAGCTATTCTTTTTTCAGAATAGGCATCCGTCAGAGCATTTGCAGTGCCTCAGAATGTGACTACATGAAAACAGTAGTAAAATGAAAAATTCTGAAGGGATTAGGTAAAAGAATGTAAAAAGCAGTCCTTTCTTATGTAGTTGCATGTGGACCCCACCGGGTGTGCTGGAGGCACCAGTGTTCTGGTGATGTTCGGGCATCTGTGTTCAAGGCATGGAGCTTGCTCGGCGTTCACTGCTAGAAGCTCTGTTTGCAGGGGGCAGGCTTCCGGCGGTGGGGCCGCATCGACCTCACCCAGCAGGTCCTCATGCCAGGAGTGTCCTTGAAGATAAATAGTGCCAAGTGTTTTGTCTCTGAGCTTTTTTCTTTAATCAAGGAAGAGTTGTCAAGATACTCTTCATCCACGAAAAGGCCATTTTGTTCTCAGTTGTCTACTCTCCTTAATCAGGAGTTCATTCCTTAGTTTATTGCCATTTCAAACATCTTTGGTGCTGATTCAGAATCTCAAGGTCGCTGTGTGTGTGTGTGTGTGTGTGTGTGTGTGTGGTGTGTGTGTGTGTGTGTGTGTGTGTGTGTGTGTGTGTGTGTGTGTG